>CM067337.1:112497500-113697500 GCA_034376525.1 Nicotiana benthamiana
TCGATCCTAGACTTGTTATTACGTCATTCCCGTAATGTATGCGGTAGATGTGACCTAATTGTCCCGTCGGTGCAGTTTCCTAGAAAATTTAATGCATGTCAGTTGATAGTCGGTCACTAGTGGTTTTGAACCGACGCAATAAACCCATAAATAGGCCATTTTCTCGTTGATTCAAATTTTACTTTCAATTTTTTCCAATCTCCAAAGCTTTTTACATCTTTTAAGTTCTTCCATTTTTCATAATCTCCAACCTTCTCTCAATACACCAAGTTTTATTCTCTTCTTCTTTCTTTAAACTCAAACCAAAAATGGTGAAAACATCCAAAATTGTGCCGCAGAAAGAAAAGCTTCCTCGTCTAAGCCGGCCGGCGAACAACTAGCGACGGAGCCACTCCTTGAAGAATTCTTTCCTCCACCGTGTGTCCTTGAATTCAATTTCAAAGAATAGACCTCCTCGGTTCCGGACCGATGTAATCCGATGTCAAGTTACATATGCACAATCACATGTGGCCTTTTAAAGCGAGTTAAAAAGTACTGCAACTAGGCAGAAGAGCACGTGGTGGTTCCCTCGCTGGAAGAGTCAATCACTATGCATGTGGAGGGGTTTCTTGAGTGTTTACACCTACCCTTTCACATTCGGTCCTCTACATCCGATCATTGTGGACTTTTGCAAGAAGATCTCTACAAGAATCATCCTTCTTTTTGGAGGATAGTGACATTGCTTAGATTTTTTTTGAGCAAAGCCTAGGGACTTCCCGTCACCCTCGACCATCTCATTCGTTTGTATAGGCCCCAATTTCATCAAAGGTGGGTTTCTTGAGCATGGATGGGGACATGGACCGAGGTTGGATGGTCCAATTTGTCCTAGTGAAGACCTTGGACCTGATCTCAGCGGAGAGCATGCCATTTCAAGAGAAATGGAACAAGACATGAGTATAATTCCACCTTTTAACTTTGTTTATTATCTTCTTCTTTTTCATCCTTTCTTATAGATGTCTCTAGCCGAAAAGAGCAGTCGGCGGGTATGTCCGAAGGGCCCAGCTTCGAGGCCTTTCGAAATAAAGAGAACGTTCCAAGTGACTCACTTGGGGCAATAGAAATTGGAGACTCCCTGCCATTTTCTTCATTCTCGGAAGGGGAAGTACGGGAGGCTCAGGCCATTAAGACTGATAACTAGGGATTATGGTGTATTTTACTCTCCTTCTTACTTAAGTTTTGATTAGAAATATGTACAAAAGTCCCAAGGGCTCACAAGTTGTACTTGATTACAGGTTTGATCGACAAGGTATCAAAAAACAGCTCAAAAATGAGTGAAACCTACACAAGTACCAAGACAAGACCAAGCTTAGTCAAACAGGACCTGTGTGGCTGCACACCATTACGTGTGGTCCGCAAAGATGAAGTTCAGCTAGAATGCTTTTCAGGCCACTAGTCGATGAGGCTGCAAAAGGGTTTTGTGCGGTCTGAATTGGGCTCATTGCGATCACACTCGATTTCGTGTGTTCCGCAGAGCCCAAGTTTAGAGAGATAGCAATTGGAGGAGTATGCCCAATGCGACCCACAGTCTATTTTGTGCGGACCACAGTTGAAGCCACCACGCTCGCGGTGCATGTTGTCCGATCTGTAAAAGCCAAATTCGGAGAGATGAAAAGTCAAGCCAAGATCCTTAGTGAGGCCGCACTCGATTTTTTGCGGTCCGCACTAGCCCCGCAGGGTATTTTTGTCCAGAATTTTCAGCCTAATATAAATAGTTTTGTTCTCATTTTTAGGTCATCAGATAGTTTTGGACGTAGAGCTGTGCTCGTGAACTCATTTTTTTTTTGCCATTTTGAGTAACTTTAGTTTAATTTCACCATTAAATCTTCAATTTTTATTTAGCAGTTAATTATTATGAGCTTTTCTTTATCTATTGCTTTGTTTTCTTCTCTAATTATGAGTAGCTAAACTCATTAGGTAGGGTTGTGGCTCAGCCATAGTGTGGGTAATTGATGGGTCTTGTTTTTTAGGGCTTCAATGTCTATGTGTGTTTAATATTTTGACTAATTATATATTTAATTGTTTAATTAGTAGTTGCAAACACTAGTTTATATTTAGCTGACTTTGGCTTTTCTTGAGAAAGAGAGACTAAGTCTCTGAAATTGTTCTAAAAGGAAATTGGGGAGTACTCAAGAGATTGATAGCCCCAATTAAAGTGTTAAACCTAGAGATAGTAATACCCGACTTGAACCTTAATTGCTTGCACAAATTTGCTTATCCAATTAGTTTTGTGAAAGTCAATTTGGGCAAAATCACCTGAGCTACCGACAGGTATAGAGTGAGTAGAGTCATGCAATGGTTATATCATACTCCCAAATGTGACCATCTAACTTTACACTCAAGAATACTCAATTAGCCACCTAGGAGAAAGTCACTACCCTAATGCATTTTATCTATTTGAACAACTTGCAATAGTTTAATTGTAGCTTTACTTGGTCTAATTTAGTATTGTAGTATTATAAAATTAGAAATAAATTCAGAACCAAAAATTCTTAGAAGCGCAATTAGGAATAAGTACAGAACTCCACATTAGATAGAAAATCAACTCCAATATCTAGATCCTTGTGGAAATCGATCCAGACCTTCTCGGGTAAAAGCTTATTTGACCTCTCTTGCTACTCAATTGTAGTACAGGGTTGGCCCCGATCACTTTTTGGCACCGTTTCCAGGGAGCTAAAAGTTTTGACTATCTAACTAAATAGTTTTGTGTATTGTTCTTCTTTCCTTCTGTGTTACTAATTTGTTAGTGTCATAACTTCATGTTCAAAATGGCAGCGAATGCTGATGACTCTCTTGGAAATGTGATTGCAGGAAAGGAGGTAGATGATGTCGGAGATGATGAGGTGCCTCTTGTACTTCAAGGACAATGTAGAGGCCGCCAGGCCCATGCTAATGCTAATGACAATATTCTAGACCCTCCTTCGCCACCTCTAAGAGTGGCTCCTCGAGTGCTTCCAAACCAAGGCTATGAAACTGCAATTGTCCCATACCAGATCCGGGCGAGCAATTTTCAAATTACCAATGTGATGCTGACATTGCTGGAGCAGGATAGGTATTCCAGGGGCGCTGCCAATCAAAATGCTTACAAACATCTCAAGGGGTTCGTGGATACCTGTTGAGGAAGCAAGCAAACAAATATGTCTGAGGATACATTGCAGTTGAGACTCTTACCATTTTCACTTGGAGAGAAGGCATTGGATTGGCTTGAGCGACTTCCTATCCATTCCATCACTACTTGAGACGAGTTGGCAAACAAGTTCATTGCAAAAATTTTCTCACCGAGGCATATGGCAGCATTAAGAGATGAGATATTGACGTTCAAGTAGGAGCCTACTGAACCTTTGCATGATATTTGGGAGCACTATAGAATAATGGTAAAGGAATATCCCAACAGTAATATGACTAAGGCGATGATCCAACAAACTTTCTACCGGAGCATTAACACAAAAAACCAGTGCATAGTGAACCAACTTGCTGGGGGTAACTTCATGAACTTGTCTTATGATGAGGCTAGTGACATTCTTGATGAAATGGATGACACTTCTTCTGCTTGGAAAAGTAGAGCCCATGTGCCCCAAGGTGACCCATAGTCACTCATTTGCATAAGGAGTTACATGATCATGGCAGGCTATAGCTGAGTTGACAAATACGATGAACCAACTAGCAAAGGCAAAATTGCAACATGTTCAAAATCCTTGCCAAGTGAATGCTATGGAGGGTATCAACATGCTAGTCAACAAAAGAAGACAAAGAGGATAACAGAACCAAGGGAATTCGGAGCAATTTGACAATGATCGTGGTGGATTTCAAAATGATGGTTATGATGGATAGAATAAAGAGGTTCTATACGTGAATAATTATCAAGGCCAAAAGGGCAATTCTTCCAACCAACAACAATGGATACCCCAAGGCAATTGGGCAATCAACAACAAGGCAATGGTAATTGGGGGAAAAACAACCAAAACTCCAACTGGGACAATCAGAACAATAATTAGGGTAATTGGAATGGTAACAACAAAAACGGGGGTGGTAACGACAATCAAGGCGAGTTGAATAATGGCAATTAAAAAAAATTGGGGGCAAGGCTTTTAAAGGCCCCCAATGTACCAGCAACCGAACAATCTGCTCCTATTTTCCCAAGGTCCTAGTTCTTCTAACAATAATATGGGGATAATTGAAATGATGTTCGAACAAATGATGAAGAAGAATGCAGATTCTGATGCTCAAATGTCTTCCCACTATACTTCAACTAGGAATTTGGAGGTTCAGTTGGGCCAAATCTCAAAGTCCTTGAATACTCTCCCTAAGGGTTCTCTACCAAGTGATACGGTAGTAAACCAGAAGACCGGGAACAATCATGTTATGGCGGTAAATACAAGGAGTGGACGAGGCGATAATGTAAGTGCCTCCAAACAAGAGCAGATTTTGAGTGATAATGTTGAGTTGCAAGAAGATGAAGTTCCTTTTGTATTTGTAAATGTGATCGATGAGAATGTGAATTAAGAAGTGTGGATTTATATTCAAGATGCCGAGGTGGAAACTCAAAATGACATGAACCCATCTAGGAAACATGCAATAGACATGCAAGAGCTGGTTGTGTCTAAAGCAAAAGCTCCTTTGCCAAGAACACCTCCACCTTATCCTCAAAGGCTGGCGAAGCAGAAAAATAAGAATCGTTTTAAAAAGTTCACTAATATGATGAAGAGCTTATCCATCAATGTGCCTTTGCTGGAGGCTCTTGAACAAATGTCGGGCTATGTGAAATTCATGAAGAATTTGGTGGCAAAGAAACGGTCTATGGAGTGTGAACCTATAAAGACGACCCACCAAGATAGTGGAATAGTGCATTCAATGGCGCCGAAACTTGAAGATCCCGGTGCTTTCGCCATTCCTTGCACCATTGGGAGTGCGGACTTTGCGAAGGCTTTATGTGATTTGGGGGAAAGTATCAACTTTATGCCTTCCTCAGTTTTTAAGACTTTGAGTACTGGGAAACTGAGGCCGATTTTCATAAGATTGTAAATGGCAGATAGAACTATGAAGAGACCACTGTGTATTATTGATAATGTGCTGCGAGTGGAAGAATTTATCTTACCAACTGATTGTGTGATCTTGGATTTTGAGGTGGATTATGAAGTTCCAATCATTTTGGAGAGACCTTTCATTTGCTACTAGGAAGGCCTTAGTTGATGTGGAAGCAGGGGAACTCACCTTTCGGGTGGGTAATGAAAAGGTGGTCTTTCATGTGTTCAAGTCAATGAAGCAGCCCAACAGCTCCGAGGTTTGCTCTATTATAAACCATGTCACGCAGTGATAGTTGATGATGCCAGTGCAATGATCAATGTGGAGGACCCTTGGAGGGCGTATTGTTGAATCTTGATGTTATTGATGATGGGGGCCGAGTGGAGTGTGTGAATGCTTTACATGGGATGGGCTCTTACTCTTATGAGCCGAGGAAACAGTCTTTGGACCTTGAGAATAGGAATACTCAACCAATAAAACCATTAATTGAGGAACCTCCAGTTTTAGAGTTTAAACCGTTGCCTCCATACATCAAGTATGAGTTCTTACGCCCTAGTTCTACTTTGGCAGTTATTCTTTCCTCTTGTCTTATAACATGTAGGTTGATGACACATTGGCGATGCTTCAAAAGCGGAAAAAAGGCAATTGGATGAACTTTAGCTAATATTTGGGGGATAAGCCCCGCATTCTGTATACACAAGATTATTCTGGAATATGATGCAAAGCCATACTTGGAATATTAAAAGAGGTTGAACGAGGAAATGCAAGAAGTTGTGAAAAAGGAGGTAATCAAGTGGTTGGATGCCATGGTTGTGTACCCCCATCTCTGATAGCTCTTGGACTTCACCGGTGCAATGTGTACCGAAGAAGGGTGGCATGACCGTGGTTGCAAATTCACAAAATGAGTTGATTCCTAACAGAACCTCCACCGGTTGGAGGGTATGTGTGGACTACCGCAAGTTGAATAAAGTGACCCGCTAGGATCACTTTCCACTGCCTTTTCTTGATCAGATGTTAGACCGACTTGCTGGTCATGCCTTCTACTATTTCTTGGATAGGTATTCTGGGTACAACCAAATCTTGATTGCTCGGGAAGATTAGGAGAATACCACATTTACTTGTCCATATTGCACCTTTGCCTTTTCTCAGATGCCTTTTGGGTTATGTAATGCACCAGATACATTCTAGCATAGTATGATAGACATTTTCACAGATATGGTGGAAGACATTTTGGAGGTATTCATGGACGACTTCAGTGTTGTGGATGATTCATTTGATGAGTGTTTGAAAAAGCTTGATAGAATATTGGCCCATTGTGAAGAAACCAATCTTTTTCTTAATTGGGAGAAATGCCACTTCATGGTGGAAGAGGGCATAATGCTTGGGTATAAAATTTCAAAGCATGGTATTGAGGTGGACACAACAAAAATTAATTTGAGTTAAAGGCTCCCTCCCACCATTGTCAAGGGAGTTAGAAGTTTTCTTGAGCATGCGGGGTTCTACCAGAGATTTATCAAAGACTTTTCGATGGTAGTAAACCTCCTATGCAAGTTATTGGAAAAATTTGCTAAGTTTGTGTTTGATGAAAAATGTATGAAAGCCTTTGAACTTCTCAAGCATAAGTTGACCACCACTCCTATCATTACCAAACCTAATTGGAGCTTGCCCTTTGAGCACATGTGTGATGCGAGCGATGTTGCAGTTGGGGCGGTTTTGGGACAAAGAGTGTAAAAAGTATTTCATCTGGTATACTATGCGAGCAAGACAATGAATGATGCTCAAGTGAACTACACATAATCGAGAAAGAACTTTTGGTTATTGTGTTCGCAATGGAAAAATTTCGGCCATACCTCCTGGGTGCCAAGGTCATAATTCATACTGATCATGCTGCACTCGGGTACTTGATGACGAAGAAGGATTCCAAAGCTAGACTGATGCAATGGGTCTTGGTACTTCAAAAGTTTGATTTGGATACTGTGGACCAGAAGGGTAGTGAAAACCAAGTGGCGGACCACTTGTCCCGCTTAGAGGAGGATGGGAGGCCTTGTGATGGCCGAGAGATCAATGATTCATTTCCCGATGAACAACTCCTTTTGGTGTCAATGATTGGTATGCCATGGTTTGCGAACGTTTCTAATTTCTTTCTTACGGGTATAATCCTGTGTGAGCTCTCTTCTAATAAGAGGAAGAAGCTCAAGCGGGGTTGTTTGGATCTCTATTGGATGAGCTGTACTTGTTCAAGATTTGCACAGATGGTTTGATTCGAAGGTGTGTCTCGGAGGAAGAGCATTGAGTATCTTGGATGCTTGTCATTTCTCTCTCTATGGGGGGCATCATGGCGGGGCGGGGACGACTTCCAAAGTTATTAGTTGCGGGTTTTATTGGCCAACTTTGCACAAAGATGCAATTAAACTTGTGAAGAGGTGTGACGAATGTCAAAGAGCGGGTGGAATTTAGAAGAGAGATGTGATACATGTTTGGTGCATTGATTTTATGGGCGCGTTTGTTATCTCATGTGGGAACACATACATTGTTGTGGCATATGACTATGTTCAAAGTGGATTGAGACCGTTTCTTTGCCCAACAATGAGGCCCGGAGTGTTGTTTCATTTCTCAAGATGAGCATTTTTACATGGTTTTGAACTTCTCGTGCAATCATTAGTGATGGGGAGTCTCATTTTTGTAATAGAACTTTTAATACTTGAATGCAAATATAGTGTCAACCACAAAGTTTCTACTCCTTATTATCCTCAAGTGAGTGGCCAAGCTAATGTCTCAAACTGGGAAATCAAGAGTATATTGTCAAAGACGGTCAATGCATATAGGACCGATTGGTCAAATAAGTTGGATAATGCTCTATGGGCTTATTGGACTTCTTATAAGACCCTGATTGGTATGTATCCGTATCAGTTGGTGTTTGGGAAAGCTCGCCATCTACAGGTTGAGTTGGAGCACAAGGCCATGTGGGCTTTGGGGAAGTTAAATCTTGAATGGGATGTGGCAACAAATCTTCATGTGGAGTAGCTTAATGAACTTGATGAATTCCGATTCCATGCGTACTCTAGTTCGTCCTTGTACAATCACAAAATGAAGTACCTTCATGATAAATATGCTCGTTGCAAGGAGTTCAAAATGGTTGATTTGGTTCCCTTGTTCAACTCTCGGTTACGTCTGTTTCCGCGAATGCTAAAGTCAAAATGGAGTGACCTTTTGAAGTGGTGTTTGTGAACCCATTTGGTGCACTTGATTTGAAGAACAAAAATGGGGAAATTCTTTGAGTGAATGGGCATGGGATCAAGCACTACTTGGAAAAAATTGATGCCATGTGGTGGCACTTCTTCATCTCAAATGATTTCATGGTAACCTACGTCGTGCCGCGACGTTAAATAAGATGCTTCTTGGGGGGCGACCCATGTGTTTTTCTTCCTGTTTTTCTTTGATTTTCATGGTAGTGTAGGATTTATTTTTGGACTAAGTAGTTGTACGATGTTGTAGGATTGTGTTCATGCAATGCAGGAAAAAAAGTTGGAAAATGACCACTCTGAAGTTGTCAATGCGGACCGCACTGCCATTTTGTGCGGCCGTAAAGACCTCAATGCGGGGGAAAGAAATAAATGCGGACCGCACTGGTGATTTGAAAAATTTTGGGGTTCTCTAAAGTTTATCACTGCGGCCGCATTGCATTTTATGCGGTCCGTGGTGGCCCGCCACGGCCGCACTGCATTTTGTGCGGACCGTAGAGGTTGACTTGTCTGAGCCCTATGGTTTTGAGCAATGGGTACTGGGTGCCATTTTGTGCGGTCCATGTTGGGTAGGTAAGCTGGGGTTCAGGACCTTTTTCTATAAATAGGACATGAGGCTCTCCTTTTGAACTTTTCGATCTTTTTAATCTCAGAGACACAAAAACAATGTTCATCTCTTTAATTTTCATGAAATTAACTGCTCAAGTTCATCACTCAGCATTTCATCTCATCTCCGGTAACATTTACTTCTTTTAGTTGTTTAATTTATTTTATTTTCTTTGAATTTTTTATTTTTCTGAGTTCATCTTCTTTCCTTCCCATTTTTCCATTATTTTTGTATCTTAGGGCATTTAAAATACTATGTTAGTTAGGACTAGGTAGTTAAAACATTGGGCAAACACCTACAAACTCATCAATAAGTGAAAAATTTGGACTAAAATCGATTAAAACATGAACTCTAGGTTAGTGCTGCTACAAGATACTCAGTGCGGACCGCGGTGGAATTTGTGCCGTCCGCACTGGTATTTTATGCATACCGCAATGACAAAGTTCTACAGCTTGAACATTAAGGATCGCGGCCTCATTGCATTTTCTGCGGTCCGCGGTGCCTCAATGAGGACCGCATTGGCATTTTTTATGGTCCGTGGTGCATAGTTTCAGAAAGTGGGTAGTCTAAACCCCCGCCTCTATGCAGACCGCAACGGATTTTGTCCAGTATGCAATGGCCTCTTTGTGGCCGCACTGCATTTTGTACGGTCCGTGCTCTGCAATTTTCATACATGTCTGCAACATTTTTCTGCAACTGTGAAGCTCATTGTTTTTTCTAGATACTAACAAAGTCTGAATGAATGTTGTTTACAGATAATGGTAAAATCAAGAGGCAAATGTTCTAAACAACAAGGAAGAGGAGAGTCCTCCCAGGGTGGGAAACAAAAGATGATAAAGTTTACCCCACAAGTCTGGAAAAACATTAAGAACACAAAGTAAATCATTAGAGTTGCTGATTGAGCAATTGACCAGTTAGAGAGTGAATATGAGCTCTCCCGGGAGGCATCTTCAAACTCCGTTCCAGAATATGTTCCAGACTGGCCGGAGAGACACGGGCTGACAGACACATATCCAGCATTCCCCACTGCTCAGGCTTTAGTGCATGTATCTTCAGGGTCGTCTGAGGGCTTAGCTCCAGCCAGTGGGGATGAGTACTCCACCTCTCTTACAACTTTATTATCCGGAGAGGCTGCAGTACTAGAAGAAGGGGAAAAAAAGAAGGGGTGAGCCCCAAATTGGTGGGGTAGAGCGGACTAGGAACCCAAAGGCATGTGAGGACCAATTTGTGAGTGAGATATCCTACCACAAATTCAGAGAGTGGTAGCTAGAAAAGAGATCGATACCGGAGAGAAAATTATTACTCGGGACCTTCTGGCTCACATCCCAAATGTAGAGCCAATTCAGAGATAGATCCAGCTGGGACTACTTTGTCGGGCATGTGGATGACGTCAATGAGCACTTGGTGAAACAATTCTACACCAACGTGGCCCACATCAAAAAGGGTACCACAATCACCAGAGTGAGAAACTTGAAAGTGAAGTTTGATGGCAAGACCATCAATGACTATTTGGGATTCACGGAGGAGGATGAGTCCTTTTACTTGGACAATATGAAGTTGGGTGAAGAAGCCCATCCGTGGCTGGCGGAGTACTTGGAAATCCCAGGTACCACCCAGAGTGGTTGATTGCGGGGGTGAAGATATTGAGGAGGACATTGAACTTCGAGGCGAAGGGGTGTGAGACATTTCTGTGCAGCAGGCTAGATCCTTCCACCCACGACTCAATCCTGTGAGAACGTAATTTTTGCCCTATATGAATTACTCTCATGATTTCAAACAAAATAATTTCTTTCTATTATTTTTAATTTTGTGGATTATTGTGGAATTTTCTGTTAATTGATTAAATTTTTTGTGCGTTTTAATTCTTATAAAAATACAAAAATATATGCATTGCATTTAGGGTTTATTTTTACATGGTTTTGGAATTATTTAGTAATTAGGAGTTTACAAAAATACAAAAATTACAAAAATAGTTTACTTTAGCTTTTAATTTTAGTTTTTGGAATTTTAGTAGTCTTTCTTTCATATTTAATTATATATGATAATTATCATTTAGAGCTAATAGAGTTAATTTGGTAGGATAATTTCATTAAGAAATAATTTAGATTTTAGGTTTTAATTTGAAAAAGAAAAAGAAAAGAAGTTCAAAAGAATTGAGTCATTCGTAAAAGACCCATGAATTGGGCCTGCCTGTGATGTTAATTGATCAGTCGAATCCTCATAGGCCCAAACACCCTTGACCCAACCCCAATCTCACCCGCCAGTCCAGGCATGCTACATAACCCTTTAAAATGACACCGTTTAGTTCAATTCAATCTAAGACGTTGAGGTTGGATGATCCTACGGCTCATAACTATGGGTACACTTAATATATGAGTGTCTAAAATGCCCTACCCCCCACCTCTCTCCTTCACCCCTTTAGAGACCCCTATCGTTCCCATCGTGTAGCGCCCTAGACCGTCATCGAAAATAGCCTCACGGCAGCAGCTGGCAACCAAACACCCCAAATTTTACACCATGGAATTCCACGACCCTCCCCATTCTGAATCAATAGTTAGTTTCCCTCCAATACCACCCATTCACCTCAAATAGTCAAAAAGCTAGCGTCGCCTCCGCCGTGGCGGCGCTGACCCTAATCATACCCAAATCTTTACCACCGTCTTTTCTTCACCTCTACATCTTCAACCCTAAACTGGTTGCCTTCGAAACCTGGCCAAATTCTTCGAATCTCATGCCAAAAAAAAGATCTTTACTGTTGGAGTTCAAATGCGAACCATGATTCGTGGTGGCAAGTTTTTCCATATGGAAAGCTTTGGCTAGGGGGTTAATTTCTTATTGAGGAACTTACCTATGTTGGCTTGGGGGTTGTTCATTTAGATTTCATGGCTTCCCAGCTTTGTTCCGTTTAGTGGTTTTTCTTTCTGTTGGTTTTTTTGTTTGTTTATTTGTTTCTAATGGTTCATCACTTTTCTTCAGTCGTAGTTTGATAAGGTGTATGATTTGACTTAAGTCATCCGTATAGCATAACTAGAGTAGTTAATCCCTTTGTTTCAATGTGCTGAGGTTGGGTTTACTTTTATCCGGTTAATCTCTTGAGAATTTTGAACTTTGGGTTTACTCGTTTGTGACCTATAGTCATTTGGACCACAATGTGGGCCTCAAGGGTAAGAGGCCCCAAGGCTGTAGAACAATAGCCTAGAGTTTGGGGTCAGTAATTAAGGGATATTTGGGATGGTGTTTTAGGAATTTGTGGGGGAAAGTATCTTTGTAAATGATTTTAGAAGGTTCTAGTAGGGATCTTTGTGAAGTCTGCCCTAGGGCTTGGCCTATAAAAGGACATTATTCTTGCATTTGAAGGCAATGAAGAGAAGGCATGAAAATTCAAGAAATGAATGGCTGTATAAATCACTATTTCCAAGTTTGAGCATAAAAATAGAAAAAAGTACCAAAAATAGTACTGTTCCATTGATTCTTGTTCTAAATTTGAAAGTGTTCTTCCATTGTCAAAAAATTTCTGATTCCTTGAGGTGAAGAAAAAAATTTTGAATTTAGATATTGGAAGATCTGTGTTGATTTTGTTGATTAGTTCAATATTCCATTGAGTTTGTTGGGCAAAAGTTCTCTGTTGCATTGCTGGGGTGGTTGAACTTGAGCTGACTGCTCCTTCTTTTCATTGACCTTCTCACTTTTCTTTATTTTGCTTCCCAGGTACACACTTGTGTCCTATCTTATGTGAGGCTGGATATGTTATTAAATAAAGATGAAGTTTAGTCCAATCATGTGTTTAGCTATCTTTTTTCTATAATTATGAGCTTATAATTCAGTTAACACATTGATGAATTTGAACTTAGAGTAGGGCAGTATGATGTAGTTCTAGCCTTTAACTCTACTTTACATATACGTTTAGCATAGTCAAATAGGTGTCACACAAACATGTATATCCTTTTTACTTTATCCACTCGATTAATCAGTTTATTCATGCTTCAATTATAGTATATCAATCAATGATGTATCATGAACATTCGAAGTTCATCTTGGACACCACATTCATTAACATATTTACTTGTTGATAGCATGGTTCGTTTACTGGTTATTTCCTATTTTTTTTAGCTTGAATAACTGAAAGGGTAAATTTCAATGTAAGGATATAAAAGTATGGGAGGTTACATGCCACATGTAGTCTTCATATAGCAATAGCTTAGTTAAGTTTGGTTATGATTTGAACAATAATGGACATTATCATAAATGGTTCAATGTTAAATTTTCAGTCATTGTTGAGTTTTTAAGTGATTGTATCTGCCAGTTTGAAGGCAAATTTGATAGTTCACGTTTATTTGGGCTCGAATTAGGGACCCCGTCATCTTTTGAGGTCAGTCCCTTGCGTTTGTGGACTTTCCTTCGGGACCAGCGTGGCCTGGAGAAGATTGTCACCTGGATCAGCCACGTAATGTAGGCTACCGGGCCTCCTGTTGGGCCTAGGAATCTATTTTGAAATGTTAGCTTCTTTTGTTCAAATACTTTCTCTTGGGCCAGTGTTAAATGTTTGAGAGAATTAGTTCAATTTCCCTTTTTCCCCTATAGTTTGTTGTAGCACTAATTGACCGAACAGGACTTTGGATTTGAGGAGTGGGCCAATGCTGGCGCAATTGAGGACTGTCATGACAGTCATGGAGTCCGTCTCCCGCCTTTGGGTGTCTCTTCTATTCAGAGGTGGACTTCCAATCAGGCCTAAATACCGATTTACTATGAGAATTCCGTTAATGTTGGTTTGATGGGTAAAGTTTGAACTGCAGCTTAGTGTGATGATCAACCTCTGCTAATAAGTTTTGGATTGGATAATTAGTTGTTTTAAAGATAACAACGTTGGGAGGTGATCCATACTAGGTAATAAATAATTTTGGGCCTTCCAAGTATAGCACATTTAAATTAAGAGGTTTTCCTTTTGTTAAGTGTGGACTTGAGCTTGAGGCCCGAATTACTTGAATGCTCTTAACAATAGTAATTAATAATGCTAATTATTAAGGCCTTTTAGGGACAACCATTAATACAAAATATTAGTTCATTTAGGATATCCTTAAAAAATGAGGTGTTCCGCGCCAAACAAAATTCATAAATTACGTGGTCCTCTTTAAATACTCCTACTAACATACTTAGAATACGGGACATGCTATTAGCAGATTTCTATAACCTCCCGCAAAGTTAATAATGTGTTAGTTGCTTTAGGCGCGTGCTTTAATAATTTTACCTTCCTAAACTTGGGTGTGCATTTCATGTGACACAAATCCAAATCCTAAATGTTGAACAAAATGTATTTTAGATTGCGAGTGTAATTCATATGGCGCGATCCAAAGACATGTTTTAAACGACGTTCAATATTATTTAAAAATTAATTAAAAGTGGTAATTAGTTTTTAAAATTTCACCATAGGTTAAACAAGTACTAAAATCAAATAATTAAGCTGAATTTAGCACTTGAGCGGCCGTGCTAGAACCACGAAACTCGGTAATGCCAAACACTTTCTCCTAGGTTAATAGAATTCCTTATTCGGATTTCTGGTTCGCGACTGTTAAATAGATTCAAACCTTTTCTTCGATTCGGTATTCAAACTGATGACTTGAAACACCATAAATATCCCAAGTGCAACTCTGAATCTCTTAATAAATGAATCTCATTTCGATTGTTCTTTAATTGGAAAAAACTCCCTTTATTATATCCCTTCCGAGGGTATAGTAGGAAAAGGAGGGTGTGAGAGCTCTGGCGGCTCTCCTGGGGACAAGAACCCATAACGTTTGTTCAGGTTTCAGAATTCGAGCTTAGATAAATTGTTATATTTGGCTTTATCTAATTTTGTTATATATTTGGGCCTAATGTTCTAGGTGTTGTTTTAACGCTTTGATATTTTGTGAATTGTATATAAATTGTTATTAAACCCTTCCTCTCTATGAGTCTTCTACATCATGGAGAACGGTGTACTTCATGTGACTTTCTTCTATTTTGAGTCATATCCCATTGAGAATGAGGTTAGGATAAGTTGCTAAGCCGATGGAGCTTTTGTATCCTCGGTACGTTACGCCCGCTCCCCCCCCCCTCCCCCCGTCTGGCTCGATTTGTCCGCTCAGGTAAGCCGGTCTAGAACAATAAACCCAGGGCTTAAACCTAGTATGACAAAACCTCATGCCGTATCCCTAGTAGGAACGTTTGCCTACATTATGTGCCTTTGACTTAGGGGACTCAACACAGAGGTTGGGACTGTCTAGGACAGGTAACCGAAGTGAAAAGACCATCCTCATATATCTTATATGCTACTTGTGCATTTATTTGTTCGTATTTGAATGTTGACCGGCTTGTACATAATGGAAAAAGTTGAAAATAAAATAGCAGTGTTAGGGATAAGTGAGGGAAACCACATGTTTTGAATAAAACCACAAACCAATAGTACTGAAACTCTGTCAGATTTTTGAGAAAAGAAAAGTATGATTTTTGTTATAAAAATAATTTTGTCAAATCTGCTCGAACTATGCCAGTTTGATTCTTATCGGATGTGGGATATGTAGGCAAACCCCATCGGGTCCAACTTCCCTTTTTGTCAAAATAGCCCAAAACAACAAAAAAATTTAATTTTGTCATGAATAAGTTAGGTGAGGCCATTCTTGTCTAAAACAAGCCGAATGTCCCCAAGAGGACACCGGAAGGCTATTTCAGCCACCTCGTGACATTTTCAATGGTTAGTTGGCACATCCTTAAAGTCTTCTTTTCCGAAATGCGAAAAGGTCGTATCTGCAAAATCGGGTTTAGTTTTTCTTAAATGAAATCTTTAAAAAATGGTCACTTTTTCTTTTAAATCAAAACGAATCATTATATCACCTTAATAAATGTTCAGGATAAGCATGAGACTGAATTTAAACCCTTCAGAGTCCTTAAATAGATCCATTTCAGCTCCACGTGTGGTGGAATGATCTACGAGAGGGTAGCCGAGAAACAGTGATAAAAGTTATCGGTGGCCTTGTCGGATTACTAAATGTCAAGCCAAGGTTGTATATCATTAAAGCCTTAGTACCTTTTTGGGACCCCACTCGCATTGTGTTCCGGTTCTCCGACTTTGAGCTCACACCTAAATTAGAGGAAGTTGCAGGTTATGCAAGCCTCAAAAGAAACCTCAACAGTCGATATCCATGAACACCAAGGACAGTTACTCCACACAATTTTCTACACTTGTTGAGTATTAGTCGGGATGTTCAGGACCGGAAGCTGTCATAAGGGTGTTGCGCACTTCAGTTCTTGTATCATCGATATGGCAACTTTGAGGTTTCAAAGATCCCAACACGGGTTTACTTATGCTGGAAACAAAGATAAGTGGGAGGCAAGGCAGGGTCTAGCTTTCATGATAGCTTTTTTGGGAGTTGTGGTTCGCCCACAAAAAAATGGTCATATAGAGATTGGCCTCGTAGGAAAGTTAGATGTTGAAATCAAGAGAGTCAACAATATGGTGGTTCCTCTAATCGTGTCTGAAATATATCGAGCTTTGACTATATGCCGAGAAGGGGAAAGTTCTTCTAGGGTTTCAATTTGTTGCTACAGCTATGGATGCAAGAGCACCTTTCACCGGAATGGGTACATGAACTATGGTTTGACCGGGTTGAGCTGCATTGAAGAATTTGGGACCCGAGTTGCACGCATTGAATTCCCTGAAGGTACGGAGGGTTGGTTATCACATTTGAGATCTTTGACTACTGACAGAATCGAGTGGGCCTTCGGATGGCTTCTTGTTATAGAAGCAATATACATGTCAGTTAAGGTTCCTTATATCCTCTTGATGGGCATCCGGAGCATCCAACCCTATGCTCCATACAGGGTCTTGCGCCAATTAGTAGTATTTCAAACTATCCACAATGATGAGGATCTGAGTAAACTAGTCATTGAGTTGGGCCCAAAAGTTGCATTTCCAGAATGGAAAATTCACAAATATGGTATGAGTGCAGGTTTTTCGAACCAAAGACCATAGTGCGGGATAAGGCTAGAGGTGAAGTGGGCTCAAAATACATGATCTTGTTTGGCATAAGATTCCAAATTCCTGAAAGGCCCTTAAAGAGACCACATGTAAAACAATTTACCGATGCGGCCCAGGTGCAGTGGGATTGGTTAGCAAAGGAGAATGATATAGGGCTAAATAGGAGAGCTAGCACAGTAGGTCCGGGATCTTCAGTTTGAAAATAGCCTGCAAGCCGCAGCCGATGAAGGTGACAAGAAGAAACTGACTCAAGAAAATGAGGCTCTTAAAGCTCAGATCCGGCAGATGAAAATAGCCGCCAACAACCAAGAAAGAAGTCGGGCTGATGAAAGTTTGATAAACAGCCTAAAGAATAAAGTCCTCGAGTGCCGAGAAGACATGGAAAATTCCAAAGAGAATATAGCAAAAGTCCGGGCGCAGTGGGCAAAGAAATTAGAAGAACGGTCCCAATTTGTGCGACAAATAAAGAGAAATTATGAAGGGACCATTACCAATTTGAGAAGAAAAATGACTACCCTTGAGGACGAGGCAACTAAGCAATCCAAAGATTTCAAAGCTGACAGGAAACATTGCTACGACTTGATGGCCCAAATGGAGGAGGAAATACAATAATTACAAAGTCAACACCGTCGTGACTCCCAGGTTTTGGAAGCCAGGAATGATCAGATATGGTGGTTACTGCATCACTGGGATCCTAACCATTTCTCACCGCATCACTGGAAATGCCAGGTGTGGGAGAACATGACCCACTCCACCTTTTTTGCGGTAGTTATGACATTTGTGAAACAAATAATGAATGATTTGGAGCAACTACAAAGGGGTCTCGCACATAGGCCCGCGGTAAGGCCGAATGATGCCCTGCGGGCCCCAGTAATTGAAGCTTTAATGTATTCTTGATTTTAAGCATCGAGTCTGTATTTTGTTTTATTTTGAGTCTATTGTTCTCTTTCCAAGAAGACGAGTAGTTAAATATCTTTTGTAAATGAAGTTTAATTAATTAAAAATTGAAAATTCCCAAAATTGTTTCTTTACTTTTCTTGTTTATTCTTCACGAACTATACTTGGTCTGATTCGTACGGGGTCATGATACGTATGAAGGATTCGACCGTAACCAAATGAAAAAAAAGAAAGAAAAAGAGAGGAAAAACAAGAGAGAAATAAGGAAAGAAAATAGAGGAAAAACAAGGAAGATAATGAAGAGAAAAGAGGTGAAAAGCATGAGAGAATAGGAAAACAGAAGAGAAAAATAAAAAACTGAATGAAAGACACAATGGCAAAACAAAAGGGAATAAGAACAAAGAGAAAACAAAGTCAAGAGCGAATAAAAGAGAGAGAGAGAAAGAATAATATTTTGCGATTGGAAATAGGAAAAGGCAGGGATGATGCAAACAATCGAGCAAATGGATAATAGAAATGGTTAACTGCTTAAGGTGCATTCATTCCCCAAACGTGCGATTATCTAATCTTTTAAAGCCCTAACCACTAACCAAGTTGTTGTTGATGTATTGAGTCCAGGCAGGTGGTCAGTTGATTGGCATTCTGGCAACTTATTCCTACAACACCCGATCAAAAGACAAGCTAAAAATGATAAGCCATGAACTAGATACCAGTATTGTGGACCCATCAAAAGAGGTAGAGGTGGTGGATGTTAATGCAATTAAGAAAGAAATGTATAAGTTGAAGCAGCAAATGGCCGAAATGCATCATGCCTGGGCGAAAGGGCAGCCGACACCATTTTATTAGGCTAACCCTGCTTATATTCCACCTTTGGATCAATCTCAAGAGCCTCATACCGTGAACTCAACTCAAGCCTTACCTTTCTACCAACATAGATATGGCACCCCTTCCCACATTTCCCAAGCTCCACCACCCAGACAAAACCCTCCTCCACCAATTACCCCTGTCTTTATGGCACCACCACCTGCCACATTGCAAAGATCTTCCGCTGAGCCTTTGTTTCAGACTCATGATATCCAGTACTATCCTCCTAAGCCTAGTTTAAAGCTTCCGAGCCATATTCATACACCCCTCACTTTGAGCTCCCGGCGAAAACTGAAAAGCCACGTAAGAGCTCAGAGTAGGAAGAGATGTTTCGGAAAGTAGAAAACCAGGAGCAATCCTTCAGGAACATGCAAGGATTGGGTGGCCAAGTCAGTGTGGCCTATAAGAATTTGTGTCTATTCCCAGATGTTTAGTTACAAGAAGGGTTTTAAATGACTAAGTTCGATCTATATGACGTGCATGGTGATCCGGTAGCACACCTGAGGCGATTCTGCAGCAAGATGAGAGGAGCATGTGGAAAAGATGAATTACTGATGGCGTACTTTAGCCAGAGTTTGAGTGGATATGCATTGGAATGGTATACACGACATAACCATGGTAGGTGGTACACCTGGGTCAACTTGGCACAAGCATTCGCCTACCATTTCCAGTACAATCTTGAAATCATTCTAGATCGTCTGTCATTGATAAAACTCGAGAAAAAGCCTGGGGAGAGCTTCAGAGAATGTGGGTTCCGCAGGAGGGAGCAGGCAGCGAGGGTCGACCCTCCAATGAAAGAGAGTGAGATGGTTGACTACTTTTTGCATGCTTTGGAGCCGACTTATTTTGGTCACTTAGTAATAGCGATTGGCAAGCCATTTAATGAGGTAGTAAAGATAGGAGGCATGGTAGAGGATGGACTTAAGTCCAACAAGATCATGAGTTATTCCGCAATCAAAGAAACCACTCAGGCCATCCAAAACGGCACTGGGTTGTGCTTGGGGAAAAAAAGAAGATGTTGCAACAGTCAAGTCTAGAGCTTGGTCTTGATCTAGAGGCCCTTCGCCCTACTACAACCAACCCCGACCCCACAACCAAAATTACCTATACTCCATATAGCCCTCCACAACACTACTACCCACCGCCAGTTCCACATTTTTCTGTTCGCCATGCTCAAACCTACACCCAGCCTCCGGCTCATGCACAATGGCATCCGCCAGCTCCCCAAAATCCATACCGAGCTCCACAAAACACATATCCACCCCCAACAGCCTATAGAAACACCCCTTCCCGGAGCAGGTTACCGACCAAACCAAGCCTTCAAGAATGAGAGATTATAGAAGAAAAAGACTTTCACTCTATTGGGGGAATCATACACCAATGTATTCCACAAGTTAAGGCAGTTGGGCATGCTGAATCCAATTGAGCCTAATATGCCAAATCCCCCTCCTAGAAATCATGACCACTCGGTGAGCTGTGAATACTATTCAGGGCCCCCCGAGCATGATACAGAAAACTGTTGAAAATTTGAAAACAGCTGTGCTCTCACCGGATCGAGGTTCAGGCCTAGAGGCACCAAATATCAACAACAATCCATTGTCGGCTCACCATGAGACTCATATGATTGAGTTGATATAGAAGGGATGGGATCAAACAAAACCCTCACAAATGGTGATGATGATCCGTTCCAGCAATACTATTTCAAAGGAAAACTTAACCAGTGGGAAATCGGTGGTCCAGTTGAAAGGGGTGGATAGTAAGCCAGTTGTGGTAGCCGAGAAAGGGTCATCAAGCACTGTTTTCGTGAAACCAGAATAAACAAAAGTGGTGGTACCGGGGGTTGCAAGTAAACTGGTTGTGGTCGTGAAGGGTGCTCGCACAGAGCCTGTTATTATAAATCCGGTGATTCAGTTACTAGTGACCAACAGTAATGCCGTCCCATAGAGTTATTAAGAAGTGGTGGTGAAATACAAAAGGAAAGAGATCATAGAAGAAGTTTGTGAAGCTTAGGGTCTGACTCGTTCAGGGAGGTGCTTCGCCCCTGAAGAGTTAAGAAAAGCCAAGGTTCCTAAACACAATCCGGTGATGGTAAAGAAAGCCGTAACAGATGAGGAAGCGGAAGAATTATTGAGGAAGATGAAAGTACAGGATTACTCTATTGTGGAACAATTGAAGAAAACACCTACATAGATCTCATTGATCTTAGCGCTGATACACTCAAATGAGCACCACCGGACGCTAATGAAATATTGAATGAGGCCCATATCCCTAACTAGATCTCGCTGAATCACTTAGAGAAGATAGCAAATAAAATTTTTCAGGTGAACAGAGTTACTTTCACAGGCGATGAGTTGCTTGTGGAGGGCACTGAACATAACAAGGCTCTCTATCTGATGCTAAAATGCGAGGACTCTGTAGTCACACGAGTTCTGGTCGACAATGGATCTAGTGAAACTATATATCCTCTTTCCATGTCAAACAAGCTGAAGGTAGATGATGATAGAGGTCATAAGAACAACGTCTGTGTGCGAGGGTTCGACGGCAGGGGCAAAGATTTGGTGGGCGACATAGTACTAGAATTGACGATTGGTCCAATGGAGGTTACTATAGAGTTTCAGGTACTAAATATAGCGGTCTCTTATAACCTTTTACTGGGGCGACCATGTATTCCGCTGCCAAAGCGGTGCCATCTACATTGCATCAAATGGTCAAGTTTGAATGGGACAGACAGGAGATAATAGTGCAAGATAAAGACAATATGTGCACTTCAAGTGATGCCATTGTGCCTTTCAAAGAAGTTGACAACAACAAAGGGCCGTGTGTCTACCAAGTCTTCAACACAGTCTAAGTGGAAAAGATGCCATAGGGGAAAAGCATCCCAGTCCCTAAAATAACGGCCGCAACTGTCATGGTGGCCTCGGAGATGTTAAAGAATGGGTTCATATTGGGTAAAAGTTTGGGTGCTGCCCTTCAAGGCATTGTGCAGCCCGTTTCTCTTCCCAAGAATCTGGATGCTTTTGGATTGAGGTTCAAGCCTACAGCTGCGTACGTAAGACGGGCCTGCAAAATGAAAAGGAGGGCTTGGGTCCTTCCCAAGCCAATCCAGCGCCTGTCCAGATATTTCATCGGGCCACGTATCAAAAAACAACTGTTGTCAAAGGTTCCTGGGTCATTGATTGGTGCAGATGGAAACATGGATAAGCGGTTGGAAAGGTTATTCGCCGAGGTTAATGTGGTTGAAGCCGGGGAAGAGTCAAGAAAGGCAGATATGCAATTCGTCGGACCACGTGCAAAAGTCAACAACTGGGAAGCTACTATTCTTCCTACTCGATGGGATTCTTGGTAGTGGGTTTGATTTTCTTTAGTTGTCTGGATTATTCCAGGATTTGTAATTCGGATAATATGTTCCGTCTAGTTGGATGTGTTAAAACCTTGTTATCTTTATATTCAGTGAAATGCAATTGTCTTTTCCTTCTTCTTTCCTAATTTTATTTTGTTTTCTTTTCTTCTCTGTATAGTTCTTTTTATGCTGATATCAATGACATACATGAGGAATCGTCGGCCTAGTTTCAAAGGCCAATCTAACTTGGAAATAATAATATAAGAAATTGAGTGTGATGATGAGTTGGAATATGATGATGACGAGGCCTATGAAGAAATTAATAAAGAAGTAAGCCACTTTGAGGAAAACCCCAAACCTAACCTAAATGACACAGAAGCACTTAATCTAGGGGACCAAGATAGTGTCCGTAAAACTAAAATAAGTGTTCATCTGGAACCACAACTCAGGGAGGAGATAATCAAAGCACTATTTGAAAGTTCTTTTATGGCATTAAGTTACCCGCATTGAATGTGTAAAGATGTTTTTAAACTATTAGGGTAGTTTAACTTCCTGTCTATTTATTGCTTATTTTTTGTTAGGAGAAATGGCTTCCTGGACACTTATACTTGTAAGGCTTTTGAAAGCCGATACACAAACTTTGGACTTTTCCATTTGAACACTCAAACTCGTGAAACGCTTAACTAATAAATACATTTGACCTTTGACCCTACGTGCATGTATTACACATTCACAAACGCGTCCATCCAATCAGCCAATGACCAATGGGACTGTTACACGTCAAGGGAAACAAACCCCATAGATGTGCTGGAATAAATTATTAATTTCTACTTTTTCTTATATTTCCCTTATTTCCTTCTTCATCACTGTTGTGCAACTTTGACCTTATGGGGACGGAGCAAAGCAACATCACCAAAAATGATCGCTACCTGAATCGTCCAACATCTTTGCAAACTCCAAACCATATCCTCTGTTGCGACAAATTTCACTACAGATCTCAACGAACTTAGAGTATGAAATGGAGTTCATCAACATATCTCTAAGTCTCAATATCACTTTCTCCAACTTAGAAAACCTCAAAATTTTCCTAGCATCATTCACTGTAATTTTCCGCATCGTCTCCTCCAAAAAATTCATTGTCTCCATCATCGGAGCCGTGGAGCTAGGCCTTCAGATCTAATCCTTTCTCCGGTAACATTCATAGACTTCAATTGTTCCCTCAATTAATCTCCCATAGGAATTGATAATAATCATGGCACTCTAGTTGCACAGTTGTATGATGATATGCCGGGTCTAAGCACTGATTTAGTCGTTCATAAACTGCCTATTGGCCTGGCATTCCCTCCTGTCAAACAGAAGCTGAGAAAGTTCAAAACAAATATTAGTGTAAAGATCAAAGAAGAGGTCACCAAGATGTTCAATGCAAAAGTCATTCGAGTCACGCAGTATCCCACCTGGTTATCCAATGTCGTGCTTGTGCCAAAGAAGGGTGGCAAGACCAGGGTGTGTGTCGATTATCGAGATCTTATCAAAGCTAGTTCCCACTACCAAAAATATTGATTGATAATTGTGCCAAACATGAAATTGGTTCTTTTGTGGATTTTTATGCGGGTTATCACTAGATCTTAATGGATGAGGAAGATAAAGAGAAGATGGCATTCATCATGCCATGTGGGATGTACAGCTATTGGGTCATGCCGTTTGGCATGAAAAATGCTGGGGCAACTTACATGAGAGTGATGAAAACAATATTCCATGATATGATACACAGTGAAATTGTGGTGTATGTGGATGATGTGATCATAAAGTGTATAAAGCAGTCTGACCATGACAGGGATCTAAGAAAGTTCTTCCAAAGGCTTCGCAGACACAAGCTTAAGCTCAATCCTGCAAAGTGAGCTTTTGGGGTGCTGTCTGGAAAGTTATTGGGATTTGTAGTCAGCCGTCAGGGTATTGAACTGGACCCATCAAGAATCAAGGCCAACCTGGAATTTCCACCTCCGAGGAACAAGACCGAGGTGATGACTTTGTTGGGGATATTGAATTATATCAGCAGGTTCATTGCTCATCTCATGACAACTTGTGATCCAATCTTCAAACTATTAAAGAAAAATGATGCAGTCAAGTGGACAAATGAATGTCATGAGGCTTTTGATAAGATAAAGGGGTATTTGTCGAACCCACCCGTGTTGGTCCCGCCAGAACTAGGGAGACCTTTAATTCTATATTTGAAAGTGTAATACAATTCATTCGATTGCGTGTTGGGGCAACATGATATCACTGGAAGAAAGGAGCAGGTTATTAGTATCTCAGCAAGAAATTCACATCTTCCGAGGATAAGTATACTCATCTTGAAAGGACGTGTTGTGCCCTAACTTGGGTTGCACACAAGTTGAAATATTATTTTTCATCTTACACTACTTACCTCATATCACGCTTGGATCCATTGAAGTATATTTTTCAGAAGCCTATGCCCATGGGGAGGCTTGCAAAGTGCCAGATCCTGCTTCCAGAGTTTGACATTGTCTATGTGGCTCGGACTGCAATGAAAGCACAGGACTTGGCAGACCATTTGGCTGAGATCCGGTTTATGAAGATTATGAACATTTGAAAACTTATTTCCCTGATGAAGAGGTGATGCATATTTAGGAGTTGGAACAAGTTGAGAAGCCGGGATGGAAACTTTTCTTTGATGGGGCTACCAACATGAAAGGCATGGGGATAAGAGCGTTATTCATTTCTGAAATAGGGCAGCACTACCTTGTTATGGCTCAGCTTCATTTCCATTGTACTAACAACGTGGCAGAATACGAGGAATGTATTTTGGGTGTGAGGTTGGCTGTAGATATGGGTGTCCAGGAAGTCTTGGTCATGGGTTACTCGAACCTACTGGTACACCAAATTTAAGGAGAATGGGAAACACGGGACTTAAAGCTTATACCGTACCGACAATGTTTGCACTATATTATTCAATGTTTTCAATCAGTAGAGTTCAGGCACATTCCAAGGATTCCTAATGAGATTTCCGATTTGTTGGCTACTTTGACATAAATGTTGCACCATCCGGATAAGGCTTATGTGGACCCTTTGCAGATTCAGGTCCGCGATCAGCATGAAAATTGTTAGGTGGAAGAGGAACTTGACGGTAAATCATGGATTCATGATATCAAAGAATACATCAGAATGAAGGTATATCTGGTATATGCCATGGTTGATGAGAAAAGGACAATTCGACGGTTGTAAAGCGGGTTTTTCTTCAGTGAGGGAGGGGTGTTGTACAAAAGAACTCCAGATCTTGGGCTAATAAGATGCATTGATGCAAGGCAGGCCACAACTATCATGACTGAGGTACATTCCGGAGTTTGTGGACCGCATATGAGTGGGTACGTTCTGGCAAAGAAGATTCTTCGAGTAGGTTATTATTGCCTTAATATGGAGGGGATTGCATCATCTTCGTGTGCAAATGTCATCAGTGTCAGATGCACGAAGATTTGATTCATTCTCCACCATTTGAATTGCATACAATGTCGGCACCATGGCCCTTTATTGCTTAGGGCAAGGATGTCATTCGGCCATGGACACAGGTTTATTCTGGTAGTCATTGATTATTTCACTGAGTGGGTTGAAACGAAAACGTTCAAGTCTATGACCAAGATAGTGATGGTCGATTTTGTGCATTCAAATATCACTTGCCAATTTGGGTTTTGAAGGTAATCATCACGGATAATGATGCTAATCTCAACAATCATTTGATAATAAGACATGTCGGTAGTTTAAGATTATGCACCGCAATTCCACCCCGTATTGCCCTAAAGAGAATGGAGCTGTCGAAGCAGCAAACAAGAATATAAAGAAGATACTCCAGAAAATGGAGGAAGGGTCCAGGCAATGGCATGAGAAGTTACCTTTCACATTGTTGGGTTATCGCACTACTATTCGTACTTCAGTAGGGGCGACTCCTTATTCATTGGTGTATGGCACGGAGGTAGTAATACCCACAAAGATTGAAATCTCATCCCTTTGGATTGTTGCAGAGGCAAAAATTGATGATGTTGAATAGAGAATGGCGAGAGCATACAACAAGAAGGTTCATCCAAGGAAGTTTGAAGTGGGGCAGTTAGTGTTGAGACGTATCTTGCCTCATCAGGCTAAAGCAAAAGGAAAGTTCACCCCAAACTGGTAGGGGCCATTTGTTGTAACTAGAGTGTTGTCCAACGGTGCATTATATTTGACAGATGTAGAAGGAAAATGTGTTGAAATGACTATCAATTCCGATTCAGTCAAGAGATATTATGTATGATTTTGTTGTTTGATTGTACTTTTTTATATTTGGTATATTTCAAAGATTAAAATGACGAAGGCGTTTTGTTCTGCTATCTAAACACTTTATCTCTTGTCATCCCTTTTGAGCCTTGTTTATTTCTTGCATACTCCTCTTTTGGAATTAGTGGCACAATTCAGAAATGCAAGTGCGGAGGATAAGTAAGTGAAAAGAAAAGGAAGAATGGAAAAGAATAAGAAAAATGGAAAAAAAAAAAGAAAAAAGAAAAGGAAAAGAAAAATATAAAAAAGAGAAGAAAAGAAAAGAAAGAAGAGATCACAACAACAAAGCAATTTTAACAACATGAACTACGTTCGACCTGATTCTTTTAAGAATACGTAGGCAGCCTCACGGTTCGGTCTCATCAAAATGAAAATCCAAAAGTCCGCAAGCAAGAAACTGGGGCAGAAGTTGTGGTTTTTGTGAGAAATCCCTTTCCGAATTTTAATTGTTTTGAGCTTTCTATACCCTATCATTCTAACCTTGTCCAAAATTCCACGTTACGGTCTAAGGAAAGACCTTCTGATCAGTCTTCGAGAAACGCCAAGTCAAGCAGGTAAAGGTAATTCATGTCTGGGGCAACACTATAGTTGAAGCATCAAAAATCAAAAAAATAAGAGAGTCTTATGGGTGAAAACCTTTACAGGCACCATAAGGAGATGGGAGTTGAGAGAAGTAAAATGAGAGAGTCTTATTGGTGAAAACCTTCAGGGGCACCATAAGGCGATGGGAATTGAGAGGAATAAAAAATGAGAGAGTCTTATTGGTGAAAACCCATATGGGCACTTTGAGGCGAAAGTAAGTTAAGAAGTGAACAAATGAGAGAGGTCTGTTGGATGAAAACCTCTCAGCGTACCGTAGGATGAACAAGGTCAGGGTTTCGGTAAAGTAATCAAGATATGGAAATTCTGAGGCAACAAGGTATGGCAATTGGAAGTTGGTTGGTTGGAAGGTTGGGCAATTAGAAATGCATGTCATGATCATTGGTACCAGCTGTTCAGCTCAGATAAGTTTCTTTTCGCTCTCTTTTTAGCAGTCATCCTGTTTTGGATTCTTCTTATCCTTAACTCGTAAAATCATTACATTCCAATTTCTTTTGGGGTTTATCTGTCTAAGATGTTTTAATGTCTGTTTTGATTCAAAGAAAGTGAAAAAGGATTTCAAAGCTCACTACCAATTTCCAAAATTGTAAAGCACAACGTGGTTAAAGCATGTCAAAGACAACATGATGTAAGGTGGAATACAAGGAATCACTGGAAGTTTCATTGGTGGGATGATCGAGTAATGTCGTGGGAAATGGAAGGCTTAGATAAAGGGGTCAGAGGTGTGAAACAACAACATGGGTATAGAACTCTTGGGTTGTAAAAGGTCAAGGTTTAGAAAGTCAAGCAATTCAGGGCCAGTTCGGGGAAGCCAGTCAAAGTAAAGCAATGCAGTGGAATGATTTTCAGCAAGAATGCCATCAACTAACCACTAGTTCGGGGCAGAAAATGCATTTGTTTCGGAGAAACCCTCAGTAGGGGAAAGAGCAAGAATCAAAATAGGTCTGACCGTAAACTCTCAGGAAATTTCGGGAAAATGTGGCTTAGTTAAGATTCAAAACAATCAGGAGTAGCATTACTTGGCATAAATGTATCTAAAGGAATATAAGTGGGTCTCAAAGTTTGCATGATTAGATAGGATTCAATTAGGAGTTTTCAGGACCTTCCTGGATAATATGATGTAGTTTAAAAACCTTTCTAGATAACATGATGTAGTGCGAGTAATACATTTAGAAGATATAACTTAGGTTCGTAATAGTTAGGAGTTGTCAGGACCTCCTTGGATAATAGGATGTAGCTTTCAAACTCTTAGTAATAGTTGGTATAATGATTCAGTTAAGACTCATCATGTACCCAGCTTCAAAACTGGGAAAGAAAATTTTCTTTGTTTTGTTTATTTCATTGAAGTCAGGAGCCCGCTTGGAGAACATAGGCATACATTTCGAATTTCAGAAGTCAGGAGCCCGCCTGAAGAACAAAGATATACATTAAATATTTCAAAAGTCAGGAGCCCGCCTGGAGAACATAGGCATACAATTCAATTTTTAGTTTTCAATTGGTTTCTTTGTCTACTTTGAAGTCAGGAATCCGCATGGAGAATAGAGGAATACATTTCAAGTTATAGAACTTAGCAGCCCGCCAGGCTAACATATGCATACATTTCAAGTTTCAGCAGTCAAGAGCCCGCTTGGAGAACAGTGGAATACAATTAAAGTTTTAGAAGTCAGGAGATCGCCTGAAGAACAGATGTGTTACAATTCAATTTTTAGTTTTCAATTGGTTTCATTGTCTATTTTGAAGTCAGACCCGATTCGAGAACAGAGGCATACATTTCAAGTTTCAGAAGTCAGGAACCCGCCTGGAGAACAAAGGCATACACTTAAAATTCCAGCAATCAGTAGCCCACCTGGAGAACAGAGGCATACAATTCAAGTTTCAGCAGTCAGGAGCCCGCCTGAAGAACAGAGGTGTTACAATTCAAGTTTTAGTTTTCAATTGGTTTCTTTATCTATTTTGAAGTTAGGAGCCCACCTGGAGAACATAGGCATACATTTCAAGTTTCAGAAGTCAGGAGCCTGCTTGAAGAACAGAGGTATACAATTCAAGTTTCAGTAGTCAAGAGGTCTGCTAGAGAACAGAGGCATACATTTCAAGTATCAGCAGTCAGGAGCCCGCCTGGAGAACAAAGGCATACAATTAAAGTTTCAGCAGCCAAGAGCCCGCCTGAAGAACAAAGATGTTACAATTTAATTTTTAGTTTTCAGTTGGTTTCTTTAACTATTTTGAAGTCAGAAGCCCGCCTGGACAACAGAGGCATACATTTCAAGTTTCAGAAGTTAGGAGCTCGCCTAGAGAACAGAGGCATACAATTCAAGTTTTAGCAGTCAGGAGCCCGCCTGAAGAACAGAGGTGTCACAATTAATGTTTTAGATTTTAGTTGGTTTCTGTGTCTATTTTGAAGTCAAGAGCCTACCTGGAGAGCAGAGGCATACATGTCAAGTTTCAGAAGTCAGGAGCCCTCATGGAGAACAGAGATATGTATTTCAAGTTTCATCAGTTAAGAGCCCGCCTGAAGAATGAAGGTATTACAATTTTAAAGTTTAGTTTTAGAATTTTTATCAATATCCGGTAATGTGATGCCCAACCACCAAACTATGGCAGATAGTTTTCTTTGTTTTGTATACTTTTTTGAGGTCAGAAGCCTGTCAGGAGAATAGAGGAATACATTTTAAGATTGAAGTCAGGAGCCCGCCTGGATAATAGAGGAATACTTTTAAATGCAGTAGTTAGGAGCCAGCCTGGAGAGCATGAGAATATATATCAATATCAGAGGTCAGGCACCCACCTAAAGAAGGGAAAACATCTCACTTTACAATTCAAGGCGGCAACAAATGAATTTCACCGAGAATACAAGACAACAAGAAACACAGGAGCAAGTTTAAAGATCTAGATATGAGTTTTGTAATTCATAGATCATAGTCAAGTATAGCCTCTTTTATTTTTGGCACGGTGTAATAAGGGGGTTCAGTATGCAGTAGCAACAGCAGCAGCAATAATGAAATCACAGCTTTATGATAGTCCCAATCAGTGTAGTCCTTGTTCCTTTTTAGCCAATGATATGTCGGTAACCTCAGAATCAGGGTGCGGTCAAAATTCTTACAAAATGCTTCCAACAGAGTATTCAAACGGGCAAAAATTCCTCGTATCCGCTCACTTATCTTTGCACGAAAACTCTTCGTGTCTCCGAGCAAAGAGGGGCAGCTATGAGCACGTGATTTTTTCCTTATATGAATTACTCCCATAATTTCAAATAAAATAATTTCTTTTCATTATTTTAATTTTGTGGATTTTCGTGGCATTTTATGTTAATTGATCGAATTTATTTGTGCCTTTTTATTCATATAAAAATAAAAAAAATATATGCATTGCATTTAGGGTTTAATTATACATATATTTGGAATTAATTAGTAATTAGGAGTTTACAAAAATACAAAAATTAAAAAATATAGTTTACTTTAGATTTAAATTTTAATTTTTGGAATTTTAGTAGTTTTTCTTTCATATTTAATTATTTGAGATAATTGTCATTTAGAGCTAATTTATTTAATTTGGCAAGATAATTTCACTAAGAGCTAATTCAGATTTTAGGTTTTAATTTGAAAAAGAAAAAGAAAAGAAATCAAAAGAATTGAGTCATTTGTAAAAAACCCACGAATTGGGCCTGATGTTAATTGATCAATCCATTCCTCATAGGCCAAACGCCCATGACCCAGCCCCAGTCTCACCCACCGGTCTAGGCCTATTACCTAACCCATTAAAAACAACACCGTTTAGTTTAATTCAATATGAGCCATCGAGGTTTGATGATCATACTGTTGAAACACGTTTTCAAGGCACTAAACTAAACGCGTGTTCATATTTGTAGGTTTTGATAAATGACAAACGATGCGCAATTGACATATGATGAGGTCCAAGCACAAGCGCGCAAATGTCACGTAACGAAGTTCAAGCACAAGACAAACAAAGATCAAGATTAAACAAAGTTATACATGAGTCGCTCTTTAATTGTGATCTTGATCCGACAATTTAACTCAAGACTTGGCTTCTCTCGTAAAATTTTTTTTTATCAAATCACGCATATTTAATTTAGAGCAAAATGATTTTAAATCATGCATATTTATTTTAGCAAAATGATTTTTTAAACATGCCTCTAAAATCTGGACAAAGATAATCGATTATGTACTTATGATAATCGATTATGTTAAGGCAGCTGCAAGACAATCGATTGTGTACCTTATGACAATCGATTGTGTTGAAGCAGTGTCCATCAGATTTTTGAAATCTGCATGACAATCGATTGTGTACCTTATGACAATCGATTGTGTTGAGGCAGTGTCTATCAGATTTTTCAAAGCTACAAAATAATCGATTGTGAACCTTATGACAATCGATTGTGTTGAGGCAGTGTCTATCAGATTTTTCAAAGCTACAAAATAATCGATTGTGAACCTTATGACAATCGATTGTGTTGAGGCAGTGTCTATTAGATTTTTCAAGACTGAACAATAATCGATTGTCCATATAGCATAATCGATTATGTAAATGACCGTTGCCAAAATATTTTCAAACTCCGTCAGATAATCGATTATAGGATTTTAATAATCGATTGTTTGAAGTAAAATCCGAAAAAGATTTTTTGAACGTTGCCAAGTAATCGATTGTATATTTCTGATAATCGATTGTTTTAAGTAAAATCTGAAAAAGATTTTTTGAAAGTTGCCAAGTAATCGATTGTATATTTCTGATAATCGATTGTTTTAAGTAAAATCTGGAAATGATTTTTTGAACATTGCCAGTAATCGATTATACGTCTTAGATAATCGATTATGCTGCGTAAAATCTGGGAATGATTTTTGGAACGATTAGAAAACAATCGATTGTGCCAATTAGACAATCGATTGTCGTAGCACAAAATAAGCAATTCTTGATTGGCAATTAGGCAACGGCTATGCATGTTTTTGGCACTATAAATACATCTTCAAATCAGTCTTTTAAACACAACAACTGATCATATTATTGCTAAAGCTTTGCATACTCTCTTATTCATCATTTTCTATTCATTACATAAGTTTTTGAGAGCCAAATTCTTGATGAAAGTTGTTGAGTTCTTGAGCATATTTATTTTACTCATATCTACTCTTAAGGAGAGTCTTGTTTTGAGTGCAAAGTGTTTTTATACACTTGAAGGGAAGTGTTAATCCCTTGTATTGTAAGAAGGAACGTTGTGATTCCTTTGGTTGAAGTCTTGAAGTGTTGTATCTTCGAGCAAAGGTTGTTGAGACTTGTGTGACTCAAGTTCTCAGTTTGTAACGGTTTGTTAAGCACCCGTAAGCTTAACGAAGCTAGTGGAAATCTCGAGAGAGTCTCTCGGGGACTGGACTAGCCACGGGTTGTGGTGAACCAGGGTACATCGGTGCGTTCGTTCCTTATTATTTACTTATCGCACTTATTTCATTCCTGCAATTTTTAAATTCCGCAAGTTTACGCTATTTTTTATTATAACGCTATTCACCCCCCTTCTAGCGTTAAGCGTATATTCTAACAATTGGTATCAGAGCCCAGCTCTCTGAAAAACTTAACCGTTTGAGAGAAACAATCCATGGCTTCTACTCGTGATTCTTTTGCAGGAATAGGTGAAGGACAATGCTCCACCCGACCACCACTATTCGATGGCACAAACTATACGTACTAGAAGGAAAGGATGAGAATATTCATTCAATCGAATAGTTTTCATCTGTGGAAGGTTATAATGAAGGGAGAACAAATTCAAACCAAAAAGGTTGAAAATGAATGGGTTCCAAAATCCGAAGAAGAATACGATGCGGATGACATCCGAAAAGTGCAGAACAACGCTAAAGCCATCAACTTATTATATTGTGCTGTAAACGCTGATGATTACAGAAAAATATCATGTTGCACAACGGCGAAACAAATGTGGGATAAGCTGGAAATCGCGTACGAAGGTACGGACCAGGTAAGAGAGGCTAATGTTGATTTTCTAACCCATGCATATGAACTGTTTCACATGAAGGAAGGCGAAAGGGTCGATGACATGTTCGAACGATTTTCAAAAATCGTTAATGACTTACATGCTCTTAAGAAAACCTTCACGGATAAGGAACTTGTCCGAAAAATTCTCCGAAGTCTCACTCCGGAATGGCGCTCCAAGGCCGACGCGATTCAAGAGTCTATTGGCATTTCAAATGTCACCATCGACGGATTAAGAGGTAACCTTAAAACTTATGAATCTACTATACTTAACCCTCTTGTTAATGATCAAAGGAAATAAAGAATCGCCCTCAAGGCAAGCACAAGTCAACCTCAAAATGATGAAGACGGAGATAACGAATTCGGACTCGTTATTAAGAGATTTCAAAAGTTCATGCGAAAAGAGAATGAACAAAAAGGCAAACAACAAGGAGATTAAGTAAAGTGCTATGGGTGCGGAGAAATTAGGCACATTAAATCAAATTGCCCAAATGTCAAAAAGGAGAAGAGACCCTTCAAGAAACAACGAGCATACATATCTTGGGGAGGCGACTCCGGAGACGAGTCAAGTGAGGAAGAAGAAGACGAAATCGCAAATCTTTGTCTTATGGCTCATGAAAACAATCAAGAAGAGGTATGTCAAATTTCTTCCAAAAACTTCTATTCTCTTGAGGAACTGCAAAATGCCTTTGATGAGTTGTATAGTGAATTCATTAAAGCTTCCAAAACTGTTAAAAACACTAAGGAAAATGCTTCTTTGAAAGAAAAAGATTTTGAAAGACAACTCTTTTTGAAAAAAAAAGATTTGGAAAAACTGATTTTGGAAAATGAGAAGTTGAAAGAAGAAAACAAATTTTTCGGCAAGAGAAGCGCCGACAAACCCGAGAGTTCTAGTAAAAATTGAACTTCTTGCATGCATCTAAAAGATGAGGTAGAAAGACTTAAGGGCACCTTAGATAAGTTCAATTCTTCTCATAAAAATTTGAATGAGGTTCTTGTTAATTTGAAATCGACCAAACATGGGATAGGTTTTAAAAACGAGCCTAAAGAAAAAGTTGAAGCCAAACCCCAACCACCTAAGGCTCAACCTAGGACAAATAAAACAAATGTCCATCCTAGAGATAACAATCCTAGAATCAACATGCATGCTAGACCAAACACTAGAAGAAACTTTGAACATTTTAGGACACCTAGAAATGGCCTTCAACCTAGAAATAACTATTCTAGAAATGATGCATATCCTAGACCAAAACACTAGAAGAAACGTTGAACATTTTAGGACACCTAGAAATGGCTTTCAACCTAGAAATAACTATTCTAGAAATGCTGCATATCCTAGAACAAATAGTAGGAGAAATGTTTTTCATGAAATGCGCAATAGTCATATTGTCGAAAATAGAGTAAAAAATTTTCGTCCGTCCAACTACTATCAACCTAGACGAATGCATAATCCTAATGTCATTTGTCATTATTGCAATCAAATTGGACATACTGCTCCTGCTTGTTTCACTAGACATAGACACTTAACTGCATGTCAAGCACAACAACATGTTACACATAACTCTCAAGGACCCAAAACAGCTTGGGTACCAAAGACTCATTAATTTGTCTTGTAGGTATGTTTGAAGGGATCAAGTGTACTTTGGTACCTTGATAGTGGATGCTCCAAACACATGACCGGAGACGAATCCAAGTTCCTTCAACTAGAACACAAGGAAGGAGGAAGCGTTATCTTTGGAGATAACAACAAGGGAAAAATTATCGTCATTGGATCGGTCGGTAAGGATGAACCTTCTTCCATTAAGCATATATTGCTAGTTAAAGGTATAAAACATAATCTCTTGAGCATAAGTCAATTATGTGACAAGGGAAATCTTGTTTTATTTGATTCGGATGAATGCTTAGTTTTTCGCCGTAGCGATTTTAAAATTATCCTTCGTGGTTTAAGAATGGATAACATCTGGTTTATCTCGAAATGTGAGTATGTGAATTGTCTTATGAGCAAAGAAGATGATATGTGGTTATGGCATCGTAGAGTAGCTCACATCAACATGCATCTTTTAAACAAATTGGTTTCACAAAATTTAGTTATTGGTCTTCCAAATTTGAAATTTGAAAAAGACTCCATTTGCGATTCTTGTCAAAAAGGGAAGCAAACAAAAGCATCCTTTAAATCGAAAAATATTGTTTCAACTACTAGACCATTGCAACTCCTTCACATGGACCTTTTTGGACCATCTCGCATTGAAAGTCTTGGTAGAAATCGTTATGCTTTTGTTATTGTTGATGATTATTCTAGATTTACATAGACACTATTTCTTGCTCATAAAAGTGAAGCTTTTCATAATTTTAAATGTTTTATTAAACGTGTTCAAAATGAAAAGGACACAACCGTCACTTCAATAAGAAGTGATCATGGGGGAGAGTTCGATCAAAATCTTTTCGCGGATTTTTGTGACGAACTCGGTATCGAGCACACCTTCTCTGCTCCACGCACACCACAACAAAATGGAGTGGTGGAAAGGAAAAATAGGTGTCTCGAAGAGATGGCTAGAACCATGCTCGATGAGGCTAAGATTCCCAAACATTTTTGGGCGGATGCCGTAAGTACCGCATGCTACGTCTTAAACAGAGTAGTCATAAGGCCAATACTCATGAAAACTCCCTATGAACTCTACAAGGGAAGGAAACCAAATATCCCCCATCTTAGAGTATTCGCTTGTAAATGTTTTATTCATAACAATGGTAAAGATAATTTGGGAAAGTTTGATGCCAAATCCGATGAAGGAATTTTTATTGGTTACTCTTCACGTAGCAAAGCATATAGAGTATTCAATAATAGAACCGAAACTGTGGAGGAATCCCCTCATATTGTGTTTTCCGAAAACAATGCTCGCTTGGCGAGAAAGGATTCTGGTTTTGAACTTGCAGGTAGTTTAATCTCAATGAGTCCTCAAGACAAAGTACAAGAGGAAACTCCTAAGGAAATTCTAGATGAAATCTTGGAACAATTATCGGAGGAAGCGCCACAACTGGAAAAAGAAACGAAACTGCCTAACGCGTGGAGGACAATCAAAGACCATCCTCTCGAACAGGTAATCGGCGACATTGAACAACAGGTAAGTACTCGAAACACTCATAAGAACACCTTAGGACACACTTCTTAAGAGATCACGTTCTCAATTGGCCAACATCTTCACAAGGCCTTTTAGCGAAAAAGTTCTTTTCCGAATCTATAGTAAACTCGGAACTCTTGACTTCACATTGATCTAAGTCATTATTTGTTTACAAATTACTAACTTGAGCATCGGAGACGTCTAATTCTCTTTTGCAGGTATCGCCCTAATGGCAGTGGAAATTATAAGGCAATGGTGTAGAACAATCGATAGTTACAGTTAATAATCGATTATCATTCCTTTATGTCTCATGCTTACTGTGCCGGAAAATCGATTAGCAAGTATCACTAATCGATTATTTACGTCTTGTGCTTATTACGACGAAAAATCAACATATTGTGTAAACTCTTTTTGTGCCTTGCAGGTTTTTGATGTTAATTAAATAATCGATTTTTTTTGTATAATCGATTACCATCTCGGATATTCATTACTGCCTTTCTAAAACAATCAACTGTCTCATAAGTAAAATCGATTATTTTCCGAAGTCAGAAAATCCACTGTGCACACTGTGTCAGAACAATCGATTACCATAATTCAACAATCGATTATCTTCAGTCAGTAATTCAAATCCTTGTTACCGTTTGGGTCCTGCAAGATTCCCACAATCGATTTTTGTGTCATTTCCAAGTACATTTCAAAAATTCCATAACAATCGATTGTTTCAATTACATAATCGATTGTGTAACGGACAGTGCAAATCTTTTTACCGTTTCTGACCGTTTTTGCCTCTTAAATTTCTGCAGATTGTTACCTTAAATGCAATGTCATCCTTCTCATTATAAATAGGTACCATATGTCTTCAATTTCTTCACTCAAGCATCAATCTTATCTCCCAAACTTTCAAAAATCTCTCAAATTTCTTACAAAAGCTATCACTACTTATTTAAAATGACGAGCAGACACACCAAACGCCCTCGTTCCGGCAGACATGGTGCATCTTCTTCAGCTGCTCCTCCTTCTCCCAGTTTTCCTTACCAAGATGGCTCTCTCTTACGGTTCAACACTGAACCCGAGTTAACTCGATTCATGACAAAATTCGAAAAGCGTGAAATTCTTCCTCCTCGCTTTTCCACCAGCAAATATCTTGAATCCAGCGCCCTCGCTGCAGTTGCAAACATGCTTAGGGAATGCCAACTCCTTGATTTCCTATATCTAACCTATTCTCACATTAATCCTCTCTTGATTCAAGCCTTCTATTCCAATCTTCATGAGGACGACGATGGTGATCTTGTGTCAAACATTAATGGAGTTGAAATTCTTTTAACCAACGAAAACGTACATTCTATTGCTCACCTTCCTCGAAGTGGGGAAAACATTTCTCTCTACATTAGAGAAGCCGGCGCCTTATTTGATGAACAAACTCTCCTAAACAATATTGGACTTGGAGCTTATGATCCTAATCTATCCAATCGTCGTCCTACCATTACGGGCATGCTCCCCGAATATCGTTTAATTTTCTACTTCATAACCCGAGTCCTCAAACCACACAAACATAATCATACCACTCTCTCCCAAGAGGATGCAAAAATCATGCATGCCATTATAACCGGGGCTCACATCAATTGGTGTAAGTTCATCAAAATCCACATGCTTGATGCCATCGGGGACGATAGACCACTTCCCTATGCCCTTCTTATAATGAATTTTCTTGAAGCCTCCGAGTTCAACACCTCTATCGGTCCGCTCAAAAAGGGCACCAAGAAATGGGAAATTTTCGAATCCTCCTTTCCCCATGACGGCGAACACGCGGCTCCTGCTCCTCCTCCAACTCCTCAAACGCGTCGTCCTCAATCTCCCACACTTCAAACTATTTCCGACCAACTTGCTTCTTTGTCCACCTCCGTCAATCGACTGACATATGAGATCCATGGATATTTTGATCATATTCACTATCCATATGCTGGACTTGTTCCTTATGAAGCAGTGCCGGATGACGAGACGGAAAATGATAATAATGAATAATGTCTTTATTTGCTTTTCTAGCTTATTATTCTATCCTTTATTGTCTCCTTTATGTAATCATATTTTTGATTAATCAATAAAACAAGTTATTTGGTTATTCTATTTTTTTGCTAATGTCAAAAGGGGGAAGAATAAGGGCTATGCACTTAATATTTATTCGCATAAATTGAGGGGGAATTCATATGTTGAGGGGGAACTAATTGCATATATATATACTTGTCTTGGATCGTCATTATGAATTACCTAATATGCATATCCCGATTAAGGTTTGCCATTATCAAAAAGGGGGAAATTGTTGAAACACGTTTTCAAGGCACTAAACTAAACGTGTGTTCATATTTGTAGGTTTTGATAAATGACAAACGATGCACAATTGACATATGACGAGGTCCAAGCACAAGCGCGCAAATGTCACGTAACGAAGTTCAAGCACAAGACAAACAAAGATCAAGTTTAAACAAAGTTATACACGAGTCGCTCTTTAATAGTGATCTTGATCCGACAATTTAACTCAAGACTTGGATTCTCTCGTAAAAACATTTTTATCAAATCATGCATATTTAATTTAGAGCAAAATGATTTTAAATCATGCATATTTATTTTAGCAAAATGATTTTTTAAACATGCCTCTAAAATCTGGACAAAGATAATCGATTATGTACTTCTGATAATCGATTATGTTAAGGCAGCTGCAAGACAATCGATTGTGTACCTTATGACAATCGATTGTGTTGAGGCAGTGTCCATCAGATTTTTGAAATCTGCATGACAATCGATTGTGTTGAGGCAGTGTCTATCAGATTTTTCAAAGCTACAAAATAATCGATTGTGAACCTTATGACAATCGATTGTGTTGAGGCAGTGTCTATCAGATTTTTCAAAGCTACAAAATAATCGATTGTGAACCTTATGACAATCGATTGTGTTGAGGCAGTGTCTATTAGATTTTTCAAGACTGAACAATAATCGATTGTCCATATAGCATAATCGATTATGTAAATGACCGTTGCCAAAATATTTTCAAACTCCGTCAGATAATCGATTATAGGATTTTAATAATCGATTGTTTGAAGTAAAATCTGAAAAAGATTTTTTGAACGTTGCCAAGTAATCGATTGTATATTTCTGATAATCGATTGTTTTAAGCAAAATCTGAAAAAGATTTTTTGAACGTTGCCAAGTAATCGATTGTATATTTCTGATAATCGATTGTTTTAAGTAAAATCTGGAAATGATTTTTTGAACGTTGCCAGTAATCGATTATACGTCTTAGATAATCGATTATGCTGCGTAAAATCTGGAAATGATTTTTGGAACGATTGGAAAATAATCGATTGTGCCAATTAGACAATCGATTGTCGTAGCACAAAATCAGCAATTCTTGATTGGCAATTAGGCAACGGTTATGCATGTTTTTGACACTATAAATACATCTTCAAATCAGTCTTCTAAACACAACAACTGATCATATTATTGCTAAAGCTTGCATACTCTCTTATTCATCATTTTCTATTCATTACATAAGTTTTTGGGAGCCAAATTCTTGACGAAAGTTGTTGAGTTCTTTAGCGTATTTATTTTACTCATATCTACTCTTAAGGAGAATCTTGTTTTGAGTGCAAAGATTTTTTTTATACACTTGAAGGGAAGTGTTAATCCCTTGTATTGTAAGAAGGAACGTTGTGATTCCTTTGGTTGAAGTCTTGAAGTGTTGTATCTTCGAGCAAAGGTTGTTGAGACTTGTGTGACTCAAGTTCTCAGTTTGTAATGGTTTGTTAAGCACCCGTAAGCTTAACGAAGTTAGTGAAAATCTCGAGAGAGTCTCTCGGGGACTGGACTAGCCACGGGTTGTGGTGAACCAGGATACATCGGTGCGTTCGTTCCTTATTATTTACTTATCGCACTTATTTCATTCCTGCAATTTTTAAATTCCGCAAGTTTACGCTATTTTTATTATAATGCTATTCACCCCCCTCTAGCGTTAAGCGTATATTCTTACACATACAGCTCATAACTATGGGTACATTAAATATATAAGTGTCTGAAACGCCCTCCCCCCTCCCCACATATCTCCTTCACCTCTTCAGATACCTCTACCGTCCTCGTTGCCTACCTCCCTAGACAACAGTCGAAAATCGCCTCACGACGGCTGCCGGCAACAAAACACCCCCCAAATTTACACCTAGTTAGTTTCCCTTGAATCCCACAAAATCTCCTAACCCTAGCGCCGCCTCCACCATGTCCGGCGGCACTGACCCTAATCATCCCCAAATCTTCACCATCATCTTTTCTTCGCCTCCACATATTCAACCCTAAGCTGGTTGTCTTCGAAACATGACCAAGTTCTTCGAATCATATGCCAAAATTCAAGATCTTGACTATTGGAGTTCAAATGCGAACCATTATTCGTGGTGGCTAGTTTTTCCGTTTGGAAAGCTTTGGCTACTTCGAATCTTGGTTCAATTTTGAGGAAATTAACTATGTTGGCTTGGGGGTTGTTCGTTTAGACTTCATGGCTTCCCAGCTTTGTTTCGGTTAGTGGTTTTTCTTTCTATTCTTTCTTCTATTTTTTTTGTTTTGTTTATTTGTTTCTAATGGTTTCATCACTTTTCTTCAGTCATAGTTTGATTAGGTGGATGATTAGATTTAGGTCATTTGATTAGCATAATTAGAATAGTTAGTTTCAATGTGCTGAGGTTGGTTTTACTTTCATCCGGTTAATTTATTGGAAGTTTTGAACTTTGGGTTCACTCTTTTATGTCCTATGGTCATTTGAACAACAATGTGGGCCTCAAGGGTAAGAGGACCCAAGGCTGCAGAACAATAGCCAGGTCAGTAATTAAGGGATATTTGGGAGGTGTATTAGGAATTTGTTAGGGAAAATGTCTTTGTAACAGATTTCAGAAAGTTCTAGTAGGAACCTTTGTGAAATTTCTAGGTCTTTAGATGCTTAACTTGGGTGGCAAGTCATAACTCTAGGGACCCCTAAGCTAAAATAAGAATTAAAAAGGAGGGTTAAGGGTAAATAAGTGGTCCTGAAGTCTGCCCTAGGGATTGGCTATAAAAAGACATTATTCTTGACTTTGAAGGCTAGGAAGAGAAGAGCAAAAAAATTCAGAAATGAAAGGCTGTATAAATCACTGTTTCATCCAAGTTTGAGCATAAAAACAAAAAAATACCAAAAATAGTACTGTTCCATTGATTCTTGTTCTAAATTTGAGATATTTTTTCCATTGTCAAAAAGTTTCTGATTCCTTGAGGTGAACAAAAAATGTTTTGAAATTAGATATTGGAAGTTCTGTGTTGATTTTACTGATTTGTTCAGTAATCCATTGAGTTTGCTGGGCAAAAGTTCACTGTTGCATTGCTGGGGTGGTTGAACTTGAGCTGACAGCTCCTGTTTTTCGTTGACCTTCTCACTTTTCTTTATTTTGCTTCCTAGGTACACACTTGTATGGTATCTTATGTGAGGCTGTATCTGTGATTGAATGAAGATGAATTTTAGTCCAAGAAAGTGTTTAGCTATCCTGTTTCTATAATTATGAGCTTATAACTTAGTTGTCACGTTGATGAATTTAAACTTAGAGTGCGGCAGTATGCTGTAGTTCCAGACATTTATATCTACTTTACATATAATTTCAGCAGGGGTAAAATAGGTATCACACGAATATGTATATCCTTGTTACTTTATCCCTTCGATTAATCAGGTGATTCATGGTTCTGTTCTTGTATATCAATCAATGATGTATCATGAACATTCGAAGTTCATCTTGGAGACCACATTTGTTAACATATTTACTTGTTGATAGCATGGTTCGTTTACTGGTATTTCATATCTTTTAGCCTGTTAACTAAAAGGGTAAATTTAAATGTAAGGATCTAAAAGTTTGGGAGGTTATAGGCCACTTGTAGTCTTCATATTGCAATAGATTAGTTATGTTTGTTTATGTTTTGAACAACAGTGGCCATTATCATAAATGGTTCAATGTTAAATTTTCAGTCATTGTTGAGCTTTTAAGTGATTGTATCTACCAGTTTGAAGGCAAATTTGACAGTTCACGTTTATTTTGCCTCGAACTAGAGACTCTGTCGTCTTTTAAGGCCAGTTTCTTGCATTTTTAGACTTTCCTTTGGGCCCAGCGTGGCCTGGAGTAGAGTGTCACCTGGAGCAGATTGTCACCTGGAGCAGCCACGTAATGTAGGCTACCAGACCTCCTGTTGGGCCTAGGCATTTAATTTAAAATGGTAGATTCTTTTGTTCAAATACTCTTTCTTGGGTCCATGTTTAACATTTCAGAGAGCCTGTTAAATTTCCGATTTTCCCTATATTTTTTTGTAGCATCAATTGACCGAACATGATTTTTGTTCTGAGGAGTGGGCCACTTCGAGCCCAATAGAGGACTGTCATGACAGTCTTGGAGTCCATCTCCCGCCTTTGGGCGTCTCTTCTATTCAAAGGTGGACTTCCAATCAGGCCCAAATCTCGATTTATTACGAGAATTCCGTTAATATTGGTTTGATGGGTAAAGTTTGAAATGCAACTTAGTGTGATGATCAGCCTCTGCTAATAAGTTTTCGATTGGCTAATTAGTTCTTTTAAAGATAACAACGTTGGGAGATGAGCCATACTAGATAATAAATAGTTTTGCGCCTTCCAAGTTAAGTAGCACATTTGAATTAAGAGGTTTTTCTCTTGTTCAAGTATGGACTTGAGCTTGAGGCCCAAATTCCTTAAATGATTTTAACAATAGTAATTAATAATACCAAATAACTAAGACCCATTAGAGACAACCATTAATAGAAAATATTAGTTCATTGGGATATCCTTAAACAAAATGAGGTGCACCGCGCCAAACAAAATTCATAAACTGTGTGGCACTCTATACATACTCCTACTAAAATACTTAGAATTTGAGACGTGCAATTTAGCATATTTCCATGGCCTCCCGCAAATTTAATAACGCGTTAGTTGCTTTAGGCGCGTGCTTCAATAATTTTACCTTCCTAAACTCGAGTGTGCATTTCATGTGACCTAAATTCAAATCCTAAATGTTGAATAAAATGTGTTTTAGATTGGGGGTGCATTTCAGGTGACGTGATCCAAAGACATATTTTAAACGATGTTCAATATTCTTTAAAAATTAATTAAAAACGGTAAATAGTTTATAAAATGTCACCATAGGTTAAACATGTACTAAAATCAGATAATTAAGCCGAATTTAGCAGTTGAGCAATCCCGCTAGAACCACGGAATTCAGGAATGCCTAACACCTTCTCCCGAGTTAAAAGAATTCCTTACACGAATCTCTGGTTTGCGAAATTTAACAGAGTCAAACCTTTTCCTCGAGTCGGGATTCAAACCGATGACTTGGGATACCATAAATCTCCCAAGTGGTGACTCTGAATCTCTTAATACACGAATCTCGTTTCAATTTTCCTTTAATTGGAAAAAACTCCCTTTTTTATATCCATCCCGGGAGTGTAGTAGGAAAAAGTAGGTGTGACAGCTCCCACTTCACCAGGCGATCTTAGTAGCATCTATCATAGGGGGGTACCCGATCAATGTCGGGAATGTGATGTCCCGGTTCATTGCACGGGTAGTGAGTGAGGGTGACAGGTCCTACCCATTCCCCAACCTCCTAACGATGTTTTTGGAGGATCTCAATGTGGAAAAGCGCAGATTCGATGTGAAGGTAAAGGCAAAGACATTCTTCTCATGGTATAGCCTACAGGGTGATGACAACCCTAAGGGCAAGCACTTGAAGGGAAAATCCACTACTTCAGCTGGCCAGTCTGAAGAACCAGTAGTGGTAGTGATTTCTCCACAGCCTCCTTCTACTTCAACTGATATGGCCCCAGGTCCATCCACCTCCAAGGCTCCTGGCATACCCTCTACCACTGCCTATCCATTGACTACCCACCGTTTGAGCCAGGCCCTTACCATCATCCACAACTAAATGAAGACAAATACTTCTAAGTTGTCTGTATTATCTACTACCATGGAAGCTCAGTTAGCACCTCCACCTCCATAGTCCGACAGTCTATTGAGGACGCTCTCAAGGATCTCCTGGACAACCAGAGAAAGATCCTAGAGAACCAGAAAGTACTTATCGACATCGTTACTTCATATGGGAAGGCACAAAAGGAACTTGCAAAGGAGTTAAAGAAGATGAGGAAGACTCGGGCTTCTAAAGAGTCTGTGAAGGAGTTGCGGGTCGGTGGAGAGACTAAATGTGGATCACCTGCCTTTGGATTTGCTATTACATGGTCCTGTGCCAGTAGCCCATCCCCAGCCAGAGCAGCCTGAGAGGCATCCTAAGAAGAAGAGGGTGATCCCCCAGTCCGATGATGCAATTATCCAGTTGGCGGACTCACAGGGGACTTCCTCCTGTCAACCAAAGGATGAAGCCCAGGAGCCTATCCAGGCCTAGGTCCCAATAGCAGAGCCACAGGTCACAGGAAGCTAGTCTCGGGTTCCGGAGAATATAGACGACCCAGGGACCCAGACAGAGGACAACATGCAGACGGACGACCCATAGGGAGTCTCTTTTTCCTCTTTCCTTTATTTCTGGTGGTTATTTTGCTTAGTCGGCATTGAGGACAATTCCAACTTTCATTTGAGGGGGTAGGCCCTACTTTGATTTGGATGATTATATATATATATATATATATATATATATATATATATATATATATATATATATATGACAGATTTTATGATTTCTTTATTTCTTTTTTTATCGTTGGTATGTATATAATTTCAGAATTTTATTACATTATTTGTACTTTTTTTACCTTGGGTCTGTATATAAAATTTGGTTACATTGTATATATTAATCTCCCTTATTGTATATTCGATTAAACCCCCTCTTGTATATATTCATTTTACTTTCCACAATTTTTCTTTCCTAGCTTCGTATTGATGTTCGTAGCTTCTTGTTTTGAATTTATGCAATAAGCCTTTGTTTTTCTTAATGCCACAATTGCATGACAGCCTTCTTATGGTGGAATCTCTGTGAACCGCGTGACTCTTCCCAATGATAGATTGCACGAAAAACTTCTTAAGGGTTTGAGTCTATTTTTCTTTTATTTTTGTTTTTTTAGTAGTTAGTTGTTCAGGGTGCCTCAAGCAAAGCTTCACTTGGGCCTATCACATTTGCCTTTGATCCTATGGTCAGAAACAAATCGTTGTGTATAGGATGATGAAAGTTGTGACCTTGAAACTCTTGTGTTGGCCGATATTCATCAAGTGGTTTTCCGGGACCATTGTCAGCTTAAATCTTATCTAAGCTTGTTTTGGTCCCCCGACTCTTTATCTTTAGCGATCCCATACCTTGTGTGACGAGAAATTGCATTGCACGTCCAAATCCCGAGCCATTGGTCTAGAATTAAAGCATGTCAGTTGATATATATGTGTGTGTATATATATATATATATATATATATATATATATATATAATGTTGTTTTTCTTTTTGTTTTAATTTTCATCAATGGTATGTCACAATAGCGAAGCCACATATAGAGTACACTTAGATTGGCTTTGTTTACACTTAAAATTAGATAATAATTAATATTATAATGTGGTTTTAAGGACAAACTTCACCTAATACTAATTGATAAATGTAAACATTAGTAATAGAAATTAACACTAAGATAAAGCAAACAGGTGTTTGAATGGAATTCAACCCTCGAGCTCGGATACCCTTAAGCTGATTTGAATAAGAACAGTTAAAAATATAAACAAGTTGATGAACAACAGTATAAATAAAAGAGAAAGTGTTGTATTTCTTTGATATCATAGAATGTAATTGCCTTACACATGATTGGGACTCCTCTTCATATAGTAGAGAAATTCTAGTTATGGTATAACTCTAATTACAGAAGGAAATCTCATGATTAGCTAATTAACCGTCCTTGATTTGATCCGTTCCGAGATTTCTGCAATGATCTCCGGCTTATCACGGATATCTCGCCTTTCTGTTATTGTGCTACCTTTGATCTTACTCGATGTCCGTATCATTTGATCTCAATCACTACCGGCCTCCATCTTGATAGGTACCTCAAACTTTGAATTCGGTATAATTCCTCCTGCCTCGATCCTATATATTATGGGACCAATCTTCGATCTTTTATACTCATCTCGATAATTAATACAATCATATGGGCTCGATTTAATCGTATACAGATAGTTCCCTTATTTTTTGGAGATTAATTACAAGAAACGAATTGAGCCTTCGATCCTAGACCTATCATGATGTCATTCCCGTAACGTAAGTGGCAAATGTGACCGAAACCTCCCGCTGGTGCAGTTCCCCAAAGAATTAATGCATGTTAGTTGATAGTCGGCCACTAGTAGTTTTGAACCATCACAGTAAAACCCATAAATAGGCCCTTTTCTCGTTGATTCAAATTTTACTTTCATTTTTTTCCAATCTCCAAAGCTTTTTAAATCTTTTAAGTAATTCCATTTTGCATAATCTCTAGTTCTTGTTATCAGCCTTATCTCAAAACACCAAGTCTTATTCCCTTTTTCTTTATTTAATCTCAAACCCAAAATGGCGAAAACATCCAAAAAAATTTCGCAGAAAGAAAACGATTCCTTGTCTAAGTCGGGTGGCGAATAACCAGCGACGCAGCCACTTCTTGAAGAATTCTTTCCTCTACTGTGTGTCCTTGACTTTGATTTTAAAGTTGAAAAGACCTCCTCGGTTCTGGGATGATGTGAGCTGATCCCGAGGTACATATGCACAATCATCTTTGGCCTTTTAAAGCAAGTTAAAAAGTACTGCAACTACGTAAAAGAGCAGGTGGTGGTTCCCTCGTCGGAAGAGTCAATATCTATGCATGTAGAGGGGTTTTATGAGTGTTTACACCTACCCTTTCACATTCGGTCCTCCATATCCAATCATTGTAGACTTCTACAAGAATTATAAGGTCAACCTCGACAAGAATCATCTTTTTTTTCGGAGGATAGTGACATTGCTTAGATTTTTTGTGAGCAAAGTCTAAGGACTTCCCTTCACCCTCAACCATCTCATTTGTCTGTATAGCCCCCGACTTTATCGAGGTGGGCTAATAAAGCTTAAGCGTCAGACTCTAAAGGCGGTATTCTTGAGCACAGATGGGGACATGGACCGGGTTGGATGGGCCGATTTGTCCAAGTGAAGATCTCGTACCTGATCACAGCCGAGAGCATGCCATTTCCAGAGAAATATAATATGAAACGTGAGTATAATTCCACCTTTTAACTTTTGTTTATTATCTTCTTCTTTTTCATCCTTTCTTACCTATCCTTTCTCAAAAGTTGTGCTTGATTGCAGGTTTGAAAAACAAGGTAACAAGGTGTCAAAAACTAGCTCAAAAAGGAGTAAAACTTGCACAAGTACCAAGACAAGACCAAGCTCAGTCAAATAGGGCCACTGCAGCCACACCATACTGTGTGCTCCGCAATGATGAAGTTTAGAATGCTTTTCAGCCCACCAGGCAATGCTACCGCAAAAGGGTTTCATGCGGTCCGCATTGGGCTCATTGCGTCCACACTCAATTTAGTGCGGTCTGTAGAGCCAAAGTTCAAAGAGATGACACTTGGAGGAGTATGCCCAATGCGGTCCGCGATCCATTTTGTGCGGACCGCAGTAGAAGCCACCGCGTCCGCGATGCATTTTGTACGGTGCGCAGTGGCCAACATCAGAGAGCCGAAACGTCAAGCCAAGAGCCTTAGTGCAGCCGCACTCAATTTTGTGTGGTCCGCACTAGCCCTACAGGGGTATTTTTGTCCAGAAGTTTCAGCCTAGTATAAATAGTTTATTTTCCTATTTTTAGGTCATCCGATAGTTTTGGACGTAGAGCTAGGCTCGTGAACTCATTTTCTTTTGCCATTTTTATTAACCTTAGCTTAATTTCACCATTGAATCTTCAATTTTTATTTAGCAATTAATTATTATGAGCTTTACTTCATATATTCCTTTATTTTCTTCTCTAATTATGAGTAGCTAGACCCATTAGCTAGGGTTGTGGCTCAACCCTAGTGTAGGTAATTGATGAGTCTTGTGTATTAGGGCTTGAATGTCTATGGGTGTTTGATATTTGGATTAATTTCATGTTTAATTGTTGAATTAGTGGTTGAAAATACCAATTTATGTTTAGCTGGCTTTGGCTTTTCTTGAGAAAGAGAGCCTAAGTCTCTGAAATTGGTCCAACAAGTAACTGGGGCATACACAAGAGATTAATAGCCCCAATTAAAGGGTAAAACCTAATAAAGTAATACCCAACTTGAACCTTCAATGCTTGCACAAATTTGCATACCCAATTGGTCTTGAGAAAGTCAATTTGGGCAAAATCACTCGAGCAACCGAGAGGTATAGAGTGAGTAGAATCGTGCAATGGATATATCATATTTCCCAAATATGAAAATCTAGCTTTAGACTTAAGAATTCGTCAATTAGCCCCCTAGGAGAAAATCACTACCCTAGGGCCTTTTATTTATTTGAACAACTTGCAATAGTTTAATCGTAGCTTTAGTTGGTTAAATTTAGCACTGTAGTATTATAAAATTAGAATTAAATTCAAAACCAAAAATGCTAGAAGTGCAATTAGGAACAAATACACAACTCCACTCGCCAATATCTACCTCCTTGTAAAAATTGATCCCGACCTTCACGGGTCAAAGCTGCTTCGACCTCTCTTGCTACTCAATAGTAGTAATGGGTTGGCCTCAATCAAAGACCCCACAGGTAGAAGGCTCCATCAGAGGGGAGGACCTTTTCCAAGGTTTTTTTGCCGGGGTCGATGTTGCTGGCTTGAATGGCTTGGAAGTATTGAGAAGGAGCTTGCGCGAATCATTCTCGAGTTTTAGATTAACCAACCAATTTCCCAGTGTAGACCCTGAGTGCAAATGGACTATCAACATTATGATCCTGGAGAATGCAGAGTTCTTGCCGCCCAGTTACCTTCAAGGTTTGGTCATCGAAGAAGATCAAGCTCTGATGGAAGAAGTGGGAGCACCGTGTCTTTTCAATGAGGCCCGGAAAGCTTTGAATCGGTAAGCCCTAACTTTCTTTGTTATAACCGGTCTTCATACTTGGGTTTTTCTCGAAGAGAGTTGAGCGAATGTGATGCTGAAATCAAATTCTTACCGAGGAGAAAAATTCTCCCAGGCTTCTTGGTGAGGAGAAAGAAAAAAACCAAAGGCCTCCGAGCTGAGCTGGCCGTGGCCTAGATAGACTAAAGCAAACTTTCCAAGTAGGTAAATAGACTCTTAGATTCTTATGGCCTCATTTTGGGAGTTGTGGCTAATGATTTGTTCTCACAAGTCCAGCAGGTGCACGAAATGATCGTGCAACTACGAGGAAAGGTAGATGAGGTGAAGGCGGAGACCATAGTGTGGACGCAAAAGATGGACCGCCTTGCCTTAGAGAGAAAGAGGCTACTCGAGCTCAGTTATCCTAAACTGAGAGCCAACTCCAATGCATGAAAGAGAAGAACTTGGAACAAGACAAAAACATTGAGGAGCTATAGGCTTGGTTGGACGCGGATCTTGTAGTGGCGAAATCTGAGAGTGAAACGGCTAAGGTACGATGTCGAGGTGATAGAGGCGCTCAATATCGAGCAAAAAAAGTTGTCGCTACTGCTCAGACTCGAGCATACTGGGTTGTCGAGCATGTCAAGGGCCAGTCTCGAAGAGATTCATGCTTGCAGCTTCGACCTTGCTGTCGAGATCCAGAATGTGAAAGATTTTAAGATTGAATACAAAGCATTGCTCTCTTCTGACGATGATGATTCTGAGAGTGGAGAAGGCTCTGAGGATGAAGGTCTTGCTCCTGGAGAAGATTAAGTGTTTAGGATCTTTATGTAAATTCCGATCAGAAGATGTTTCCCTTGTAAATAAGTTGTTGATATATAAAACGTCTTTTCTTTCCCTTTCCATTCTATCTTTACTTTATTTTATTATGCTTTATGAAATTCCATTTGTAGGTTAGAGTTTTGGGAGATTTGGACCGAAACCAAACTAATGTCAAGTGGTACTTACACGAACTCAAGGTATGATAACCTTTTGGTCGTAACTAAGTGAGGATGATCCCTCAAACTAAAAAATAACATGGCCCTTATGCCTTTTGAATTTGGCCGGTATGCCATTGAAAGAATGGCTTTTTCCCTTTTTCGGCTCAAAAAAACAGTTAGCCATGTAGAAATTTGATATGCCTTAGCTTGAAATAAAGTTGTTCAAGATTATGAACAATCAGGTTCCCCTTAAGGTTTTTGAGGGTTGATGTTATCGGAACCCTTTATAATTTTGCCAAGTGTTTCCCTTCTAACCGATTTTCTGAAGATATTAGATGGCATGTTTCATTATGGAATTTGGACGTCTCTGGCCCATGTTAGTTTGGTCGTAGCCTTTAACTTGGGTTTTGCCTCTTGGGATTGTTTCTCGATTACACTTCGAACTTGTTCAAAGTGTCAGTCCCCGAGTGGGGTGGTTGTGGCCTATAAAAACGAGGGTTGTCTTTTTAAGGTCTTATGATCTCGAGATTTTAGCAATTCGATTACATCAATTTTTCAAACGACAGTCCCCGCATACAGGGTAAGTTGTTTGAACTTCACTTGTGATCAGCGCTTAAGCTTGTTTCCACAAAGACCAAAAGTATGAACTTGTAAAGTAAAAATTTCCCTAAGGCATGAAATATTTAGTAAGGAAAAATACTTCTCTCAATAGATTATACACGCATACATATTTGCCTTTAGGACTCGTGTAATCTACATGGGCACGGTTCGTTCGACCATTTGGCCCTTACAAAGTTTTGACCTATCGAGACCCTATCGACACGAAGTATCTTCCCTGTAACAAAAGTCGATATCCAAGGGTAATCCCCTCCACCCACAAGTATTCGAGATGTATTGTAATGAAGCCTCAGATACTGTGGAATTGCTCTAAGTTAGCACGAACAATGGTTGCCTCATTAAAAACCTTACCGAAAAAATCCACTTGGGACAAACACCGGTCTAAGGGAAAAAGAGTGTAATGTGTGCTTTCAGACATAAGTACTTTGTGATGAAGAATCCTTTATGTCTTCGATCGAACACATACGATTGATTAGTATAAATTATAAATGAAGATGGGGAAGGTTTTACCTCAGCAATAATATCGCTTGAGGAGTGACACGTTCCAATTGTTTGGTAATTGCTCACTGTTTATCGTGCTAAGTTAGTAGGATCCCTTTTCGATGATATCGAGGACCTGATACGGACCCTACCAGTTAAGGTCAAGTTTTACTTCATTCGAGTCTCGAGTATTGAGGGTGACTTTTCTCATAACTATGTCCCCGGTTTTAAAGTGTCAAATATTGGCTCTTCAATTGTAATGTCTCTCAATCCGTTGTGTCTATGCAAGGGAGGCTTCCTGTCTTTCATCTAGAAATTCGAGGCTCATATTCATAGCCTCGTGATTTGAATTTTCCGTTGCATACCGAAACTTGAAGATAGGTTACCCCACTTCGGCCGGGATTAGAGCTTCGGCATTGTAGACTAAAGATAGTGGTGTTGCCCCGTACTGGATTTTGTCATTGTTCGATATGCCTAAAGGACCTCGAGCAATATTTGTCTCCATTTTCCTTTAGATTTGTTCAATATTTTCTTCAGATTTTGGATGACGGCCTTGTTCGTCGATTTAGTATATTTGTTCCCACTAGGATGATACGGTGTTGACATGACCCTTTTTATTTTGTGGTCTTCGAAAAACTTTGTCACTTTACTGCCAACTAATTGCTTTCTGTTATCGCATCCGATCTCAGCAGGCATTCCAATTCGGCGTATGATGTGACCCTAGATAAAGTCTATGGCTGTTCTTTTTCTCTAAATTTCTCCAAGGCCTATGCTTCAACCCACTTAGAGAAATAGTCAGTCATAAACAAAATAAATTTAGCATTAAGTAAGGCCGGTGGTAGAGGACCGACAATATCTATTCCTTATTTCATGAACGGCCATAGGGATAGGACTGAGTAGATTTGCTCTTCGGTCTGGTCCATCAAAGATGCATACCTTTGAAATTTGTCTCACTTTCAACAAATTATTTAGTGTCCTTTTCCATATAGGCCCAATAGTATCCTGATATGATAACTTTGTGAACCAGTGACTCGGTATCAGAATGATTTCCACAAGTTCCCTCGTGAATTTCTCATAGAACGTTTTCAGTGTCTCCTGGTCCCAAACATTTTGCTAACAGTCCATCGAACGTTCTCCTATACAATGTTCCATCCTTGACAATCATGAACCGTGTGGCTTTCATACATAGAGTCCTTGATCTTTTGGATCGGATGTAAGCTTCCCGTCCTTTAGGTATTCAATATACTTATTCCTCCAATCCCAGGTTAAACTTGTTGAGTTCATTTCAGCGTGTCTTTCTTTGATTATTGACCTCGAAAGTTTAACGACAGTTCCAAAGCTAAGTTCATCGTCTTCGATCGACGACCCTAAATTTGCATGGCATCGTCCTTGCTATTTTATTCTCGAGTATGTGATGTAGGTCCATCCATTAAATCGATGTAGAGACACTTGTAGTTTGTCCAAGTACCTTTACATTCGATCTTCACGAACCTCGAAACTTCAGCTGACTTGATTTACCACAAGTTAGGAATCACACTTCGCCTCGATGACCTCCGCTCCCAAGCTCTTAGCTAGCGTGAGACCTCTAATCATGGCCTCATACTTGGCCTCATTGTTTTAATTTTTGATTTTTGATAGACAGTCTAATTGTATTACATGTGGGTGGCTTCAAAGCGATGCCTAGCTCGGATCCCTTCACGTGCGAAGCGCCGTCTGTGAAGAGAGTCCACATCCTTGATGATGTACTCGATTTTAATAATAGTGCCTTTTCGACCGTGGGTACGAGGGTTGGCCTAAAGTCGGCTAAGAAGTCTGTCAAGATTTGAGACTTAACGGTCAATCGGAGTTGATACTGTCACACCTCCTTTTTTGCTATATACCCGGCAAAAGGGGCGTAAAGGAGTTTTTCAGTTAAAGGATAATCGGAACGGGATTTGTTTATTCATTATTTCAGAGTTGCCACTTGGGAGATTAATGGTGTCCCAAGTAACCGATTGAATCCCGAACAGAGGAAAAAGATGACACTGTTCAAGTCCGCGAACCAGAAATCGGGATAAAGAATTCTATTAACGTGGGAGAACGTGTTAGTCATTCCCGGGTTCCGTGGTTCTAGCACGGTCGCTCAACTGTTGCATTTGGCTTTTTATCTAATTTTATCACATAAAGAACCTATGTGCCAATTTTATTTTTATACCGCTTTTATTTAATAAATTTTTAAGATGATGAACGTCGTTTAAAATGTGTTTTCGGATTGCACCGCATCAAATGAACCCGCAATTCTAGACACACTCTATTCAACATTTTAGGATATGATTTGGACCGCAAAAAAATGCGCACCTGTAGTTAGGAATGTAATTTATTATAGCCGCGCCTAATAGAGTCTAGCGTGTTGTAATCTTTTGGGAGCGTCGTGAAATTCACTAAACGACCCTTCCCAATTTTTCTAAATATATTTTAAACCTTTATTGAGGGACCCGCAATTTTGCATTTATTCCGCGAGGCTCATCTCAACGTATTTTATTTAAAGATTGACCCTAAAGAAACTACGATTTCTTATTCTTACTTATCTATAAAAGAAAAGACATCCTACTTAATAAAATTAATTCACGAAGATCATTTCAATAGAAACTCGTGGACACATATATTATAATCAATTCACGTTTTCAACCTTTCTATGGCAAAAGTGGACACATGTATTATAATCAATTCACGTTTTCAACCTTTCTATGGCAAAGTTAACGCACATCGCCAAACAGGCCCAATTAAGCATGGGCTAAAGGCAAGGTCCTCAATAGATCCTCTCCAGCGTCACTTATATGAGCCAGCTGCAAACATAGCTCTTATGGTTCGTCATTCACATATAAAGGCTTATCAGTTCTCCATTCAAAACTATAAAGCTTTATTACTAACTAAATGAATATGCCAATCCAATTGAAGGAAGGAAAAGGAAGAAAATACACTTCACACTTACAGAGCATTCAAATAAAATATAGAGCTCACATCTTCACACAAATAGGATCCTCACTTCCAAATTCTGCATCCATTACCCCTTCTTTTATTTTTAGCTTCTGGTTTTAACAACTAATGATGACAAAAAGAAGGAAACGAATAACCACTCGATCCTTATGGATACACAGTTGTAGACATTGAATAAACACCATGACTCAAAACCAATTCCTCCTATTTATTCATGGATACATCAAGCTTGACTGAAACAAATTTGAGCCTATACAAATATATATCACTCTATTCAGCACTCACAATTACAGCTACTTAAACAAATCAATATCAGACAACTAAAAAACTAAACAAGAAATAAAGAGCTTGGACAATTCTGGACTTCAATCCTCCATTCCCACTTATTACTCAAATCCAATTTCAAACAAAAGAGTTTCACCGTCACATACTTGGAAAATAGAATGACAAGAGAAAAGGAAGAGAGGTCAGCAAGTGCTATAACAACATCTCAGTGACAAATTTAATAGCCTAGCAATGACTTAATCACCACAGCACCACCCAGAGAAGTTTTAAATCATAATAATTTCAATAACCAACCAATAACATTTTAGCAATCAAAAACAGCTTGACTGAGTGCATTCGATCGAAATACACCTTAAACTAACCCTCAGAATGCCGTGCCAAGGTACTACACAAACTGTTTGACCAAATTAACTCAGCAGAAACCAATGAATCACCCAAAACAGGACAAGCAAATCTCTGAAACTATGGTAATCAGAAATTGAACTAAACCTTGCAAACCAACAGTCATAAGTTAAAATTGACCTAATGATCGATGGAACAGTAGTTTTCTTTTTTGTTTTCTACATGAAGAAAGTTAGGATCTAAAGGAATTTCAGGTCTGAATTTTGAATTCCAGATCTGGAAACTTGGAGAGTATTATTGGGGTGATTTTTAGGCTGCCCAAACTTGTTGATTAAGGCACTAAAAGGTGACTTATATAGGCAAAAATAAGGGGCAACACTCAAATTTTCAGTTTTGTATTACATCCTTTCCTAATTTTTGTTTTTGCTTAAGTATCCCTAGAAAACTGACTCGTTTCCCAAGTTATACCACCAAACGTTATAGAATTCTAAAGTGAACCCCATCTAGAATGTCCTAGAGGAATCCATTGAGATTTTAAAAGATTCTCTACCTTGTATTACCCCAATTACCCCTTTTGTTCAACTAATATTACTAACTATGACCAAACAGTTTCCTAAAATTCTGATTTACCAATTATTGAAGATCAATCATAACACTTCAACAAACGACCATCACAAATTCAATATGAAATCAGGTTGTATCATCTTAATCAAGTAAAACACAAATAGACTAATTAGAGAACTGCTCTTGACAACTAAACCAATATAATATATTTAACTAACTGGAATGAGAATTGAACCTAACAACACCAATCCTCTTAGAGAAGTAGAATGCCCAAAATTATACTAAACTAAACGCTAAACAAGAAAACTAATGACGAACTAACAATTAACAAGTTTCGGGCAACAATCCAAATAGTAACAATTTTAGCGATTAACTCGAAATAGATAACATTGAATCCAATCCATTAATGAAACACAGAACACATGGGGAAAAAAATAATATGAATTAAACAGAGAAAAATCAAAAGAAAAAACTCCAAGAGACTCACTGGCGACTTTCTGGGTTCAACTTGACTGCCTTTCATGAAGTTTGAGGCTGACGACATCGAATTCATTGTGAGGGAAGTGAAGGGACTCTGGTACATTCACTTGAAATCAATGGGATGAATTAGGGGTTTTTTTGACCGATTTGGATTTGAAATTCAAGGAGCTTGGTCATGTTTTGAAGGAATTTAGTAGTAGATTGGTGAGGAGGAGATGGAGGAGGTTTAGTGATGTGAGTTTGGACCACTTTGGGCAGCATCACCGCCGTCGACGGCGGAGACGGTGGCAACTCTTTCAATTATTCGATGTCCTCCAGTATGCTTTAAAATATGGCAGTGGCAGAATCGTGACAGAGGTCTTGAGGCGATTTCAGGGTGTAACTTTGAGAGCCACCGGAGATGGTGACATTTTCTCCGATGGCGGCGGGTGGCAGAGGCGTTACAGAGGATACGAGGAAGATGACCAATGTTTTTTTATGTTTAATCAACCTTCAGACCATTATATTGTTAAGTGGGAAAAAAATGTTGGCCATTGGATTAGGAAAGATCAAAGGCTCAGATTCACTGCACCCATACGACGTCGTTTGGGCAATGGGCAATTGGACCTGGTTGAGCGGGAATTGGGCCTGGGGTGGGATGATTTTGCTGCGCTGGCCGATTTTGGCCCAAATTCGGTCTCCAAATAAGGCTATTTCTTTTTAATTTCCTTCTTTTATATTTTACACTCTTTTTAATTTCCAATTAATTCCTTTTATTTCCCACTTCATTTTTGTATTACTATTTTCTGAATTTATAAGAATCAAGAAGTAAAATAAGAATTAAACTAATTTAGTTAAATGCCTAAAATTACTTTAAGAACTATTTTGTGACAATTCCACCATTAAAACAATAAAAATACTAAAATGAACTATTTTTATGATTTTTCATACGTTACGTTATTCTAAGGCCCTTTGACCCTTACTTAATATTAAAATATGAAATTAAATCTTAAATGCAAATGTATATTTTTTGTATTTTCATATGAGTTAACATGCACAAATAAAATGCAAACAATTAACTCAAAATTCACAAAAATTATAAAAATAAGAAAAAATATTTTTGTTTGAAATTTATGGGAATTATTCATTTATAGGGCAAAAATCACGTGTTCACAGCTGCCCCTCTTTGCTCGAAAACACGAAGAGTTTTCGTGCAAAGAAAAGTGAGCAAATACGAGCGATTTTTGCCCGTTTGAAAATTCCCTGTGATGCATTTTTTTGAAAATTTTGACTGCACCCTGCTTCAGAGGTTACCTACATATCCAGGGCTAAACAGGAATCGGGTTAGTGTAGTTCGGAAATATTCTGTAGCTAGGACTACCAGGAGTTGTGATTTCACTGCGATTGCTGCTGCTACTACTTGCTGACCTTCCTTATTACATCGTGTCAAAATAAAAGAAGCTAGCCTAAGCTATGAACTATGAATTACCACAGTCCTATGTAAGATCTTCAAACTTGCTCTTGTACTTCCTTGTTATCTTGTGCTCCCTTGGTGAAATTCATTATCGTTACTTCAACTTGCTAACTGAGATGTTGTTCCTTCTCTCCACCTTGCTGAACTTGAATAAACTTGAACTGGAATGTATTTCCTCTGTTATCTAGGCGGGCTCCTGACTTTACAAAAATAGACAGAACAAAGGAAACTTTCTGCCCCAATTGGGACAACTGGGTGCTTGTTACCATATATTATCAAAAAAAATGAAAACTACAACTTGAATTGTGACAAGACTGAAATTTAACTGTAAAATTTAAAGACTGAAATGTATTCCTCTATTATCCAGGCGGGCTCCAGACCTCAAAACTTGATAATTTAAAGACTGAGATATTTCAAAATTTTCAAATTTAAAGACTAAATGTATTCCTGTGTTATCCAGGCGGGCTCCTCACTTCAGACAAAACAAAGAAAACTTTTTGCCCAAGTTTGAAAAACTGAGCTCCGGATACTAATACGAATTCGAAAACTAAAACTTGAATTGTAATACCTCTGTTCTCCAGGTGGCTACTGACTTCAAATTTGAATATATTCCCTTGTTATGCGGATGGGCTCCCAACCTCTGAATTTGAACTTGCATATATTTCCTTGTTGTCCGGGTGGGCTCTCGACTTCTGCATTTGAGCTTGAATGTATTCCCTTGTCATATGGGTGGGCTCCTGACTTCAAACTTGAATGTGTTCCCTTGGTGTACGGGTGGGCTCCCGACCTTTGAATTTGAACTTGAATGTATTCCCTTTTTGTACGGGTGGGCTCCCGACTTTTGAATTCGAACTTGAATGTATTCCCTTCTTATATGGGTGGGCTCCCAAATTTTGGATTCGAACTTGAATGTATTCCCTTGTTATGCGGGTGGGCTCCTGACTTTTAAATTCAAACTTGAATATATTCCCTTGTTGTACGGGAGAGCTCCCAACCTTTGAATTTGAACTTGAATGTATTCCCTTGTTATACGGGTGGACTCCCGACTTTTGAATTCGAACATTAATGTATTCCCTTGTTATACGGGTGGGCTCCCAACTTTTGAATTTGAACTTGAATGTATTCCCTTTTTATACGGGTGGGCTCCCCACCTTTGAATTAGAACTTGAATGTATTCCCTTGTAATACGGGCGGGCTCCCGACCTTTGAACTCAAACTTGAATGTATTCCCTTCTTGTTTGGGTGGAATCCCGACTTCTGAATTTGAACTTGAATGTATTTCCTTGTTGTACAGGTGGGCTCCCGACCTCTGAATTTGAACTTGAATATATTTCCTTGTTGTACAGGTGGGCTCCCGACCTCTGAATTTGAATGTATTCCCTTGTTATACGGGTGGGCTCTCAACTCTACAAAAATAGACAAAACAAAGAAAACTTTCTTCCCCAGTTTGAAAACTAGGTACATGTTACAGGGCATTTAATAAGAATTGAACACTAAAACTCGAATTGTAATACCTCTCTTTTTCAGGTGGGCTCCTGATTTCAAAACTTGAAATTGTATTCCTCTGTTATCCAGGCGGGCTCCTGATTTCACAAAAATAGACAAAACAAAGAAAACTTTCTGCCCCTGCTTCAATCAAAGAAAAATTCATCAGTTTAAAACAGTGGTTAGTTGATGGAATTCTTGCTGGAAAAAGCCTTCCACTGCATTTCTTTGTTTCCTCCGGCTTCCCTGAACTGTCCCTAAACCGCACGACTTTCTGAGCCACTTTCAAATTTCCCAACCTCCGACAACCTGGATGCTTCATACCCCAGCTGTAGTTTCATACCTCTAATCCCTTTCTCTGAACCTTCACATTTCCCACAACATTTCCCAATTATTCCACCGATGAAACTTCCGGTGACTTCCGATACTCCACTTTAAGTCATGTTGCTGCTTGACATGCTCTGGCCATATTATGTTTTACCATTTTCGTAAGTTGGTAGTGAGCTTTGAGATTCTTTCTACTTGCATTGAACAAAAACTGACATTGGAACATCTTAGATAGATAAAAACCCCAAAAGACAATGAAATTCAATGATTTTATGAGTTAAGGATAAGAAGAATCCAAAACCAGATAACTGTTAGAAGGAAAAAGAAGAAACTTATCTGACCGGAATAGCTGGCACCAATGGTCATGACATGCATTTCGGACTTATCGGCCCACTCTGTCCAACTAACCAACTTTCAATTGCCATGCTTTGTTGCCCAAAAATTTCGGTCACTTGATTACTTTACCCAAACCATGACTTTGTTTATTCCAGCGATGCCTTGAAACAGTTTTCCACCCACAGACCTTTTGTCAATTAACCACTTCTCAACTCACTTTCTCCTTAAGGTACCCATAATGGTTTTCGCCACTAATACTCTTTCATTTATTTATTTTTTCTCTCAGCTCATGTCGCCTTAGGGTACCTGTGAAGGTTTTCACCAATAAGACTCTCTCATTTTTTACTTTGTTCTTCTTTCTTGAACCAGAGTGTTGCCCCTATCATGATTTTCTTCAACCTGCTCAACTTGGCATTTCTCGAAAACTGATCGGAAGGTCTTTCTTTGGACCGTAATGTAGGCTTTTGGATGGGTTAGGAAATAAGGGCTATAAAACGCTCAAAACGATTTCAAAATGGGTTAAAATTACAACTTTTGGAATCCAATTTCTTTCAACAATCACAACTTCTGCCCCAGTTTCATGCTTGGAGACTTTTGAAGTTTTATTTTGGTATGAGTGAACCTCAGACAGGCTGCCTACGTATATTTTCGGGATCAAGTCGAACGTAGTTCACTTAATAGAATTCACTCTGTTGTAAACTTTTTTTTTCTTTTCTTTTTTGTTCTTCTTTTCTTTTCCCTTCACTTTTCTTTTCTTTCCTTTTCTTTTTCTTTTGTTTCTTTTCCTATTTTCTTTTCTTTTTCTCTTTTCTTCCTTTTCTTTTCTTTTCTTTTTCTTTTGTTTCTTTTCCTATTTTCTTTTCTTTCCTTCTTTTTTTTTCTTTATTTTTCCTTTTCTTCCTTCTTTCCTTTTATGTACTCGTTTTCGGCACTTGCGTTTCTTAATTGTGTCATTGATTTCAAAAGAGGGGTATGAAAGAAAATAAGTACGGCTCAAAATGGATGACAAAGGATAAAAGTGTTTCAGATAGCAGAACAAAAAGCCTTCATCATTTCAATCTTCAAAATATACAAAATTTAAAAGTACGATCAGAATAAAGAAATCATATAGATTACCACTTGACCATATCAGAATTGATGGTCATTTCTGCATATTTTCCTTCCACATTTGTTAGATATAAAGTACCACTAGACAACACTCTGGTTTCCACAAATGGCCCCTGCCAGTTTTGGGCAGATTTTCCTTTTGCTTCAACCTAATGAGGCAAGATACGTCTCAACAATAACTTTCCCATGTCGAATTTCCTCGGATGCATTTTCTTATTGTAGTCTTTTACCATTTTTGTTGGTACGATTGGCCATGACGCACTGATCAGAATCTCTTTTCATTAATCAAACCCAACTGTTCAAGGTGGATGAAATCGTCATCATGTTCCGACTCATTATCACACTCGATTTCTTGTATTATTATTCAGAATAAGGCCGGTTTTCAAGACTGAGCCGAAGATTCCTCATGCATGTCATGTTATTGATATCAGCATAAAAGAACTGTGCAGAGAGAAAAAAACAAACTGAAACAAAATTAAGAAGAAGGAAAGACAAATGCATTTCGTTAAAGGAAAAGATAATAGGGTTTTAACTCATCCAAACGGAACATAGTATCTAGACTACAGACCCTGGAATAGTCAGAACACCTTAAAGAAAAACAAAACCCACTACCAAAACTTCCGATCATTAACTTTTGCCCGTGATCAAGCAAACTGCGCATTTGCCTTGCTTGTCCCTTCCTTTTGCTTGGAACATGTTTACATCAGTGAATAACCTTTTAAACCCATTTCCCATGTTTCCATCCACACCATTCAATGACCCAAGAACCTTTGGAGACAGCGGCTTGTTATCCACCGTTTTCAACTGGACCACCATTTTCTCACTGATTGACTTTTCGTTCAAGTGGGTTTTGCTAGAACGGATTACCGTCTGTGAAGGTTCTTAGGTTTTCCTCCTTTATGTGTCAATTCGATCATATGAGACTCATGGTGAACTGGCAGCGGATTCTAGTCAGTGTTTTGTCCCTCTGGGGCCTGAACCTCGATACTGTTTATGTCAATAAGCTCCTGCACAGCAGTTTTCAACCTCCAACATTTTTCAGTGTCATGTCCGGGGGCTCCTGAACAGTATTCACAGCTCACAGAGTGATCCAAATTTTTATGAAGGGGATTTGGCGTCTTGACTTCAACCGGGGTCAGCAAGCCTAACTGCCTCAGTTTGTGGAAAAGAGTGGTATAGGATTCTCCCAGCGGAGTGAATGTTTTTTTGTTCTGGACTCATTTCTAAAAGCTTAGTTTGGGCGGAAGCCGGATCCTGGTTTGTAATCCCTTGGGTATGGATATATGTTTTGTGGAGCTAGATATGTGCTTTTGGGAACCGGTGCACGCCACTGCGGGTGAGCCGGAAGCTGGGTGTCTGTTTGGGCGTGGTGGACGGAAACGTGTGGCTCTGGTGGTGGATTGTAGGGTTGTGGAGGGCCGTATGAGGTATATGGATAATTTGGGTGGTGTGGTATGGGTTGGTTATAGTAGGGTGGAGGGTTTCTGGACTGGACCAAGTAATCGCTTCCACTGTTGCAACTTCTTCTTTCTTTTTCTTTCCGGGCACACCACCAGTGCAGCTTTGGATGGCCTGGGTGGTGGCTTTAAGTGCTTAATAACTCAAGATTTTGTTTGACTTCATACCCTCTTCAATAATGGCGCCCATCTTCACCACTTCATTGAATGACTTGCCCAAGGACGTCACTAGATAACCGAAGTATGTCGGCTCGAAGTTTTGCAGGAAGTGGTCTACCATTTCATTCTCCCTCATCGGAGGATCCACTCTGGCTGCTTGTTCCCTCCAGCGGAAACCAAATACTCTAAAGCTCTCTCCAGGCTTCTTTTCAAATTTCAACAATTACAGACGATGTGGGACAATCTTGAGGTTGTATTTGAAATGGCCAGTGAATGCATGTGCCAAATCATCCCATGTATACCATGGGCTAAGGTCCTGTCTTATGTAACATTCCAATGCAGACCCACTCAGACTTTGACCGAAGTAAGCTATCAGCAATTCATCTTTTCCCCCAGCACCTCTCATCTTATTGCAGAATCCTCGGAGGTGGGCCACCGGGTCGCCATGTCCCTCGTACATGTCAAATTTAGGCATCTTTAACCCTGCGGGCAACTGGACGTTAGGGAAAGGGCACAGATCTTTGTAGGAAACACTGACTTGACTGCCTAACCCGTGCATGTTCCTGAAAGATTGTTCTAGGGTTTTGAACTTTCTGATCACCTCCTCATGCTCTGCATTTTAAACTAGTTTCTAGACTTCTTCAAGGATCTCAAAGTGATGGGTATACGAGTATTGCTCAGGAGCCTTAAACGTGGGTTCAGGAGGGTAGTATTGGGTGTCATGGGCTTGGACTAGTTGTTCACTAGAGGACCTTTGTAGTGGAGTTGTACGAGGGGCCACAAAGATTGGAGCCACGGGCGGAGGAGGATTTTGTTTGGGTGGTGGAGCTAGAGGGGCATATGAAGTGGTGGAATACCCTTGGGTATTATACTTTCGGGAGTGGGAGGCTCCTGAGCCTGCACTAGGTGTGGGATATACGAGGGTTTGGCGGGGTATAATGGTGTTGGTTGCCCGTGAGACCAAGCTCGATGCATGGCATCCATTTGGACTTTCAACTTCTTCATCTCTTCTTTCATAGCCCCTACATCGGTCACCTCGACCTCCTTCGTGGGATCCACAATATTAGTATCTGAATCCTGTCCAGTCATTTCTATCTTATCCTTCGACCGAGTGTTGTTCTGGTGAATTGCCAGAATTGCCAATCAACTAACCACCTACCTGGACTCACACATTTGAACAACCACTTTGTTAGCGATTAGGCTTTAACAGATTTGATAACCGCACGTTGGCATGAATGCACCTATACAGTTAATCATTTCTATCGTGCATTTGTTCGACCACATGTGTCATCCCGGCATTTCATTGTATGTTTCTTTTCATTTTCTTGCTCTATCCTTTTCTTGTCTTCCCGCTCTTTTCTTTTATTTTTTTTTCTCTCTTATTCTCGCCTTTATTTTTCCGCTCTTTTGTTCTTCTTTCTTTCTTTTTTTGGTTATAGTCGAATCCTATGTGGACTGCCTTTGTATCATGACCCTGCATGAATCAGACGGGCGTAGTTCGTACAAATAGAAGATAAACAACAATAAAATATATTTTTTGGAATTTTCAATTTTCATAATAAAAGTAACTCTAACTACAAATGTTTAAAAACCGACAAACATAAACTAACAAACTCTGAAATAGACTCAAAATAAAATGACCCACATACTCTAATCGAAAGAAATACAAACTTAAAAACAAACTGACAGATTCCTTTCCCTATAATACCAATTTTGAACAAACAACTATTTATTGGCGTGACCAGACTTATTTATAATTCTTTCCTAGTTGTTTTTTTTTCAAATTTAAAATAAATGACCCGATAATACAAACACGGCCTTTCAGCGCCTCGGGGACGAAGATTTTAAGGCTATGAGGGTCAAAAATCAAAACATGACCAGTGGTGGCTGTTTATGCAAAGTCACCCTTCTGGCGCACCTTTCGGGAACATTCGGCCATTTTTGGCAAAACGGCAACACCCGACTTATTTATGACTCATTTTCTTGTTTTTTCCTTTAAATTAAAATAAATGACCCGGTGTTACAAACACGGCCTTCCAGCGCATCGGGGACGAAGATTTTAAGGCTGTGAGGGTTAATAATCAAAATATTACCAAATGTGACTGTTTATGCAAAGTCAGCCTTCTAGTGCCCCGCTTGGGAACATTTGGCTACTTTTCACAAAAACGACATCACTTGGCTTATTTGTGAAAACAGTATTATGACATTTTTTGCTATTTTGTAAAGGGGAGGTTGGACCCGATGAGGGTTGCCTACGTATCTCACGCCTTGTGAGAATCAAACTATGCATCGTTCGGGCAAATTAACCGAACCATTTTAAAACAAGACTCTTTTTCATTTTCATTTTTGGCAGAAAAAAAAATTAAGAACTACTTTTAAAAACAAGACTCTTTTTCTTTTCTTTTTCAACAAACAATAAAATAGCCTAAAAATAAAATACTTTTTCTTTTTTTTCATTTTCTATGGTAGAACAAACTATTTTTCTCTTTTTCATTTTCGAAAACAAGACTAAAATAAAAGGCTCTTTTTCCTTTCTCATTTTTCAAGGCGAAACAAACTATTTTTCCTTTTCTATTTTTTGAAAACAAGACAAGATGACGATTTTTTTCTTTTCATTTTCAACAAACAACCTATTTTTTCCAATTAAAAATAAAGACTCTTTTTCTCATTTTTAGTAACACAACCTATTTTTCGAACTAAAAATAAAGACTTTTTTTTCTTTTTCAATAAAACACCCTATTTTCCATTGAGAAATAAACTATTTTGAAACAAGAAGAATAAAATCAAGACTTCTGTTTCTTTTCTCATGACAAAACAAACTATTTTTTATTTTCCATTTTGCAAACAAGACAAACTAAAAAAAATGACGGACTCTTTTTGAATAAAACAACTATTTAAAAACAAGACATTTTTATATTTTCTCAAACTTTCGGCAGAACTCCGACAGTACTTGGGCAATGATTTTTTCTGAACTCATCAGTTAACTCTCCGACTCATTATTTTCCACCTTTTTTTCTTTTACATCATTTTATAACCTTCCCGAGATTCAGAAAGTCGGTCAACATGATGGTTGAAACAAATAAATGCACAGAAAACAAGTAGGAAGAGTCAGGATGGTCTTTTCCATTTCAGATTGCTAATCCTAGACGGACCCAACCCATGTGTTGAGTACCCTAAGTCAAAATGCACATGATGCAAATAAGCGTTCCTACTAGGGATAGAGCATGAGGTAAAGTTATTCTAGGTTCAAAACTTGGGTGTTTATTCTAGCCCTGGCTTATTCGAGCGGACAGCTCGAGCCGAATAGGAGGCGGCAATCCGGGAATACAAAAGCTTCGCCGGCTTTGCGACTTATCCATACCTTGTTCTAAATTAGGATTTTACACTAGATAGAAAAGAAGTCGTACACCATACACCCTTCGTCACAATTCAGAAGACTCAGAGAGGAGATGGGTTTCGGCACAGTATATACACAGATCACGTAATATCAAAGTGGTAAAATCAATCTATTAGCACATTAAGCACATATCATGTAACAGAATCAGATAAAGCCAAACACAACAATTATTCTAAGCCCGAATTCTGAACCCTAAACAAAATGTTTTGGGTTCTTGTCCCCAGCAGAGTCACCAGAGCTGTCACACCTCCTTTTTTGCTATACACCCTGCAAAAGGGGCGTAAAGGAGTTTTTCCAGTTAAAGGACAATCAAAACAGGATTTGGTTATAAATTATTTCAGAATCGCCACTTGGGAGATTAATGATGTCCCAAGTCACCGATTGAATCCTGAACCGAGGAAAAAGATGACTCTGTTCACAGTCCGCGAACCAGAAATCTAGATAGGAATTCTGTTAACCCGGGAGAAGGTGCTAGGCATTCCCGGGTTCCGTGGTTCTAGCACGGTAGCTCAACTGTTGCATTTGGCTTTTTATATGATTTTATCTCATGAAAAACCTATGTGCCAATTTTATTTTTAAACTGCTTTTATTTAATATCTATTTAAGAAAATGAACGTCATTTAAAATGTGTTTTCAAATTGCGCCGCATCAAATGAACCCGCAATCCTAGACACACTATATTCAACATTTTAGGATTTGGATTTGGGCCGCATAAAAATGCCCACCCGTAGTTATGAATGTAATTTATAATAGTGCGCCTAATAGAGTCCAACGCGTTTTAATCTTTTGGGAGGGCCACGAAATTCTCTCAACTACCCTTTTCTATTTTTCTAAATATATTTTAAACCATTATTGGGGGACCCTCAATTTTGCATTTATTCCGTGAGGCTCATCTCAACGTACTTTATTTAAAGCTTAACCCTAAAGAAACTACGATTTCCTATTCTTACTTATCTATAAAAGAAAATACATCCTACTTAATCAAATTAATTCACGAAGATCAGTTCAACAGAAACTTGTTGACACATATATTTTAATCAGTTCACGTTTTGATCCTTTCTATGCAAAGTTAACGCACATCGCCGAACAGGCCCAATTAAGCACGGGCTAGAGGCGAGATCCCTAATTGAACCTCTACAGCATCACTTATATGAGCCAGCTGTAAACATAGCTCTTATGGTCCATATTCACATATAAAGGCTTATCAGTTCTCTATTAAAAACTATTAAATTTTATTACTAACTAAATGAACATGCCAATCCAATTGAAGGAAGGAAAAGGAAGACCGTACACTTCACACTTACAGATTCAAACAAAATATAGACCACACGTCTTCAAACAAATAGGATCCTCACTTCAAAATTCTACATCCATTACCCCTTCTTTAATTTTTAACTTTTGGTTTTAACAGCTAATGATGAAAAAAAGAAGGAAACCAATAACCACTCGATCCTTATGGATACACAGTTGTAGACATTGAATAAGCACCATGACTCAAAACCAATTCCTCCTATTTCTTCATGGATACATCAAGCTTGATTGAAACAAATTTGAGCCTATAAGAATCTATATCACTCCATTCAGCACTCACAATTACAGCTACTTAAACAAAGCAATATCAGACAACTAAAAAACTAAACCAGAAATAAAGATCTTGGACAATTCCGAACTTCAATCCTCCATTCGCGCTTATTACTCAAATCCAATTTCAAACAAAAGAGTTTCACAGTCACATACCTGGAAAATAGAAAGACAAGAGAAAAGGAAAAGAGGTCAGTAGGTGCAATAACAACAGCTTAGTGACAAATTTAACAGCCCAGCAACGACTTAATCACCACAGCACCAACTATAGCAAATTCAAATCATAGTAATTTCAATAACCAACCAATAACATTTTAGCAATCAAAAACAGCTTGACTGAGTGCTTTCGATCGAAATACACCTTAAACTAACCCTCGGAATTCCATACCAAGGTACAACACCAACTGTTTGACCAAATTAAGTCATCAGAAACCAAAGAATCACCCAAAACAGGACAAGCAAATCTCTGAAACTATGGTAATCAGAAATTGAACTAAAACATGCAAACCAACAGCTGTAAGTTAAAATTCACCTAATGCTCGATGGTACAGTAGTTTTCTTTTTGAAGTTTTCTATTTTTTTTTCTTTTTAGGTTTTCTACATGAAGAAAGTTAGGATCTAAAGGAGTTTCATATCAGAATTTTTGAATTCCAGATCTGGAAACTTGGAGAGTATTATTGGGGTGATTTTTAGGCTGCCCAAACTTGTAAGGCACTAAAAGGTGCCTTATATAGGTAAAAATAAGGGGCAACCCTCGGATTATCAGTTTTGCATTACACCCTATCCTAATTTTTGTTTTTGCTTAAGTGTCCCTAGAAAACTAACTTGTTTTCCAAGTTATACCATAAAACTTTATAGAATTCTAAAGTGAACCCCATCTAGAATTTCCTAGAGGAATCCATTCAGATTTTAAAAGATTCCCTAATCTTGTATTACCCCAATTACCCCTCTAGTTCAACTAAAATTAATAACTATGACCAAACAGTTTCCTAAAATTCTGATTTACCAAGTATTGAAGATCAATCATAACACTTCATCAAACGACCATCACAAATTCAATATGAAAGCAGGTTGTATCATCTTAATCAAGTAAAACACAATTAGACTAATTAGAGAAATGTTCGTGACAACTAAACCAAAATGAAACAATTAACTAACTGGAATGAGAATTGAACCGAACAACACCAATCCTGTTAGAGAAGTAGAATGCCCAGAATTATACTAAACTAAACGCTAAACAAGAAAACTAATGACGAACTAACAATTAACAAGTTTCGGGCAACAATCCAAATAGTAGCAATTTTAGGGATTAACTCGAATAAGATAACACTGAATCCAATCCATTAATGTCACAGAGAACACATGGGGAAGAAAACAATATGAATTAAACAGAGAAAAACCAAAAGAAAAAAGTCCAAGAGACTCACTGGCGACTTTCTGGGTTCAACTTGACTGCCTTCCATGAAGTTTGAGGCTGACGACATTAAATTCGCTGCAAGGAAAGCAAAGGGACTCTGGTACATTCGCTTGAAATCAATGGGATGAATTAGGGGTTTTTTGACCGATTTGGATTTGAAATTCAAGGGGCTTGGTCATGTTTTGAAGGAGTTTAGTTGTAGATTGGTCAGGAGGAGTTGGAGGAGGTTCAGTGGTGTGAGTTTGGACCTGTTTGGGTGGCATCACCGACGTGGACGGCATAGACGGTGGCAACTCTTTCAATTATTCGATGCCCTCCAGTGTGCTTTGAACGACGGCAGTGGCAGATTCATGACGGAGGTGTTGAGGCGGTTTTAGGGTGTAACTTTGAGAGCCACCAGAGATGGTAACGTTTTCTCCGGCAGCGGCGGGTGGTGGAGGCGTTACAAAGGATACGAGGAAGATGACCAATGTTTTTTTTATTTTTAATCAACCTTAAGACCATTATATTGTTAAGGTTGAAAAAACGTGGGCCATTCGATTAGGAAAGATCAAAGGCTAAGATTCACTGCACCTAGACGACGCCGTTTGGGCACTAGGCATTTGGATCAGGTTGAGCATGAATTGGGCTTGGGGTGGGGTGATTTCGCTGGGCTGACCGATTTTGGCCCAAATTTGGACTCCAAATAAGGCCATTTCTTTTTAATTGCTTTCTTTTATATTTTACTCTTTTTTAATTTCCAATTAATTCCTTTTGTTTCCCACTTTATTTTTGTATTACTATTTTCTGAATTTTTAAGAATAAAGAAGTAAAATAACAATTAAACTAATCTAATTAAATGCCTAAAATTACTTTAAGAACTAGTTTGTGGTAATTTCACCATTAAAACAATAAAAATATTAAAATGAACTATTTTTATGGATTTTCATACATTGGTCTATGACAATGTGACCCCTAATTAATATTAAAATATGAAATTAAATCATAAATGCAAATGCATATTTTTTATTTTCATATGAGTTAACATGCACAAATAAAATGCAAATAATTAACACAAAATTTACAAAAATTATAAAAATAAGAAAAAATCTTTTTGTTTGAACTTTATGGGAATTATTCATATATAGCGTAAAAATCACGTGCTTACAGATACTCGATATCGTACCCGCTGATCTCGACGTCCTATTTGGCAATCGACCTGAGATTTCGAGCTTGTGCAAAATGTTGCGAAGGGGATAGGTGTTACAATACAGATTGGGTGACATTGAAAATATGTTTTTAATATTCCAAATGGGATTATTAAATCAAGAACTTTTTTTTACGTGTGGGTACCGGGTCTCGGCTTCACCTAGGTTCCAACTAACATAATAAACAGGAACACATTGATGATTGACAAAGGAACGCATGCATGAACTAGGTCCATGGACAGTGTGCGCATGTGACTGACAAAATCAAGAAAAAGGCTTGCACGTGAAAGGGATAAGTATAAATTGTAATATTTGATATTCCCTGAACGAAAAGGTTCCATATTTGATAAGGAGCAGGACTCCTTACATGAAGAGAACTCTATCCCAGGGAAGAGTTAGAAGTTGAAGTTGACTAGAACTCTTCCACCAAGGAATAGTAAAGTATTAGAACTCTATTTAATATTTATATACTAACTCTAGAAATATCTGTATTGTTCTCTTTTACAGATGATGCACACATACTGAAGTTAAGCAAGAATTGAGAGCAAAATAGCAAGGTATTTTCTAAGTTATTCCTGTGAGTTTAAAGAGTGTGATCCTGAACCCGACGCCGAATGCACATTTCTTTGGGTTACGCTGCATGTTGTAGTTTCTCAGTATATCGAAGGTCTACCGCAAATGTTTTAAATGGTCCAATGCTCGCAGGGACTTAACTAGCATATCATCAATATAAACCTCCATTGATTTATCTATTTGTTCTTCAAATAATCAATTTACTAGGCGTTGATAAGTAGCACCAGTATGTTTTAGTCCGAACAGCATTACATGATAGCAATAGCGCCGTATATAGTGATAAATGAAGTCTTTTCCTCATCCTCCAAGTTTATTTGTATTTGATTGTACCCGGAGAAGGCATTGATAAACTAAGGATCTCATGGCCAGCTGTGGCATCGATCATGCAATCGATATTCGGCAAATGAAAGGAATCTTTAGGGCACGCCTTATTTACATCCTTATAGTCTACTCACATTTTAAGTTTTTTTCCTTTTTAGGGACTACGACGTTTGCCAACCATTCGGGATATATTATCTCCTGGATGGATCCTATATTGAGAAGTTTTGTTACCTCGTCCTGAATGAATGCATGTTTTACCTTGGACTGGGGTCTTCTCTTCTTTATTACCAGACGAACTTCATGTCCAAGCTCAATCGATGAGTGGTTATACCCGGTGGGATCCCTATCATATCTTGGTGGGACCAAGAAAAACAATTCATGTTATTTAAAAGGAATTTAACGAGTTTTATCCTAAGCTCAAGAGTTAACCCCTTGCCCAGGCATAACTTTTGATCTGGCAGATGCTAAATCAGTATGATTTGTTCCAGCTCTTCGACTATTGACTTTGTTGCATCAAAATCATCAGGGATTATGAAAGTTTGAGATATCTTATAATCCTCATCCTCCGAAATTTTCCTGCTCCTCTGATCGGGCCGAGGCTGGAGACTGTGGTTGCTATTTGACTTATTGCTTTCCCTTTGACTCTGGTCCATTTGTTGATGAAAGCGTCGATACTGGTACTACATCATCGCTTGCAAACATTTCTTTGGTCGCGGGTTGTTCACCGTACACCGTTTTAATTCCTTTTGATGTTGGGAATTTCAAGACTTGATGAAGTGCCGAGGGCACTGCTCTCATATTATAGATCAAAGCTTTTCGAGCAGTGTATTTTACCTCATGTCACCTTCGATCATATGGAACTTTGTTTCTTGGATAGTCCCGGTCGCATTTACTAGTGAAACAATTTCCTTTTTGGTAGATTCACTTTCCATTTTGAAAGCGTTAAGTACTCAAGCTGCGGGCACGATTTGATCTTGGAGACCGAGTTGTTCTACAAACCATCATCGAATATGTTTGTTGAGCTGCCTGTATCAGCTAACACACATTTAACTTGAATTTTATTCATAAGATTAGATATTACAATTGCGTCGTTGTGAGGTTGTTTGATCCCTTTTGCATCCTCATCGTTGAAAGGCAAGGTTCTTCCAGTAATAGTCCCGAGTTTGCTTTTCCCCTGTGATTGTCACTTTGGTGCATTTAATTACTGGACCTTGAGGAATATTGACCCCTCCAACGATCATCTGATGTGACTCTTCCAGCTTGTTCTGCCTATCGAATCCCTATTTTTGAAGTTATTCTTGGCACTATCACTTAAGAATTCTCAAAGGTGACCCACATTGAATAAACGAGCTACCTCCTCCCTCAGTTGTCTGTAGTCCTTCGTTTTGTGTCCATGGGTCCATGATACATGCATAATTGATTAGGGTTCCTTTGAGCTTGATCGATTTGTAGGGGTCTGGCCATCTCGTATTCTTTATCTGTCCAATGGCTGACACAATACCCGATGCATCAATGCTCAAGTTGTATTGTGATAGTCGTGGTACTTCTTTGGGATCGACATGTTTGTAAAAACCAATTTTACTCATGAGCCCTCAGGAGCTCTATCCTCAATTATTTCTTCGGTCATTTTGAGCGGGATTACGTCCTCAGTTGCTGCTTTTATGATCTGCACTATATGGTTGATACGAGAACAAGCGTAAAGCAGTGTGTGTGTGTGTGTTACGAGAATCAATACTAGGCAATCACTATTATCCTTAGCCCCACGGTGGACGTCAATTGTTTACCCTTAAAATTGGATAACAATTAAACTTATAATATAGTTTTAAGGACATGTGACTTCACCTAATATCAATTGATAAATGTAAATATTAGTAATAGAAATTAACAATAAAATAAAGCAAACTGGTGTTTGAATGAAATTTAGCCCTCGAACTCGGATACTTCAAGCTGATTGGCATAAGAACAGTTAAAACTATAATCGAGATGATGAACAAGAATATAAATTAAAGAGAAGTGTTATATTGCTTTGATATCTCAGAATGTAAGTGCCCTACAAATGATTGGGACACCTATGATTAACTAGTTAACCGTTCTTGATTTGATCTGTTCTGATATTTCCGCCATGATCTCCGATCAGTCACGGATATCTCGCATTTCTGTTATTATGCTACATTCGATCTTACTCGATGCATGTCTCATTTGGTCTCATTCACTATCGGCCTCGAATTTCTAACTCGGTACCTTGTCATCATGCCTTGATCCGATCTATTACAGAACCGCTCTTCGATCCTTCACACTGTTCTCGACAAATCACTTAAATTTGGTGAGCCCGGTTTTAATCATATACAAACTTTAAAAAAGTAACTTTTCAGCAGAAATAGCTTTTAAGCCAAAAATCAATAAGTTGGGGTTACCCAACTTATTATTTTTGGCTTGTTTTAAGCACTTTATAGCTTTACCAAATACTAAAATAACCAAGAGTTGTCAACTGATACTTATTTGCCGAAAATTTACATTGTATTACTAGGTAAAAGTTTAATTCTATTCATATTTACTATACATTAAATCTCGTTGAATTTTTAATGTGTTTAATTTTTTATATTTTGACATTCTTTTAGTGAGAATTCTGGCTTCGCAACATAGTCATATGTCCAATTATGAAATCTTTTGTAGGAAAAAAATCTAGATTTTTAAGCCGTTATTTAGAAGATATCACGTGTGAACAATATTTCCTGAAGCAATATGTAAGTAACTTTGAATTGGATAGGTAAATAGTACAGTAGTAAATATACAATCAATGCTAAGTTCAAGCAGTATGCTCTCTGACTCTTATTAGTGAAGGACAAAGGACTACTTGATGTGTATGTAGCTGCAACATTTATAAATGTCTTTCATTTATCATACCACGTGGTTTTCGTACATTATGCCTGTCCAGGGATACAAAATTATAACTTAATTTATTGACTAAAGAAAGTACACCACTAAACCTAAGTTAATATCAACTTGTATATATTATGGTTAAAACTTCATATATGCTTGCTTTAAGCCGATAGTCTATCGCATACAACTTTTTGTTTGCAAAAGTTAGGAGTAAAATTTCATATATACTATCCTTCCCAATATTTACTTGTGGGATTATACTAAGTATATTGTTATTGTTGTATATATCTTTAAAATTCTATGTTGAAAAAATTTAATCACACTCAATGCTTATTGTTAAGTGAAACACGTTTTAATTAGATATTCCTAAGTGATAAAGTATATGTAGAAGCCACTTATATCATTGATTTGGTGCAAAAATATCTAACTCTGTCCAAGTTCTTATGAGATCTTCATCTTTGTACTTTGTATTGGGCAAATTTGATTTCTTACGCTCATATATTATCCGCATACGGCCTCACTTAAGAAAACAACATTATCGTGGTCGACTTAAATAAGGTCGGCCCTAGTCTATTAACGGATTGAGTGACATAACTCGCTGCAACATCACATCAAGCTCTGACACTCGTATATCGAGGCCACCAACTCTTGTACTTTCTTTGTATTATTTCGAGTAAGCTCACTTGGGATATAAAGGGGACCTCCCCCCTTTGTAAAGACTAATGTGTATTTCATTACTTAAAATATACAACTCTCTCTCTCTCTCTCTCTCTCTCTCTCTCTCTCTCTCTCTCTCTCTCTCTCTCTCTCTCTCTCTCTCTCTCTCTCTCTCTCTCTCTCTCTCTCTCTCTTGTGCAAAAAAACCTATTGCACATCTTACTGCTCTTATATCTCGATTTCTATATCATAGTCACGGATCTCAATCATCTGACGTTCTCTAGATCATATTACTCTTGATTCTGATTAACGCATATCATTTTTTGATTGTTTTAATGCTATTTAAGTATCGAATAACTTTTTAGCCAAACAATTTGGCGCCGTCTGTGGGGATTTCGGGAATCAAAGCTGTAGTTTGTTCCAGAGATCCTTCGAAAAACGACTCTCTACAACCTAAAATGGCTGAGAACAATGCAAGAAGATGCCCTGCACACAACCCCCAATACTTTGATTGGCGTGGAAGCCTTACCCTCCTCATCAGAAGACCTGGTGATACCACGAGAACGAGAAGCTTCAACATCTACCACTAAGGAAGCACCCTGGAGATAAAAAAAATTACTAGAAGAGTGGCTGGCACTATGAGCAGTCTAGCTAAGAAGCCACCTCAAAATGATAGATTCACCCCAGCAGCAGATCATATCGCAACCGAGGATAAGCTCGAGGTCACAAGAACAAATAACGTACCCGTTGATGTCCAAGCTAAAGACGGAACACTCACAACCATCCTCAAAAAGATGGAAGAAATGGAAAATGGGAATAGGTCGCTCCGCGACCAAATGAAGGAAAACCAAGAAAGGGCGGATAAGATCCCAGGCGTGCCTAAGTTGCTACCAAAGCGAGACATGGGGAGATTTGTTGAACAACCCTACACAAAAGGAACCACACCATGGCCCACCAAGGCCGCCCTCACCAACATGCACCATCAAGATGATCATTGGAGATGGCAATGATTCAGTGATTAATCACATCAAATTCACAACCACCCACAAGCTAAAGCAAACTATCGCTCACGAACGGTATGATGACTTCGAAGATAGTATCACCTTCGATAAGTCTTATGCCGAGGTTTGTGTTTTCCTCATTATGATGCCTTATTTATTACTTTACGCATAGTAGATACTGATGTTAAAAGGATCATGGTCGACGATGGAAGCGGCGCATGTATCATTCATCCAAGAGTCCTTGCACTCATGGGACTCGAGGATAAAATAATCTCACAACGCGTTACACTAACTGGTTTTAATAATGCAGTGGAAAGAACCTCAGGCGAGGTGACGCTGCCCATTCTTGTAGGTGGGGTCACGATGGAAACCACCTTCCATGTGATGAACCAAGAAACGGCATACAATGCCATTATCGGACGCCTGTGGATACATGCCATGAGAGCTGTCCCCTCCAGCTTCTACCAAGTGATCAAATTCCCAACCCCATGGGGAGCACAACATACGGGGAGAGCTCCGCAGCGTCCAAGAATGCTATAAGATAGCCCACGATTACACACATACCAAGCAGCTCCAAGGAGCAAGTGCAGAAGCATAGCAATCAGCCATGTCGGGGACTAAGGTTCATCCGACAGAGAATGCCATCAAAGATCCTGAGGTAGGTCGAGGCTAGCAAGACTACGGTCGAAGACCTCGAACCCGTTCAGTTAAATAGCAGCGACCCCGCAAAGAAATTTACATAGTCCACAGCCTATCAAACCCAGGTCAGTACCATGAATTTTTATCTAACCATGTGGACCTGTTCACTTTTTCTAATGCAGAGATGCCGGGAATTCCATGAGAAATTGCCTCCCACAAACTCAACGTCGACCCATTTCACCCGCACGTTCGGCAGATAAGAAGAAAATTCAACGCCGCCATTAACGAAGCAGTGAGCGAGAAGGTGGAAAAGCGGCTAGCTAATGGCTCCATCAGGGAATCCAAGTACCCGGAATGGGTCCCCAACATCGTAATGGTAAAAAAGAAGAATGGGAAGTGGCGGATGTGCGTAGATTTCACTAATATAAATAAAGCATGCCTGAAGGAATCTTTCCCGCTACCCTACATCGACCAGCTGATAGACGCAATAGCAGGCCATGAGATGCTAAGCTTCCTTGATGTGTATTCCGGCTAAAATCAAATCATGATGGCCGAAGAAGATCAGGAAAAGATAACTTTCATCACCCACTAGGGTACGTATTGCTATAAAGTAATGCCCTTCGAGCTCAAGAATGCAGGGGCTACTTACGAGAGGCTGGTGATGACAATGTTCAAAGAACAACTCGACAAAACAATGGAGGTCTACATCGATGACATGTTGGTCAAATCATCAAAAAAGGAGGACCATCTCACCCACCTGAAGGAAGCCTTCGAAATACTAAAGAAGTACGACATGAAACTGAACCCTGAGAAGTGCGCTTTTGGAGTAGCATCAGGAAAGTTCCTGGGATTTTTGGTATTACAAGGGGGCATAGAAGTCAACCCTGACCAGATGAAAGCCATAGAGGCCATTCCAGAAATGCTAAGCAGCAAGAAGCAGGTGCAGAAATTAACGAGCCGAATAGCCGCCCTCTCCCGGTTCATCTCACACTCCTCCGACAGGTGCCACAAGTTCTTTGGTGTACTGAAAAAAGACCAGAGACTGCAGTGGAATGAAGAATGCGTAGAAGACCTGAGGAACTTAAAAGCATACTTATCATCACCGCCCTTACTGGTAAAAGCCAACCACGGTGAACCATTGTTGATATATTTGGTTGTATCAGAGGTCGCAGTAAGCGCCGTCCTAGTGCGCGAAAATAAAGGTATGCAATCTCCTATTTATTACATCATCAAAACTTTAGTGGAAGCCTAAACCTGATATCCCCACCTTGAGAGATTAGCCTTAGCACTTGTAGTAGCTTCACGGAAGCTACGACCGTATTTCCAGTGCCATTCCATACGGGTGGTGATGACATTCCCTCTATGGAGCGTCCTACACAAACACGAACTCTCAGGGCGACTCGCCAGATGGGCCGTCGAGCTAAACGATCATGATATTATGTACCTCCCAAGAACCGCCATCAAGTCACAAGTCTTAGCTGACTTTATCGGCGACTTCAGCGCGGAAGTCCTGCCAAAGGCGGAACTTGAGGCACAACGCGCACCCTCCGAAAATGACCTATGGATCCTTTATACGGATGGCGCCACCAATACATCGGGATCGTGACTGGAAATCTTGAAGTCCCCACGGGCGAAACAATTCGCCAGTACATACGATGCCCGAAAATGACTAACAACGAGGCCGAGTACGAGGCCGTTAATGCAGGCATGAAGCTGGGCACCAAGTATGAAGCTCGTTGAATTCTCCTCCACTACGACTCCCAGCTTGTGGTAAACCAGATCAGTTGGACTTATCAAATCAAGGAGCAGAGGTTACAAAAGTACCAGTCAGAAATCCACAAGTTTATGGCTACATTCGACGAATGCCGCTTCGAACAAATTCCCAAAGCATGGAATATCGAAGCGGACTACCTGGCAAAGTTGGCCGTCGCCACCAAAAGCATCAACAAAGAGAGTGTGGTCACACTCCTCCACTCAACTATTGATCACACTGAGGTACTTTCCTTAAACCTGACTTGGGAGTGGCGCAACCAGTTCATATCTTACTTGCAGGACGGGATACTTACCCTGATAAAAAAAGAGGCAAAAAAGCTCCGCGTACAGGCCTCCCGAAACTGCATGATCAACGACGACCTTTATAAATTGACGTTCGGTGGCCCCTTAGCCAAATGCTTAGGACCGCAACAAGCAATACCTGTACTCGAAAAAGTACATGAAGGAAATTGCGGCGCCCACACTGGCAACCGCGCCCTCGTTAGGTGCATCATACGCGCCGGCTACTATTGGCCCACCATGAAGAAAGAGGTAGCAGAATATGTCCGCCGATACGAGCAGTGCCAAAAGTTTGCCCCAATCATACACCAACCAGGAGGATCCCTCCATTCCGTCACATCCACCTGGCCATTCATCAAGTCGGGGATGGATATAATCGGCCCGCTACCCCCAGGAAAAGGAAAGGTACGATTTTTATTTATTTTAACTGACTATTTCTCTATGTGGGTGGAAGCAGGCGCGTACACACAAATACGTGAGCAAGAAGTCATCACCTTTATTTGGAGGAACATCATATGTCGTTTTGGCATCCCCAAAGAAATCAGCTGCGATAATGGGCGCCAGTTCGTCGGTCAGAAAACGATCGAGTTCTTCGAAAAATGGCGCATCAAAAGGATACTGTCCACGCCATACCACCCCGCCGCTAACGGTCAAGCGGAGTCCTACAACAAAACAATTCTGAACATACTCAAAAAGAAGCTCGAAGATGCCAAGGGGCTATGGCCCAAACTACTACCCGAAGTCTTATGGGCGCACAGAACCACGCCCAAATCCAACACCGTAGAAACCGCACACTCACTGGTTTATGGAACCAACGAAGTCATACCCGTCGAAGTGGGCGACCCAGCTTAAGGTACTCACACACCAGCAGAACAGAAAATGACATCAGCACGCTCCAAGATCTTGATGAAGCTGAAGAAAGAAGACAAATGGCCACGTCAGAATGGTAGCCCAAAACAACAAGTCGAAAGATACTACAACAAAAGGGCAAAAATAAGGCCGCTCAAAGTAAAGGATTACGTCATCAAAGCCAAAACTCTGGCCTCAAAAGACCCAAGTGAAGGAAAATTGGGTCTGAATACATGAATCACCATGCATAGCCCGAAGCGAACTGAACTGGCTGACCTACAAAACCTACTGGGATGGACCCTACAAAATCACGGCGGCCGCCGGGAAAGGAGCATTCCAGCTAGAGACAATGGAAGGAAAGACACTCCAAAACAACTGGAACATCGCTCACCTTAAACGTTTCCACTTCTAAAAAGGTGACACCTGAGTCGTACTCTTTTTCCCTTACCCGAGTTTTGTCCCAATTGGGTTTTCTTGGGAAGGTTTTTAACGAGGCGGAAAAGAGGTCACCTGGAGATGTTTGTAGCGCAAGTTCATCATGTCCACCTCACCATGTACTCTCCAAGCCAGACATGATACAGGGACTGGATTAGTGTCATCTCCAGATATATAGAAAGGCTACGGCCACCTCCAAGTTTATAGAAAGGCTACGGCCATCTCCAGATGTATAAAAAGGCTACGGCCATCTCCAGATGTATAAAAAGGCTACGGCCATCTCTAGATGTATAAAAAGGCTACAGCCATCTCCAAATGAACAAAAAGGCTACGGCCATCTCCAGATGTAAAAAAGGCTACGACCATCTCCAAATGAACGAAAAGGCTACCGCCATCTCCAAATGAACGAAAAGGCTACAGCCATCTCCAAATGAATGAAACGGCTATGGACATCTCCAAATGAGTAGGCCACGGCCTTTATTCCACATGGCTATGGCCATCGTTTTATATGGCTAAGGCCATTAGGCTACGGCCTTTACTTCACATGCCTAAGGCCATTAGGCTACGGTCTTTATTTACATGGCTATGGCTATCGTTTTATATGGCTAAGGCCATTAGGCTACTGCCTTTATTTTACATGGCTATGGCCATCGTTTTATATGGCTAAGGCATTAGGATACGTCCATTATTTTACATGGCTATGGCCATCGTTTTATATGGTTAAGGCCATTAGGCTACGACCTTTATTTCACGTGGCTATGGCCATCGTTTTCATCGGGCTACGGCCTTTATCTTTACATGGCTATGGCCATCGTATTCTCAAGGCTACGGCGCCTATTTTGTATGGCTAAAACCATCAGGCTAGTTTTACACGGCTATGGCCGACAAATTCTAAGCAGCTACGGTAAAGAAAAGTACGACGACATGCCAAAAGGTAGAAAAGATTACTTACAACAAAAATAATATGTTTTTACCAAAGGGGATAAACACCCATGATACAAAAATCAGTATGTACAGGCATATTTACAAAGACCCTAAGAGACCACTACTTATCCAGCCCTACCTGGCCCTCAGGTGGCCCGTCCTCATTTCCGGGAAGGGTACGCCCTAGAAATCCAAGAGCTAGATTCCAAGAGATTGACGTCCGCAGAGTTGCCCCCCTCCCGGACTGGTAATTAAGGACAATAGCCAGCCGGCTCACAAGCGACTCTAACCAATTGGTGCTGGTTCTCAACCTCCGCTTCAAACGCTCGACCAGCCGCCAGGAATTCCTCAAGCACAACCAGCCTTACCTCCGCATACACCCATATCTCGTGCGCTTCACCAGACGTATCGGCTTGTGCGAGAGCTAGCTTGAGCTCCTCGACCTCGGCCTTTGCAACATTGAGTTCCTCCGATAAAGCCGCAACCCGGGTGCGCAATTCTGCCGCCTCCTCCTCCACAACATGACCAAGCTGCAGCTCCTCGTCCTTGGCCTGGATAAGGACCTCCATCTCTACAGCCCGAGCAACAGCGGCCATGAGCTGTTCATCAACCTTTTCCAGCTCGGCCACTCTTTTCTTCAATTGATCCTCGGACTCCACTAGGCCTTCACGAACCGCCCTAAAGTTGGGGTCCTGCTTGTACATATCGGCCAAGGTCCGGTGCACCCCACGCGTCCTATTGTACTTCTGTGCCAGCCTGTTGTATCTGGCCCATCTTCTCCTTCCGGCGACGATCACTCTCCACCTCTAAGACAAGATTCTGGAAAAGAAACCAAATAAGTACGGGAAAATCATAACTCTACTAACACAAAAAGAAAGGTCATCAAGCAAGGCAAAGGCATACCTGTAAGGCTGCACCTGCCACCCCTTGGGCCAAGACTTTATCACTAAGTTCCGCATGGGTCACATGCTCGGCACCGGCGCACAAGAGCGTCATACTGGAGGCCACCTCCTCACAGTTCTCCAACAAATTATAGTAACTTGGGATCACTATGCGACGAGAAGATTGGCCAGCCGCCATCTCCACCCGGTCCAAAGACCCACTTCCTCTATTTGCACCCTTGTCCATGCCCCCGAGCCCGCCACGTCCACATCTTCACTTCTCCTTGTTGCGGTCTCCTTCCTAAGATTAGCCCTCCCTGAGCGAATAGCCTCTACCATAAAAGCCGGCCCTGATTCAGGGCGGGATGGCCTAGCCTTTCCCGTCTGGGTAGCCACAGCGTTGCCAGTAAGAATCCGACGTTGCCTCCTCTCCAACGTCTTCTCTTCTTCACGGTCCCTCTCCGCGGGATGCAGTGAGGGCTCGGGGGGTCGGCTCGGCAGAAGGCGTCCCTATGGGGTCAATCTCAGGAACAGCCACCAGCACCTCCATGGGCGTTGTCTCAGGTACGACCCCCATCATGGCCTCAGATACTATCTCTGGGCCGCTTCTAATGCACCCTCCTGTCTTGAGGGGGCGAAGTACTGCCCCTAGATGTGCCAACGAAGACCAGATCTTCCTCAGGATCAGATACCATCCTAGAAGGACCGGCCACAGTCTTCTTCTTCTGCTGCTGCTGCTTCTTCTTCTTCTGCGCCTTCTTAGAGGCGTCCCGACCTGCCAAAACATGTGTGAGACGGGCAAGAAAATTATGGGAGCCCCCAAACCATAACGAAAATTAGAAAAGGTTGTTACCTGCCGTGCCGTAGAGCCTAAGGAATTCAGGCCAGGAACGCCTTTCTTTTGCAAACGGTATCAGCGCTTGCACCCACGACCTAATGTCGTCAACCCTTCGAGGAGGGCGAGCTGCCACTGCATGAAAACAAAAGGAAACTTTCAACAATGAAAACCAGCAAAGTAAGGCGAAAATAGTAAACATCACGCATGGCAATACTTACAGCGTCATTCCACACCTCTGGAAATCCTTCGAGGTTGGACACAAGGTGCTCGGTACGCATGTAGAAAAACCTCGTCCAGAATTTACAGTTGGCCTTTTCATCACCCGCGACACCAAGCTCTTCTTGCCCCTACTCCTCAACTGGAGCATCGAGCCTCTCATGAAAACCGCATTGAACATTTGCAGAAGGTGATGAACGGTCACCTCTTTTCCGCCTTCGCCGCGTAAGATGGATAATACCATGCACACCTTCAAGGCGTATGGGGTAAGTTGGGCTGGGCATGCTCAAAACCAGCGACACAGCTCTTCCGCTAAAGGGTAAATCGGAAGGGTGTATCCAATTCGAAAGGCGTACCCCTAGAAGGCACAGTACCAGGCCTTAGGCACGTTAACATGGTCTAGCCCCGCGGGAACCATGTCAACATGATCGGGAATATCGTACGACTTCCAGAGAGAGGCCAAGTGGGACAACATCATCTCACTATGCTCCCAAAGAGGGAGTTTACACTTGTTCATAAAGTCGCTCCTTTTGCTCATATCGCGTGGGACCAAATTTGCCGTTGATAGAGGAAAAAAAACTTTCTCGGCCTCCTCGCCGTTCGAGGATGACGAAGCCCTAGTGGAAGCAACGTCCCTGGTCCTAGTGTCATCATGTCGACGTTTAGCCATAGTGAATGCTATAAGAAAAAGGTATTGCGGGTCACAAGTTCGATTCCTAAGAATGAGAACTTCAGAGAAGAAAGAACAACGAGCACCAGGAAAAGATAGGGAAAAGATTGGGAAAATACTCTCCGAAAAGGTTCGAAAGATGAACCTAGTCCAACTCTCCTCTATTTATAAGAAAAGGTACACGGAAACTGAAAGGGCAAGATTCAAAAATCGGTGCAGGAAACCCAAACATCATGTCATAACCTGCACCTCGGGAGCAGAAGTAATGATCACGCGTGTGATCGAGGACGTCACCATAAAAAGAAATTCCAAAAATGGGGTAACATGTCTACGGCTTGACCTCTTCACACACGAGCGCGTCTCTCACAAGGGTATCAACAGGAACGACCAAATTTCCGTAGGCGTCGATCACGTATGTCCGTCCATTGAAAACGCCTTTCGGCTGCGTCCCCAATAAACGGAGGGACTATCTGTATTGGACAAATTTGGTTTCCTACGCCCATATATTATCCCCATACGGCCTCACTAAAGAAAGCGGCCTTATTGTGGTTGACTTAAGTAAGGCCGGCCCCAGTCAATAAACGGACCGAGTGACATGACTCGCTGCAACGTCACATCAAGCTCTAACACTCGTATATCGAGGTCACCAACTCTTGTACTTTCTTTGTATTATTTCGAGGAATATCTGTTAGTATATAAAGGGGACCTCCCCCTCTGTAAAGACTCATGTGTATTTCATTACTAAAAATATACAACTCTCTCTCTTGTGCAAAACACCCTACTGTACATCTTACTGCTCTTATATCTCGATTTTTATATCATAGTCACTAATCTCAATTATGTAACATTTTCTAGATCATATTACCCTTAATTCCGATTGACCCATATCATTTTTTGATTGTTTTAATGATATTTAAGTATTGGAAACTTTTTAGCCATACTTTTTCCAGAGCCATAATGAAAGACGACAGTAACCGTATTTGTTTGGATCTTAAAGAAATTAAGAAATTCGGAAAATTCTTGCATCTCAAAGTATAAAGAAATTACACAACTTATTAGCAACATAACACAGACTCAATGAAATATATTATGATCATCAGAAGCAATTTGGAGAGCTAAGAAAAATTGGAGAAAATATAAGGCATCATATCAAAAATAAAGTAAAATAAAATTAAAAGAAAAAAAAGGACTATAGTACATAGAAACAACTTGCATTTATTAAAAAGAGAAACATATTGCATTCACAACCATTCATTCCAATATATCAAACACCCGACCCTTTTTACATGCCCAAAAGACCAGTCAACTCATCTTAAATCATTCTAATAATCCTCATAACTCATAATATTACTCAGATCTACTGCTCATATGGCTTAAAATAAAGTAACAATAAAACCAAATAATAATACTAGTAATAAAATAACCCTTCCCTTCTTCCTTCCACTCATCATCACAACCACCATTAATTTCAATTTACCACCATTAAAACAGTTAATGGTGATAATTATTCCTAATACTTTTTTATAAAAAAAAAAATTAATACTGATAAAGCATATCAGCAGAAGCCATAATTGGCTGATTAACATACATCAAATTCCATGGATTATTCATCATATCCTCCTGATAATGATGATGAGTTTCAAAAACTCCGTTATTATTGTTGTTGTTGTTGGAATTGATGTAACTGAGGATTTCATTAAGAGATTGCAACCTTTGACTAAGTTCCATCATCTGAGCTCTTAAAACAGAGTTCTCTGCTTCAACATTAGCGTACTGTTGACTTGTCAAGTTGATGTTGCTAAGGATGTTGCTGTTTTCCTTTTTCAGTTGCGCAACTTGACCAATTAAATCATCAAGATGTTTCTGTTTTCTCATCCTTGATCTTCTTGCTGATTCACGATTTGATTGCATTCTCTTTCTTTTCCTTTCATCTAACATTGAAACCTGCAAATCTTCTTCAGAACCTGAGTTCAAAATCTGAGTAGATCCAGTTGAATTTCCACTAGATGTAGCCATCACAATATTTCTATATATATATATATATTTACACCTTTAAAATTTTTAGCCTCTGTTTAATTTTCTTGGGCTGTTGGACAAATATTAGTACCAAGAAAAAAACACAGGACCAAGCAAACAAAAGTAGTACTACTAATTAATGGTAAAACTATATATAATTAACTATATAGATAATTATGGGGAAGTGATGATTTCTGAGAAAACGTAGAACCAGTAGAGGAAACAAACAGAGAAAGATTGAACAAGATGAGTTCTGCGTCTAAGGGAAGAACTGATTATATAACCGGAACGAAGGATTTCACTAAGAACAGGAGACATGAATTTGGTTCATGAATAATAGATCAATAGTTAGCATTAATTTTTCATACCCCAGAAACAGAGAGTTTTTTTACAAATCTGTAAAAAGATTGGATCTTTAATGGGTTTCAGCCAAAAAGACTAAAAACCCAGAAATTAAATAGCCTAAAAGGAGCAGAATAGCGGAGAAAACAAGAAAACCCGAAGAAGAAGAGATCAGAAAGCAGCGGCAAAAATAGCTGAAGAAACTGAAAATGTAAGCAAAGGAGAGGAGGAGGAGAAGAGGAAGGAATGGTCTTTGAGATTGTAGGTTAATTTAAAGGCAGAAAAAGGTAGGCAAAAGGAAATAAAATTATTAAAGAAATAATTAAACAAGTGGGAAAAAATAGGTGGTGGGTGGGGAAAAGTGAAAGGCGAAGGACAGTTGATAGTAGTAAAGGTGTGCATTCGATTTTGACTCTTATCGATAATTATTTATTAATCATCGATTTGTATATATGCTTATCGTTATCGTTTCAATAAGGTTTCAATTTTTTTTATTTCGATTTATCGATTTTAGGGGTTTATCGATTCGGTTATCGATTACACAAATAAAACAATTTCCGAGATTCTACGAAAAGTATATCGCTATAAAGGCGCCTAATTAATATGGACAAAAAGAAGCTAAAATAAGACGAACACCATTTATAATATAATTATGTCAACAAGCACATGCAACAAAACTAAAGTAAGGGATCAAATGTATGCCACCAACACTCCAATAGTATAAAACAAAACAAAACAAAACACACCATCATGGCTAATTGTATTTTTCATTAATTTGAACTTTATTCCATTGATCTTTAAATAAATGTAGTAGAGTAAATAATAGGGCAAGGGACTTAGGGTAAAGGAAATGGTATAGATTAGGGAAAATAATATTGTATTGCCGCTTTCAAAATAGTAACAGAATCTATATACATTCTGTGTTATATTAATCTACACAAATAGGTAATTACTCATTTAACAAGTATCTACAGTCTAGGGGTGTGCATTCAATTTATCGATTCGATTTTGACCCTTATCGATAATTACTTATCGATTATCGATTTATACATATGCTTATCGTTATCGTTTCAATAAGACTTCGATTTTTTCGATTTCAATTTTTTCGATTTCGATAACAAATAATCGATTCGATTTATCGATAAACCGATTCAAATGCAGAGCTCTAGATGGTAGTATTTTTTTTGGTAGTTTAAGTTGTATGTACTTACCCTAAAAAATTTAAAAAAAATTAATCACAAATAGAGTAATTATAGGTAATTTTTATGACAAATTTTAATTGTTTCTTTTGAGAAATATGGTCATTAATGTATTTCAATTTACGTGAACCTATTTGACTAGGCACGAGTTTAGAAATCCTTGCATAAAGGTTAATTTTCTACACGGATTAAAAAAATAATTTCTAATAAATTAAAACGAGGAGTATCATTTTTCATTTTATGGACACTTTTTTATTAATTCAATTTTAAAAGAATAACATAAGGATATTTCTTTCTATCTGTGTGTATTTCTTTTTTATCAATATATATTCTTTTCATTCTAATTTAGATGATATATATTTTTATTAATTTATTAAAAAAATATTTAGAATAATTTAACTTTAAATTATTTATTTTATTATTATTAATAAAAAAAATTTATAATTACACAAGTATAATCGTCCAAAAAAACTTTAAGCTTTTAACACCCCATGGGGGAATTTGTGGGTTGGAGATGAAAGATCACACAAGTGTACAAATACAGCTGTGTCTGTTGTCTATTTATGCAATCAATAAAGGGGAAAAGTAGTGCAGAATCTGACGTTTAATATTTACTTTGTTTTCACCACCCACACAACTTTGTCTCCTTATGATTTCACCCTTGAAACATCTTTTACTTTAACCGCTTCAATGGTTAACTGAATGCCGCAAGGGAATCTCTAGGAAGGGAAAGTAACAATGCTGGAATTTTCCTTTTCTTGGTGAAATGTGCCATAAATAACGAGGAAAAGGAAGAAATAATAAGAAATTTCCTTTTTACCTTTTATAATATTTTCGAGTACCTGTTTATAATTTTAAATTGTGCAGTTAAGTCCACATTATTTTCAAATGAAGCATTAATTATTGTTAGGACTGTCAAATTTGGCCCAAGCTCAAATAACCTGCCCAACCCGTTCAAGGTTGGGCTGATTATTGATCCGCCCATTTATTGAACTTAACTTATCCTGATCCAACTCATCTCAACCCAGTTAAAATTTAGCTAATTATTTGTCCAAATTGATCCATGAGTAAGTTTGTCAAAATATCTTAGAAATAATTTTATTTTTTATTTAATATTTTAAATATGACCATAACAAAAGCATAAAATGCCTTATTTAGTAATTATACAATTTATAAGAAAATAACACATATTAATTAAAGTTTAATAAGAGCTAGGCGGGTTGGGTTATGACCCAAATTTTAATCCATCTTGACCCAACCCATCTTAGCCCAAGTAACTTTTGGGTGGGTCATTGATCCGTCCACTTATTCACTCAACCCATTTTGACCGCCCAAAATTGACCCAACCCGCCCATTTGACACCCCTAATTATTATTTTAAAATGGTGAATATTTCTCAGGTAGAAAATTAAAGAAAATCAACTTACAGCTTGTTTCAATGGTTGTTATGCACAGTTTTATCATGTATTGTATTGTATTGTGTTGTATTGTTTAAATATTAAATTTATCAATAATTAAGAATAAAAATAATTTAAGGAAACCCCTTTCTACTAATTCCTTTTACCAAATATGTCTTATAAACAAAATTAGCAATTTTACGTTGGAGTTGGAAGCATCAATTTGGGAAAAAAAGGATGAAGACAAAGTAGATTATAGGTGGGAGATTTGGAGTTAAAATAAAAAGGATAAAAAAGAATTATAAAGTATTAAGGTAGAGTATAATTGGAAAGAAAAATAGGAAACAATCCCACCAAACAAAATCGGTTGTTAAAAAATGGAACTTTTTATTGTTCCAGAACAATGAATTTAACAATACAATACAACCAATTTTAATGACACAATCAAAACATTGTTTTGGGATAACAATACAATACGATATAATGAGTAACATTCAATCAAACAAACTGTTAGGCACGGAAATTCAAAAGGTGATTGCTTCCATAGTCACTGAGACTCAATCAAGATTTATCCCAGGAAGGAAGGTAGCAGATAATGTGATAATGGCATATGAGTTGGTTACAGCATATACAAGAAAACATATATCCCCTGATGTATGATTAAAGTTGATATACAGAAGGTGTATGATACAGTTGATTGGAGATTCCCGAAGCAAATATTAACAGAATTAATTTCCACAAAAATTCATTAATTGGGTGATAGAATGTGTTACTAATGTGAATTACTTCATTATGATAAATGGTGAACCTACCCCACTTTTTGATGCTGCTAGAGGGCTTCGTCAATGAGACCCAGTGTCACCATTTCTGTTTGATGTGGTTATGTAGTATCTAAGCAGGAACCTTAATGCACTGAAGGAGGAGAAGTACTTCAAATTTCATCCAAATTATTCCAAACTTAGCATCACTCATATGTGTTTTGCATATGACCTCTTAATGTTTTCTAAGGGTGAAACAATTACAGTGAAGCTGTTACAGGAAAAGTTCAAGGTATTCACAAAAGCTTCAGGGTTAATAGCTAATCAATCCAAGAGTGAAATATATTATAGAAGAGTTTCATAGGTGAACAAGCAGGAAAATCAACAAGTTCTTGGTTACAGGGAGAAAGAATATCCTCACGGATTACAAAAATATTACCATGTGCAGGGAGAGTACAGTTGGTGAAATTAGTATTGTTTGGTATTCAGTCATATTGGGCATAATTATTCATTATTCATGCTAAGGTGATGAAAGCAATTGAAGGATATTGTAGAAGTTATATCTAGTCAGGAACTAATGAAATTACCAAAGAATCATTGGTAGCTTGGAGCATAATGTGTTTACCTAAAGCAGCTGGTGGGTTGAATCTCACTAACTTCAAGTTGTGGAACAAAGCTGCCATAATTAGAACTTGTTGAGACTTAAAGAACAAAAGATATACTCTATAGATTAAGTGGGTTCATGAATAGTACATAAAAGCCCAAACATTAGAGAGTATGACATTCTCCTACAAGCTAGTTGGATGGTCAAGAAGATATTGAAGGCAAGAGAGAATCTATGATATGTGCAGCCAGAAGCTATGAAGACTAAAAGCATGATCACGAATGTTTATCTGAAAATGGTTGGGGAGATGCCTAAAGTAACATGGAAAAACATTGTATGTAACAATGAAGCAAGACCAAAGGCAATGTTTATCACTTGGTTGCAGCGGCAGAACTAGGGGTAGACGTTCGGGCAGTTCCGATTGAATTTAAACTTTCGATTTGGATTTTTGATTTTCGGATTGAAAAAATGACAACCCAAATCCAATCAAAATAAGCTCGGATTGGATCGAAATTTTTTAGTTTGGTTTCGGATTAATCTGTTTGGATATTTTGAATTTTTGGTTTTGAGCTTATAAGTTAAGATGTTTCTTCTTTTTACCAAAAATAAATATCCAAATGAAGTACTCATGTTAAATTGCCCGAAATGTTACTCATTCTCACTGCAATATCCAAATAAAGTATTCAAGTAATTAAATTATTATAAAGGAAATGCAACAGATACATTAATACGCTTGATAAGAAGTGGCAACAGTAAAACCATATTCAAATAGAAAATTATATTCGGATCGTAACTTAGTAATAAATATTGAATATATGAGATAATATCTAATGGGTAAGGTAGCGAACTAATTACTACTAACATATGGATGATGGACTAAATATAATGTATAAAATTTTCGAATTTTCGGATATCCAAAAATCCGAATTACCAAATCCAATATCCAATCCAAAATCAAAAATTTTAAAAATTTAAATCCAAAATCTAATCCGTAATCCGAAAATTCAAATCACAAATTCAAAAAATTTGAATTTCGATTTGGATTTCAGTTTTGCTCAAACTATATCCACCCCTAAGTAGAACAGATTACAAACACATGCAAGAATAGAAAAATGGGGAATTCAAGTTGATAGTCGATGTGTTATGTGCAAAACAGTAGTAGAAACAAGAGATCATTTATTTGTTGAATGCCTAACAATATATATATATATATATATATATATATATATATATATATATATATATATATATATATATATATATGGCAGAAGTTTATGCAATGAATAAAAATCACTTGGAGGAATTTGAATACATGGAGTCAGATGTAGCACTGGATAGAACGGAACACCAAAGGGAAGACTATCAAATCCAGAACAGTAAAGATTATATACAAAAATATGTGTATGCAATCTGGACGAAAAGAAACAAAAGGAATTTTGAGCAAAAGGAGACTGCAAAGGACAAAGTAGCTAGAGAGATTGCTTATATTTGTCATGTTCGAGCTAATAGTACTAATAAGAGAATGCTCCAACAATGTAAATTTTCTAGGTAGTTAGAGTTTAATAGTCATTAAGTATGAGGATATACAGAAATTAAACGTTTAGAGAAAAATCAGACTGAGTATAAAGTCTGATCGATTTTTAAATATTTTTTGGTTTTAATGAAAATTATAATTACTGGAAAAAAAGTATTTATGAGTGTCCATAAAAAATTTAAAATGCGTGAAGACCGCGCAATTTAAACTTTTAAGTGAAAGTTTGGTATAAGAAATAAAGTGAATAACATGTCATATTTAATTTGTATTATATCTGGTTGAAGGTATACTATCATTGTTATTTAAACACCATTTATTTTAGACCAAGTATTTTTTTGGCATTAGATCACGAGTACAAATGTTTTTTGTTAACTTTAAGTCAAGATGTCACGATCTAATTTCCAAACCCGGTCGTGATGACGTCTATCGTGAAGACAAGGCCAACACACTAAATCAAATCATTCTTTTAACAATTATTAAACATAAATGAACAGTCTTATTATGATTAAAGAACAACAAGTAGCGAAAATACAACCCAAACGGAGGTGTAACCAGTCACGAGCATCTAAAGAATCCAAACACTATTACAAGGATGGTAATATATGGATTAGAATTCAATAAAAACGGAAGAAAATACGATTTCGCGAACGCTGACGGTCACCTGGCACGGCTATGATAACAAGATCTCATATCGGCTCAAAACCCTCTACAGGGTGAACAATTACCCGCATCTGCACACGTGAAGCAGGGAGTAAAGGGAATACTCCAACTCAATGAATAATAAGAGTAAATAATAACTGAACGGTAATAAACCACATAAAGCAAATCAACATGCTATAGGGTACAGTGTAACCATTGATAAAAACAAGGAAAACGTGAAAATCCTTTAGAAAATATCTTGACTCGGTTCAAAACCTCTTTTGAAAATATCGTTTCCCAACAGTTAAGCAATTAAATACAAAACAGGTAGTGCAAGTCAGCACAAAAAGTCAGCCCGTGTGCACAAACAAGTATGCATAATTGAGTTCATAGGCTCGCCCTACATGCAATATTCTTGTTCCTGGTCAGTCATTGTTACCTGACTCGTTTACATCATACAATGTCAATGTTACCATTGTCTCAAATTTATTCTCTTTAAAAGTAATCAGACAATATTATAACAGCAGATAAATATCTCAAGAAATAACACAAACAACGAATAATGCACAAAAGTATGAATGCAACGCAATGCATATAACGGTACACTCTAGTACCCGCTGCGGCGTGCAGCTTGCTCCACTTATTTAATGTCTATAGCGCTCACTATGTGTGTATACAGACTCCGTATGGGCTCCAATAGCCCAAGTGCAATATCAGCCATGTATTGGTGTCAAACAGGCTCTCGGCCTCAATATCAATATAACACCGCTGCGGCGTGCAGCCCGAGCCATCCATTAATTCAGAAATCACTATAACACTACTGTGGTGCGCAGCTCGATCCATGCTCAGTCCAAATATGCACATAAGCCACTTGGGAAACATTAATATGAAAATCCTTAGCTTAAAACGTCAATAAAATATTGTTTAAGTTTTCAAGTCTTAGAAAAATAATGGCTGAGTTTCCAAAACAATATTAAAACCTAGGGCCGAGATCAAATAATATGCAAGTAATGCAAAATAGTGATATCAATCCCCAAATGGTTCATATAGTTGGCACAAAGCCCAAACATGGCAGTCAGCCCACATTATGATGATAACAAATAATTTCAGTCAAATACGCGGTAAAACTCAACAACTGGGACGGACCAAGTCACAATCTCCAATGGTGTTCTACCCCATGCCCATATTTGGTGTGCAAGTCACCTCAATAAAACACTATAATATGCAAATCCAGAGTTTCAAACCCTCATGATATCATTTATAAGTATAATATTACAATATGCCAAGGGAACAATACCCATTTGAAAATAACCGAGAAATAGCAGAATTCTCGAAACTTGCAAAACCCGAGCCTCGAGCCTACTTCTCAAAAAATTATGAAACTCACCTTAACGGATTTCTCATCTCGCCACGAGTCCATACACACCAAGAACTCCCAAATCCGAGCTCAAATAACATATCAAAATCAAATTTGGAATATCAAAACTCAAGCCCTAACTTTACCTTTTTTTAATGAATTTCAACAAATTTCCATGTTAAATCTAACATAATCTCGTATTTTTAGGCCAAGGAACTTACCTCTAATCATTCCACCTTGAATCTCTCTTCAAAATCGCCCCAAAGCTCTCAAAGCTCATTCAAAAATGGTGGAAAATGATACTAGCTCGCGGAGGAAATAAAAACTTTAAACCCTTCCGCCAACAGTCTTTTTCGCTTCTGCGGTCCGCTATCCACTTATGCAGTTCATAAATAAAACCCCAACGCCCGCTTTTGCGTCTCCACATTTGCTTTTGCGAACCACCCAAGACTGCTTCTACGGTTTATAGTTCACTTCGGCAGACTTGCGTTTGCAAACAGTGTTTCACTTTTGTGGAACCACTCCACCAGGCCAAGAACCGCTTATGCTATCCTCCACTCATTCCTGCAGAACTTCTTCTGCGGTCCATTTCCGCAGAAGCAGAAATACCAGCTGACAGAAAACCTGAACCTGCAACACACCTCGAAACTTTCGTTTAACCACCCCGAATCCACCCCGAGGCCCCTTGGACCTCAACCAAAGGCACCAACATATTCAAAAACATCATACGATCTTGTTCAATCATTAAAACACATCAAATAAAACTAAAACCATTAAATCACATCGTATTCAAGCCTAAGTTTCTTAAAAGCTTCCGAAATACACTTTCGATCAAAAGCCCAACCAACCGATGTCCGAATGACTTGAAAATTTTCATGCATATCAAAAATCACCCAGCGAAGCTACAACAACTCATGAAATTCTATTCCAACCCTCGGATCAAAATATCACCCATCAACCGGAATTCGCGTAAATACTAACTTCGTCAATTCAAGCCTAATTCTACACCGGACCTCCAAAATCATTTCCGATCATACTCCTAAGTCACAAATTACTTCCCGAAGCTAACCGAATCTCCTAAAATCACATCCGAACCTTCTAACTCATAAGTCAACATCAGGTTGACTTTTTCAAGACAGGCCTTCCTTAAAGAGACTAAGTGTCTCATTTCTTATAAAAACCATTCCAAATCAATTCTCACACACCACATACCAATAATAAAATATGAAGTAGCAATAAACGGGAAAAATGGAGCAGTAACACATTAGATGACGGGTCGGGTCGTCACATCCTCCCCAACTTAAACCAATGCTCGTCCTCGAGCGTATACAGAGTTGTCCTAGAAGTCAACCAATAGCTAAATAACCTTACCACGCATATACTTGGGGTGATCCTACATCATCCTATCTCGCATAGGTCCGATAACACAACATAGCTGAAGTCTCACAACCCATCTAGACCATGACTCGTAGAACCGCATTGCACTTTCCGAAATTATACGCAAGACCAGAACATCACATCTATACTCTAGATAAGTCTGAACCAGCTGTAATATCCCATACCTGCAACCTCCGGTGAAATCATATGATATTCTATATAATCCAAGCACCCGAAACGATAACTTCCATTCACGGTAGCTGTCCACGACAACCATGTACCGATAGAAACATTTTATTAGTTGGAGTATTATTCCAACACGCAATATTTTACCAATGATAATGAACATGCAGTAAACCATAACCATTTCTCAGATCAACCATTCATGAAGACATTTCTTCCCTTTTGACTACTACCACAACAGATCCCTGAGCCAAAACTCGATATTAACCTTCCAACAAGCTAAAACCAAATATGTTCGTATTCATTAATGACCCCCGACGTTCACTTAGGGTCTAACACACCAATCTGGTGATATGACACCTCAACAAGTGCCTAAACCAAAACTTGCATAATACATGTACTAATAAGTGACGCTCTGAACATACTCAAATCATGAAAATGACTCAAACGAAAGAGTTGTACCTTAAGCTCATCAATACCATTCCAACACAAGGCTGGGACCCCATCCCATATCATAGAAATAGAATACCTGAATCTACCCCGAAGGGTCTACTCCACGTAGCCTCGCTATAATACGTGATCTCATCCAAACACTATTACACATGAAGCACCCCAAGTCTCTATACCCGAATTTGACAACCAAGCACGATTGATGTATAGAATCCAAACAAATCATTATACCCATGGTGAAGCAAGGCATACGAATAACATATGGAAAACAATTCTCAACATCACACTATTGCGGCATGTAACCCTATACAGATAACATACCCATGGTAGCGTGCCACTCGGCCCACACATACTCATAGCGATGTGCCATCTGATCCACACATACTCATGGCGGCGTGCCATCCAATCCACACATACCCATGGGCGGCGTGCCACCCAATCCACGCATACCCATGGTGGCGTGCCACCCGATCTATCTATCTATCTATCTATATATATATATATATATATATATATATATATATATATATCACATAAGGAGATGCACATCAAGCCAAATTTGCTCATTACAACAAATTATCGAGTACCGGTCGTAAGCATACCGAGTGCATACAATATCTACATATAGCGTTATAAGCAACAAAACGCACGCGCAACTGAGGTTTCCCTCTTAACTTTCTCCTATGAATCACGATAGCACCGTACCGTATGCGCCCATAGTCCGTAAATCATAATGTCTCGCAACACACAAAACAATTCATAGATCTCTCCAGATCGCTAATAAGCTCAACAACGGTCGAGCCAACCTATCCCTCGACAATATAATTCGGAGCCAAACAAGTCGAATAAAATTGGAACACGCATCCGAAAAGTCCCTTAACACCGAAACTGGCTCAATAATAGCAACCCCTGCATTGATATCCATCATGAAGGCTCAATTAGGAAAAACAATCCTTCCCAGCCGTCTGTTGGGTCATTAAAAGATAAACCGCTCAACAAGAACATAACCTAATGCACCTCGCCACTCAAACTGTGGCGTTTCTGGTATAGCCCATAATGCAATAGTCTAGAATTAATCTAACACTAAGACAACCAGTCTGAACTTCAACATCACATCCAAAATCCAGCATACCAGCAACAAAAGATTCCCTCGAGCCTCCAAATCCCAATAGTCGCCAAACGATGCCGATACACACGATAATAGCCCGAATATGAGGACTTTCGCCTCAATTTCCACATAGCATATGAAATAACATACTTGATCCCAATTTCGCCGTCTGAACCCATGCCACAGCAAAATATCCAATAATCTCCATGTTCCACCAAGAAAACCCAAATATCACCCGTCGACCTAATGAGGAAGTTTCGCAACACCACCAAACTACCATCACCTAATCACATTGTTCTTTCTCTGAAACATATACTCTCATCGGATCACTTTCAAACACCCGTACTATTTTCCTTGATTATTTGAGGCTACTCGCTGCCTAAGTGTTTATGCATTTCCTTTTTAATTTGAACTGAAACTTATCTAATCACGAACTTCCACGGATCTCATCTAGAGGAAAATCCTTACCATGACGATTCGGTCTGATATCACGCTACTCCATTTATCTAAATTCCTTCTGATTCGTCTTCAACTTGATATTCGCCTTGGCTATAGTACCACAATGCCTCAACCAGGTTTGCCACACGAGACTCGAGCACAAGACTACACTGTCTAAGACCCATAGGCCACTGAATACCCTCTCAAATTCTCGCACGCTCTACTTGAAGATTTTACCGCGAATTTAACTCTATTTCCTTTACTTTCCTGATGCGGATACATAGATTACCATAATTAATCATAGAATACCACAAGTCTTGACATCTTCTAATGAAACTCAGTTCCTAACCCCACATGCAACTCTAGAACTCTCAATTGACGTGCACAGACTCTTGAACCCATTAGAACCATTCTCGCAAGTCATTCGCTCTTATTCAACTGTAATTTACCTGATCAAACAGATATAACCACTCATGCCTCATTAGCACTGTGACCCCACAGGACATGATCTCATTCTGATACAACCAAATTCCTTCTCTTTATACTAAGCATTCTTTATCAACGACAGCATAAGACTTCCTATTATTTCCATACATCCACAAAGTACATATAACCTTTGTCAAAATCTTGCTTCACTCATCCCATCCTCGGCTCAATTTCTGCAACCAAAACTGATCCGCCAGCATATCTCGAAACGGAACCAACATAGCACATGACCGTGCAATCAGCTAATCAACAGCAACCTCCCCAACTTGGCTCGAAGCTATAGACCAAAATATTTCTATAGCTCATAACACTTTTACTCCATTGATGCCACAATAACATGGTGGAATAAGCTCCAATCGTTTATAAGTTGTGAAATACAGATATTCTAACATGCACACAAGGACCATACCATGCTAGAACACTCCACAGGAGATAGCCCACCTGCTTTGCCTCAACATAACTGTTGGCCCAAGTAAAGGTTAAGTTTTGAAGATTGAAAAAGGAACTCCGGATGAATCAGGTCCATCCCAGTGGTCCATCCCTCAGGTTCATAAAACGGGCACATTTGATCATGTGGGTTGCACATGAAGGAAATAAGCTTAACTTGGTGTATATAATATCTTCTGATCGAAAAGGTTGCATAATTGATAGGGTGAAGGAGTCCTTAACCAAAGAGAACATTATTCAAGATAGAGAATAAGTTAGAAGTTGAAATCAACTAGAACTCTTCCACCAAGGAAGAGTTGCATCAGAACTCTAGTTGTTTCTTCATCTAATAACTCTATAAATTGCAGGATGTTCTCACACTAAACGTGTTGCACAAAACGTTGAAGTTAAACGTGAATTGAGAGCAAAATAGAAAGGCTTTTTTCAAGCAATTCGTGTGTGATTCAAATGTGCAAATCTGAAGCTACATGAACCAGACTAACACCTGAGTATTAGTCTACTCAGGTGTAATAGGTACTTTGAGTATTCAAGTTAGAGTTAACTTGAATCTACTGCAATATTTAGAGGTTGGTTACTGCAACAATATTAGAGGTAATCCTTACGTTTACAAAGAGTTTTTGTAAATGATGTTTTGGCTCAGTGATTTTAGTGGAAGTTTGGAAAATCCTACTGCGTAGTAGGTCGTGGTTTTTTTTACCTTTTGAGCTAGGTGTTTTCCAAGTAAAATCTCTATGTTATTTATTTTTTGTATTTATTATTCTGCAACAGCAGTAGTGGAACACATAGAAGAACTAGGTCCTTCATAAGTAGTTTAAGCGAAAAATTGGGTACCACACAAATCACTCCCCTCTTGTGTGGTATTGAAGTATAAAACATCAATTGGTATCAGATCAGGTTATCCTTGAAGAGGCTAACACCTTAGGAACAGATCAAAATGAGAACACCACCTACAAACTTGGAAGGGAAATCCATTGGTAGGCCTCCACTATTTAATGGAAACTACTACTCTTGGTGGAAAAATAGAATGAGAGACCACATTATCGGAGAAGACTATGAGATATGGGACATTGTTACTGATGGTCCCCTAGCTAACATGAAGAATAATGCTGAAGGAGTAGATGTGCCAAAAGCAAGAGCTGACTGCAATTCTGAGGACTTGAGAAAATGAGAAAAGAATGCTAAGGCCAAAAAGTGGCTTGTGTGTGGACTTGGTCCAGATGAATACAATAGAATTCAAAGTTGTACCAATACGAAGGAAATATGGGACACTTTACAAGTAGCTCACGAAGGAACTCCTCAAGTAAAGAGATCAAGAGGAACATTGCTATATTCTCAATATGAGAATTTCACCATGGAGGAAGGGGAAACCATCCAGGAGATATATACAAGGTTCACCACACTGACAAATAAACTTAGGTCTCTTGGAAGGGTTATTCTTGAAGAAGACCAAGTTGAGAAAATTTTGGCAAGGGTTCTACCAGTCACTTAGGAAAGCAAAATCACTGTCATTCAGGAATCAAAGAACATTGTCACTCTTAAGTTGACGAGCTAATTGGAAATCTCACAGCCTATAAACTTAAAAGGTAAACCATGAAGATGGATGCACCAAAGAAGGAAAGGAGCATGGCATTCAGAATCACTGAAGGTGCTGATCTATAGGAGGATGAACTGACCATGATCACAAAGGAATTCAATAAGTACTTAATTAGAGGAAATTGTCCTTCAAGAAGTGGAAGCTACAGCAAACCAAGGGTTCCTAAAAAACAAACCAATGAGGGGTGTTACAAGTGTAGGAAGATTGATCACCATATCAGAAACTGCCCTACTTAAATTGAATGGAAGAAGGAAAGAGCTGAACAAAGGAACAAGAAGAAGGAACAGGTTCAACTCAAGAAGAACAAAGGATCAAGAAGGGCTATGGTTGCTGCCTGGGGAGAAAGCTCAGATGAGGACTCAGAGGGTGAAGATAGAGATGAAGAAGCACTTATGGGATTTGGAGAATCTGATGAGGTATCCGATGCAAGTATAAATCATCTCAAAGACAAGATTAAATTTTTGTCAAAAGAAAGGCTATATGAGTTACTCCTGGATTTCATTAATGAATATGAGGATCTAAACAATGAAAAGGAACAACTGTCTAAGGAGTGTGAGATTTTGAAAACTAAGTGCAAAAATCTGGAACTTAGGGCTAGTGAAAGAGATAGTAAAAATGCTATGTTAAAGAACCAGGTTCATGAACTTGACACCACTGCCCTAATTTTTAGATCTGAAAATATGAAATTGAAATTAGGAACTGGTAAAAAGAAATTTGATCACACACAACTTATTTTTGAAGAAAATGTAGGAAAAATAAAAGATGAATTGTACAAAAGAGATGAGCAGATAAGAGTTCTTAAGGAGGATCAAAACAAGGTTAAGCACGAGCTAGACAGAACCTGTAAATGGAATAAGTCCTCCGATGCACTTTCATGGATACATGAACACCTTAGTAGAAATAAGAGAGGACTTGGCGATGGGAACCCTGCACCTAAGTGGGATCCCAAAAGCAAGTGAAAGTACAAGAGGGGGGTGAATTGTCACTATTTTAAAATTAATCGTACATAAGTCGACTTAAAACGTTATTAGTTGAATCAATGGTATACTGTACCAGTCGAGAATGATTAAGTATAAAGATGCTGAAAGTAAATGCGCAAATGTAAAGACACCCAGAATTTTTATACTGGTTCAGATTTAATGTGAATCCTAATTCAGTCCCCTTGGGTTGCAAGGGATTTCTCTTCAGAACAATAGTTTTCTTCTCGAGTACAGAAGTGATATTCGTCGCTCAGTTGTTCTTCACTCGTTGATACAATGCCTCACCAGTTACTAACTCTCTTTCTATTTCTGACTTGTTACACAGTGAATCTAACTAGACTACTATGTTTGTTTGCAGTAAAATGAAGAGGGTTGTTTTGGTGTGTTCAAAGTATATGGATGGTACAAGGCACGGTGATATTTATACAGCAAGACTATGGCGGAGACTTGACAACCCAAGGGATTTGATCCTTGGAGGGTGTTGATTCCTTCCATGTATAAAGCACTGATCGTTGTTTTGATGACGATCTCTTTCCTTTTTTATGGAGATGCGATAGACGGATGGCGGCCTTCCAGTCTTGTAGCTCATTCAAATAAGCCGCTAGGGAATCTTCAGTGATTTGCATGAGATCTGGAGATGTATCTGATTTTCCAAGAATCATGGGAGATTTCTTGATTTGATGATGTGATGTTGATCTTCTCCTTGTGTGCCAACGGCTTCTTTTAATGAATATTTCCTTCCTTGTTTAATGCTTCAATCTTGCTTCCTTGATTTAGTGAGATGGCAGCTTGTCTTTTATCCTAGCTTCTCTTGCCTTTTATCCATGCTTCAGTGATTCCGCTTTCCTCCTTGAATATCTGCACATGTATATTAATTGCATCATTAAAATCTAATCAAACAATCTCCCCCTTTTTGATGATGGCAAAATTAATATACTGGGATAAACAACAGTTGACTTCCCTGTTTATATTCAGTTTAGTGGCAGGATTGCTCCCCCTCAATGTGTAGTCAACTGGATGTGATCTCCTCCTGTGTATGTGCAGTCGATGTGTTCTCCCCCTCATTAGGTGCAGTTGACTGGTACCTGTAAAGAAATATCAAACAGTTGTCTGGAAAATAGGTGCAGACACTAGTCGATTTGCCTTTTCAGTAGTCGACTTGCCTTTTCAGTTTGTACTATGCCATAGCATGGTCAGATAATACTTAGTCGACTTGACCTGTGCAGATATACAAAAACATACAAAGCATATACGCCCTGCACACTTATTCGTCCTGTACAAGATAGCATATTATATATTTCTCCCCCTTTTTGACATCAGCAAAAGCGGGAGCAGCAGCAAAACTAATATCCACAAGATTATCCACGGGTAGAGCACAAACACAACCAAAGTGTTAGAAACAAATAAACAAAAAAATTGTCTTAAAGCCACAATCAACCACGACGCAGAAAATAAGTCAGAGTATTGCAAATAGCCTCCTTCATATGATCAAAGCTGGTGTTGGCAGCAACATGCATTCCATCCAGTTTGTCATGCACCTCTTTGAACGCTTTGACCGCATTCTCTCTTACCCTTTGCACAGCCACCCTGATTTAGGAGACATCAGACCCTATTTCCTTGGAGATAGCATGAATAACATCCACAGTCGAATTGATGTCAAAGAGTTAAGACTCAACAGAGCGCAACCTATCACTGAGATATGAGGGAATAGACCCGGATAGAGAGGCAGGAGTTGGATTGATTTCCTCAGGAGTGGTTTTGGCCTCACATTCTCCCATTTTGACCCAGACCCCTTTAATAGACACATATCCCATGCTAGCGAAGGCCCTGGAGTTGTAGCACTTTGACACAGGAATAAAAGGGTAGTCTGAAAGAGAAATTTGGTGGGCTTCCAGAACGTGGGTGATGGCCATACCATAAGGAAGGCTGGTAGGATCTTCTGCGCTTTCAATCATAAAATTGATGACCCAGGAGGACAACTTGATTTTGATTTGGAAATAAGACACTAGACGAAGAAGGTGTCCCTTTGGGAGAGAGTTGAGAATGAGGCAGTTCTGGGAAGAAGAGTAGTTGCAATAATGTGAGCAAGGACTCGAGTTTCAAAGCTAACATCACTTGGTCCTAACTGATGGGGAAGATTTTCAAACGGGTTTTCTGCAATTATTTGATTAGCCTGATCAAAGGAGATCTCAAAATCTTCAGGCCACACATTCTTAATAATTGTTGGAAAGCCAGAGTAGCGGCAGAGAAAAAGGGAATCAAATAGGTTACAGTCAAGTACAATGCGTTTGCCAAGAACAAGGGTTTCGAGCCTGTCCGATTTGCCAGATCAAAGATTTGCATAGAACATACGGACAAGAGGTTCATACACTTTAGGTGGAGAAACGGAGAGAAATTTTTCCCACCCCTGATAAATAAAAAGATATTTACCTTGCAGTCGTGGAATTCCATGGTATCGAGATCCACCACACGACCATGGGAAATGGGCTTGTCCTTGATCGACAGAAAGAAATGCCTATTTGGGGTGTCCCAAAAATTTAGGTCAGATTCGAGAGAGGCAGAAAAATCGAACTTGGTTTTCTTGGGAGTGGATAGAGGGGCTTCATCAATAGGTCGTTTACTAGCGGCTTTTTCACCAAGAAGCATAGATTGCTCAAAATATGCACCTTGAGAGGAGGCACACTCTTTAGACTTGTCTTACCCTATGTCTACTTGCTCAGGCGGAGCGGAGGTGGGTTTGGTTTTTGAATGAGTGCTCTTTCTTGTGGAGGTGGAGGAATTTTTTGACGTCTTGGCCATGGAGGAAAAGAGGGTTTCGGAATAGATAAATGAGGGGTTTGGTGAGAAGGGTGAGAAGGAAAGGGATGACTGGAACTATGTAAAGAGAATAGATTTTACGGTTAAGTGGAAAAGGAAAAGGTATCAGATGGACAGTCGCATTGATTGGCTTTCCATTTTCTCTGCAACTGATGGGATATTAGAAAGGAAACAGAGGGAAATAATGACGGCGTATTAAATAATATAAGCATAAAAACAATAATAACAAGTTTTTTGAAAAATGCAACTTTGACCCAAAGAGTTATTAGTGCGGTAGATAATACCAAGCAATTTCCTTAGAACACAAAATCTTTTCTCCAATAAAGGTTTGGTGAAAGTATCAGCTAGTTGAGCAGACGTGCCAACAAAATTTAACTCTATATAACCCTTAAGAACATGGTCTCTAATAAAATGATGTTTAATAACTATATGCTTAGCTCTAGAATTATGCACAGGATTTTTGAAGGACAAATAGCACTAGAATTATCACAAAAATCTGGAATAGGTTTGAAAAAGAGATCATAGTCACCCAATTGATGTGACATCCAAAGCAGTTGTGCACAACATTGTCCAACAATAATATATTTAGCTTCGGTAGTCGACAATGCGACTGAAAACTGCTTTTTACTATTCCAGGAAATTAGAGATTTTCCTAGCAGTTGACATGTGTCACTAGTGTTTTTCCTATATTCTTTCTCACCTGCTAAATCTACATCTGAAAAACCTTCCAATTTAAAAGAGTTAGATCGAGGATACCATAATCCATAAGACATTGTCCCAATAAGATACCGAATAATTCTTTTTACGGCAGTTAGGTGCGACTCCTTAGGAGCCAGCTGGAATTTGGCACATTTGCACACACTAATCATAATATCCTGTCGACTTGCAGTCATATATAGGAGAGACCCAATCATTCCTCTGTATTTGGCTTCATCAACTGGAGTGCCATGTTCATCTTTATCTAGGTTTGTAGCCGGACTCATTGGAGTGCCAATAGACTTTGCATTGCTTATGCCAAATTTTTGAATCAGCTCCTTCGTGTATTTAGATTGGCAAATAAAAGTTTCTTCTTCGGATTGATGGATTTGAAGTCCAAGGAAGAAAGTGAGTTTCCCCATCATACTCATCTCAAATTTGCTTTGAATTAGATTTCCAAATTCTTTGCACATAAGAAGGTTAGCACTACCAAAAATAATGTCATCAACATAAATTTGAATGATAAGGTTACCTTCGGAAGACCTTTTGATAAATAACGTAGTATCAATTTTACCTCTGGTAAACCCATGTTCTACAAGAAATGTACTTAGCCTTTCATACCATGCACGTGGGGCCTGTTTCAAACCATGTAGGCCTTAGTAAGCTTGTACACATGATAAGGGTATTTTGAATCTTCAAACCCCGAAGGTTGTTTCACAAAAACCTCTTCTTCAATGAATCTATTTGGAAATGCACTTTTGACATCCATTTGAAATAGTCTGAATCCTTTGAACGAGGCATAGGCTAGTAGAATTCGAATTGATTCTAATCGAGCAACTAAAGCAAATGTTTCATCATAGTCGACTCCTTCCTTCTATGAGTATCCTTGAGCTACTAGTATGGCTTTGTTTCTAATAACTTGTCCTTCTTCATTCAGCTTGTTCCTGAATACGCATTTAGTGCCTATAACTGAATCATTTTCAGGTCGAGGTACCAACTCCCATACTTGATTTTTACTGAACTATTCTAGTTCTTCTTCCATAGCAGTTACCCAGCTTGAGTCTTTTAGAGCTTCTTATACTTTCTTTGGTTCTATCTGGGAGATTAGTGCAATGTTTTCCTTCTTTTTGAGAGCTTCTCTAGTCTTCATTCCTTCATTTGTATCTCCAATGATGAACTTCTGAGGATATTCAGCTTCCTTTCTCCACTCATTTAGTCGAATGGATTGTGTAGTCGACTCTGAAAGTGGCTCTGAAGTGTTACCACTTGCCTTATCACTCGATTCTACCGCTTCTGTGGGTATTGTTGACTCCTGAGTGTTTCTCTTTTCCTGAGCCTCTTGGGCTGGCTCTTCATCACCTGCATTAGATCCTTTCTCAACCAAGGGATTATTTTCATTGAATACAACATGAGCTGATTCCTCTACACATAAAGTGCGTTTATTGAAAACTCTAAACGATCTGCTATTTAGTGAGTAACCCAGAAAAATACCTTCATCACTTCTTGGATCAAATTTTGCAAGATTATCCTTACCATTGTTATGAACAAAGCACTTGCTTCCAAAAGTATGAAAATAGCTAATGTTAGGACGCTTACCTTTCCAGAGTTCATATGGAGTCTTTTTAAGATAGGTCTTATAAGACAACAATTTAGAATGTGGCAGGCGGTACTGAATCCTTCCGCCTTGAAGTGATTTGACAATGAATATTCCAGGAGCATAGTCCTGGCCATGTCTTGCAAGGATCTGTTCTTCCTTTTAACTACTCCATTTTGTTGAGAAGATCGCGGAGCAGAGAAGTTGTGAGTATTGCCTTGACTATTGCAAAAGTCTTCGAATTCCTTGCTTTCAAATTCGCCTCCAGGATACTTTGAATTATAGAGATTTAATAGCCCTTCTCTCGTTCAATTTTCTTACAGAAGATTTCAAAATTTCGCAAAGCTTCATCTTTATGAGATAGAAAAATCACCCAAGTGAATCGTGAAAAGTCATCAACAATAACAAAAGCATATTTGTTACCTCCTAAGCTAGCAGTTCTAGTGGTCCAAATAAATCCATGTGAAGTAATTGCAAAGATTTTGAAGTAGAAACAACGTCTTTGTTTTTAAAAGAGTTTCTAGTTTGCTTACCTATTTGACATGTATAACAAATATGAGTTCTGGAAAAATTTAGCTTGGGTAGGCCAACGACTAGGTCATGCTTTGATAATTTTTCGATTAGATGCATGCTAGCGTTCCCTAATCTTCTGTTCCATAACCAGGGATCATCATACATGGATGATAAGCAAATATGACCATCAACTTTTTCAAAGTCATCTAGTATATAAACGTTTCCATACCTTTTTCCTGGAAGGATTAATTTACATGATTCATCTTCAATAACACATCCAGTTTTCTTGAATTTTACCTCATATCCTGAGTCACAAAGTTGGCTTATACTGAGAAGGTTGTATTTTAATCCATCTACTAAGTAGACTTCAGTAATGTCACAATTGTTGTTGAATGGAATAGTTCCTGGCCCAACAATTTTGCCTTTGGAGTCGTCTCCAAACTTGACACTTCCTCCATCAATCTTTGTGACCTCCTTAAACAGATTTTTGTCACATGTCATGTGACTGGAACACGCACTGTCTAGATACCACTTTCCTTTGCATTTTATTCTGTGGTGTTCCTGCAAAACGGGATAATCACTTTCTTTTAGGTACACAAGATTTCTCGGGTCCTACAGAGTTAGTGTTGCTGGATTTGGAATTTTTTGGTTTCCAAACCCACCCAGACATATGAGATTTATGAAAGTGATAGTTAGAGAATTTGTTCCCACTTTTATTACAGTAATGACATTTGACACTGGGTTCCTTTTCTGGTCTTTCATGAGAAGTATAGTTAGCAGATCTACGGTTTGCTGACTCTTCTCCAGTTGACTTTTAAGTTGACTGGTTCGATCGACTTGTCGATCTAGTTCTGATTGGTTCTTTCCCAGTTGAATTGTAAGTTGACTGGTTAGATTTAACAGAACTGTGACTGGTGGATTTTCGCAAGCTGTTAAGCTGCATTTGCATTTCCTCAAACTCTTCCTAAAGTACTTCTTTTTCAATTTCACATACTTCATACTTGAGTTTCCAGTCTTTGACTTCCTTTGTGAGCCTTTTAAGCTCATTCATCATTTTCTGAGATTCATACAATGTGGAGTCAAGGATGTCTTGTAATTCATTGAATCTTTCGCAGTTATAAGGTCTTACCTCGCTGGTTTCTCCTCTTGCCATGAAGCAGATTTCATCCTCTGAGTCATCTTCATCAGTCCATCACCCTGAAGTTTTTTTTATCTCATTTTCTAGAATCGTCATGAAGCACAGATTAGCAATTTCCTCATGGCCTGATTCATCTTCATCACTCCAGCTTCCAAAGATCTGTTCTTACTGAATGCTCTAGAGATTTTTCTTTTCAGTTCTGGGCACTCTGCTTGGATGTGCCCAAATTTTCCACATTCATAGCATTTTCCATCATTCTTGTCTTGATCATTGTATTGTCTGGACCTTCTTGGTGGAAATCTTCTTTTTTTTATATTTCTATTTCTTCTCATCAATCCATCCATATTCCTAGATAGCATTGCAATTTCTTCTTATAGAGCTTCAGGATCATCGACTTCATTTTCTGTTGCCTCAGTTGTAGCTTTAAATGAAACAGTTTCTTTTTCTGTTCTTGAATTGTCTTTTCAGATGAGTTCTTTCGAAAGAAATTAGTTCCCCTCGTAGTTAATCATAGGATATTTTATTCAAATCTTGAGATTCTAGTATGACGACTTTGGTCTGCCATGTGGTAGGTAGACTTCTGAGAATCTTCTTGACTTAATCTCCACTGGTATAGGGTTTCCCAAAAGCTTTTAAATCATTATATCTTGCTAAACCTGGCAAACATTTCTTCAATGGATTCTCCCTCTTTCATGGTGAACAGTTCATAGTCGTGAACTAGCATGTTTATATGGGTTTCCTTCACTTTGCTGGTACCTTCATAGGTGACTTCAAGTTTGTCCCACATTTCCTTTGCTTTATCACAACTGGAGATCTTTTCATATTCTTCACCGCTTATAGCATTGTGGAGTAGATTTCTTGACTTATGGTTTGTTTGAACTGCTTCCAGTTGTTCCTTTGAGTATGAATCAATGTCATCGGGGTCGGCGAGCAGAGGTGCATTGGCAGGCAGTGGATAGTTCCCTTTCTTGATGACTCTCCAAATCTTGATACCGTACGCCTTGGTGAAAATCTCCATGAGAATCTTCCAGTGAGAGAAATGTTGTCCATTTAAGTAAGGTGGTCTTACTTAAGAAGTCCCTTCTTGAAACAGAGCTCCAACTATCACTTAATTGGCCATGATCTTTTTCTCACAAGCTGTTAAGCAAAAGCAAAAAAATGTGAGCCTTGCTCTGATACCAATTGAAAGTACAAGAGGGGGTGAATTGTCATTATTTTAAAATTAATCACAGATAAGTCGACTTAAAACGTTATTAGTTTACTCAATGGTATACTGTACCAGTCGAGAATGATTAAGTATAAAGATGCTGAAAGTAAATGCGTAAATGTAAAGACACCCAGAATTTTTACATTGGTTCGAATTCAATGTGAATCCTAATCCAGTCCCCTTGGGTTGCAAGGGATTTCTCTTCAGAACAATAATTTTCTTCTCGAGTACAGAAGTGATATTTGTCGCTCAGTTGTTCTTCACTCGTTGATACAATGCCTCACCAGTTACTAACTCACTTTCTATTTCTGACTTGTTACACAGTGAATTTAACTAGACTACTGTGCTTGTTTGCAGTAAAATGAAGAGGGTTGTTTTGGTGTGTTCAAATTATATGGATTGTACAAGGCACGGTGATATTTATACAGCGGGACTATGGAGGAGACTTGACAACTCAAGGGATTTGATCCTTGGAGGGTGTTGATTCCTTCCAAGAATAAAGCATTGATCGTTGCTTTTATGACGATCTCTTTCCTTTTTTCTGGAGATGTGATTGATGGAGATGGCGTCCTTCCAGTATTGTAGATCATTCAAATCAGCCGTTAGGGAATCTTGTGTGATTTGCATGAGATCTGGAGATGTATCTGATTTCCTAAGAATCATGGAGATTTCCTGATTTGACGATGTGATGCTAATCTTCTCCTTGTGTGACAACGGCTTCTTTTAATGAATATTTCCTTCCTTGTTTAATGCTTCAATCTTGCTTCTTTGATTTAGTGAGATGGTAGCTTTTCTTTTATCCTTGCTTCGCTTGCCTTTTATCCATTCTTCAGTGATTCCGCTTTCCTCCTTGAATATCTGCACATGTATATTAATTGCATCATTAAAATCTTATCTAACAGCAAGTACCTCACACTTCCTGAGAACATAATTTGCACACACTGTGGTAAAATTGGTCACTATAAATCTGAATGTATTGCAAAATAAAAGCTATTCAAAAGAATAAATAATTTGTTTAAGGGAAAAATGGGCTGTCAGGTTGAGCTAATAAGAATCTGATTCACCCTTTTGTCTATAGAAAGGGACCCTAACTAGTTTGGGTTCCTAAGACTAAACCCTAATTTCTTTTTTGCGTGTCCAAGTGAAGGGGAGTGGCCAAATATGGTACATGGATAGTGGCTGCTCAAAGCATATGATAGGAAGCAAAAACCAGTTCTTTTCACTTGAGAACCTCAAAGGAGGTAGTGTCTCCTTTGAAAATGGGAAGAAATGTGAGATCATTGAGGTTGGAAAGGTAGGTAAGCCTTATTCTCACTCCATTGAAAATTTCTAACTGATAGATGGCCTAAAATACAGCCTAATAAGACAATCACAATTGTGTGATAAAGGTAACTTCGTAGCATTCACCTCTTCTAAATGTTTTGTGATTAGTCTTAGTATTAACAAGATTGTTTTACAGGGAAAAAGAGTAAACAACATATACATTGTAGATTTCAAAAAATTAATTCACTTGCTTAAGTATGGATGATCCCATCTTTTGGCAAGAGACTTGGACATGTCAATCTAAGTCAACTCAACAAACTCGTCTCCAAGGACTTGGTGATAGTACTGCATAATATTAAGTTCAAGAAAGATAAAATTTGTGAGACTTGTGCAAGGGGGAAGCAGGTAATATCCTCTCTCAAAAGCAAGAAAATGGTAAGCACCACCAGAATGATGAAACTGGTCCATATGGATCTCTGTGGTCCAATGAGAACATTAAGTGGAGCTGGTAAAATATTTGTGATTGTGCTTGTTGATGATTACTCTAGGTTTAGTTGGACATTGTTTTTAACATCTAAAAATAAAGTATTTTACATGTTTAATTCTTTTTTTAGAAAAACTCAGAAACAACTAGGTAATCAACTTGCATCAATTAGGTCTGATCGTGGAACTGAATTTGAAAATGCTAAGTTTGTTGAATTTCTGCATGCTACATTATAAATAGTTGCATGACTAGACCTCTTGTTAAGAAGATTCCCTATGATCACTTAAAGGGAGAAAGATAAATATATCCCATATTAGGTAATTTAGATGCAAGTGCTTTGTGCACAATAATGGCAAAGACTCCCTAGGTAAGTATGATCCCAAAAATGATGAGGGAATATTGTTGGGATATTCTTCACATAGTAAAGCTTATAACATACCCAGTAATAGAACTATGTGTGTAGAAAAAATATATATGTTATTTTATTGAAAAGCTAACATTCTTTCTGAGAGGCAGGAGCAAGATAATGAAGAGATTGGGCTGATAAAAAATTCAAATGGTAAAACCACAATCCACCTGAATATGCATCACATGAAGCAACATGTGATGGAACAGGTCCTTCCACTTGGGCAACATGATAGGATGAACTGAATAGAGAGTAGTTGATCCACAAACCTCGAGAGAACCTGTCCATGAACCTATTCCTCAATAACAAAACCAGGAAGGAACATCCAAAGAAATTGACACTCCTATTGCAACATCCACGAAATTGGATATAGATGAACCTGGTTCATCTGTTGATCAGAAGTTGTATAGGGGAATGATTGGTTCTCTTTTATATCTCACTACTAGCAGACCTGACATTGTATGTAGTGTAGGTTTTTGTCCTTGATTTCAGGAAAATCCAAAGGAGTCCCACTTGACTAATGTTAAGAGAATATTGAGATATTTGAAAGGCACCACTGAACTTTGCCTTTGGTATCCAAAAGTTAGTAACTTTAACATAGTGAGATATACTGACACTGATTATACATGTTTCCTAGTGCACAGGGAGAGCACTTCATGTATAGAACACTTCCTTGGTTCATTTCTTGTGTCATGGGCTATTAAAAAGAAAATTAAATGGCCTTATCTACTACTGAAGCTGAGTATGTTGATGTTGCTTCATGATTATGCTCAATTGTTGTGGATCAAGCAGCAGTTGATGGATTTTGGTATTGAAGTTGGTTGTACCCCTATTTTATGTGATAACACTAGTGCTATTAGTATGACTAATAATATGGTTCATCATAAGAGAACTAAACACATAGATGTCAGACACCATTTTTTTAGGGACAACTGTTAAAAAGACATGATCATTGTGGAGTTTTGTGCGTCTGACAAGCATATTGCTAACATCTTCACAAAATCCTTAAGTAGAGACCACTTTGAGAGGAACAGGTTGGAATTATGGATTATTAAGATCACCTAAAAGGATCAGTTCAATGTTAAAAAATAATGAAAAAAATTGAAAAAAAATGGTTAGAAAGTCTGTAAATTGTGTATAATTAGATTAAATCTTGATCAGTCTCATACTTTCCATAGTATACTCTTGTTCCATGTGTTAAAATAACTCATTAATCTCTCCTGATATTTTCTTTATTTTGGAATATATAGACTTACACAAGAGAATTATCAGTGAAGAACCTGGTTCATCAAGATAACACGGTATGTTTTCAACACTCTGCATAATTTGAAATAACTATATTTGGATCATGAGCAGAGCCCTACCAAATATCAATGTTCTTTTGAACTTATCTGTTACAAGTGAACCAATTACCTTCAAGACTCCTGTCCGTATTAAACTACTTAGATTCTTTTAAGCGTGCTACTCAGGGGGAATAAATTGGTTATTTCGAAATTGAATAGGTATCTTCTGATTCTAAAATTTCTCCTGAGACAATTTCTAAAGTTGTTGAAAATTTGGAAAGTAGATTTGTAGGATCTATAGCAGGTGTTGAGACTATAAAATCTAGAGAAGTTGGTGGTAAAAATAAAAAAGAAAAAAAAGAGCTAGGGTGCTAGGAGTACTGTGAGGGGAAATGGGACAAGAGTGGCTGATTCTTCACCCACTCCTCTGAGTTTAACCAAAGATGAAAGTGCAATGGTTGTTTGGGGAGATGAACCTAGTTCATCTGTAAATGTAACTCTCGCAAGACCTGCAGAAGAAAGTAACTGAAAGCTATAATCCAGCATCTTGATAGAGTTATCAATGGCACCAAAACTCATACCATTCCCTATGGCTTCATTCTCACAACTGTGCTTGCACATTTTAATGTACCTACGAAAAGGTGGGAGGTTAGTACAAGCATGGGTCATTTTTGGGTTAATACTCTGCTTGTTTGTCATCTGAAGTCAAGGTCACTCCTTAAGAACCTAGTTCACCCAAAAATGTAGCACTAATTAGCAAGGTCAGAACCTTGGTGCAAGAAAGTGAGGCTAAGGATGCTGAGATTGAAAGGCTGAACAAGAGGTTGGTTGAGATGAGACTAAGAAAGATGCTCTTAGAACTGAGCTGGCAAGTGAAAATAGAAGAATGATGTCAATTATTTATGGTATGCTGAAACTCCTCCAAGTCAAAAACCAAGCACCTAGTTCTTCGCAGCCTTAAGCCTCCTAGCCTAGTGAAGATCAATCAGTGACCCAGTTCGGGACATTTTATTTCTTTTACTCATGTTTTCAGTATTTTTATTTCTTCTTATGCTTTGTGGTAGAATCTTATCAATCATCAATGAAATTCAATGATTTTGCTCTAACTGTTTGTTCATATTTCTTTTATGGTTAAAATTCTTAGCTTGACCTATGATGATTATTCCATGAGTGCATTTGAAGTAGCCCCAGTGGCCAAGAGTAAGTTATAAAATTTGGTTAGCTCACATTTTTTATGCAACTTTTCGATGATGCCAAAAGGGGGGAAAAGGTTGTGATTTACGCTTTGAACAGTGATGTTTATAACCTAATGTACCTGGTCCTTGATGATAAGTGATAAAAAGAAAAAATGTTTCTAACATTGTGTTGACATTGAACTGAGTTGAAACAGGTCCTAAGCTTATGAAAAGCACATAGTTTGTCATCATCAAAAAGGAGAATTTGTTGGCCCAAGTAAAGGTTAAGTTTTGAAGATTGACAAAGGAACCCAGGATGAACCAGATCCATCCTAGTGATCCATCCCTCAGGTTCATAAAACGGGCAGATTTGAGCATGTGTGTTGTACATGAAGGAGATAAGCTTAACTTGGTGTATTTAATATCTCCTCACCGAAAAAGTTTCATAATTGATAAGGAGAAGGAGTCCTTAACCAAAGAGAACATTATTCAAGATAGGAAAGGAGTTAGAAGTTGAAATCAACTAGAACTCTTCCACCAAGGAAGAGTTGCATCAGAAATCTAGTTGTTTCTTCATCTAATAACTCTATAAATTGCCAGATGTTCTCACATTAAACGTGTTGCATAAAACGCAGAAGTTAAATGTGAATTGAGAGCAAAATAGCAAGGATTTTTGCAAGTAATTCGTGTGTGATTCAAATATGCAAACCTGAAGCTACATGAACCAGATTAAAGAACCAGCTCCATGAAGAGTGTTATGTGTTCTTTATTTGTAGTTCAATTGTAGTAGGTGTTTTTATATTGTACCTTTCATCTTATTTAGAAGCAATTGTAATAGGTACTTTGAGTATTCAAGTTAGAGTTAACTTGAAGTTTCCGCAATAGTTAGAGGCTGGTTGCTACAACAGGATTAGAGGTAATCCTTAGGTTTACAAAGAGATTTTGTAAATGCGGTTTTGGCTCAGTGATTTATTTTATATTGTACCTTTCCTCTTATTTAGAAGCAATTGTAATAGGTACTTTGAGTATTCAAGTTAGAGTTAACTTGAAGTTGCCGCAATAGTTAGAGGCTGGTTGCTACAACTGGATTAGAGGTAATCCTTAAGTTTACAAAGAGATTTTGTAAATGCTGTTTTGGCTCAGTGATTTTAGTGGAAGTTTGGGAAAATCCTACTGAGTAGTAGGTCGTGGTTTTTTCACCTTTTGAGCCAGGTATTTTTCACGTAAAATCTCTGTGTTCTTTATTTTCTGTATTTATTATTTTGCGACAGCAGTAGTTAGAACACATAGAAGAAAAAATTGGGAACCACACAAATCACCCCACCCTTGTGTGGAATTGATTTATAAAACATCAATAACATTTCCATATACCTTCCACTGTCATACACCTTACACAGCCAACTAGTCTTTCTGAGTCTGAACTCAAACCGCAGTATGCTATTTACTTCACTCCCCACTAGGAGACTGGAAAAGATTCTTCACGCACACATAACTGGGGGCAACACATCCAATCTCAATGGAAATCAAACACTTAATGGTTCACCTATCATCCAGCAGACCTTCTTCGACACCTCTAAGTCAAATAGAAACATCTCGCAATACCAACATACTCACCACATAGCTATCCAGTCATCATTCCCACTAATAGTGGCAACACTGAACATATAAATTCATAACACTAGCTCGCACAATCAGCACCGTAGTGCTCAAGCCATAAGCAATTATCCGGCCTCAAGTCCTCTAGATTGGCCCAACATCAACTCATAGAAATCACATCTTGCCCCTCGATCAGGAAATCACAATTCGTCAAGGCACATCTGATACTGAGCGCTCATGCGCGCATGCGAACGCGTGGAAGGAATTTCAAGAGTTACATTCCAAGCTGAACCAAGAATGCACGATAAGAATTTAAGAATATGAAGTTTTTCCTAAAGGTTCTGCAACCTCTCGAGGATAAATACAGACGTCTTTGTACCGATATGCGAGACTCTACTAAACTTGCTCATGACTCGTGAGACCTGGTAACCTAGGCTCTGATATCAACTTGTCACGATGCAATTTCCAAACCTGGTCGTGATGGGGCCTCTCGTGAAGACATGGCCAGCCAACTAACCCAAATTATTCTTTTAACAATTATTAAACATGAATGAACATTCTTATTATGATTCAAAAACAACAAGTATCGGAAATACAACCCAAACTGGGGTGTCACTAGTCATGAGCATCTAAAGGATCCTTACATTATTACAAGGATGGAAATATACGGATTAGAATTCAATAATCATGGAAGAAAATACGGTGTCACGAACGTTAATGGTCACCTAGCACAGCTACGATAGAAAGATCTCCAATCGGCTCAAAACCCGCTACCGGGTGAACAATTACCTGCATCTGCTCATGTGGTGCAGGGAGTAAATTTAATATTCCAACTCAATGAGTAATAAGAGTAAATAATAACTGAAGGGTAATAAACCACGTAAAGCAAATGAACATGCTATAGGGTACAGTGTAACAATTGAGAAAAATAGGGAAAATATGAAAATCCTTAGAAAATATCTTGACTCCGTTCAAAACCTCTTTTGAAAATATCGTTTCCCAATAGTTAAGCAATTAAATGCCAAACAGGTAATACAAGTCAGCACAAAAGTCAGCCCCTGGGGCACAAACAAGTATGCATAATTGAGTTCATGGGCTCGCCCTAAATGCATTATTCTTGTTCCTGGTCAGCCATTGTTACCCGACCCATTTACATCATACAGTGTCACTGTTACCACTATTTCAAATTTATTCTCTTTAAAAGTAATCAGACAATATCAGAACAGCAAATAAATTTCTCAAGAAATAACACAAATAAAATAATGCACAAAGTATGAATGCAATGCAATGCATATGATTGTACACTCTAGTACACGCTGCGGCGTGCAGCCCTTTCCACTTATTTAACATCGACGATGCTCACCAGGTGTGTATACAGACTTCGGAGGGGCTCCTACAGTCCAAGCACAATAGCAGCCATGTCTTGGCGTCAAATAGGCTATCGGCCTCAATATCAATAAAACACAGCTGTGGCGTGCACCCCGAGCAATCCATAAATTGAAAAATCATCATAATACTGTTGCGGTGCGCTGTCTGATCCATGCTCAGTCCAGATATGCAGATAAGTCACTTTGGGAACATTAACATGAAAATCCTCAGCTCAAAACGACAATAAAATATTGTATAAGTTTTTAAGTCTTAGAAAAATAATGGCTGAGTCTGCAAAATAATATTAATACTTTGGAACGAGATCAAATAATATGCAAGTAATGAAAAAATAGTGATATGAATCCCCGAAGGGTTCACATAGTTGGCACGAAGCCTAAACATGGCAGTCAGCCTACATTATAATGATAACAAATAATTTCAGTCAAATATGCGGTAAAAATCAACAACCGGGACGGACCAAGTCACAATCCCCAACGGTGCTTTACCTCACGCACATATCTGGCGTGCAAGTCACCTCAATACAACACTATGATGTGCAAATTCGGGGTTTCAATCATTTACAAGTATTACTCACCTAGAACCGGAGAAATCTCTAGCCCGTGATGCCTTGCCCCTAAAACAGGTCTCCATGCGCGTTCAATCAAACAAAAACTAGAGTGAATACATTACAATATGCCAAGGGACCAATTTGAAAACAACCGAGAAATAGCAGGATTCTCGAAACTTGCAAAACCCGAACCCTGGGACCACTTCTCGAAAAACTTACGAAACTTACCTTACCGGATTCCTAGTCTCGCCACGAGTTCATACATACCAAGAACTCCCAATTTCGAGCTCAAATGGCTTATTAAAACCCCAATTTGGAATATCAAAACTCAAGCACTAGCTTTACCCCTTTTTAATGAATTTCAACAAATTTTCATGTTAAATCTAACATAATCTCGTGTTTTTAGTCAAAGGAACTTACCTCTAATAATTCCCCCTTGAATCCCTCTTCAAAATTGCCTCAAAGCTCTCAAAGCTCGTTCAAAAATAGTAGAAAATAATGCCTTGCTCGCGGAGGAAATAAAACCTTTAAACCCTTACGCCAACAATCCTTTTCGCTTATGTGGTCCCGCTATCACTTATGCGGGACCGCTTCTGCAGCCAAAAATCCGCTTATGCGGTTCTTAGTTAAAAAAACGCCCGCTTTTGTGTATCCACATCGGCTTCTGCGAACCACCCAAAACCGCTTCTACGGTTTATAGTCTGCGTCTACGGACTCGCATTTGCGAACAATGTTCCCCTTTTGCGGAACTACTCCACCAGGACAAGAACTGCTTATGAGATCCTCCACTCACTCCTGCGGAACCGCTTCTGTGGTCCATTTCCGCAGAAGCGGAAATACTAGCTGACAGAAAAGTTGAACCTGCAACACACCTCGAAACTCTCGTTTAACCACCCGAATCCACCCCGAGGCCCCTGGGACCTCAACCAAAGGCATCAACATATCCAAAAATATCATACAACTTGTTCCAATCATTAAAACACATCAAATAACACTAAAACCATTAAATCACATCGGATTCAAGCCTAAGTTTCTTAAAAGCTTCAAAAATACACATTCGATCAAAAGTCCGACCAAACGATCTCCGAATGACCTGAAAATTTGCATGCATATCCAAAATCACCCAATGAAGCTACAACAACTCTCAGTATTTTATTCCGACACCCGGATCAAAATCTCACCCATCAACCGGAATTCGCTAAAAATCTAACTTTGCCAATTCAAGCCTAATTCTACACCGGACCTCCAAAATTATTTCCGATCACACTCCTAAGTCATAAATCACTTACCGAAGCTAACTGAATCTTCGAAAATCATATCCAAACCTTCTAACTCATAAGCCAATGTCTGATTTACTTTTCCAAGATAGGCCTTCCTTAAAGAGACTAAGTGTCTCATATCTTATAAAAGATGTTCCAAATCAACTCTCACGCACCACATACCGACAATGAAATATGAAGTAGCAATAAACGAAAAAAATGAAGAAGTAAAACATTAGATAACGGGTCGGGTTGTCACACAAAATCATGTTAGATGTTTTTCATTTACGTATTATTTAGTCTATGTCGTTTAATCTTTGTTAGATACTCAAAGTTGAAAACTTCTCTTATAATGTACACGCTTTTATTAAGGTCAAATACCAGAGTAAACATAGTCAAGAAGATGTAACATTGACTCCAATTGGAAACATGATCCTAAATTTTAGAGTAAATTTTATGGGTGATCATTTCACTTTGTGTTTATTATTCAAAAGTCTTTTTTTTGTTATGTAAACATTATTTAGCTTTGTGATATTATCCAAAATTTACTTTGCTTACCCTTAAAATCGAATAACAATTAAACTTATAAATGGTTTTAAGAATATGTAATTTCACTTGGCACAAACTGATAAATATAAAAATTAATACTAGGAATTAACAGTAAAGCAAAGCAAACCAATGTGATGGATTATTATATCCCTTGAGCTAATTGCCCTCGAACCAATTGAACAAGCTATTGAAAATATGAACTAGACAATAGAGTTTGCAAAGAGATAAAAGTATGATATATTGCTTTAATATGCGTGAATGTAAAATGATACACATGGTTAAGACCATTTTTATATAGTAGGGGAATCCTATTTACAGTATAATTCTAATTACAGAAGAAAATCTCATGATTAGTTAAACAACCGCCCTTGATTTGATCTGTTCCAAGATTTCCGTCATGATCTTCAACCAGTCACGGATATCTTGCCTTTTCGTTATTATGTTATCTTTGGTCTTGCTCGATGTCTATCATGTTCGACCTCGATTATTACTGGTCTCGATCTCGATAAGTACCTTGAATCTCGAACTCGGTACTTTATCCGCGTGTCTCGGTCTAATATGTTATGGGGTTGATCGTCGATCCATCCCCCTGGTCTCGGTTAATTAGTAAAATCGAGTAGGCCCGATTTTAACCGTATACATACTTTTCTTTCTTGTGTTAAATAAAAATCATTTTACTATGCTCTAGCTATCACAATAATCACTTTGACCAGATTTTTAAAAATTTATTATGCCCTTGACAGTATAAGTCCAGCCATTTATGCAATATATTCGAACATTTAAATTTTTTTCTTAGTATTAATTTTCAAGATATATAAGTAGCATTATTAAATTTGTCAGTAACATTTTCGTGAACGAATCTTAAGTCCACATTCTTAATTATGCTTAATAAAAATTTAAAAAATCAAAGCTAATTTATTTATCAGCTAAGCCATACTCATTAATTTAATAAATAAAATACTCACATTTAGTAAAATGACACATCAGATTAATACTTTAAAATAAATAATATAATCAGATAAACTTTATAAAAACTTAATATTAAACACAAATAAATTTGAAATTTTTAAATTTTTTATTAATTATAAAAACCTATCATTTTTGTCAAACAAATTTATTTTTATTACTTCAAACAAATATTAAAATGTATATTTTTTTATAATTTTATATTTAAAATATGTTCATGTTTTAATATGATTAAATAAATTGAGTGCCATGTAAAAATTAAATGTATTGATATATTATAAAAATAATAAATAAAATAATTTAAAATAATTTTAATTATAAATAAAATATCTCGGTAAAACTATATTATATAGAGAATGTATCATATAAATGAGAGAATTAATGTCGAAGCCATAATAGGCTTTTCAAGTAAAAGTATTATAATATCTGGCCAAGGTGATTTTTGTGATAAACAACGTAAAGTAAAATAATTTTTGCATAACAAAAAAAAATAATATTAATTTTTGAGTAATGAACACAAAATTGAATGATTTTTACGTAAAAAAAAGTAATCTTTGCATAATAAAAACAACGTTAAATAACTACCCTCCAAATTTAGTCTAAATTTTAGCCCCATTTTGGAGCATGGTATAGTCAAAGTTCATTAATTCCTCATTTCATGTACTCGAACACTAAAAAGTAACCTCATTATAAAAAATATTTCTCGAAAATGACTTTATGTCACACCAAGCACAACCTATGTGCACATCTTATTCTTTCCTTATATTTTTGTTTTCTTTTATTTCTTTAATTCGTCTTTGATTTTTGGTGTTTTAGCGATACCAATAAGAAACAAAAATGGAGGTCAGTATTATTTGATGTCGAGAAAAAACAAAAAATAAATAAACACAATTGTAGAATCAAGATAAGAATTTAGAAAGATCACGAAATACATAAACGAAAGAAAAGAAAAAAGAGGAACGTGCCTTTTTAGAGACCAAAACTGTTGAAAGATTTATGAAGATGAAGGAAATAAAAGTGTGAGTCCCACCATTTAGCTATGTTGGTGAGAGGTCAGTTTTAAGCACGTTGTTTGTTTTCTTGATAACTTGATATGTTTATATGAAAGTCTTGGCTTTGGCTTTGGCTTTGGCTTAGCATATCTCCTTTTTTTGCTTGGTGTAGGGGACCTTCCTTCTTTTTATTTTAAATAATTGTGTTGTCTGGATCGATTTGTCTACTACTCGTTTAATTATATAAAATATTTATTATTTTCTTGAGCGAAATATCGAATAACTGTATTCAGCAATACTTCGACGTATAAATAAAAATTGCCTAATACTAATATTTTTATTTTTTGCTGAAATTTGAACCTGAGATTTTGTTTTCTCCTTGTTTGCTTGGGGAGGTACCTTCCCTTTAATAAGTTTTCTTTACGAAATCGCTATTTATAGCTTTTATTGCTAGTCACTATATAGTGGTACTATGACCTAAAAGTTTGTGGTTGGCTGTCAATGTTTGTTATGATCTTCCCATTTTACCCTTTTTCATATATTTATATTTTAGTTTACCTTAATTTTTGGAAGTACTAATGCCGCATGATTGCTCTTCATTGTCTAAGATAGTTGTTTCTTTGTCTCCATTATATTTCAAGTTTACGACCTCAAATTTATTGATAAGAATTTGTACATTCACAAGGTTTCATAGCTGAAATTGTCCTTATTCCATTATGGATTCACCTAATATATGTCTTTTACCAATATAGTCCTCCATCACTTGTTCAAAAATCAAATTGCTAGCTAAGTAGTATAGTGTAAACGGCCGAAATCGCTCTCGTCTACGATATGGTAGATCGGGCTCGGAATATATATGAGGAACTTAAGATCGATCCCAGGTCCCACCGGACTCGATGTCAGAATGTCTACCTTCGAGAATATTGAGTCTGTGGTCCCTGAATCAGCCTGACTTCGAACGAACTCGAAGAAACATTGTCTGCATAACCAACAGGAGGCCGCAATATTTGCAACCGACTGAATATCACGGTGGAGATCTCGGCATATACCGACGTGAGATCAACAATTAGTTAATTAGAGAATTTTTACCTTTTATTGAGTTGTAACTAATATAGGGCTCCCCTACTATATAAAGGGGATTTGATTACTTGTAGAACACATTGTAACACGCACTTAGAAGTAATATACTGTTATTTTCTCTTTAAAGCTCTTATTCAACTATGTCTTGAATCCGATCGAAGTGCAAAATGTTCAAGGGTTGCTAACCACCCAAGATTGTAACTGTTCAATTCGTGTGGTTTGAATTTACTTTATCATTGTTTATCTCAAATGTAATTTAGCTTATCGCTTTGTGTCCATTTGATCCATGTACCCTTATGACCACTTACAAATTCAATTGTTATTTAATTTTGAGGATAAACAGTTTGGCACCAACCATGGGGCAAAGGATAATAGTGGTTATTTGATACATATTTCCATAACACACACCACTTTACACTTATTCTTTCAAGTGTCTCTAATTTCATGTTAGAATTCAAAATGTCAAACTCTCAATCAGCACCCTACATGTTGACAATTAGTCTAGTCAGCATGCTGAAAATCAGTAACGAGGTACCGCCTATTAATCCCATTGAAATTCCAATTGCGGACCCGTTGGATGCTAACTTGCCTGTGGCTATCAACACAAATCTGCCTACCGACCCCAAGAATAGCATCCATGGTAGAGCCCAATCGGCAAGGCAAAATACTCAAAAAAAAATGGGAAGGCGGGATCAATTTACGGATGATCTTTGGCCTCCCTAGCTTGAGGCAGATCGGCCTTGCCTCTCTGTAGTTCGGAGGCCCCTCGTCCCTCAAACTGCGACCGCAGGTGGCCCACCAGTTTAGAGGCTTCTTCTTCTTTTTCGAATTCGTTCCTCAGTCGGCATAGTGAGTGAATCCGAGGGTGGGGATCGACCAATGGTATTTTCTTTGGGTTTGTGCACCAACCTTCTTTTTGTTTTTTCTTCTCTAAGCTCTAAGAACTCGGAGCTCTCTTTCTTTTCTTCTCTTCTGATTGTCTCGGAGCAGGGGCTCGAGTCCTCGTCGCCAACTAGAGGCATGAGCTTAACATCCTTAGCCAAACCTGAGACAAAATGTAAAGAGAATTAGGACTTGATAGTGAAAGGAGAGGCCTAACACGACATCATCGGAAAGGGCATATTACCATGGGAACGGGCCTCCCAATGGACCTTCGAGAGTTCGTACCACGAACTCTTGGAGTAGGGCACCTGATAAACGATGCTCTCGGCCCACCTCTTGGGTCGAGGAATAGCATTAGGAACGCGATCAATGGCTGCACCATCACAAGCATTAACGAGAAAAGGGGAAATAAACATTTAAAATTAGCATTCGAAGGGAATTTACCCTTACATTTTGTGTTCTACTTCTCGGGGAACGACATGCATTCCGTCAGGATTAGGTCCGAGGTCCTCACCCGAACAAAACGGCCTTGCTAGCCTCGATCCTGATCCTCATCGATACTAGAGAATGGGGCTTTGCTGGTCCGACGAACAAGCTTTATCAACCCGCCTCGGAAATAGTCATGAACTGTATAAGCGAAGTATGTGATCCACGGTGAACCGACAACCGTCGATTTTACTCAAAAAGAACCAGAAGAGGATCATTATCCTCCACATTGTAGGATAGATCTGACTGAGGCACAACTCATACCTCTTGCAAAAGTCGATGATGACCGGGTCCACCGGTCCCAATGTGACGGATAAGTATAAACATTCATGTATCTCTCGACATAGCTGGTAATGGACTCCCCGGGGTTAGGGACCACTATCGTTTTTTTGGCCCAGTTGTAATTTATCTGAATCGTAGGGAGGACCTCTTCGGTAATTGAACAGATGTACCTCGAGAAGCCATCGCACCAGCCCGGTACAGAAGAGGGTTTTTCAATCTTAAAATCAATATTTACTGAGAATCCTTCGGGGATGAACATTTTCAAAGGAAGTTCATCTGATGGTTCATCAACGGCGGTATGCGAAACAATTTCTTCGGTCTCAGTAGCCGACCGCAAAGTAGAATGTGTTTCTTTTTTGGGAACGTTTTTTGAGGTCTTTTCCATTTCTTTAAAAATAGAGGACAAATAGAGGAATAAAGGAAATTGAAGGCTTGAGATGACGATATAAGAAAGTTCTTGCAAAAGATCCCAAGTAAACCATAGTATAATTGCTAGAGAGTATCGAAATTTCAAAGATACGAGGGTAAAAGGTTTTTATGTAAAGTTAAAATGAACAAATGAGGGGGTATTTATAGTTTTTAATGGAAGTTTGCATCCAGGAGTGGCCGACAGGCAACTAACAAGCATTTAGTGCTATTAAGACTTGACTGACGTGACGTTTCGTTTATTTTGTGTTTCTGTAGCGGAGTATCGAAGTGAGAATCGGAAGCTCATGTCGTTACTCATCATCTAGTCTCTGAAAAATGAGGGGATTATCTTTATACGGTTGAAGTCGGGCTCGTCTACGACATGGTAGATGGCCCTGAACATGAGGGGCTTAAGATCGACCCCATGTCTCACAAGGCCAGAGCCCGAGGTCAGAATGTCTGTATTCGAGAATATTGAGTCTGTGATCCTGGAATCAACCCTGACCTCGAACGACCTCGAAGAAACATTGTCTGCGTAACCAACAGAAGGCCGCGATATTTGTAACCAACCGAATACCACGGCGGAGATCTTGGCATATACAACCGTGAGATCAAAAATCAGTTAATTAGGGAATTTTTACCTTTTATAAAGTTGTACCTAATATAGGGCTCTTCTACTATATAAAGGAGATCTGATTACTTGTAAAACACATTGTAACATGCACTCAGAAGCAATATACTATTATTTTCTCTTTGAAGCTCTTATTCAACTATGTCTTGATACCAATCGAAGTGCAAACTGTCCAAGGGTGACTAACCCTCCAAGGCTGTAACTGTTCAATTCGTGTGGTTTGAATTTATTTTATCATTGTTTATTTCAATTGCAATTTAATTTATCGTTTTGTGCCAATTTAATCACGTATCCTTAAAATCGTACAAATTCTATTGTTCTGATTTTGAGAATAAACACATAGAAGTACCAAATTTATTAAATTAACGGTTTTTATTTCTTAAAGTGTTCGGCAAAACTTTAACTGAAACTATTCTTTCCCATATGCAGCTTCCCATTTCTTCTACGACCAATAGGTGGGAAAGAAATTTGGAAGAAGGCACATAAATCCGTCGGAAAAATATAAAAATTTATTTGAATTATGTGTTCACATTAAATTATATTAATTTACAATAGTTAAGCGATCACATTGCTCACATAACTTGTAAATTTACACGGACCTACATAGTATGCGCACAGTTGATCTTTGATTTGTGCCATGTATCATCGTGAAAATGTCATGTATTAAAGGACAAACATGGAAAAAGTTAATACATAGTGGTGGTACATATATATAGCTAAGACAAGCAAATGTGGGTAAACATATCTATACATAACTTGATCAATAATTGCACGATACAACTTTGTAAAAACAAAATCATAGGTCGATTTTGACGAGAAAAAGAAACATAACATGTTGGCAATGGCATGGCATTAGTGGCCGAGCTAGAACTTTAGTGGCAAGTTCGGCAGATCTTTGATTCAAATTTTATATTTATCTTAAAAAAATTATTAAATATATATAAATTATTTATTTAAAATTCAAAACTTAAAAAGATTTAGAATTCCGAACTTGTAATGTTCAAATTCTGGTTCTATCTCGGGTTAACTTCGAGATACTTACAAGTTCGAGAAGAATGACATATAGTGGTTTGAGTAGTAGCTTAGATTCCTATGCTTTTAAAGGAATATGCTTCAAGCCTACGTTTTCTTTTTCGATTAGCTTTAATTGATGATTTAAATATTCTTAAATGACAACCTCATATTAGCTACCACTAATTGTCAAGACGACAGATTTTCGTGCTTGGTTACGCGGTGATTTTTTAATTCAATATTGTACCCTTTTAAAATGGTACTCTAGCCTTCCTTTTCATTGATGTTAGTAGAATATAAGAGTTGCTTATCTGACAAAAAATAAGTCAGAATATGTAAGCTTAGACAGAGAAAAGAAGCCCCTAAATAATAAGGATCTACTAATTTATTTATATTAACTGAGCTTAATACACCAAGTTTTTCTTACCCAAATTTAAGTTCTACGCACTAATTACACCATCATATTAAACTGACTAACAATAGTAACTTCGATAAATTAACTAATATGACAACCTTAAAAATATAATTATAACTGAAATATTCAATTAAATTGTAATTATAAAACTATTGCATTAATTGTGTATGTATATAACTTAAATCTTTTTTACTTTACTTTTAAAGATATCATTTCAAATTAACTATGAGTAATTCTTTGTAATAGATAGAAGTTAATTAACATAAATAAATAATTTCTCTCGTATTTTTTTCCTCTCTTTTCGAGCATGATTAAACAAAAAATTAAAACCAAAAAAAATGGTAGGGTGGGCAAAATGCTTTTTCTAGACCAAGTACAGATGGTCGGTTTGTGGGGTCAGAAAAGGACCTACCTGCAAAGAGAAAAATAGATGGTGGCTTCGATTTCTAAGTACTTTTTGACAAATGGGACCCTGAACTTCAACAGAGTATATATTCAGTACAGGAAAATTTTATTTTGCGTCTTATACAACTTACATTAGTTATATTTTTATCTTATAATTTTGTGGACCCAGAATTTTATGAATCCAACAGTATAAAATTGAGATCCATAATTTTATGAGACTAAAAAAAGTTTTATACAACTAATATCAATTGTATGAGACACAAAATAAAACTTCTCATTATTATACCAGAGATTTCACATGGGCATGAAAAGCAATAGTAAATAGGGGCCCTAAAAGATTATGAGTAACTTTTAACTACCTCTCATTTCAGATAATACATAAGGAAATTTTTCGTTTGCTTCCTCCTAGCAAATTGAAGCATCTATTTAACTTTATGTCTTTTCCATATTTTTGCATACTTGTGAATAGTGATTGATCCTCTTTCTTTTTCTCCATTCATGATTCTATGCGAGAAGTAATCTCTTATGATAAGTTATATAATATAATATGAATAAATAAAGAAAATTTTACAATATTTTTTTATGTTTTATTTATCGATATCATATGTTATCTATAATTTATTAATCTTCCCTGTTTATTTCTAGGAGGTATGGATATGAATTATGATGATAGTGTTGTGCACGTTTGCTTGAAGTCGAAGGTCTATTAGAAATAATTTTTTTATCTGAACATGGTTTGATAAAAACTGCATATTCATGACTGTTTAGTTCAAAAATTATATTCGTACTTTACAAGCTTAAAAACAATCAAAAATATGTAAGGCTAAATCGTAATCAAGTATAATAAGCCCAAGAGATGATTATCCCTTCAAAATGTTTGTAGATCTGTAAATGTGTAGAAAAATGGACTTAGCTTAAGAGAGAAGCAATGGTTGGATAACCAAGAAAGAGATAGAGTTAGAGAGAGTAGTTGTATTATCCGAGAATAACAATAATCTCTCTTATAATGTGAAGGTCTCCTTTATATAGTAGGAGCCTTCCTCGAAATAATCAAAAAAGTACAAGAGTTGGTGGCCTTCACTCAGTAAAAAGGTTAGACACTAAACGATGTCACTTCTTTTTCACCAACTTGGGTCGTTCCCTCACTTGGGTCGCTCTTATTATAAGGGACATGCCCACTTTGCCTGGGGGCGTTATGAGCCAAATTTAACCATATATAGTTAGTCCCTCTGTTCGTTGGATACTTACTTGATGACCATCTTCAATGGATGGACATGCACGATTTGCTTTTTACGAAAATTTAGCCGCCCATAGGTGCTTCTTTCAAAGAGCATGAGCGTGGATAATATTTGTTGGGCCGTTGACATGCGACCCCCATTTTAAGGTGACATCATCAGTCACATGAGTCATCATTATTCTGGTTCTCGAGACTGTTCAGAACATGACGTGACGTCTTGGTTTTTCGTGCCAGTTTCAGAATTGTGCCTCTTCGATTTTCGTGTGCCTTATTCCTATAAATAGAGGAGTGGTTCAAAGAGATTCATCTTTCGAACCTTTAGAGAGTTTCGCTTTGTTTCTTCCTTCATCTTTCTTACTTGCAATAGTTGCATCGCTTTCAGAGAAATACCATTTCCGAGGATCGTATCTCTTATTACTAACACTTTGTTCTTATAAATCATATCATGGTAAAATGCTGTCAAGAAAGCAAAAGGAATAAGGTCAACGCATCTTTTAGGGTTCCTCCCTCTTCTGATGGTAAAGGGGAAAAAGCGGAGAAAACCCTCGTTCCTTTAACGGTAAATAATGTTTTACCAAAGGATTTGAATGTTCAGAAAGACTTCAATATGACATTCCTCTCTTATCCCTGGGAGCATAGCGAGTTTCTTCAGTCTCAACTAGACGCCATCATAACTAGATATAACATTCTCGGCCATGTTGAGATGGCTCCAGCCGTGACAGACTATGCCAATGTGCATAGGCCCGGGTTCTGCACATTCTATGAGTACGCTCTTACGATCGGATATAGCTTTTCGCTTAACCACCTAGCGGAAGAGCTTTGTTTCTTCTATCATGTATGCCCGGCGCAGCTCACACCTTACGCCCTAAAGGTGTGTCAAATCCTTACCACGCTTGCGGGTGAGGCCGAGACCGTCATTTTCGTTCACCACCTACTGCAGATGTTCAGCCCTAGTTACATGAGGGTTACCATGCTTCAATTAGGAGCCGTGGTAAGAAGAGATTTGTGGTGAGGGCTGACGACAAAGCTAACCGCAAGTTCTGGCGTAAATTCTTTTACCGTAGAACGAGCCATCTGGTGTCCAATCCTGAAGGGTTTCCAGAGATGTGGAATGCAGGAAATAAGTATCACTGTATGTAATTTTGCGACCCTTAGTTTTGACTGACCAATCACTATGACTTACTTTCTCTCCCTTTGTAGTGGTGGCTTGCTCACCCCCGTCCCATTGACGACATTAGGTCGTGGGTGGCAGGGTTGATACCGCATGCGGAGAGATGCCGTACTTGTGTTGAGTTCCGTAGATTTTACGGCCCAACTGGCAACAACCTTCCTTGATTCTTTTCGTTTTGTTTTGGCTTGGAGAACTTTTTACCCGTTGTGCTTTCATTTGGCAGGTCGGGGTGTTTCTACAAAGATGAAAAAGAATAAAACCAACGCTAGACCGTCTAGGATAGAGTCCGACTCCGATTGGGGAGACATATTTGTGGGTGGCTCACCTAGAGATAGCCCCCTTTAGACTCCTCAATAGGGGGCTACATCGGCAGTTGCATCGGAGGCGGTGCCTGAGGATGCTTCCGTTGAGATAGCTGAGGCAGTACCAATAACGGCACCTAAAACTATTCCTATGTCGGTATCTGAAGTCACTCCAGCGGAGGTCCCTTCCGAAGAGGAGGAGCCGCCGGAGAGAAAGAGGCGGCGTCTGATTACTAGTAAAGGAGTTGCAACTGAGGGTGCGAGGCCTAGGGAGCCCCGCCAAGAGCAGAGACCAACTTTCATGGCTGAGTCCATTCGTTTAGGGAGAATTGCTCCTCGAAGAACAGCTGCCACCATCCGCTCGGCCTGTACCTCAGGAGGCGGGTCGTCTTCCATTGTGACGAGACCGTAACTCAAACACGACGATCTGTCCGGCCTAGCGAACTTTCAATGCCAAAGTTAGCTAGTCAGCCTACCCGGAAGCTTAGTAGAACTTAAGAAAGACTAAGCTTGTAGAAATTTGGCGAAGGAAACTAGTAGTTGGAAGAAAGAACTCTTTTATTAAGAGAACTTTGAGAACTTTACAATGCTTTGAATGCTTACAACTTTGCTTGATTGCTTGCTTTCTTGCTTTATTCCAAATGAATGCCTTAGGTGCCTATTTATAGTTGGCTACCTAAATGTCTAGACTTTTCCTAAGTATCTAGAATTTTCCTAAATGAATATCTAAGATATTTACACAAGGTTGCTGCCCTCTAGAAGCCTCCACATGATTCTAGGCTTGTCTTCAACAATCTGCACAATTCTAGAGTCTTCTAGAGTCTTCTAGAGTCTTCTAGAGTGTTCTAGAGTGTTCTAGAGTCTTCTAGAGTCTTCTAGATTTTTCTAGAGTCTTCTAGAGTGTTCTAGAGTGTTCTAGAGTTTTCTAGAGTCTTCTAGAGTGTTCTAGAGTGTTCTAGAGTCTTCTAGAGTCTTCTAGATTTTTCTAGAGTCTTCTAGAGTGTTCTAGAGTGTTCTAGAGTTTTCTAGAGTCTTCTAGAGTCTTCTAGAGCCTTCTAGAGTCTTCTAGAGCCTTCTAGAGTCTTCTAGGACCTTCCGGGGTATTCCAGACTGTTCCGGAAGCATTTTGGAGCTGTTTTGAGCTTGTTTTGGGGCGAAAATAGTGTCGTCCATGAAATTCTCCCCCGCTCAATCTCGCGACGACCTCGGCGCGTGCTCCTTGTAAGCCTGGATGAGGTCTTGGAGATTCCACAAAGTTAGCTCATGCTCCCAGCTCGCCTCGCTGTCAGGAGACCCTTTCCACTTGACAAAGTATTCAATGTAGCTTGGGTGAGTCCCCCGTCTTGGAATGATACGGTGCGCAAGGATCTCTTCTGCTTCTTTCTCTGGCACCGTTGTGATGGCTGTTGGTGCTCGTTTAGACTCTCCTCGGCTTAGATCTTCCTTGTCTTGATGATATGGTTTCAAAAGACTCACATGGAAGACCGGATGCATTTCTAAATGTGATGGAAGAGTCAAGCGATAGGCTAGTTTGCCAATGCGTTTCTCTACTGGAAACGGTCCCTCGTAGCGCCTTACTAGCCCTTTATGCACCTGGCCAGATCTTCGACGCTGGTGAGGAAGGAGTTTTACCATGACCAAGTCTCCTTCCTCAAACTCCAAGTGACGCCTCTTAGCATCTGCCCATTTCTTCATTTTCTGTGCCGCCTTTGCTAAGTAGGCTTTTGCCAAGTCTGCCTTTTCGTGCCAGCCTTTGGCAAACTTGTATGCTGACGGATTGGGCCCTTTGTAACCAATGGCCAAAGTTTGTGGCGTCATCGGTTGTTGTCCTGTTGCTATCTCGAACGGACTTGCCCCTGTTGACTCGCTCTTCTGCAGATTATAAGAAAATTGGGCAATGTCCAATAACTTGGCCCAATCTTTCTGGTTGGCGCTGACAAAGTGGCGAAGATATAGCTCCAGCAAAGCATTCACCCGTTCCGTTTGCCCATCAGTTTGAGGGTGAAAGGCTGTAGAGAAGTTGAGCTCGGACCCCATTATTTTAAAGAGCTCCATCCAGAACCTTCCCGTGAAGCGGGGGTCCCGGTCGCTGATAATGGTCTTTGGAATGCCCCAATACTTCACCACATACTTGAAAAATAATCGAGCAGCGTCCTCGGCAGTAAGCTTTGTTGGACCGGGAATGAATACGCCATATTTGCTGAAGCGGTCCACTACAACCATTATGTTGCTGCAGCCTTCGGACTTGGGTAAAGATGTGATGAAGTCCATGGAAATGCTTTCCCATGGCCTCTCCGCAATAGGCAAAGGCTCCAAAAGACCCGCGGGTGAGCGTTGTTCAACCTTGTCTTGCTGGCACACAAGACAAGTTTTTACGTATAGCTCTATGTCATCCCGTATTTGGGGCCAAAAGTATGCTCGCTCGATCAGCGCCATCGTCCTTCGAACTCCGGGATGGCCCGCCCATCTGGAGTCATGACTTTCTCGGAGGATTTCCTTCCTTAAGCTTCCCCATTTCGGTACGTAAACCCTATTTCCCTTGGTGAGGAGCAGCCCGTCCTCTAGCCAAAACTGGCGTGTCTTCCCTTGACGTGCCAATCCCAACAAATTTTTGGCTTGTGGGTCATGCTCCAGCCCTTCCTTGATGCGATCAACTATAGGGAAATTTGGGCTTGTGATGGAGGCAAGTTCGGCCTTTCTACTTAGTGCATCGGCCACGACATTACCCTTGCCCGGCTTGTACTCCATCACAAAATCAAACTCCGCTAAGAAAGCTTGCCACCGAATTTGTTTTGGGGTAAGCTTCTTCTGCTTAAGGAAGTAACTTGTGGCAACATTATCCGTCCTCACGATGAACTTGCTGCCCAGGAGATAATGTCTCCACGTCCGTAAACAATGCACTACAGCAGTCATCTCTTTCTCTTGGACTGTGTAGCGTTTCTCTGCATCATTCAGCTTACGACTTTCGTAAGCCACAGGGTGCCCTTCTTGCATTAGGACGCCTCCCAGGGCAAAGTCAGAGGCGTCCGTCTGCACCTCGAAAGACTTGGTATGGTCGGGCAAAACCAATACCGGCTCCTTGATCACGGCGGCCTTTAACTCCTCAAATGCTTGTTGGGCCTTATCAGTCCACTCCCAGGTCCGGTTTTTCTTCAGTAGATCTGTGAGTGGCGCGGCGATGGAAGAGTAGCCTTTGATGAACTTCCGATAGTAGTTAGCCAAACCAAGGAAAGACCGAAGTTCTGGAACTTTCTTCGGCGGCTCCCAATCCTGTATAGCCCGAATCTTGGACTCATCCATCCGTAGCTTTCCCTCACCAACAATGTGTTCTAAGAAGGAGACTTCTCGTCGAGCAAATGCGCATTTCTCCTTCTTGACATAAAGCTCGTTCGTGCGGAGTACTTTGAAGACTTGTCTTAAATGATTTACATGATCCTCCAGTGTATTGCTATAGATGACAATGTCGTCCAAGTACACCACGACGAACTTGTCTAAGAAAGGTTGTAGGACTCGGTTCATGAGGGTGCAAAACGTTGCAGGCGCATTGGTGAGTCCGAAAGGCATCACAAGGAATTCATATGAGCCGTACCTTGTGACGCATGCTGTCTTAGGCTCGTCTCCCTCCGCAATGCGGACCTGGTAGTACCCCGATCGCAAATCCAGCTTGGTGAACCAAAGAGCTTGCCCAAGCTGATCGAACAAGTCGGCAATGAGTGGTATCGGGTACTTATTCTTGACCGTGATCTTGTTAAGCGCCCGGTAGTCAATGCAAAGTCGAAGTGACCCGTCGTGCTTCTTCTGGAACAATACCGGCGCTCCATAAGGTGCTTTTGATGGACGAATATAGCCCATGTCCATCAACTCCTTCAGTTGCCTCCGTAATTCCTCAAGCTCCGGAGGCGCCATCCTATAAGGCACGGCAGCTGGCGGGGTGGCACCTGGTTCCAGCTCTATATTATGATCCACCTCCCTTTTAGGTGGTAACCTCTTTGGTAGCTCTGGTGGCATGACGTCTTGGAACTCCTCCAAAACGTGCTGGACCTTGGGTGGCATGGACTCGGTTGTAGGAATGACAGCTTCTTCCTTTAAGGCAACAAGGTAGGTTGGCTCTTCCTTCTTGATGCCCTTTGAGAGTTGCATGGCTGAAATTTGTCTTCCTTGGAGTCGGGTTTCCCGCTCTAGTGGAACTAGATGGGTGTTGCCCTCCTCCAAGATGCATAAGGAGTTCGCAAAGGGAATTGGGACGGCCTTGACCCTGTCCATGAACTCAATACCCAAGACGAGTGGATAATCGTCCATGGTCACGATCGAGAAGTTTATGTGGCCGTGCCAATTGCCTAAGTGAACCGGCACATTGCGGGCAACTCCAAAGGTTTCTGTTGGTGCAGCATTAACGCCCTTGAGCCAACCTCGGCTTGTCTCGTACCGGATGCCCATCTTCTTAGCCTGCTGGAAAGTGAGGAAGTTGCTGTCGGCTCCCGTGTCAACTAATGCCTTCACGGTATGCTCCCCAATCTTGGCCTCGGCAAACAACCTCCCTTTTTTCTCATTCTTGGGCACCTCAACTTTTGCCTGAATTGAGCTTAGAAGCCGCATGGCCCCAATCTTTGCTTCCTCCTGTTCGCGATCCTCGATTAAAGCAGAAAGCTTACTCTTTTTGGGGCACTCCCTTGCATAGTGCGGTCCATCACAAAAGAAACATCGGATAGGTTTAGGAGGGAAATCTCTACGTCCCTTGGCCCTTTCTGACGCCTCCTTGCCCTTAGGCGGGTCTCCCCCACTCTTTCCCTTGCCGCCCTTGTCCTTGGGTTTAGGTTTTTCCACTTTCCTAAACTCAATAAGGGACTCGGCAATGGATATGGCAGTGGTCAAGTCTTGGGCACCACGGCGTTGGATTTCAAGCCTTGCCCACTGCTGTAACCCGTCCATGAAGGCAAAGAAAGCTTCTTTATCAGGGTAGTCAGGGATTTCGAGAAGTACCTCTGTGAACTCTTTGACGTACTCCCGGATGGTTCCTTTGTGCTGCAAACGTCTTAGCTTGCCACGAGCTTCCTCCTCGACGTTGCTTGGGTAGAATTGCTTCTTGAGTTCTGCCTTAAAATCTGCCCAAGTGTCGATAGAGCAGGTGCCTTTCTCTATGTCGCTTTGTCTTCTCCTCCACCAAACCATTGCGGTGTCCTCGAGGAAAAGACTACCCATGTTTACCTTTAGAGCCTCGTCTTGCATGTCGAGAGCCCTAAAGTATTGCTCCATGCTCCAAACAAAGTTGTCTAGTTCCCTCGCGCTTCTAGACCCTTTGAAGTATTTGGGTCGGGGAACATCTCTAGTGGAAGGGGTAGTCCTTACCTCGGACGTTGTGGCAGTGCCTTGTGCAAGAGCCCTTTTGCACAAGCTGAGCTCCTCCTTGGTGTTCTCCAGCTCATGTGAAAGCCTCCCTAACTCTTCCCTCATGAGCGAAATCTCGGCCTGGTGTTTCTCCTCCACCGCCTGAAGACATTGTGCCAGGACTTGATTCACGGCGGACTGCATCTCCTCCCGCAATCCGTCTAGGCCCTCCTCGACCCTTTGTTCGACCCCCTCGAACCTTTGGTCGACCTCCATGAACTTGTCCTGCCCATCGGCAATGGCCAACTCCACTTTGGCCAGCCTAGTCTCCAACCCCTCAATGGCGTCCCTGGAGCGAGACCTTTGGCCCTTAGATTTGTCTCTTCCAGCTTGGGTGATTTCACTGCCGCCTTCCATACTCCCTTAGATGTTCCAACGAACCTGATGCTCTGATACCAATTGTGACGAGACCGTAACTCAAACACGACGATCTGTCCGGCCTAGCGAACTTTCAATGCCAAAGTTATCTAGTCAGCCTACCCGGAAGCTTAGTAGAACTTAAGAAAGACTAAGCTTGTAGAAATTTGGCGAAGGAAACTAGTAGTTGGAAGAAAGAACTCTTTTATTAAGAGAACTTTGAGAACTTTACAATGCTTTGAATGCTTACAACTTTGCTTGATTGCTTGCTTTCTTGCTTTATTCCAAATGAATGCCTTAGGTGCCTATTTATAGTTGGCTACCTAAATGTCTAGACTTTTCCTAAGTATCTAGAATCTTCCTAAATGAATATCTAAGATATTTACACAAGGTTGCTGCCCTCTAGAAGCCTCCACATGATTCTAGGCTTGTCTTCAACAATCTGCACAATTCTAGAGTCTTCTAGAGTCTTCTAGAGTCTTCTAGAGTGTTCTAGAGTCTTCTAGAGTCTTCTAGAGTCTTCTAGAGTCTTCTAGATTTTTCTAGAGTCTTCTAGAGTGTTCTAGAGTGTTCTAGAGTTTTCTAGAGTCTTCTAGAGTGTTCTAGAGTGTTCTAGAGTCTTCTAGAGTCTTCTAGAGTCTTCTAGATTTTTCTAGAGTCTTCTAGAGTGTTCTAGAGTGTTCTAGAGTTTTCTAGAGTCTTCTAGAGTCTTCTAGAGCCTTCTAGAGTCTTCTAGAGCCTTCTAGAGTCTTCCAGGACCTTCCGGGGTATTCCGGACTGTTCCGGAAGCATTTTGGAGCTGTTTTGAGCTTGTTTTGGGGCGAAAATAGTGTCGTCCATGACATTCTTCCATGGTTAGGGAAACGGTCATGGAGATTGAGAGGACGAGCTCTGAAGCCGCTCCTGGAGAAGCACCGGGCAGCTCAGCTCGCGCGGAGATGAGGGAGGGCCGGTCTACTTGTCGTATCATGATCCCTGGCGGGTATAATTTGTTAGAAGACAGCAAGCAAGCCGCAACAGACATGACCTTGTTATGTGCGGCTGCAAAGCATGAGATGCTGAGAAATGTTAGCAATAGGGGTCTGTCGAGGCAGATAGATGGCTCAGCTTTGCATGTAGCTTTCAGTTTGTTTTTTGTTTTATCGTAAAAAAATGAATGTGGCACGTACTGATGCGTTTCTTTTCTTCTTTTCAGACCCTCATCTTGGAGATGGAGAGGAAGTGGCGTGAACAAAAGAAGACGGCCACCTTCCCTAAAATGGTGAAGAAATATAAAGAGGTTTGTGCCAAGCATCAGGCGTTGGCAGACGTACTTAAGCAGGACCCCCAGTTCCGGACGTTCCGTGAAGGCCTTGAGAAATCATAGGCTCTTTTGAAGAAGAGGATGGCCGAGCTAAAGGAGATTGATGAGCAGTTGATGGCTGCTTTGGCTTGAAAAATCGATCTGGAGACCCTCCTTCAGTCAATAGAGGAGGACTTGGAGATAATCCATGGAGTGGCGACGGAGGCTACGGAACTGCGGGCCCAGGTCACGACCCTTACAGCTAAGCTTCATGCTAGGACGGCCGAAGTTGAAGCTCTCAGGCGAAATTCCCCACAAGATATTGTGCATCGTGATACGCACGAGATGTGGGTGTATCCTGACGCCAGATTGGTCGTTTTTGAGGAGTTTTTGGAGGTAGGTAGAGCTACCGAGGTAGAAGTTGAAAGGCAACGACACTTAACCCGTGTTACCCGTGAAGCGGCCGGTTATAGGTCCGACTCACTTGGTAGGGAGGGTTGTAATTCTGAGGACGTCAACCGCATGGACTCCAGTTCATGTATTTCTAAGGCTTATCAGACTGGAGACGGCAACGAACCAAACGGGGACCAGGTGGGTCATGATGGGAGGAGCGGTGAAGGTCTTTAGGGTTTGTGAATATATATTGTTGTGTATATGGGGCCTTTTCTATGGCCATATTTATGTATACCTTTTGGATATAATGAAATATGTCTTCTCTTTTTTTGTCGATATTTTTCTTTTGTTCTTTAGAGCTTTATTGCGTCTTTTGTTGACCGTCGGCATTGGTGGCCCTAATCGAACTTAGATTTGATGGTCTTAGCCATGAGGGCGACTTCGACTGTTGTCGAGTCGTTTACTCACCGTAGTCGAATCTAGGTCGACCATTAGCGGCAATGGCCTTAGCCATAATAGAACTGATGGCCTTAGCCATGTAGGCGACTTCGACTATTGTCGAGTAGTTTACTCACCGCAGTCGAATCTAGGTCGACCGTTGGCGGTGATGGCCTTAGCCATAATACAGCTGATGGCCTTAGCCATGATAGAATTGATGGCCTTAGCCATGTAGGCGACTTCGATTGTTGTCGAGTCGTTTACTTATCATAGTCAAATCAAGGTCGACCGTTGGCGGCGATGGCCTTAGCCATAATAGAACCGATGGCCTTAGCCTGATAGAATTGATGTCCTTAGCCATGTAGGAGACTTCGACTGTCGTAGAGTCGTTTACTTACTGTAGTCGAATCTAGGTCGACCGTTGGTAGTGATGGCCTTAGCCATAATAGAATCGATGGCCTTAGCCATGATAGAATTGGTGGCCTTAGCCATGTAGGCAACTTCGACCGTTGTCGAGTCATTTACTTACTGTAGTCGAATCTAGATCGACCGTCAGCGGTGATGGCCTTAGTCTTTCATTCATTGGAGGCCGTAGCCTTTCATATATGGAAATGGCCATAGCCTTTTATATATTAGAGATGGCTGTAGCCTTTCATACATTGGAGATGGTCGTAACCTTTCATACATTGAAGATGGCCGTAACCTTTCATATATTGGAGATGGCCGTAGCCTTTCATAAATTGAAGATTTTCGTAGCCTTTTATACATTGGAAATGGTCGTAGCCTTTCATACATTGAAGATAGCCGTAGCTTTTCATATATTGGAGATGGTCGTAGCCTTTCATACATTGAAGATAAAGCTAGTCCAGTCCCTTTATCATGTAAACCTGGAGATCTTAAGGAGAGGTTGATATGATAAACTTGTTCCGCAAATATCTCCAGGTGTCCCCTCCGCTACCTCGCTTTAAACCTCCCAGAGAAAACCTAATTGGGATAAAACTCGGGTAAGGGAAAAAGAGTACGACTCGGGAGATGCCTTTCAGAAGAGGAAATACTTGACGTGAGCAGCGTTCCAGTTGTTTTGGAGTATTTTCCCTTCCATTGATTCCAATTGGAATGCGCCTTTGCTGGCTACTACTGTGATTTTGTAGGGTCCTTCCCAGTTGGTGCCCAGTTTCCCTTCACTTGGACCTTTGGATGCCAATGTCTGGGCTTTGAGGACATAATTTGAGTGGTCTTATTTTGGTCCTCTTATTGTAGTATCTTTCGACTTGCTGTTTTTGGGCCACCATTCTAATATGGGCCATTTCTCTCCTTTCATCAGCTTTGTCGAGGTCTTGGAGCCTGTTTGTGTCGTTTTCTGTTCCACTGGTGTGTGAATATCTTAGGCTTGGTTCGCCGACCTTGACGGGTATGACCGCATCGGTTCCGTAGACCAGCGAGTACGGTGTTTCCCCCGTGCTGGATTTGGGTGTGGTCTTGTATGCCCATAAGACTTAGGGTTAGAGCTCGGGCCATAGCCCTTTAGCGTCCTCAATTTTCTTCTTCAGTATGTTTAACATTTTTTTGATGGAGGATTCTGCTTGGCCGTTGGCGGCGGGGTGATATGGCGTGGAAAGTATCCTCTTGATGTTCCATTTCTCAAAGAATTTGGTCATTTTTTGACCACTAAACTATCGTCCGTTGTCACAACTGATTTCTTAGGGGATGCCGAAGCGGCATATAATATTTTTCCATATGAAGGCAATCACCTCCTCTACGCGTATTTGTGCGTACGCACCTACTTCTACCCATTTAAAAAAAAATAGTCAGTTAAAACTAATAAAAATTGTACCTTTCCCCGTCCTACGGTAGGGAGCTGAATATGTCCATTCCCCATTTGATGAAAGGCCATAGGGAGGTAACCGAATGGAGGGGCTCTCCTGGTTGGTATATCATGGGAGAGTATTTTTGGCATTGTTCGCATCGACGAATGTATTTTGTTGCATCCTTCTTCATGGTGGGCCAATAGTATCCGGCCTGTATATTGCATCGTACGAGGGTGCGATAGCCTGTATGGGCACCGCAGTGGCCCTCGTGTACTTCTTCGAGTACCAGCCTCATTTGGTGCGACCCTAGGCACTTGGCCAAGGGTCCGCCAAACGTTCTTTTGTAGAGGTCATTGTTTATTAAGCAGTACCGAGTGGCTTTCGTGTGGAGTTTCTTTGCCTTTTTTTTGTAAGGTGGCAGTGTTCTGTGATGTAGATAGGATACAAGCTGGTTGCGCCAGTCCCAAGTCAAATTTAAAGAGAATACCTCGGTGTGATCAATGGCGGAGTGGAGGAGGGTGACTACGCTTTCTTTGTTGAAGTTTTTAGTCGTTGTAGCCAGTTTTTCTAAGTCGTCTGTTTCGATATTTTGTGCCCTTGGGATCTATTCCAAGCGGCATTCGTCGAACTCAGCTATCAACTTGCAGATTTCTAACTGGTATTTTTGCAGTATCTGTTCTTTGATCTGGTAAGTCCCAGTGACTTGGTTTACTACGCGTTGGGAATCGCAGTGGAGGATGAGTCGGCGGGCCCCATATTTGATGGCCAGTTTCATGCCTGCAATAACAGCCTCATACTCGGCCTTGTTGTTACTCATTTCAGGGCATCATATGGACTGGCGAATTTTTTCGCCCGTGGGGACCTTGAGAATGAGTCCCAGACCCGATCCCGATCATTGGCGGGTCGTTGATGTTTAGTTGGACTGGGTCGAGATCTTCGACCGTAGCCTTACACGCTTCTATGACATCGGGGTATTTAATGGCATTCTTTATCGGGTAGACCTTAGTCCCCGACGTAGTTGATTGCTATGCGCCTGCACTCGCCCCTTTAAGCTGTTTTGTGTGGCTGCAGTATTGAGATATTTTATAGCATTCCTGAGCGGTGCGAGGCTCACCTCGAATGCTGAATACTCCCTACGGGGTGGGAAATTTTATCATTTGGTAAAATCTCAACGGGACCGCTCTTATGGCCTGTATCCAGGGTAGTCCGATGATGGCGTTGTATGTTGTTTCCTGGTTCATCACGTGAAAAGTTGTTTCTAGCGTGACCCCTCCTTCTACGATGGGTAGTGATATCTCCCCGGAGGTTCGTTCTACTACATTATTGAAACCGGTTAGTGTTATGCAACGCGGTATTATCTTATCCTCGAGTCCTATTAGTGCGAGGACCCTTGGGTAGATAATACAGGCGCCACTACCTTCATCAACCATAATTCTTTTAACATCCCTATCTGCGATACGTAAAGTGATAACTAAAGCCTCAAATGAGGGAAAGACAAATCGTCGGCATCAAACTTATCGAAGGTGATACTATCTTCGAATTCGTCATACCGTTCATGGGCGATAGTTCGCTTCAGCTTGTGCGTAGTAGTGAACTTGATGTGGTTGATCGCCAAGTAATCACTGTTTCCAATGATCATGTTGATCGTGTGTGTTGGTGAGGACGGCATTGGTCGCCCATGGTGATGCTCCCGTCCATGTGCAAAGTTGATTTTTTCTTTGTTACTGAGAAACCCTCTCAGGAACCCTTGGTTCAACTTCCTGACCACCTCTTGCCGTAAACCTATACAATCTTCGGTTTTGTGCCCTCGCTCCTGGTGGAACTCACACAAGGCGCTTGACTTTCTGGTGACGGGGTCCGACTTCATATTTGCCGGCCATTTCACCTTTTTTTCCCAGCCTCTCAAGTGCGTATACTATCTCTGAAGGGAACACACAAAAATTATGGGCAGATAATAAAGGGGGCATACCTCTGTCATTTCGTAGTGGAGCGACATGTCGTTGTAGTGTGTTCGCGTGCCTGGGTGGCAGTGGGTGAAAGGATCTGATGTAGGGTTGGTGTCTCTCCCTATTGGGATATGGGATTTGTTCCATCGTCCTTCATTGCGTCAGTCCCTCCTGATTTCTAGATGTATTGTCGTTGAACGTTGGGTTGGCCCGTTGAGGTCGTCCTCATCTGCACGTACCTCAGCGTAATAAGCATTGTGAATCTCTTCCCACGTGGTGGGCGGGTACTTCATGAGGGGACTTAGTAATTTTTTGGCTGACCTTTAGCCGTATCTACTTAACTCATTTTGGAAAGCAGCGACCGTCATACCTTCCGACACATTTGGTAGGCTCATCCTTACTCTGTTAAACCTTGCTAGGAAGTCCCTAAGCCCTTCCCCAGTGGTTTGCCGAACAGCGAAGATGTCGTTGACCCTCGCATTTGCTTTATTTGCTCCTGCATGGGCAGTGACAAACTTGTCCGCCATCTCCTCGAACATGGTAATAATTTTGGCCTGGTAGCTGGGAATACCAGGTCAGTGCTCCTCCTGTTAGTGATTCGTCGAACTTTTTTAGCAGCACAGACGGTACTTGTTCTTTTGATAGGTTGTTACCTTTTAGAGCAGTGACGTAGTGGATCAAGTGGTCCTCAGGGTCTGTAGTTCTGTCGCACACTCTCAAATAAGGAGGCATTTTAAAAGTTGTTGGAATGGAGTACGGTGCAGCCTCTTCCGTGTAGGGTTGTTCAACAAACCTTCCCACGTCACGCTTTGGCATCAATTTGGGAGCACCAGGGATCTTGTCCACCCTCTCCTTATATTCCTTTATCTGGTCACGGAATGACCTGTTTTCGTTTTTCATTTCTTCCATCTTCTTGAGGATGGATATGAGCGTGCCACCATTGGCCCGAGTATCGAGGAGCATTTTGTTTGCTCGCGCGATCTTAGGTTCACCTTCGACTGCAGCAACATCTGCGGTCGGCCTGCATCTGACATTGTTTTGGGGTGACTTTTCAACCAAGCCGCTTAGAGTGCTTGTTAACCACTCTTCAAGTAGTTTCCTAACCTCTGGTGGTGCTTCTTCAGATGCGGATGTAGAAGCGATTTTTTCCCGCAAGAATGTTAGATCTTCCGGTGGTGGAGGTGGGATTTCTCCGCTTGTGGTGGTGCTAGGGGTTGCAATCAAAACCCCATCTTTACCGGCTTCGTTGAGAGGACCGATGAGATTGGTTGCAACATCTGCTATTATTTTCATTCTTGCGTTGTTGTCAGCCATTTTTTGTTTTGTGTTGTAGAGAAGGGTTTTCAATGGTTCTCTAGGTGAAAACTATGGTTTAGATTCTCGAAATCCCCACAGATGGCCGCCAATTTGTTTAGCTCAAAAATTATATTCGTACTTTACAAGCTTAAAAACAATCGAAAATATATAAGGGTAAATTGTTATTAAGTATAATAAGCCCAAGAGATGATTATCCCTTCAAAATGTTTGTAGATCTGTAAATGTGTAGAAAAATAGACTTAGCTTAAGAGAGAAGCAATAGTTGGAAAACCAAGAAAGAGATTGAGATAGAGAGAGTAGTTATATTATCCGAGAATAACAATGATCCCTCTTACAATGTGAATGTCTCATTTATATAGTAGGAGACCTTCCTCGAAATAATCAAAAAAGTACAAGAGTTGGTGGCTTTGACTCAGTAAAAATGCCAGGCACTAAACGATGGTCACTTCTTCTTTACCAACTTGGTTCGTGCCGTCACTTGGGTCAACCTTATTATAAGGGACGTGCCCACTTGGTATGGGGGGCGTTATAAGCCAAATTTAACCCTATATAATGACTATTCTTCCATGTCCCTATTTATACGAGTACACTAAATTTATTGTTGTTGTTACAATCTATTTCTTAGTTGTTGTCACATGCATAGTACGATGGGTTACGTAAGAGTACTTTTTTTATTTTATGATAAGCACCTAAGATATCATCTATAACCGATCCTGTATCGAGACTTTTACTTTAATCAATAACTAGCTGGACCAAATATAGATCAGTTTAACCATGAATAATATAAGGTAATAGTTCTTTGCCGGAACTCACACCTAAATAAGGTAAGAACGTAAAGATATGTCCTACCTTCGAAATTTTTTAAAGGGTAATGGGAATTAGATAATTAATTAATTGTCCGAGAGTTGAGACGCACGTAAGGCATTACGTATGCATGTTTGGAGAGGAAATATGGGAAATGAAAACCTAGGAGAATTAAAGCCAGGATGACTAAGGCCTCGTTTGTTTGCAATGAATGTCTGAATCTTAATTATTTAGATTCAGACATTAAATGCGTTTATTTTTAAAGTCTGAATTTTAATTATTCAGATCTTAATTATTAAGTGTGTCTGTTATTTTATTTCACAACTACTTAATGGGTCAAAATAGGTCTGTATGATTAAGATTTATAACAGAGACTTAATTTCATTAAGATGCTATCACACATTTATTATGAATTACCACCACCGCCTACTATTATCAACTACCACAATGTCGACGCCGCCGCCACCACCACCTTCTTCGCCGCCGCCACCACCAACCACCACCACCACTACCACCCCACCACCTCCGCCGCCACCACACCACCATCATCCTCAATCATAGCCTCCATGATCAACCATCACCACCTACTATCCGCACCACTCCGACCACCATCATTCTCACCCACAATAAGCATCCATCCACGTCAACTACCACAACTGACCACCCCATCATTATCAACAACCACTACCGGCACTGCCCATTAATTTAATCTACCACCATCCGACATTATTAACTATCACTACCCACCACTATCATCCTCAATCATAATCGCCACCACTAACAATCACTACTAGCTACTAGCATGAACCATCATCAACCAAAACTACCACTAATCACCGCCTCTAGTTTGCATTCACCCGTTAGTCATCACCACCAATAACTATCATATTTTAAACAATTACATATTTTATTGATAGAATATTAGATTAATTAGTATTTCATTTGAATTTTATATTTATTATTTTTCAAATAAAAATAAATTTTATACATTCAGATGTTAAAAATCAAACTGTCTTAATTATTTCTATTCAGATCTTAATACACATCTTAATATATTCAGATTCATATGTGTTAATCTTAATACAAATTTTGATATTCAGATTCAGATGTCTTAATCTTAAAAAGACAAATGAGACCTAAGTTTTTATTTGTCTATTTTTACATTTAAGGAAAGTATTTATATTGAAGTCCGACTAATCTAAATTCACACAAAATTTACTCAAAGGAAAAAAATTCTATCTCGATTTACTTTAACACGGGACCTTTTATTAAGGATGGCTGGATCTTTTTCATCCCGCCACTAACTTTGAGGAGTGTACGTGTCCAGTACAGCTTCTAGGTTTGTTAACCAATCATGTTATTATCTTCATTTAGAAGGAATCTCTTTTTCCCTTTTTAATGTACCTAAATTAAAGTATATTTCACTATTTAGGAACTTTAGTACTTGCGATAAGCACAGTTCTATCAATTGGCAAACTGATCTTTTCCTTATTTTTTAATTATAATTATAAGTATACGTAGATATGCATATAATATATACATTTGACATACATTTTGTCAAAGAATGAATAGAGGAGAAATTGAGAATTAAATTAATGAAGAGAGCTTGAATAATATTATCCTTCAATTATTCTTCGCGATATGATTACATCCGTGCAGATAAAATAATTTCGCTTTTACAAGAAAAACAAAGGCTGACTGCTAATCCTTTTTCATTTTTTCAGAAATTTCGTCAATATTGTACTGCCCATGAATACGAGATAAACATTGACTAAATGTATGCTTAATTCATACTAATTAATCCTTTTTTAACTAATAAGGATTTGGTTCGTTCACCTTGTGTTCTTTATGTCATTTAAGAAAAAGATCGCAGCCCACAAAAATAACTTTTTCAAAGTAATTAAATCCAATTTCATAGCTTAAAAATTGAGATTTATTCTAAAAGTGCATATCGAAGCACATGTGACAGTAGTAAATGAAAGCCTCCAAACTAGAAGCTGACAGAGAATCCACATACCTCTTTTTTTTGGAAAACTCTCCGTCGTTATCCTTCGTTTATGCATATGGTAATTTAGTTACTGTACAATAACTCGTAAACTACACAAAAATATAATTTTCACTAAGCAAGTCCGAACCAATTAGTTTTGATTGAAAAAACTGATGGTGAAGGAAATCGATCCAAAATCTCTCATATAGGATACCGCTCGTCTAACCAACTTAGCCAACCGTATGCAGACACATAGACTCTTTTTTTCCAATTTTAATATTGTAGTAGCTTATAAGGAAAAATATCTTCCACATAAACTTTGTAACTCCAACTTATTCAAACCATTACAAGACCTTAAACTACTTGGAAACTTCCGTAGAATTCATTATTTAACTAGGTAAGACAAACAACAATTAAAATTCAGATTTTACTTTACCTTTTTTTAATAATCTGGTCTGTCTATAGCCGTCATTGTGGGTGAACAAATTGATATTATAAGATTAGACATGTCTTGGTATGATCGAGTTCAATGAATATACAGCAGGCAATATCTTATAATTATTCGAAATCTCACAAATTGATATTTTTGTAATCTGCTAAGCATCGATTTTGAATTTTTCTTTTTCCACCTCCGTTTTATGAATTCTCGATAGAAAGGTGTAGAGGTCGAAAAATAACGTTGAAGGTTGACGGATATAATCGTGAGTTTGCCCCGGTCTTACCAGTAATATTAGTACTTTTTTTGTATTGTCTGATTCTTAGAACTTTATTTCTATTTATTGTATCGTTTACTTCTCTTATCTTACTACCTTGTTGTTGTTCTTTGTTTGTTGTTTCACTTTAACAATTTCTTGAGCCGATAATCTATCAGAAATAATCACCCTTGTAAAATATACTGAATTTTTTGTTGTAATTGTTGTACTGCCTTCCAAAATTAGGAATAACTAAAACATATTATCGGAAATCAGATATTTGAAAAGCGAATTAAGGTCAAATTAAAATGCTCTATATATTCAACAATGGACAGACCTAGAAATTCAGAGAGATTGTCAGTACATTCGAAAAATAGTATCTTGAAATAGCAACATTTATACACATGTATTCGAGACTAAGGGGCAAGTTGATTAAAACGATCAGTCAACTTAGTCTGTCAATAAAAAGTTACGAGCTGTGAATTCAGTTGTTTATTTTTTTCCTCATAAAATTGCGTTGGATATATTAAATATGTTCCATCAATGTCAACGAATTTTCACTTCGAAATCTAATACGAACCACCAAAATTATTGGAGTAGACTGAAAGCAAAATTAAAAAAAAAATCAACTGAATTTAATATACTTTCATAAGTACAACCTCTTATCTCCAATTTATACAAAAATAAATTTCTGGGATTAGTATGCACATGGACACATGAGGGAAAAGTAGGTTAAAGAGAATTTGCTTGATTGACCCAAAAAATAGGAGATTATTATTCAGCTACATGTTATAGGTGCGGCTTAATGGGGAACATGTGGGGCGGAATCCACAATATTAAAATATAATGCACTCAATTAATGCAAATCATTCAAAATAGACCCAATAATTAATTAATTAATGGTAAAAATAATTCGAACTAGCCAATTTTCGGACTGGTTATCCAAAAATTGCTAGCGTTTGCAAAGTCATTATAAAATAGCCGCTATTTTACTGCAATAAGGAAAGTTTCAACAAAATATACTGGAGATTGGTGCACCTGTATATGAACTTCCAGCATAATATGTTGGGAGAAAATAACCAGATTTTTAATTGGTCACTCAAAAATAGTCCAATTTCAAAAGTAATCGAAATTTAACCACTTTTCATGTAAAGATAAATCTGAACAAAAACATTTTTCAAAATCTGATAAATACGCCAGTATATTATACTGGAGTTCCAGCATAAGTATGCTTGAACTCCAGCATATTATACGAGAGTTTCAGGATAACTATGATGGAACTCCAGCATAATATGATGGAGTTCCAGCATAAGTACACGAGAACTCCAGCATAATATACTGGAGTTCCACCAAGTATAAATGTCAAGTATAATATACTGGAGTTTGGAGCATAGGTGCTCCAGTCTCCCGTATATTATACGGGAGTAGTATACCAGTCCGTACACAGATGCACCTAACTTCCATATATTATGCGGGATCGGTCTCTGTTGCAGCAAAATAATGGCTATTTTATTGACTTCGTAAACGGTGGCTATTTTTGATTGACCAGTGCAAAAACTGACTATACCGTGCTATTTTAACTATTATGTTAGAACTCCAACATGTAAAAAGTTCCAATATAAAATAGTGGAGATTGGAGCACCAACTCTAAATCTCCAGTATATTATGATGGACCGATATATTACACTAGAACTCCAGTATATTATACTGGAGAATTTTTTCGAATTTTGAACAGTATTTTCGTTCAGATTTATCTTTACATAAAAAGTGGCTAAATTTCGATTAATTTTGAAACCGTGGCTATTTTTGAATTTCTCCTGGGCAACAATCACTTTTAACCCGCGACATATACTATTATATAAAATTCTTTCTATATAACATAAAGAAATGTATGTACATATAAAAAATATACATTTTTTCTGCTATACGATGTCATTTTTCCATTAATGATTAATTCTATACCATTCGGTTCCTTATGGGGTATAGAATGGACATTTTGCTTAATTTAACATGGGCCTAAAACTAAGAAATCATCACTTGGGGCATTTCTGTAGATTTGATTTTTTTTGTAAATACTGTTCTTGGTTTCTGTACTTAATGATCGTATATGATTAAAGAGACACCTGTTGGGTCTTCAATTATTTGAGAAGGAAAATGGAACCAAGTTATGTACAAAATAATTGCATTATCAATATAATTGTAATATGTGCTCAATACAGACTGTGAATCCTAATTTTGACGCTTCTTAATATTGGCAGAGCTCAATAATCATTATGACTTTAACATTGATAGAATACTACCTCTAATTCTGTATGTTCGATAGAGTCAAAAAATTACTTTATTGATCGGAGTACACTGATTACCCAGAAATGTATAATTATCATATGTTATACGACTTTTTAACTTAACTTCTTTTTTCAGGATGCTTAATAAAAAAAAGGATGCTTAACATGTTTCCCGCACAAATCTCTATGCTTATAGCTTGTTTGGATGGTTGTCACGTGTCATTTCATAATGTATCATATTATATTATACTGAAATGTAAATATATCGTTCGATAAGTACAACGTTTGGATAAATTGTAAAGTTTGCCAATGTTTCATAATGTCACGCACCAAATATATGACGGATAAACTTGCAATATTAGTAAGAAAAAATAGGATATTGAGTAAAATTATTATTAAAATAAGTAAAGTAAAAGATAAAATATGATTATTTAATAATAAGGAAAAAAATGAGAGAAAAAAGTAAGGTAACGACGCATCGATACCAAATATGTCGTTTCATAAAGTGAGACTTTTCGTTGTTATGTAACGACGAATTTAACAATACGATACAATAAAATTTAAGTAACAAACAATGTATTTAAAGCAAAAATACGATACAATACAATAGGTAACAACCATACAAACAAGCTGTTAAGAACTTTTCTTCTATGTGCATACACTGTTACCACTAGATATGAACTAATAATTTTTAGGCACATAACTGTAAATGTAATTGTCTTATAAACTGGTCTCTGTCATTATCTCAAAGGCAGGTTAAAAGATACAACATCAATAAACATCATAATCATGGCAGCACAACAAATAAAACTGCCTCACATTCATGTAGCATAAAAGGTGCTTCGACTTACAAAACCACACATATATACAGATTAAGACGTTACATGCTCAAGAAGTTCAAGCTTATACAAGCAGTTCTTATATGCATCACAGCTCAAACTGTCGATGAATCAAGACTTGATAGTATTGAAAGCGCGGAAACCTTATTAGAGATAAGTTACAAAAAGCTCTAACGTTACCTCAACAACTTTTTAAGAAGCAGCTCATAGAACAACTTCCATAGCAGCTGAGGCCGCTTCAGGATGGTATTCGAGTATTTCGTTCCACATCATTTCCCTTATCGTCTCTTCCCCCAAGTCCTCATCTATGTCAAGATTGATGGGAACCTGCGCTGGGGGATCAGTGTTTGGATCATACAAGGGGGACATGTATGGATGCTGAAGTGCTTCAATAACACTAATTCTTTTCGAAGGGTCAAACACGAGCATTCTCTGCAGGAGATCGATGGCCAAAGGATGAGCATGGGGATAGAGACGGGAAAAGGGTGTTCCGGGAGAGTATGGTAGTGATTTGATGTACTTCCTCGCCTTTGGGTTATCGATAAATTCAATATCTTCTTCTCGCTGACTGCCAAGGATGTTGATAATCAGTTTAAGTTGGTTAAGGCATTCAGTACCTGGAAAGACGGGTTTCCTGCCTAAGAGCTCCGCGAAAATGCAACCAACAGACCATACGTCAATCGATGTTCCATAGTTGTCACAGCAAAGGAGGAGTTCCGGAGCCCTATACCAGCGTGTAACAACGTATTCAGTCATAAACTGGTCCTTACCACTGCTCGTGCGTGCCAGCCCGAAGTCACATATCTTCAGATCGCAGTTAGCATTGATAAGCAAGTTCCCAGGTTTCAAGTCACGATGAAGAATATTTGCAGAATGGAGATATTTCAGCCCTCGAAGCAACTACATAAAAATCACATTAGCTTCAGCAGTCAAAACAGTTAAACCAACACAACCGAGCAGACGCATGCACACAAGTGGACATCTCATTTCTCTTTAGTTTTATGATCCTTTTCACTCCTGTATTTTTCAGTTCTTATATGTTGCAAACTGAGGATGCCTACTTAATGAGATTATTCTCCAATTTATCCACACGGGAAGAAGATAGAGAACTAATAGGGAAAAGAAAAAAGGAAAAAGGAATGGTGAAGCATCATTAGTCCAGCAATCGCCATCAGATGACAAAGCTATTCTCTGGCAAAATGGTTAAAAGAAAACAGTTATCCATCCATATTATCCATCAAAAAATGGGTTGGATAAGAACCATTTAAAAACGGGTCGAATATGGATAAAGAACCATATTATCCACTTAGAAAATGGTTAACCAAATGGATAAACAATGGATATCTAATGCGTTTAACTTTTACATTTGTGAAGCCTCAAATTGGAGTTCCTTAAGTTTGGAAGACTAGGAATTTTCTCCTAAGTGGTCATATTTAAGAAGCCATGAATAATATGGATATCCATATAAACCTATTTTTTATCCGTCTCAAATACGGGTAGGATAATTTATCCGTTTTTAAAATTACCCGTCTTGACCCGCTCATATCCGACCCGACCCGGCCGTTTGCCACCCCTATTTAGGGGTAGGCGCTAGAGATGAAGAGTGCACAGTATAAAGCCATTTCCCATCTTCATGTGTCACACTCTTGGATCACTAACAAAAATGTGTTCCACAAACAGAAACCAACGGAATAAAACCATAACCAACTAAACCAAAGTCCAAGCTTGCTAATGGTGGATTCCGGAAAGAGAGCAAGGAACCAACATTTTGGAATATAGACTAGAGAAATTCGTATATAAGTTGATGGATCAAACCAACAAGAAATGAATGAGTAATGTAGGATATGCACGGAAGGCAGACTCCTAAAAAAAATTTGCACAATACTTCAGCAGTCTTTTCTTGAAGAGCGAAACTGGGAAACAGGTATAATGTGTTTTTGTTAAGTAGCACTCTACTTTGGCATATGGATGAGCATCTGTAAAACTAGCACAAGCTGAGAAGAGGATCTCGTCTAGATAATATTCCTAGGAAAATTAGAATGTTTTTAAATAGATGAGCATCGACTCATGCTTAATCTAATCTTTTATTGAAGGAAGAAGATATTATTAGGACAACGTAAAACAAAGAGATACTATAGGTTGAATGGTTCCAAGCAGTAAGCTGGCCACAGATTTCAAACAAAATTACATCCAAAACAAGAAAAGAAGAAGGTACTTTTACATTTGTTTTTATAGTTTCACGATATTTGTCGCCATAGGCATGTGATTAAGGAACTACAGCTTTCTGGTACTGGAAAAAGATCCAGCAAGATGCATAACACTTGAGATAAAATGTAGAATGCTTTCTCCTTCACTGTTTTACTATCCACATCAAGTAGAATAATCTTTCAAGCAAACAAAATAAGAAGAAGAAAGCTAAATTTCCACAATAAATTACGCATCAATATACTTTTATAAGAATAAGTTCTGCAGTGGATTCATCTGCATAAGAATGGAAGAAGTTATCTTCCAAATATACAAATTCTTGTGAATCTAGCATCAAGGTGGAGTGGAAGGTGAGAATTGGAAGGACAGATGTCCGATCGGAGAAAAGTAGGCATGTTGAAGGACAGACGACATGCAGGGGTTTGAGTGGAATAACAGAATAGGAAGAATTTAGCTGGGAGGGTGAGCGGCCATGCTGTGTCTCCTACTGGAGAGACCTTATCCAGATAGTAACAATTTGAAACGGAACGACTAGTCGTATGTCTTCAAGCATAGTAGAAGCTCTAGATTTACATAGCATCTATATATTCCTAAGCGTGATTTCCTACTGTTGTTCAATCACTATTGAAGTAGCAGTAAAAAATACTTCAGCGTGGGATTTTTTCACACACTCACTCTAATTTAAACTACGGAGAAGGGTCAGATATGCCCCTAAACTATACGTTTTGGACCAATAATACCCTCCATCCACCTATTGGGCCAAATATGTGCTTCCATTAATGTTTTTGGCTCACAAATGCCATTTGACTTAACGGAGGGACACGCGTCATCGTCCAGTTGGTCCATTCTAAATATTTCGTAATTAATTAAAAAGACCCATTATTCATACCCAAAAAATAATTTTCGAAAGCAATTCTTCTAAAATAGTTTTTTACTAAAAACTGGAAAAAAAAAGATTTTTTTTTGCTAAACTAGAAAAAACTTGAAAAAAAAAGTTAGAAGAATCTTGTTTCTTCAGCATTTAGTAAAAAAAAGTTTTAGAAGAATTGCTTTCGAAAATTATTTTTTGGGTATGAATAATGTGTCTTTTTAATTAATTACGAAATATTTAGAATGGACCAACAGGACGATGACATGTGTCCCTCCGTTAACTCAAATGACATTTGTGAGCCAAAAACATTAATGGAAGGACATATTTGGCCCAATAGGTGGATGGAGGGCATTATTGATCCAAAACGTATAGTTCAGGGGCATATCTGACCATTTTCCATTTATACTATTATAGCCTATAGGAGGTTACCTACCATTTATTCTAGGTTACCAATCAATACTATTAAAAAGAATTATATGCAGCTACCTTTTAAGCAACCTATTTTGTAAATATTTCTTTACATTGCATAGAAGCCAACCTTTTTGAGTATAACCACTTCTATTTATAATAGCAAAATAGAAAGAAAAAAAAACTCTGTCTAGTGATAAAGTTGAAATAATGCATAGTAGGCTAATTTCCTCAATTGATTCAACTATAAAATGATTTATAGCGATAAAGACCAACGTAAGGGAATTAAAGCTCAATCCAGCTCGAGCTTTAACCTCCATATATTTATTGCTATAGATCATTTTATGGTTGAAAAGTTAACCTACTTATTTCAAGTTTTTCACTTTATCAATTGACATAGTTTTCTCAAAAATTTCTATTATAAACGGAAGTGGGTTAATACTGCAAACTTTTGAGTTTTATGCACCAATGATGTAAAATAATATTTACACAATAAGGTCACTTAAAAGATAATTGCAAGTAACTCTATTTAATAGGATTGATCGATGACATAGAACAAATGGTAAGCAACCTGTTGTAATAGGTTAAATTATAGTAATAGTGTGAAAAAATCATGACAGTTTCAGTGCATATAAGTTATCCATACTAAAATAATTTTTTACCGCTGCTCTAGTGGTGGTTGAATAACATCAGGATATATGCATGCTTAGGAATATATAGATGTTATGTAAATCTATAGCTTCTACTATGCTTGAAGACCGACAATGAAACAAAACAATCAGATAATAGCACACATCATATAAATAGATGCATATTCAGGAACTTAGACAACACTCACCTTAGTTAAAAACTAGATAGATGCATATTTATGAACGTAGACAACCCTCTTTCCCCCTTTCAACGGAGAGCCTTGTGGGAAATGAAAATCTTATGTAAGAGAAAATACAAATTACTACGATATTGACTTTAGATTCCCAGGCAGAAAGGAATGCACCTCTGTGATTTTTATCTGCTTGGACAACATTCAGTTACATGAGTGTTAAATAATTTAGGCCGTTAAAATGCACAACATTCACTTGATAAACAGAAAGTATGCTTCTACTATCTTCTACTAATCCAAAAGGAAAGGCCACTTGGTTATATGTTTAACTAACCTTTAATGGCAGTGCTATAACTAAAGAAAATCATAAAAGATTGAGAAATAAAGAAGATCAGGAGGCCAACAAATAGCAACCATTGAGTAGATAAGGCTCACATCAGTATCCAAATTACTATACTCCTTCTAAAGCTAGCATCACATGGATGACTGACACGTCGAAGAACATAAGCAATTGTCCCAGTTAGAACACGAACGTCATGGTCTATCAACTCACCCTCAAATATGGTATACCTCAGTTTAATCATAGGAACAAGACAATCATGATGAGGATTGAAGCAAGAATATTCCCTCCAAGCATCCACAGCACAAACCATTGGAATTCACATTTAAGAGAGAGAGAGAGAGAGACCAATACAAGAAAGAACAAATAGTCAAATGAGTTCAAAGAGAAACTAAAAGACAGCTACACAAGTATGAAGCTTCTAACTATCATATCCAGACTGTTGCATGTAAGTATGTAACATAGATAGTGCTCTCCCTGGGATAAAAATACCTGGAATAGGAAATACTGGCAATGATCATTTGAAAGTGTTTGAGAGGATTTGATTATCTGATGTAAATCAGTATCCATTAGTTCGTAAACCAAGTAAACATCTTTGAAACTTCGCCTGTGGATTGGCATCATCACATCTTTCAGAGCAATCACATTTTCGTGTCTAAGGTGGCGAAGGAGCTTTAGCTCACGCAAAGTTCTCAGAGCATCAATACGGTTCTCAAAAGCATTGTTTATTTTCTTGATTGCAACCTTCTCATTGGTTTCCCTGTTAACGGAAGAACAAACAATTCCATAGGCCCCTCGACCAATAGGCTTAATAGGTACATATTTCGTATCAATTTCAAAGAGGGATTGCCACATTGAGTAGTAATGCTTCCCTGGGGTCCTAATCCCATTAGGAGGCTCAACTGGAGTTGCCATATTCCTGAAATTGTGGCAAACCAGGCACAATAAGTTAGGAAAAATATTATAAAAACTTTTTTTTTACGTGTAAAAACTTAAGAAACATGAGACATAAGTTGCTCGTTTACAAAAATATTAACCATTAATAAACTCCAAAACCAGCTAAAAAAGGAAAGGAAAGGAAAGTGCTTGGAACCTGATCACAAAAATTTATGAGCAAACTGCACATACAGAACAACCACCCAAAAATGCAAAAAACTAAATTACATTAGTTTACCTCCCTAATTCTGAGGCCTATCACTCTTTGCGAGCGTGATTTTCATAATTGGCAACTCATTTGTTCACAATAGTTTGAAATTCAGCTGAAGCACTGCTTATGATCTAAATGCTTGGAGTAAACAACTTGCAGTAAGACGTCATAAAACCATTCCTGAGTAAATGAGGAAAGGTTTTCCAGCTTTCCCTCACCACACAGCACAACCTATTGCAGACCTAAATAAACTAATAAAAGTGTCTCCTCTTTAATATCTCCAGCTTTTAAATGAAGCAGTTCACACAACTCAATACCAGTAAGATCATAAAAGCTCTCTCCCAAACGGTAACTTCTTGATTAATGCCATAACATTCCAACCATATCCAACCATTAACATCTTCTAAATCTGTATGAAATGTGGAGATTACAAGAAGAACCATTGTTACTAATTTGGGACTTCTATTAACAATTAATTTAGAAAAGTACTTATTTTTCTGCTTAATCAAATGGGATAAATCATGGCAAAGGCAGAAGCTTACACCACCACCACCAACAACAACAATAACCCAGCAAATCCCACAAGTGGAGCCCGGGAAGTATAATGTGTACCACAAACTTTACCCCTACCCGAAGTGGAGAGGTCCTCGGCTAAAGGCAAAAGCTTCTTTTATAAATATAAACAAGAAAGTTAATGTTGCTCCAGGACCATGTCAAATTATCCCTATTTAGGAAAATTTTAAAAAAAAGTAAGAATCTTTATAGATAAAATTAGGTAATTAATGATGTATAGTTTCACTGATCTCACAAAACAAATGAAATTGAAAACAAAGAAATTAAAAAGCACTCACCTTTAGTGTATGTATACTCTGCTTATTCCATATCACTTCACTGCAAAAAACCCATATATTTCAACCCCATCTCACCAAAATTCAAACTTTTGTACCAATTGCTCAGCTTCACAATACAAAAACAAAATCCTTTTCAAGAAAACCCAGTTGCATTCAAGTACAGTTGATTTCTCATTTCCCAATTCTGTGGCTCAAAAAGTTTCAATTTTTGAGAACTCGAAAAGAAACAAACCCTAGTTAGCCCACCTAGAAAACAGCTTTCCCAAAAATACCCAACAAGAATCAGATCAGAAAAGATCCAGATTAATTAGCCTCACATTTCTTTGTTTTCTTCATAATTTAGAAAGGGGATAATATATATAAATATCCAATAGATTTTGGGATATTCTCTTTCTCTCTCTCTCTCTCACTCTCACACACAGTAACTGTAGATCCGTTATCTTGTCGCGATCAGAGTCTAATTGTCTGAAAGTGGATCACATAGTGATGAAGTTTGAGGACACATTCACTTAACTTAGTTCTAAAATTAGATATTACATTATTCATATTTATTTCTCTCATTAACTTTATTATTACTATTATTAGCACACTCTGCTCTTTCCTTTCACTATTTCCAATTTTGCTAGCTATCTATTTTTAGCTGTATCTCTCCATTAATATTACTATATCAGTATCAGCCAAATCAAACAAAAACTTTATAAAAAATTAATAATATTGTTCATCTTCCAATTTCATTTTTTTTTTCTCACAGATATCTTTCTATTGTCTAAAAGTGTGCTCCTTTCGCCCACCTTTGGGACTGAGTGCTTCATTTGTAAGATATAATTTTAAATATACCTTAATAAGATAAGGGACTATTTTTAATTTTTGTCTTGAAAATAATTATAAGTTAATCATGTGAAGAAGTAAGACCAACTCCCTTAGGCAGGGACGGCAAATGGACGGGTCGAATCTAGGGGTGTGCACTCAAATCGGTTTATCGATAAATCGAATCGATTATTTGTTATCGATTCATCGATAAATCGAATCGAAAAAATCGAAACCTTATTGAAACGATAACGATAAGCATATGTACAAATCGATAGTCGATAAGTAGTTATCGATAAGGGTCAAAATCGAATCGATAAATCGAATGCACACTCATAATTATTTCATCTACCACATTTAGGGAATGATCATATTTAAAGCTAAAGGGAATGAAGTTTAAATTAATGGAAAATTTAGTAGTGATGATGTATTTTTATTTTTTTTAATACCGTTGTAGTGTTGGTGACATCCATTTGATCCCTTAATTTAGTTTCGTTGCATGTGCCTGTTGACACAATTTTTATGTTATAAACGGTGTTCGTCTTATTTTAGCTTCTTTTTATCCATATTAGTTAGGCGTGTTTATAGCGATATACTTTCCGTGGAATGCCACAAATTTTCTTATTGGTGTAATCGATAGCCGAATCGATAAGCCCCAAAATCGATAAATCGAAATCGAAAAAATCGAAACCTTATTGAAACGATAACGATATGCATATGTACAAATCGATAATCGATAAGTAATTATCGAAAAGAGTCAAAATCGAATCGATAAATCGAATGCGCACCCCTAGTCGAATCAGTCGAAAACATATAGTCCAAAAAGAAAAAATCATGGTACTCTTTGCATTCTTATAGTAACATAAATAATTTTTTTTAAAAAAAAGAGTGATTGTACCATTTTATATTAAGGATATGGCATTAATTAATTAAAGATGTACGTGTTTCTCGTCCAACTGATATTGGCTCTTATTAGTCCGAACATTTTCACTTATCAAACAATTTAAATGCAATGAAGACTCACTCTCTCAAATTTAAAGATTTACTAGTGAAATCAAATGAGGATGACCACTTCTTCAATTTAATCATATAGTGGTACTGAAGTCTCTTAACGAACCTCAAACTCCAAGGGCTAAGTGACACTTTTTTCCAAACTTAAAGTGGCTAGGTGAAACGCTCTGGTAAATGATGAAAATGTCCAAAACTTATTGGACTGCATTTAAATTATTTTGGGATTTTGAACATGGTTAATTGAGGAGCAATTTAAGTAAAATATCAATTGAGCTTAAAATATTTAACCTTCTCCATTCATTTGTGTATGGGTCAGAATATGATTCCGAAATTAATTATATCTTAAATTAATTCATAGTTAATAAATGGCACGATTACTTATTAATCGCAATACCCGATTATCAGCCAACTCAATCGTTAAGGTTATAGCCTAACCGCCATCATAAGAACGGAACCTCAGCATAGTCACGACCCACGTTGTCAGCTCATACATCTTACAACTATAAATACTAAGAGAAGGAACCCTAGAAGGGGCAGCTTCTTCTTCATCACTATTCTCAAGAAAAGAGAGAACGTGATTGTAAGGCTCTGAACCTCTCCATAGAGAGGTAGACCAAATCAATACTATCAATAAAAGATCTCTACACATTTCTTTCAAACGAATAACACTTGCCTCTTATCTCTTTCATTTGGTCCCTCGATTATTACGATCTGCTATGATTGGCCCTAAATTTATTTTTATTGTTTTATGCTTGCAAAGTATGTGATAACTTTGAGCTAAATAATTTGGCGTGGTCTGTGGGGATTTCACAGCAGAATCGTGTAGTTCTTCCTCGGACCAGAAGGGAAGAAACGCCAAAGAACAACCCAGCTCGAACAAGCTAAAGCGGCATATTTGACAAAGGAAACTCAAATGTCTCGAATCGAGACTCGACTCCTCTGTCAGTCCTCTCGAATAGTGCAAGCAAGAAGAAGAAGCAGTCCCCGCCCCCTTCCTGAGGGAGGATCTCTGTAAGGCATTTCCCGCATCCCTGATACGGGATACAGCCGGAAACCGGCATGAAGGTACCTCGAACCAAGAGTCGCCTCAAGCCAGCCTACATACCTCAGTTGCAAAGACATCACGTGAGCCGCTCAAGATCTCGACTCAAAATCGAGCTTTAGCCCTGAAACACCGACATAACGAAGTCTAGGCCATGTGCCTTCACTAATAAAAATTTATCAAGGTTCAACCACGGTTGAACTGGGACTCAGGTCATGCGCCTTCGCCACCAAATTTATCAAAGTTCAACTACGGTTGAACCAAAACTCAGGCTAGACGCCTTCACTAAAAGTTCAACTATGGTTGAATCAAGACTCAGGCTGTGTGCCTTCGCCAGTAAAAATTACAAGTTCAACTACGAGTTGAACTGGACTCAGGTTATGTGCCTTCGCCAGTAAAAATTTATCAAGGTTCAACCACGATTGACTGGGACTCAGGCCATGCGCCTTCGCCACCAAATTTATTAAAGTTCAACTACGGTTGAACCAAAACTCAGGCTAGACGCCTTCACTAAAAGTTCAACTATGGTTGAATCAAGACTCAGGCTATGTGCCTTCGCTAGTAAAAATTACAAGTTCAACTACGAGTTAACTGGGACTCGGACTATGTGCCTTCGCCAGTAAAAAATTATCAAGGTACAACCACGGTTGAACTGGGACTCAGGCCATGCGCCTTCTCTACCAAATTTATCAAGGTTCAACTATGGTTGGACCAAAACTCCGGCTAGACACCTTCACTAAAAGTTCAATTGTGGTTGAATCAAGACTCAGGCTATGTGCCTTCGCTAGTAAAAATTACAAGTTCAACTACAAGTTGAACTGGACTCAGGCTATGTGCCTTCGCTAGTGATAATTATAAGTTCAACTACGAGGTTAACTGAGACTCAAGCCATGTGCCTTCGCCATAAAAATTATCAAGGTTCAACTATGGTTGAACTGGGATTCAGGCTATATGCCTTCGCCACAAAAATTATCAAGGTTCAACTACGGTTGTACTAGGACTCAGGCCATGCGCCTTCACCACAAAAATTATCAAGGTTCAACTACGGTTGAACTGGGACTCAGGCTATGTGCCTTCGCCAAAAAATTATCAAGGTTCAACTACGGTCGAACTGGGACTCAGGCTATGTGCCTTCGCCACAAAAATTATCAAGGTTCAACTACGAATGAACTGGGACTCATGCTATGTGCCTTCGCCACAAATTACCAAGGTTCAACTACGTTGAACTGAGACTCAGGCCATGCGCGTTCGCCATAAAAATTATCAAGGTTCAACTACGGTTGAACTGGGAATCGGGCTATATGCCTTCGCCACAAAAATTATCAAGGTTCAACTACGGTTGAACTAGGACTCGGGCTATGTGCCTTCTCCACTAAAATTATCAAGGTTCAACTACGGTTGAACTAAGATTCAGGCTATGTGCCTTCGCCACAAATTATCAAAGTTCAACTACGGTTGAACTAGGACTCAGGCTATGTGCCTTCGCTACAAATTATCAAGGTTCAACTACGGTCGAACTAGGACTAAGGCTAAGTACCGCTATCGCCAAATAACGGCTACAACTCGCCCGTACCGAGTCAAATTAGCAAGACCGTTGGCAACCAAAAGTCAATACGCCTACCAGAGTCATACTCTTTAAGGCAAATCACCCCTCGAACACATGCAATAGAAGAATCTATAGAAGGGAAAACACAAAAAAGCACAAGACCGGCAATGAAAAAGGTAAGCTTATATATATATATATATATATATATATATATATATATATATTTACAAAGTCATGTGCAGGTAATGTCCGCTTACACCAGATCAAGGTCGACTAATACGAAGAAAGAAAAAAAATCTAAAATATATCCAAACGTAAACGGCGAACAAAAGAAAAAGTACATCAAAGCTGTTCACTCAGCGTCACCCACGCCATCATCATCCCCCGGCGTCATTGGGTCGAAACCACAGTAAATACAGGCTTCACAAGCCCTCTGACAGGCTGCCTCAAAAGTAGCTTCCGGCACGATGCCAGCCTCCCACAGGATCTTATAATATGTTGGGCCTTGTAAAACGTCCACACCTCACAAGCCTGGTTGGAAGAGCCAGATTGGTCCCATAAGCGGTGATTCTCTCCCTCCAAGCCCGTGATCCGATCCGCCATGGCTTGGGCATCCGGGTCATAAACACCGATGCGGTCCTCTAGCCCCACCTCTCCGAAGGCCACAGTAGCTCTCTCTGACTCCAGCCTCGTCTCATGAACGCGGATCATCGCCTCCAGCGCCGCGGCCCTTGACGAGGCACCCCTTGCTTGTAGCCCCAAAGCGGCAACCTCATTCTCTAAAGTAGCCACCTTCCCATTCAAGGCCGCAGAGGACTCAGCCGCCGTGGCCTGATTCTGGCGCTCTCTCTCAGCTGCAGCCCTCCTTTCAGCCTCGATCTCCTCATACTTTTGACGAAGCTGCTCCTCGAGGGCACGTACCCTATCAAGCGCCTGCTGCATGTGAAGATTTTGCCTTGCCAGATCTTCGACCAAGTCCCGGCTATGAGGATCGTTCCTCAGGCGCTCGCGCATCTCGCGACACCGATCCCGGTAGCGGTGGTACTTCTCCAACATCACCAAAAAGATTCCTCTACGGGGATCGACTCGAGGGAGACCCTCCACCCCCAACAGATAAGACTACAAAGCAAAGATAACCATTGAAGTAAAAACAAACTAGGGATAAATAAAAGTAGAAGAAGGTCATCATACGTACCCGCCAGTCCCATCGCAGCCACCTCGTTCATCAATCCAACATCCGTGACGTCCCTTAGCGACTTGTTTTCTGCCTCCGAGCACAATACCTCGAACAACGGTACCAAGCCGTCCCCTTCAAGTAGCAAGTTTTGCTCTGTAGGAATCTCAACATAGAGAAAATGCCCCTCTGTACGCACCATCCATGGGGTGAAGACTTCATGGAATGAACGGACATCCTCTTGGTCCAAGTCAGACTCAGACCCATCTTCACCTCCTGATGTGCCCCTTCCACCTTCTGCTGCAGTCGCCGAAGGAATGCTCGATTCTCCAATCAAAAAAGCCACTGAGGAACCACCTCCTACCTCAGCGACAGCAACAACCAATTAAGTTGCCAAAGCGACAGTATCATCATGGCCTGAGCCAAACGGGGCAACCCCCACTGCTTGTCCGCCCTCAAGGGCGAGAGCCGCATATTCACGGCCCTCTGCATCCGATAGGGGAAAATCCAAATTGATAACCACGGGAGGGGCTGACGTGAAGGCAACCCTCCGCCTGACCAGCGGTCTTTCCTCTTCCTCCTCATCATGTGAGGGCGACTTCGACCTGGGACGCACCACCCCCGATGGCCCTTCGGTCCAAAGTACGGTCTGTGTTGGGGAAGGTGCTGCTAAAGATTCAACCGATGACGCCCTCGGCACTACGCGTGGTATCGGCACTGCAAAACGAGTGGTTGCACCTGGCCAACAGAAGGATAACTATCGAGCCCTGACACGGTGTGCCCTCCCTAATAACAAAAAAAATTACAAGATCAGTAAATGAAGTTGGAAACTAGAACGAAATAGAAGGATAAGACAAATCCTCACCAATTGCAGGCCTACGACTGTGCCTTTCCCTGAAAGACGCCCACGTACGTATTCCCGCTGTTTGCGAAAGCACGGCCTCGACCCATTCACGTATCCCAGGCAGCGGAGCCAACAGCAGCCTGTCGGCTACAAAATCAACACAAGTTAACGCTTGCGGGCACGAGACGTAGAGAAAAATGAAAAAGAGAACGCGACAATTAGAGAAAACTCACGTGCATGGTTCCAAGACTTTGGGAACCCAGGCAAGGACGCCACAAAGTGATTTGTTCTGATGTTGAAGAAGTTCTCGAAAGGGCGAGGGTCGACCATGTCATCCAGTTGTGCGGCTAGGCCCCTCGACCCACAAGGGCTTGCCCGAATCATCATGTCGCGGGTCCTCTGGGGGCGTACATGCTAAGTACGTGTTACAGCGTGACCTCTCCGCCGGCCAGCTACGCGTACTTGATAAACATAGCAAGCAGCTTATAAAGAGAAGGAGTAAGTTGGTCAGGGCATATGCCATAGTAGCAGCAAAAATCTACTACTAACATTGGAAGCGGGAGCTTAAATCCCAACTTAAAGGGTGTAGAAGACGCAATACCCCATGCGGTCGGTATGGACCCTCTCCTCGCTTCTATCCAGAACGATGTCGGCATAGTTTGCAATACCTCATTGTTCCCGAAGTTGGGCCATCCCAACTTCCCCCATTAGAAGGGCTTCATCCACTGGATGTTCTCCACAATTAGTGGTAAAGTCAGTCGCAGGGCCCCCGGGCAGAGTTAGAATCTCATCAACCGATGGAACACCTTCATCCACTACTTCAGCACCTCTTACCACCGGCAATGACCCTTCAGCCACCGGAGGATTAACCAGAATATTTGTCGTAGGAATATTTTTGGAAGAACGCCTTGCCATTTATGATCAGAAAATGAAAAAAGAGCAGGATTCGACGAAAAAAGGGGATTGTAACAAACGAAGAACAACCAAGAAAATGAACTAGCAAGAGGGAGAGATTTTTCAAAGATCTTACTCAGACAAATGACGAAAAGGTGAGAAACAACGCAAGACGGTTCGGTTCCACAAAAATGTACGTCATTATGACAAACTCCACGAAGCGGATTTTAAGTCACAAATCAACGTTTCCCTTCTGAAACAGTTGGAATGACCTATGAATATTGAGGGAACGTCCTCTGCACCTCCAAAACTTCGGTTGTCACCGATCACATATCATGTGTGCCCATGCTCCCTTCGGCCATGCATCATAAGATTTATCCACCAAAGACAATGGCTAAACCCTTAAAACAAAAAAAAATTCAAACGCCATAGAGCTCGACCCCGCGCGAAATAAGTTGGAAGGCTAAGCGCCTTCGCCCAGGGAGAAAATTCGATCTCCCCCGAACAATGGCGCAGTGACGTCAAGGTGATATTACTACCCCATAAGGCCAGAGGTCCCCATCAAGAAAGGACCATGACCTTGGCTGAAACATCATTCAACCTATGTATGAAAAGCTATGGCTATCTCCAATATGTAAACGGCTAAGGCCGTCCATAATATTAGGGCTATGGCTATCTCCAATATGTAAACGGCAAAGATTATGGCCATCTCCAGTGTACGAATGATCGTAGTCGTCCCCAATGCATTAGCATCCAAGGCCATCGATTTCAACGGCATAATCTCCCACATGAAAATGGCTACGACCATTTTGACCTTGGCCGAAACTGCATTCGGAGAAGTCCGCTCATCGAGCTCGGTCAAGGAATGACCTCAATAAGCGGATGGACTAAATGTATGGGTTAGAATATGACCCCCGAGATAACTAACGAGATTAATTATATCTTAAGCTAATTTGTAGTTAATAAATGGTACGAGCACTTTTTAATCGCAACACCCAATTATCAGCCGACACGATTAGGTTACAACCTATCCACCATCGTAAGATGGAACCTCAGCATAGTCACAGCCCTCGTTGCCAGCTTATACATCTTACAACTATAAATACTAATAGAAGGAACCCTAGAAGGGGGGCTGCTTTTTCTTCATCACTATTCTCAAGAAAAGAGAGAACATGATTGTAAGGCTCTGAACCTCTCCATGGAGAGACATACCAAATCAATACTATCAATAAATGATCTCTACATATTTCTTTCTAACAAATAACACTTTCCTCTTATCTCTTTCATTTGGTCCCTCAACTATTACGATCTACTATGATTGGCCCTCAATTTATTTTTATTATTTTATGCTTGCAAAGTATGTGATAGTTTTGAGCTAAATAATTTGAAAACTATTTACGATACATAACTATCCAATAATGTCTTCGCAAATATCGTGGAATGGCTCTTCAATATCTCCATGAAGGTATCCTCGCTATCACATTATCATGCTTATAGTTATAGCAAGATACATTTGTGCATAAATTGCACTGAGGAAGTGGTACCTCAAGATCAAGAATTATAGATGCTTCAAGAAACTTAAAACCTTCATGGATTGTCATATAAGTTAAGTCATATAAGCCATATTATAGACTTTAGATGCATATCAAGTTTTCATGTCATGCTAGACAAATAAGATATCGAAAACTTATTGCACATACCATTGACTTTATACTTTTAAGTATTTGAACTACATGTCCAAAACTACATGTCTTTCATATGGAATCAATTCTACTTGAATTGTATCTCTTCCATTTGGTCAATACTTTTGTGTCTATATTTGATAGACTTAAGATCCTCATCTTAACTTAGCGATATGATAGATGTCGTCGACAAACATGTTATATCAGTTCCAATAAATTTTCATAAAGACATAACATATAGATCTTTTCATTCATATATTCAGGTACCTGAATCTCTCATGAGATTTTATGAAGTGTTATGTCACGTGACCTTCTAGATCAGTTGCCTCATTTATTAAGATTACTTTGATCATTTTCTCATCTTCTTTATCAAGAAGTTCTATTTGAAACTGATTTGTCTATACGCTTTAAGCGTACCATAGATTTTGTCCTTCTAGGGCTTAATATGAGCATTTGCAATGAGTATATAATTACTTTCTTTGGGTCAGCAAATGTGTATGGCATGCTTTGCAATATTTTTCAAATGAATTATCTTTTTATGAACTTAAAGGTCATATTATCGTAATCGAGGATTAAGATATACAAATAATAATTCATCCCACGTAACTTTTTCTCATCTGTTTATCATGTCTCCCCCTCATGTTAGAAAACTAACTTATTTTTTCATCTTTGAGACCATCTTTGTATTTTGTGGTGTTAATCAAAATATACACCACACATCAATAATATTGAGATAGAATTATTTGGTTCCTGACCCTGAACCACTTGTGAGGGGAGAATATAATATACTCTCGTATATAACATATATCAACTGATATATATAACTTTTCTCATAAGAAACAGTTTAGCTATTAAGTGGAGGCACTCAATAAATTATTTTGCTAAAACAGCTATGATGTAAACCAACTTATCAACATGAACTTCTTGAATAGAAAATCTGGAAATTGTGCTCTAAATTGAATTATTGAGCAAGTTACCTCGCAAAACACCATGTTGCGGGTTAATAATAATCGCACATATAACCATCTCATAGATGCATCTTATGTGGTATACATGGCAGATGAATGGGCCCATATTCACCTTTGATATTTCCAGCATTCATGGGATTCAATCCCAATTTTAGTTTGTCAATTAATTAATGAGAACAAGCAATATAAGAGAATTCGTAAAGAACTTTCTAGTTCTTTGATATTTACCCATGTGAATTCTCTATTATTTTTGAATATCATATTTAAATTGATATGACTAAACTGATTGTGCCAACTGAATAAATTATCAATATTGATAAGTTCATGTTTATACCATGACATGTGCAATTATCAGTAAACTCCATGTTTAATATGATATGGGTTTTTATATCAATAAATATCCATTTTATTGTGGCTTTCTTCTGTTTGTGTAATACAAACTGGAGACAGATTATCCCGCTACAAGTTGTAGTAATAGAAGATATCAAATCTCATTTATTTATTGTCTCAATATAATCAACCGCTTTCGCGTATACTTTGAAAACTGACTAAGTTTCTTTGAGACTTACTACAACACAATACCTTATTGGTAATCAATTGTGTTTCTCCAAAATTGTATAATTGGCTCTTGCAGAGTTCTCAATTAATTTGATACTACCACATATTCATCAATATCCATATGGTGAACATATCTTTCAAAGAGAAAGTTATACCATTATGGCCATGGTCAAAATTATATGCAAGATATGTTTCTTGCATTATTGTTGTCCTTTAATAATCACATTGCCAAAATATTTTGGCGTACAATAGGTACGTGATCAGTGACCATTCATGTCATAATAATGATATTATTTTCTTATTTTATCTCAAATCTTCTTCTAGAGGTGAGTGTGGTATATTCACTACCACTAGCACGTTCATATTCTTTCAAAAATGAATATGTATTCATAAATTAGATGTTGTCACATTCACACCATGAATGGACCATAATCATCTATATGTGCTATATAAAATCTCATGTCAAATCTACGAGAGATATTACTTTCGTAAAGTGAAGTATTGTTTTGAGAATCCTTATTATTCTCATTATCACAATGATGACGATTATAATTTCGCCTATTGCCACGTCCACATCCATTGACACCTTCACGGTAATAACTTTATCTTCTTTCAGACTTATCACATACAATGATCACATTCTCTTAAGGGAATGAGAATGGAGCAAATTCAATTGGACGTATTTTCAATTCTTTGCCCACAATCATACATGAATTTAATCATGGCAAGGCACGGAAATTTTACCACTTCACGTGGTTATAATTTCTTACAAACTCCCTTAGAGTTATAATCAAACTTTGTTGTCTTTGTTTGTATATGAAATTAAATCATAGAATTTTAAGAATTTGAAAAAGAAAAGTAAATTACTTACCTTATATCCAGAATTTAATCATGAAGGGAGTTCATGGAACAACTTACAATCATTATGCTCAATCCCAAACTTCTACCCAATTGGTTAGAGTCTCGTGCTGATAACGTGTTATAAAACAATAAAAGAACAAGAGCAATATTGCAGAGAGAGAGAGAAATTCTTATTGAATGTTGGAGTGATTTACTATAGGGTAAACCCCCTCTATTTATAGGGAAAAAATAACCTAGTCATAAAGTAGAACTCTTTACAATATAGACATTCATTCCAAATAGAATTCTATTCGTAACATCTTCAAAGATATTGGGTTAATTTTTCAATATTATCAAGGGATTTTTACATATACATCCCATATAGCAAACCTTATAACCACCCATGTTTAAGGTTTGTGTTTATTACGTTTAAGTATACCACCTTTCAATTTATGTACCAAAATTATATTTAAGGTTAATGATCAACTCATTAATTATTTGCTTGATTTGTGGAACAAAATTTTTTCAAACTATTAATTAGAGACTTGATTTGTGGAATAAAATCTTTTCTTACACATTCACATTTGACTACATTGCTTCTTCTTCTTCTCAGACCTCTTTCCTTCATTTTTCTTGTCGATTTTCTTGGACCCAATATGAGATTTTTTAAGGCCAAGTAAACCTTTCCACCTAGTAGAACTACTACTACTACTTTTGAGTATCCTCAAAGTAAAATCATCTTCGTCATTATTACGGAGTTCATCTCTTAGAGTAGTAGTAGTTGTAGTCTTCTTCTCTTTGAAAGGCATAAGCCTACCTTCAGAGAAAAGCTCGTCAGCACCAGTAATCATAGAATGGTTAGCGACGGAGAATTCGAAGTCAGAAGAAACAGGAGCATCTCTGTAATCATTCTTCATCATATGTTGATGTTGTTGCTGTTGACATGAATCGATGAAGTCATTAGAGAAAGAGATTCTAGGACTATTCATTGAAGAAAATAACTTGTGGTGGTCAGCGGTGTTATTTGTGTTGTTGTACATATTTTTGTAAGAACAAAATTTAGAACAAATTTAGATCACAAATTTAGAACAAATTATACTGTTGAATTAAATTTGTAGTTAATTGTAGTTTTTTATAGTTTAATGTAGTTTAATATAATGTTTATTTGGAACTATCACTGTTGACTCAAATTTGATTGGCAAATTATAATATTGAATCAAATTTGTAGTTAATTGTAGTTTTTTGTAGCTTCTTGTCTAGAACAATGAAGAATAATGAATTGACGTTGCATAGAAATGTCATTTGTAGTTTTCAGCAACTCATACCATCCAGTAGATACAAAAAAATACGTTATTCAAACATATTTTTCAACTGACTACGATTAACTACAAGTAACTACAATTAAATACAAAGTCCATATAACTACAAAAATTTAACTACATTTTAAAGACACACTGGAAACACTGCATATAACCTTAACTATATTTACCTACATTTGACTACATTTTAAAAATTCACTGGAAACACTTCATATAACCTTAACTACATTTACCTACATTTGACTACTACATTTACCTACATTTGACTACATTTTAAAAACTCACTGGAAACACTTCATATAACCTTAACTACATTTACCTACATTTGACTACATTTTAAAAACACACTGGATACACTGCATATAACCTTAACTACATTTACATACATTTGACTACATTTTAAAAACTCACTGGAATGTACTCCTGAAATTTGGGTCCCAAACCCGGGTCATTAGTCTTTAACTTTTGTCTTTTAAAATTTTATTCAGAGAATATAAGCTAAATACAATTAATATAGCTCAATTCTTGAGGCAGAAATCGGAATGTTTGGACTTCAAGAAAATCTATGCAGGGGAATCTCTGATGATAGTGCGGAGTATTAAATTCCATGCATTCAATTAATAGTTAAAAGAGTTCTCAAGAACAAAAGTTTGCACAAATTTATTTCTTTCACGTTAATTCCGCCAAAAAATCGCCGAAATGATAACTACAGTAATTGTCCACCATAAAAAAAGGTAGAATTATAATATAAAAAATAAGACACGATTTTCTGATATCAAGATGAATGTATAATCATGTAACGCAAACTTTTAAATTAACAAGAAAATCACATTTTAAATAATATTTAATTATATTTTCAATAAAAGATTCTTAGGCTATATTTGGTTGGGTTACAAATAAGATAGATAGAGGAGTGGAATGGAACAGAGCCGAGAATGTGCTTAACTGAATCATAATTAATCAAAGAGCTTTTCTTTGGCATTTAATATGTTACCTTACATGATTTGGCATTTATTTGGTAGTAAATCAAACATTAAATGTAGTTTAATGCTGATTGGCGGTTCCAGAGGGTGTCAATTTATTAAGATTCTGTTTTAGCCTTAATTGTCTAGTGTTAATTTAGGATGGAAAATCAGCAAATATCTTGTTTGGTACATATTATGTAACAAAACCATGAGATATGAGGGTAATTAACAAACAATGCACAATAATGGTAGTAAGGTTTGGTATATGGGATGTATATGTAAAAATCCCTATTATCAATATCTTAAGCTTTCTGAGTGCCCTTACTCCAAGCCCACTAGTCAAACTGATAATGGGCTTTACCCACAAAGTGCCGAATTCTTATCAGTTGGATTTTCTCAAGTGGCCATTAGCTGTATCTTATTTATTTACTGTCAGAAAGAAAATTACTTGATATAATGAACTTATTAGTTTTTTTGGGTTTAGAGATGAAAATTACCAGACAGTACTTTGGAATAATGTAGTGTAATTATTCCTTTTTCCCTTCTGAACCAAACATTACTTGATTACAAAGAGTTGACTTGATAGGATAGTATTTATTTTTGTATAACATCTATGCAGTTTATCACACTAACACAGAAAGATAACACCATCAATTAGGAAATATGGGCCTGGTCTTAGCTATGGCAGAGGGCAAAAATTAAAAAATAAAGTGGTCATTCAAATATAGTCATAATTTCAAAAGTAATTGAAATTTAGTCATTTTTTATATAAAAATAAATCTGAACGAAAACACCATTCAAAATACGGATAAATACTCCAGTATAATACACTTTGGGTATTGCACAGCAAAATAATTGATATGTTTCATTGACTTTGCAATGCTAGCTATTTTTGAATGGCCAGTCTAAAAATTAGCTAGCCTATGCTATTTTTACAGCCCTCAGCCAAAGCCCAATTATCTAGGCTTATTCAAATCTCGGGCTAATCAATATTTTGGGTCAAAATATCATGGTATAGCCAGTTTTCGCACTGGTCAATAAAAAATAGCCAGTGTTTACCAAGTCAATGAAAAATAACTACTATTTTGCTGCAACAGAGATCGATCACGTATAATATACGGGAGTTTCTGGTGCATTTGTGTACGAACTCCAGCATATTATGCTGAACCGATATACTTTGCTAATTCCTTTATAATATACGGGAGACTAGAACACCAGTGTCTAAACTCTAGTATATTATACTGGATGTTTATACTTGCTGGAACTCCCGTATATTATGCGGGAGTTCCAATACAATTATACTTGAACTCCCGCATATTATACGGGAGTTCCAGCATAGTTATCGTGGAACTCCCGTAAAATATGCGGGAGTTCAGCCATACTTATGCTGGAACTCCCGTATAATATGCGAGCGTATTTTTCTAATTTTGAACAGTATTTTCGCTCAAATTTATTTTTACATAAAAAGTAGCTAATTTTCGATGATTTTTGAAACTTGATTATTTTTCAACGACCAGTTGTAAATCTGGCTATTTTTAAATTTCTCCCATATTTTGGTTATTCTAAGTTTGGTGGCAGTTTGCACGAGGAATTAGCATAAAAAATTGGAGTATTATTAGTTTTAGTCTATTCCAGTAACTATTTATATTCGGTAGCCAAAAGATATATAAAATTTATATTATTTTTGTATATAACATAAAGAATGTATATTTTGAGAGCGGCAATACAGAGCCATTTTCCTTACAAATTGACCAAAATACAAAATCGGCCAATCGATCAAAGTTAATTGCATTCGTTAGCCAAAAAATTATAAAATATACATATATAAAATATACATTTTGTTGGCTATTATTTTTGAAACGTCTACACTTCGCTAAAACAAATTCTACTGCTGGGATATGAGAATGGGATATTAATTTATTTGGTGCTGATAATTTTCTAACTACACTTAGAATTTTGAAATAGTTGAAGAGACGCCCGTGCTGAGCAAGGGCCCAATAGCTATATTATGTGACGTTAGATCTTTTTGGAAAAGTTTCCTAATATACCTATTAGTAAAATTATATTTTATAATATATTTTAATTTGAAATTACATCTAATATTACAAGTATCACACGCCATACCTCCAAATCTTCCCATATTTTAGAAAATATACCATAATATTCTAATAATACAACCTAAATCAAACTTACCATAATATTCTACCGAAGAGTACAATATCAGAACAAATACTATACCTCTAGTGAAAAGTACAATATTTAACATTTAAATCTTATTTGACTTTTGTAGATAAAAATTATCCCAAAAAATAATTTTCCACTCTTTTTGAGAAAATGGCAGAATACACCAAATTCCACGTTTAGTTTTTCATATTTCACGTTCACAAGAATTCTTGATGTTTCGATTTCCTTGTTTGTACTCAAATAAATAATAACGTTATGCCTCCAATAACATAGAATCACTTACTATTTTGATGAAATCACATATAACACGTGAATTTTATTGCGATAAATAGCATATATTATATATACATTTTTAATGTCACTACTTTTTCAAATAATTAGTAATTAAATGTGGAATAATTTTATTACCTCTCTAAACTTTGAAATTTGACTTAGAAAATAATTTATCAAAGTAGAATATTTGAGTGTTTTTTGTGTTCAATTTATATCCTTTCCCATAATTTGTTCTGTATATTTTATCTATGTTTTCCTTTACCATTTTATAAACATGTGTTTTCATAATTTAAATGACCTAAACCATTTTGTAATCTTCTTTCGGCTTCTATACAATTGGAGAATTCATCTAGCACAAATTAAAAACATTTTTGTTAGTACAAATTATGTAAATCAATACTGATAACAATATTACATTAATAAATTGAGCTCATGTTTGTTTTAGAAATTAACCAAATTAAATTTGAAATAACATTTCATGATTAAACATTTAAAATTAATAAATTAATAAGTGAATTCTTGTTAGCACTTTCTTTAATAATCTCATTTTACATGATTGAGATATTCAATAACCATAAATTAATATTCTTAAGTCCAATAGAATTTTCTTCTAATCTATATGAAAAATATTACGGCTGGCAAAAGCATGTGTTGGAAAATATTTTTATTTAACTTGCACGGTTTTCAAATATATTACTCACATAATTCACATATATAGCTAATTCACTATATACTTATTATAAAATCAGAAGTTAAAAGACGAAGATAAGTGTATGCAATAGTAAATAGAGAGAATTGTATGTTATGAACAGTTGGCAAATTGAAATGTGGAAGTTACTCCCTCCGTATCATATTGTTTGAAGTATTTTTCTTTTTAGTCTGTTCCAAAATAAATGACATATTTTTATATTTGGAAATAATTTAATTTTAAACTCTTCATTTTTACCCTTTTTGCCCTTAATAAAAAGTTTTTATAGTTACATAAATACTATAGCCCCACAAATTCTTTTTCTACTTAATCTTTTAAAACCACAAATTTTAAACACCTTCTTCTTTTTTATTAAACGTCGTACCGAGTTAAACTACCTAAAATAATATGAAATGGAGAGAGTAATTTGAATGAGACCTGACGTTAGGTCCACGTGGGGGAGTACAAAGAAGGCAGCAAGAGCTATTGTATTGGAAAGTGTGCAGTAATTAATGATGATATAAGGAAAGGTCAATTTAGCCAAGTAACACAAAAATTTATACATCAACTACACTAAAATCTTTTCTTAACCAATCCTTTTTTTACTTTTAACTGAAATGACCATATTACCCTTCAAATCTCAAGGCCTTTAAGGAAGCAGCTCAAGCAGAGATGTTGACCCCAAGCTCCTCAAATCCCTCTTATTAATAGTAGGAAAATATTGTGCATAAAGAAGAGTGAACCCATTCAAAAAGTATCCAATTCCTAATAAAACTTTAGTCAAAATCATATCTTACTGCGATATTACCAAGCTTTGAACTTAGAAAAGAGGTTTATTCTTTTAACTTCCTTTCCTCCTTTAATTTCATTGAAAGTAAATCATTGCTTTTGGAAGGGTTAATTTATTGTCCTTTTCTTTTGCTAATAATTTATTATCAAAAAGTAGTTTTTTGACTATAGGACCTTTATTTTGAGCTGCAATTGTGCCGCCTTCCGTGTCATCATTTTTTGGGGCATTTGCACCCGTATTTGCTTATGCTCGTTTTGTCTTTTTGTTTACAAGCGTAATCGTTATTTCACATAACTTCAGTCCAAGGGGCTGAAGTATTTCTTTTGTACTGGAAAACTTCAGCTGAAATTTTACTTAAGCTCTAGAACTTAAGTTTACTTAAGCTCTAGAACTTAAGTTTGCTTAAACCGTTTTCAGTTTAAGTTATCCAGTTATAAAATAAACACTTAAGCCGTTTCCAGCTTAAGTTAACACTCAAGCCGTTTTCAGCTTAAGTTGTCCAGTTATAAAATAAACAATTAAACCGTTTCCCGCTTAAGTTGTCCAGTTATAAAATAAACACTTAAGCCGCTTCCAGCTTAAGTTGTCCAGGTATAAAATAAACACTTAAGCCGTTTCCAGCATAAGTTGTCCAGTTATAAAATAAACACTTAAGCCGTTTCCAGCTTTAGTTGTCCAGTTATAAAATAAAAACTTCAGCCGTTTCAAGCTTAAGTTTTCCAGTACAAAAGAAACACTTCGGCCCAATGAGCTGAATTTATGTGAAAAAGTGGATACGGACGCAAATAGAAAGACAAAGCGGCTACAAGTTAAAAGGGGCCGTGAGATTTTTACATTTTCTTTTCGGTGGACTTGGTCCTCCTGGCCAGTATTTTTTTAAAAAGCCCAATGATACACGAAATATCTAACTTTCACGCAGAATTTAGGGAAGAGTCACATTCCAACGAGGTATAATGTAGGTAGCCTATTTCAATACAATCATTAGAGATTAATTTTACGGTTCGAACTTGTGATTTATGGATCATACGAAGACAACTTTACCGTTGCTCCAATGCTTTCCTCCGTGGAGAGAGTATACTTCTTTAAGTTTAATTTTTATATGGAGATAATAATAAGTAATCATTCACGAGTTGTGAAATTAGCAATCTAAAAAAATAAGGTGTATGTTATTATAACAATTAAAGTTCCATCGATGATGTAAAAAAATTGTGCTATCAATATATGTAAGTGATTTTATAAAAAAAAGAGTGAATTAGGAAATAGGTGGGTTAGCGTCAAAAGGAGGCCATTAGCTCCATATTAATTAGTTTATTAAAATTGCGCATCTTAATGGATAGACTGTCTTGTCGAGAATAATACTTTATGATTAAGATAAAAATAAGAGTGCAGTTCATGACTTTTTTATTTTATCCTTTGATTTTCTCTATTATTGTTTTCTACGTAAGAAACAATTATAATTCTCGTAATATATATTTTCTGAATAATACTAATAGATACTGAATGAGGAAAAAGGTAGAATAATAGAATTGGTTAAATCAATTTGTGAAAAACACAGAGTGCGTACAATACAATAATAATTCCTTTTCTAGTTCGACATCAAGACAAGCTTGTTGAGTCAACACTGGAAATAAATTAATATGGAATACGAATTTATTTCTTTCTCTTTTTTTACAGAATATCGAATGAGTATGCGATGACAACGTTAAAGATGCTTTTATATTATTCACGAATTATAAAAAATAAATTGGTGGAATGTCTTTAGAAGAAGTTTAGTTAGAGTGCTCCTTCCATTAATCAACGCACTTAGCTACTTTGGTATTACCCTAATCAAACCTATTAAAACTATGCTTATGACTTATCACTTTGATATGGTTTCTTGTTACTTCTGGCATCTAACCAACCAACAAGGGCGGTACATGATGGAATGGTAAGTACTTATTTATCCTTAACAAGAAGTTTTGAGTTCGAATTCGAGTTCGGGGTACGAGGTCGCATTTATTATGAAGTGTTTTAACTCCACACTATGGGACCTCAATGTTAGCAAACTGTATTTGTAAACTAATTCTGAAAAAATAAAGCAAAATAATATATGATGTTATAAACGTCAATACCACACAAGAGGGGGGGGGGGGTGATTTGTGTCGTACCTAATTTTCTGTGACGACCCAAAGGGTCATCACCGTAATTTTCCATTTCTTTGTGTTTTCGAAGCCTTGAAAACCTCTTATTTGATTGCTTCGATTTGCGTGCGCAGTCCGGGCGCGAAGCCGGAAAACCTTTATGTGTAAATACTTGAATTCTGTGTTAAAAACTATTAATTTTGATAATAATATTGCTATAGTTGACTTTGCTCAACATTTTGGGTAAACGGGCCCGGACCCGTGATGTGACGGTCCTGGAGAGTCCGTAGGACCGGGCGTATTCTTGGAATCGAAATCCGAAGTCCTAGGCCCGAGTACGAAATTTTTCGTGAAATTATTTTCTGAAAATGCTTAAGGAAAAATGAAAATGAGATTTGATCAAAAGTAATGGTATCGGGCTCGTATTTTGGTTCCGACGCCCGGTACAAGTCTTATATGAGCGTTAAGCGCTACCTGTAAAGTTAGGTTGAAAACGGACGTCATTTGACGTGTTTAGGACAAAAAATGGAAAATTTAAAAGTTTTGAACTTTTAAATGAAAATTATGAGTTTTGAAGGTTGATTCTTTGATTTTGATGTTATTTTAGCAATTTGATCGCCCGAGCAAGTTCGTAGGATGATATTGAGTTAGTGTGTGTGGTTGGTTGGGAGCCCCAAGGGCTCGGGAGTGATTCCGGGGGTGGTTCAGGGTGCTTTGTTCTTAAAAACTTAGCAGATTTTCTGCAATTCTTACACAGGTCTTTTCCTCTATGCAATCGCATAGGCTTGTCTGCGATCGCACAGAGTCCCTTATCAGCGCTCCCACTTTGTTCAATGCGATCGCATTCCTTAGTATGCGATCGCATAGCTTGGCCAGCCTCTTCAATGCGATCACATCCCCTTCTACGCGATCGCACAACTTTAAGCCTCACCTGAAAGTATGGCTTCCCTCCCTTCTATGCGTTCGCATTAACCTGTCTGCGACCGCATAAGCTAGCTTCCCACTTCTCTATGCGATCACATCAGTTGCCCTGCGATCACATAGACCAAATTTGCCCAGTGACTTTAAAATCCTAAAAACAGAACAGTGAAGGGATTTCTTCCCAAATTCTCACACGAGCTCTTCCTAAAATCCTCCATTAGACGAAATTCAAGCTCCCATTTCTTCATAGTTCTTTGGGTAAATAATCCTAACTTCATTTCTTCTTGCTTTTTTCTTCTAAACATCAATTATCTAACCCTAAAATATGAAATCATGGTAGAAATTAAGGCTTTTGGGTAGAGTTAGGTTTTTGAGAATTCTGGGCGATTCAACCTCAATTTGGGGTCGAATCTTGAAACAAATCATATATTTGGACTCGCGGGGTTAGGGGTAATCGGAATTTGGTCCGAACCTCGAGTTTGGACCATGTGGGCCTGGTGTCAAATTTTGGTATTTTTGGAAGAAAGTTAGAAAATGCATTTCTAAGCTAGGAAATTATATCCTCGTGCTATTATTGATAGTATTGAATCGATTTATGTTAGATATTGTTGGTTCGGGGTGGAATTCTAGAGGAAACGCGATTGTTGAGCTTTGAGTTGCTATTTTCGGATTCGAGGTAAGTGTTTGATCTAACTTTGGCTTGAGGGAATATGATTAAGATGATATTTGTTATCTGCTATGTGGAGTCGGTGTATAGGTATGGTGATGGTTACTTATGCGCTTGATTCTAGCATAACCGTGAGTCATAATTACTTTTAAAATTCAAGAGAAGTGAACAATTGTGTTAATTTTTGTTAAATGAACTATGAAGTGTTAGTTGAGAAGCAAATGAGCTAAAGAAGGAATTTTGGTATTTTTTCCTTGCCGGGACTTGTTGTTGAATCGTTTTCCCTTGAGGGGACGTATTGTTGAGTTGTTCTCCCTTGCCGGGACTTATTGTTGAGTTGCTCTCCCTTGCCGGGACTTATTGTAGAGTTGTTCTCCCTTGTCAGGATATTTTATCTTGTTGTATATTCCCTTATTGTTTTGTTGTGACCGTTGATTAGGTGAGGAAGAGAGAGATTATGCAAGAAGGGTCTTTCTGTGCCACGTTTTGATAATTTTGCACGAATGTTCTTTTGTGCCATGTTTCTTGATTATTTGAGCACGAAAGGTCATTCCGTGCCTTGATGTGAGAGTTATGTGAAGAAAGCACGACGGGTAATGCGGTGCACTATATTTGACAGTTTTGGTGAGCACGAAGGGTAATGTCGTGCATTATATTTGACAGTTTTGATGAGGAAAGCACGCAGAGTGATGCCGTGCACTATATTTGACAGTTTGGTGAGAATTGAGAGTAAAAGCACGAAGGTTGGTGTCGTGGAGTTGTTGATTTACTGGCTTTCTTTTATTGATGATTAATATTCAGTTCCATTTCTTGTTCGTTGGACTTATAATTGAACTGTTACACCCCCAGCATGTCCCATCCCTATTATCTATTTAAATTTTGTTATCCGTTTTTTACTGCGCATATATGTGTATATGTTGATTGTTGTAGGTCCGGTCTAGCCTCGTCACTACCTCACCGGGGTTAGGCCAGGCACTTACCAGTACATGGGGTCGGTTGTGCTGATGCTAGACTTATGTGCCTTTTGTGCACAGGTCAGGATACAGCTTACGGACCGCAGCAGTAGCTAGGGAGCGAGCCTTCAGTCCAGAGACTCCGAGGTAGTTCGCTGGCGTTCGCGGGCCCTGAGTCTCATCTATTTTTTTCAGTTTGTTTTCATTGTATCGAAACAGATTTGATATGTTTTTTCTTTCAGACTGATGTTTTTAGTACTCTTTTAGTAGTCCGTGAGTAGTGACACCAGATACTGGGTAGAGACATGTTACAAATTTCCGCACCTTACTAGTGTTATTTTGTTCAAAGTCTTCCGCGTGGTTTTTAATTAATTATTTCAGTTATTATACTATTTTAGATTAAAGTTTCTGTGAAACGTTTAAAAAGGTTGGCTTGCCTTGCTCCGACAAAAGGTGCCATCACGACTACCGAGGGATCAAAAATTCGGGTCATGACATTTTCGCATTAGAAGAACCAGGCTCTTCTATGTGTTCTAACTACAACAGTTTGTGGAATAACAAATCCTGAAAGTAAAGTGCACAGAGATTTTTACGTGGAAAACACCTGGCTCAAAAGGTGAAAAAATCACAACCTACTACTTAGTAGGATTTTCCCAAACTCCACTAATATCACAGAGCCAAAAACAGCATTTACAAAACTGCTTGTAAACCTAAGGATTTACTCTAATCCCAGTGTAGCACACAACCTCAACTGTTGCGACACTTTCAAGTTAACTTTAACTTGAATACTCAAAGTACCTAATACGATTCCTTCTAAATAAGCTGAAAGGTACAATATGAAACACCTACTACAATTGAACTAGAATAAGAATATACACAATGGAACTGGTTCTTCTATCTCGTTCAAGTAGATTAAGGAATGCACAGTTATATCTTACATATATTGCTTGCAAAACAACCTTGTTCTTTTGCTCTATATTATGCTTTACTTCTACGTATGTGCTTAACCTGTAAAAGAAAACAACTTGGTTATTTTATAGATTAGCAGTTAGAATTTGATCGAGACTCTAATGCTTATCCTTTGTCTATTTGATTCCTTAACAAATACAAACTCCAACTCTTATCATGGCTTAGGATTGTGTTCTCTTCTAATAAGGAGACAGTCCTTTTAGAACTCAATGCAATCTTTTCGATCAGTTCAGAAGAGATTTCCTGCGTGATCTTCAATGCATATCTTCCTCACGTGCCTCCCATGTGCAATTGTTATAACAAAACTATGTCTCCCAAGATGGACCAGGTCCATCCCTGAGTTCATTTGTCAATCTTCAAAATTTCAACTGAACTTGGTCCAACAAATTTTCTCTTTTTGATAATAACAAACGCTGTGCTTTTTCTGATCAGAGAACCTGTAGAACTCAGTTGAAATATCAACACTTAAAATTTTAACTTATCATTAAGGACCAGATTTAATTAGATCAAAAACATCACATGTTCATATAATAGATTTAAGCACAATATCTTCTCCCTTTTGGTATCATCGAAAAGTTGCATAAAGAATGTGAATCCCAGATAATTAATTGGTACTCATAGCCACTGGGGTAACTGCAAGTGAAAGCATTCTTTAGTTAATCAAAAATCAACTTAACAAAAAGTAAGGAAACTTCATTTATTGATAAGTCATGCTTCTACATTGCATTCCACAAAAAGAAAAATAGAACTACCAACCATGAGCAAAAATAGAAAGAAAAAAAACAGATTAAGTCCCTAATATGGGTCACTAGGGGGGTTCTAGACTGGTTCACAACATGACAAGACACCTAAGGCTTAGAAGAGCTGGAGGGTTGGGTTTGTTGCAGATTGAGAATTTGCTGGGGCATTCCTTTATTTTTCTCCTTCTCCTTTACAAGTTCAACTCTCAACCCATTTTTTTCTTCCTCCAATTCAACAATTCTGGCTTGAAGCCTTGCTATCTTAGCATCCCTTGTCCCAACCTCCTGAACTAAATCTCTAACCTTGTTGTTTACAGGAGTCTTCACTGATGAACTAAGTTTAACTGGGCCAGTACAGAGCAGATAATCACAAGCTTGGAGGGTCTTGATGCCAAAATGCTCTTTGGTGGACGCCATTTCCCACTTCTTCAAGGGAACATTCAGCCTTTCAAGCATTGTAGTCAGAATAAATCCATAGGGAATGGCTTGAGCCTTTGAGCCATTGAGCACCCTTTCCAGCAACTTCACTATGAAGGCAAGCCAGCTAATCTGCTTTCCTTCATTCAGGCAATGCATGAGGAACTGGTCCATGTAGTTAGATCTATGCCCCCTCTCCTGTCTGGGCAGAAGGCATTTGTTTACAAACTAAAAGAGCACTTTATGCTCTAGCCTCATTTCACTTTTCTGAATAGCCCTTCCCTCAGGCACCTCCCCATCAGATTTTGTGTCATAGAAGTTCCTAGTGATTTGAAGATCAGTAGGTAATCCATCCAGACAAGGCCATCTTTGCCTTGTATAGTCATCGTATCCCTCACAAGGGATGTCCAGAGTTTTTCCCAGCTTGGAAACATCATACATCACCTTCACTCCTTTCACTATGCTAGTTACCAGTCCATTTTTCACTATCCTATTTGCCATTAACTCAACAAGCTTTTCCTGGCCAATTTACCATAAATATGAAGGACCATATCCTTCCACCCCTGTGCTTCTAGTGCAGTCACAAGTATTATTATGCCTGGCTCATACAGGTCTTTGAGCAGTCTTCTCTTCAAGATTTTCCTCTTGCCAAACATGGAATACCTATCTTGTTCATGTTCTGACTCATTTTCTTTTTCTTCTTCACTCCACTCATCATCCTCTTATTCAGTTATCTTCACTTGTTTACCCTTTTTAGCTGACCTAGTTCTCTTGGCCAGAGAGGCTTCAGCAGGTACAGATTTGGATGGATTCTTGATAGAAGACCTAGTTCCCTTTGATTTGGCAGTGAGAACTTCCATAGTAGTACCCCTCTTTTGATGGACCAGTTATATCCTCCTCCTTCTCTTCACCAACAACCTCAGAACTTTCACCTATTTTTGATTTTCCTTTTTCTTTCCTCTTTTCTTGCTCTCCTCTAAAGCTTTCTGCAATTCTTCTTCACTCTCCCTAACTCTACTTCTTGTGGTTCTAACCCTAGGAGCAGACTTGGTGATAAAATTTTACTTTTTTTGGTTGGTTTAGACGCAGTATGGGTCCTTTGTGAGGATGCCTTGCGTTTCTTTGAGTCATAACTAGCCCCAAATTTCTTCAGCATATCTACCAAAGTTTCTTCTGCAGATGAACCAGATTTATCTTGTTGTTCACTCAGATTAACCAAACCCTCAACAGCTTTTCCTGAGCCACTTCCCCCAGACTTCGAGCCTCCCTCTTCCCCACTACCACATATAGCTAACACTTCCTTCTTCTTTTACTTCCTCATTTTCCCAGAATCAGCTCCATCAACATCTTTGGCAGCCCCTACCAAAACATACCTATTTTCCTTCCTTTGAACTACATCAGAAAAGACAAAGCATGTGCTTACCTCTCCTAGGGCTTCTTTACGTTTGACATTATCAGAAGACCCATGTTCATCTCCTTCACTTGCAGAGATGTAGTCATCAGATTCAGAACTTGAGTCAGCCTCTTTGGTTGGAGAATCTTTTCTTTGACTGGCCTTCAATCTCTCATTTAGAGCTTTCCTCAATGGAACAGAATCAATTGTTTTTCTTTCTAGCATTTTCTGGCGACATAATCTTGGTTTGGGGTTTCAACAGGTGGTGTGGAAGATGAGATGGTGTTAGGTAAGACTGGTGGTAGAGTTCCAGGATTGTCTTGGGGATTTGTCATGGTGGAGAATTTTTGACAATCTTAGAAGAATTTTGGAGAAGAGAATGGATGATTAGAGGTCTAAGTGAAGAATGACGGCTATGAGTGATTTGTGGGTTTTTAAAGAGGGGTTATGATTAGACCAGTAAAAGCAACTTTTCCAGTGGTTTATTAGAAGTCTAGTTAATTGAGAATTCCGATCTCCTTAGTGATTAATGATGATTGTTAATATTTAGGGAAAATACCTGTTATTTTTAGACTTCCAGTTTTAATGAAACTGGTTCAATTTGCCCAACGGATAGAGTTTTTGGACAATTGGTATATCTAGGACTCTTGCTTATGATTGGTAATTTAATTTTTCTAATTCTGCAAAGTATAGAAGCATACCTGAACTTTTTCATGAGCATATATTGACGAACCAGGTTCTTCAAGTGAAACTTCTATTGATTATGCCTCAAATTTCAGAATAGAAAACTTTGTAATAGATCAATGAGTTATATAAATACATGTCACAAGAGTATACTATTAAAGTATGAGACTGAGTAAGAATTAATCTATATATTTACATGAATTAAGAACTCCTAACCAATTTGTTTTTCATTTTTTATTTTTTTCATTGTGCAATCTGAACTGGACCTTTTAGGTGATTTTAATCATCCCTAATTCCAACCTGTTCCTTTCAAAGTTTTCTCTACTCAGTGTCTTAGTGAAGCTGTCAACTATTTATTTATCAGTAGCACAAAATTCTATGGAGATTAGCCTTTTCTCATAGTTGTCTCTTAAGAAGTGGTGTCTAACATCTATGTGGTTAGTCTTTTTATGATGAACATGGTTCTTTGTCATACTAATTGCACTAGTGTTATCACTGAATATTAGTATGCACCCCACTTCAATTCCAAAGCCTACCATTTGTTGCTTAATCCACGGTAATTGAGCACAACATGAAGCAACAACAACATATTCAGCTTCAGCAGTAGAGAGAGCCACTGAATTCTGTTTTTTGGTAGCCCATAATGCAAGATAAGAACACAGGAAGTGTATCATACATGAAGTGCTCTTCCTATCCACTAGGAAACCTGCATAGTCAACATCAGCATATCCAATTAAGTCAAAATTACTACCTTTGAGATACCATAGACACAGATCAGTTGTGCCTTTCAAGTATCTCAATATTCTTTTGACAGCTGTCAAATGTGAATCCTTTGGATTTGCCTAGAAATGAGCACAAAATCCTACATTGAAAACAATGTCAGGTCTGCTGGCAGTAAGATACAAAAGTAAACCAATCATACCCATGTACAACTTTTGATCAACTGATGAACCAGGTTCATCAACATTTAATTAAGTGGCAGTTGCAATAGGTGTATCTATATCTTTGGATTCTTCCATTTTAAATTTCTTGATTAGTTTTTTTTGTGTACTTTTGCTGATGGATCATAGTACCATTTGGACTTTGTTTGATCTACAAACCTAAGAAGAAGTTGAGTTCACCCATCATATTCCTTTCAAACTCACTGCCCATTAGTTTTATAAAGTTCTTACTCAACCTATCTGTAGTGGCCCTAAATATTATGTCATCAACATATATTTGTACAACAAGAAGATATTTACACTGAAAACAATGTCAGGTCTGCTGGCAGTAAGATACAAAAGTAAACCAATCATACCCCTGTACAACTTTTGATCAACTGATGAACCAGGTTCATCAACATTTAATTAAGTAGCAGTTGCAATAGGTGTATCTATATCTTTGGATTATTCCATTTTAAATTTCTTGATTAGTTTTTTTTGTGTACTTCTGCTGATGGATCATAGTACCATTTGGACTTTGTTTGATCTGCAAACCTCAGAAGAAGTTGAGTTCACCCATCATATTCATTTCAAACTCACTGCCCATTAGTTTTGCAAAGTTCTTACTCAACCTATCTGTAGTGGCCCTAAAAATTATGTCATCAACATATATTTGTACAACAAGAAGATATTTACCTTTTTCTCTTATGAACAAAGTGATGTCAATTTTACCTCTTTTGTACCCATGCTCTAGTAGGAATTTTGACAATCTTTCATACAAAGCTCTAGGGGCCTGCTTGAGATCATATAGGGCTTTATCTAGTTTGTACACATGCTCAAGACACTCCTTGCTTTCAAAACTTGAAGGTTGTTTAACAAACACTTCTTCCTTGAGGTAGCCATTTAGGAAGGCACTTTTGACATCCATCTGATGAAGAATGAATTCCATATGTGCTGCAAAGGCTATGAGAAGTCTAATTGCTTCAAGTCTAGCAACTGGATCAAAAGTCTCATCATAATCAATACCTTCCTCTCCTTGGACCTCCAACCTTGCCTTGTTTCTTGTAACTTTTCCATCTTCATCTACTTTGTTCCTGAAGACCCATTTTGTTCCATTGACTGATCTCTCCTTGGGTCTTCGAACCAAGTGCCAGATTTGACTTCCCTCAAATTGATTTAGTTCATCCTAGCATTGACAGAATCTGCATCCTGCAAAGCCTGAGCAACATTTTTGGGTTCAATGAAGGATAGAAAGGCATCAAGTGCACACATGTTCTTCAGTTAAGATCTAGTTTTGACTCTAGATGTTGGATCATTGATGATGATCTCAATGGAATGAGAACTTAGGTACTTGTAAGATTTACCCACCAGCTGGTCCCTGCTAGATGCTTCTTCATTGTTATGCTGCAGAGGAATATGTTCAGGTACAAGTTCCTTTAGAGAATTTTAGTCGGTTTCTCTCAGATTGGTTCCCCTGTCAGGTTGCCCTGAGTGGAAGGACCTATTCCATTATATGTTCCTTCCTTTGATGCCACATTGACTGGTGATGTGGCTTCAGTCAATTGTCTCACCAGTCCGATGGCTTTATCTTCATGTTCCCATTTCTCAGAAAGAATGTTAAATTCATCAAATACAACATGTACACTTTATTCTACACACAAAGTTCTTTTATTAAACACTTTATATGCTTTACTATGTGAAGAATATCCCAAGAATACTCCGTCATCACTTCTGGAATCAAACTTACATAGGGAGTCTTTGCCATTATTATGCACATAGCACTTGCAACCAAAAGCCCTAAGATGGGAAATGTTTAGTTTTATCTATTTAAGAAACTCATAGGATGTTTTCTCTACAAGAGGTCTAGTCATGCATCTATTTATTATATAACATGCAGTGTTTATAGCCTCTGCCCAGAATCTGTAAGGTAGTTTACAGGAAAGAAGCATGGTCATTGCCATATCCTCAAGGGTTCTGCTATTTCTTTCAACTACCCCTTTTTGTTGAGGGGTCCTAGGAGCAGAGAAATTATTATCTATTCCATTTTCATAAAAAAATTCACCAAACATTGAATTTTCAAATACAGTTCCATGATCAGACCTAATGGATACAAGTTGATTTCCTAACTATTTCTGGGGTTTTCTATCAAAAGCAGTGAATATTTCAAATGCTTCATCTTTAGAGGTTAGAAACAACACCCACGTAAATATAGAATAATCATCAACAAGAACCATTACATATCTTATGCCACCTCTGCTCATGGCTCTCATTGGACCACAGAGATCCATACGAACCAGTTCCAACGTCTTGGACGTACTTACCATTCTCTTGGGTTTGAAGGATGACCTTACCTGCTTCCCCCTTGAACAGGCCTCACAAGCTTTGTCTTACTTAAACTTAATATTAGATAATCCTATTACCAAGTCTTTGGAGACTAATTTGTTCAATTGATTTAGAATGGCATGGCCAAGTCTGTGCCAAATGAGGGGATCATTAATTAACATACTTAAGCAAGTGAGTTCATTTTCAGAGAGAGTTGACAAATCTACAATGTAAATATTGTTAATATCTTATCCTTGCAAAACAATCTTGTTAGTAGTAAGGCTAATCACAAAATATTTTGTGGAAGTGAAAGCCACAAGATTACCTCTATCACATAGTTGTGACACACTTATCAGGCTATATTTCAAGCCATCTATCAAATAGACATTCTCAATGGAATGAGAGTTTGTCTTTCCTACCTTTCCAACTCCAATGATCTCACCATTTTTTTCATTTCCAAAGGAGACATTACCTCCTTTTAGGTTCTCAAGTGAAAGGAACTGATCTTTGTTCCCAGTCATATGTTTTGAGCACCCACTATCCATGTACTATATTTGGCTACTCCCTTTCACTTGGACCTGCAAAATGAAATCATAGGTTAGTCTTAGGAACCCTATCTAGTTTGGGTCTCTTTCTATGGGAAAAACGATGAATTAAAATTTTCTTTGCCCAACCAGATAGTTTTTGTTTTTCTTGAACAAAGGATTTGTTTTTTGACTGGCCTTCTCTTTTGCATTGCATTCATTTTTATAATGGCCAGTCTTACCACAATGTGTGCATATCTTATTTTCAGGAAGTGTGAGGTACTTGTTTTTGGGATCCCATTTTGGAGCTTGTGTCCCAAATCCAAGTCCTCTCTTATTGCTGTTGTGATGTTCTTGCAACCAGGAGAGTGCATCAGAAGCCTTGTTCCATTTGCATATTCTGTCTAGTTCATGTTTCACCTTTCCTAAATATTTTTTAGGACCTTAATCAATTCATCTTTCCTAGTTTTTCTTCTAGGGCGAGAAATGATTGATCAACCTTTTTCTTTCCTGTCCCTAATTTCCGTTTAATATTTTCAGATCTAAGTTCTAGGACATTATTTTCAAGTTGAAGAACCTAGTTTTTCATCTCCGTATTTATGTTGTCACTCTCATCAGCCCTAGAGTCTAACCTTTTGCATTTTGCTTCTACGATGAAACATTCCCTAGACAGAACATTCTTCTCATTGTTTATTATTTCAGACTCATCAATGAAGTCCAATAGTAGCTCAGCCAACCTTTGTTTAGACAAAAATTTAATCTTTTTTTTAAGATGTAGGATACTTACCTCCTGTTAATCCTCTGATTCTCTGATGGCCATAAGTGCTTTCTCATTTTCAGCTTCATCTTCTGAGTCCTCATATGAGGTTTCTCCCCATGCAACAACCATGGCTTTAGTTGAACCTTTGTTTCTTCTTGGTTGGACATGTTCCTTCTTCATATTTCTCAGTTCAGCTCTTTCTTTCTTCCATTCAATCTTCCATTGAGGGCAGTTCTTGATCATGTGGTTTGTCTTACCACACTTGTAGCAACCATCGTTTGTCTGCTTCTCAGGAGCCCTAGATTTGTTGAAGGTTGTTCCTCTTGAAGGACTCTTTCCTCTCATACGATACTTTTTGAAATATCTGGTAATCATAGCCATTTCATCATCTTCTAGATCTAATCATTCTAAGATTCTTAGAGACAAAATTCTTTATTTATTTAGACGTCCATCTTCATAGTCTGTCTTCTCAATTTATAGGCAGTAATATTTCCAATCACTTAATCCAATTTTAGGGTAGCAGTATTTTTGGATTCCTGAATAGCTGTGATTTTGCTTTCCCAGGCAATTGGTAGAACTCTAGCCAAGATCTTCTCAACTTTGTCTTCTTCCAGGATAATCCTTCCAAAAGACTCAAGTTCATTTGTTAGTGTAGTGAACCTAGTATACATCTCTTGGATGGTTTTTCCATCCTTCATAGTGAAATTGTCATGTTGAGAATATAGCAATGTTCCTCTTGATCTTTTCACTTGAGGTGTTCCCTCATTGGCCACTTGTAATGTGTCCAGAATTTCCTTGGCAGTGTTACAACTTTGAATCCTGCTATACTCATTTGGGAAAAGTCCACATACTAGCCATTTCTTTGCCTTTGCATTCTTTTCCCACTTCTTTAAGTCTTCAACAGTTCAATCAACTCTTGTCTTTGGAACATCCAACCCTTCAGCAGTCTTCTTTATTGTGGCTAAAGGATCATCAATGATGATGTCTTAAAGCTCGCAGTCTTTATCCATGATGTGGTCTCTCATTCTAGTCTTCCACGAGGAGTAGTAGAGACCATTGAAAAGTGGAGGCCTAGCAGTGGATTGTCCTTCCCAGTTACCAGGTGGTGCACTCTTGTTGATCTTTCCTAAGGTGTTAACCTCTTCAAGGATAACCTGCTCTGATACCAATTGGTGTTATAAACGTCAATACCACACAAAGGGGGGGGGGGGGGTTATGTGGTACCTAATTTTTTCTTTAGAAGAACCAGGTTTTTCTAAGTGTTGTAACTACATCTGTTTGAAGAATAATAAAATGAATGTAAAGTGCACAAAGATATTTACGTGGAAAACACCTTGCTCAAAAGGTGAAAAAACCACGACCTGCCATTCAGTAGGATTTTCCCAAACTCCACTAAAATCACTAAGCCAAAAACAACATTTACAAAACTCTTTGTAAGCCTATGGATTAACTCTAATCCCAGTGTAGCACACAACCTCAAGTGTTGCGACACTTTCAAGTTAACTCTAACTTGAATACTTACCTAATATAATTGCTTCTAAATAACCTGAAAGGTACAATATCAAACACCAACTACAATTGAACTAGAATAAGAATAAACATAATGGAACTGGTTCTTCTATCTTGTTCTAATAGCTTCAGGCGTGCACACTTATATCTCACATATATTTCTTGCAAAACAGACTTGCTCTTTTGCTCTCAATTATGCTTTACTTCTGCGTATGTGCATTACCTGTAAAAGAGAACAACTTGGTTAATTAATAGATTAGCAGTTAGAGTTTGATCGAGACTCCAATGCTTATCCTTAGTCTATTTGAGTCCTTAACCAATACAAACTCCAACCCTTATCCTAGCTTAAGATATTGTTCTCTTCTAATAAGGAAACTGTCCTCCTTAGAACTCAATGCAATCTTTTCGATCAGTTCAGAAGATATTTGCTGCATGATCTTCAATGTATATCTTCGCATGTGCCTCCCATGTGAAATGGTTATAACAAAACTGTGTCTCCCAAGATGGACCAGGTCTATCCCTGAGTTCATTTGTCAATCTTTAAAACTTCAACTGAACTTGGGCCAACAAATTCCCTCTTTTTGATGATGACAAACTCTGTGCTTTTTCTGATTAGAGAACCTGTGAAACTCAGCTGAAATATCAACACTTAAAATTTTAATTATCATTAAGGGCCATATTTAATTAGGTGATAAACATCACATGTTCAGATAATAGATTTAAGCACAATATCTTCCCCTTTTGGCATCATCGAAAAGTTGCATAAATAATATAAATCACAGATAATTAATTGGTACTCATGGCCACTGGGGCAACTGCAAGTGAAAGAATGCTTTAGTTAATAAAAAATTAACTTATCAAAAAGAACTATTAAGAGCATAATTAACAAAAAGCAAGGAAGCTGCATTCATTGATAAGTGATGCTTCTACATTGCAGTCCACAAAAAGAAAAACAGAACTACCAACCATGAGCAAAAATAGAAAAGAAACAAAACAGATAAAGTCAAAACAGAACTACCAACCATGAGCAAAAATATAAATGAAACAAAACAGATAAAGTCCCATATCTGGGTCACTAGGGGGGTTCTAGACTGGTTCACAACAGGACAGAACACCTAAGGCTTAGAAGAGCTGGAGGGTTGGGTTCTTAGCAGATTGAGCATTTGCAGGAGCATTCCTTCATTTTTTCCTTCTCCTTTGCAAGTTCAACTCTCAACCCATTTCTTTCTTCCTCCAATTCAGTAATTCTATCTTGAAGCCTTGCTATCTCAGCATCCCTTGTCCCAACCTCCTAAACCAAGGCTCTGACCTTATTGTTCACAGGAGTCTTCACTGATAACAAGGTTAAACTGGGCCAGTACTGAGTAGATAGTCACAAGCTTGGAGGGTCTTGATGCTGAAGTGCTCTTTGTTGGTAGCCATTTCCCACTTCTTCAAGAGAACATTCAGCTTTTCAAGCAAAGTTGTCAGAATAAATCCATACGGAATGGCATGAGCATTTGAGCCATTGAGCACTCTTTCCAGCAACTTCACAATGAAGTGGCGAGCTAATCTACTTTCCTTCATTCAGGAACTGCATGAGGACCAGGTCCATGTAGTTAGATGTATGCCTCCTCTCCTGTCTAGGCAGAAGGAATTAGTTTACAAACTCAAAGAGCACTTTATGCTCTAGCCACACTTAACTTTTCTTAACAGCCCTTGCCTCAGGCACCTCCTCATTTGATTTGGTGTCATAGAAGTTCCTAGTTATTTGAAGATCAGTAGGCAATTCATCCAGACAAGACCATCTTTTCCTTGTATTCATCATATCCCTCTTTGCCCAGCTTGGCAGCATCAAATTTCACCTTCACTCCTTTCACTGTGCTAGTTACCAGTCCATTTTTCACTGTCCCATTTTCCGTGTACTCAACAAGTTCTTTCATGGCCAATTTACCATCCATCTGAAGGACCATGTCCTTCCACCCATGTGCTTCTAATGCAGTCACAAGTCTCATCATGCCTGGCTCCTCCGGGTCTTTGAGCATTCTTCCCTTCAAGATTTTCCTCTTGTCAAACATGGCATACCTATCTTGTTCATGTTGTGACTCATCTTCTTTTTCTTTTTCACTCCACTCATCACCCTCTTATTCAGTTATCTTCACTTGTTTACCCTTTTTAGCTGACCTAGTTCTCTTGGCCAGAGAGGCTTCAGCAGGTACAGATTTGGATGGCTTCTTGATAGAAGACCTAGTTCCATTTGATTTGGCAGTGAGAACTTCCATAGTAGTACCTCTCTTTTGATGGACCAGTTATATCCTCCTCCTTCTCTTCACCAACAACCTCAGAACTTTCACCTATTTTTGATTTTCCTTTTTCTTTCCTCTTTTCTTGCTCTCCTCTAGAGCTTTCTGCAACTCTATTTCACTCTCCCTAACTCTATTTCTTGTGGTTCTAACCCTAGGAGCAAACTTGGGTGCTGAAGCTTTACTTTTCTTGGTTGGTTTCGATACAGCAGGGGTCCTTTATGAGGATGCCTTGCATTTCTTAGGGTCATAACTAGGCCCAATTTCCTTCAGTATATCTACCAAAGTTTCTTCTAGAGATGAACCAGGTTCATCTTATTGTTCACTCAGATTAACCAAACCTTCAGCAGCTTCTCTTGAGCCACTTCCCCCTGACTTCGAGCCTCCCTCTACCCCACTACCACATATAGCTAACACTTCCTTCTTCTTTTTTGTTCTTCATTTTCCCAGAATCAGCCCCATCAACATCTTTGGCAGCCCTACCAAAACATACCTATTTTCCCCCCTTTGAACTATATCAGAAAAGACAAAGCATGTATTTACCTCTCATAGGGTTTCTTGACGTTCGGCATTGTTAGAAGACCCACGTTCATCTCTTTTATTGGCAGAGATATAGTCATCAAATTGAGAACTTTAGTCAGCCTCTTTGGTTGTAGATTTATTTCTTTGACTGGACTTTAATCTCTTATTTAGATCTTTCGTCAAAGGACCAGAAGCAAAAGTTTTTCTTGCTAGCATTTTATGGTGATGGAATCTTTGTTTTGGGGTTTCAACAAGCGGTGTGGAAGATTAGGTGGTGTTAGGTGAGACGGGTGGTGGAGTTCCAGGATTGCCTTGGGTATTTGTCATAGTGGAGAATTTTTGGAAATCTTAGGAGAATTTTGGAGAATTTTGTAGAAGAGAATGGATGATCAGAGGTCTAAGTGAAGAATGATGGTTATGAGTGATTTAGGGGTTTTCAAAGAGGGGTTATGATTAGATCAGTAAAAGCAGCTTTTTCAGTGGTCTATTAGAAGTCTAATCAAATGAGAATCCTGTTCTCCTTAGTGATTAATGAGGATTGCTAATATTTAGGGAAAAGACCCGTTATTTTTAGACTTCTAGTTACAATGAAACTGGTTCAATTTGCCCAACGGATAGAGTTTTTGGTCTTTTGGTATATCTAGGACTCTTGCTCGTGATTGGTAATTTAATTTTTCTAATTGTGAAAAGTATAGAAGCATACCTGAACTTTTTCATGAGCATATTGCCCTCCCTGCTTGCCTCATGGCTCAGAGAGGAACATAGCGATAGGTTCCCCTCAGGCCAATGAGTATGAGGAATGGTGCATCTCGAGAACGAACAATGAACTCCCCTGTTGAGAGCCACTCATACATCCATTGCACTTGATCTTCCTTCAGATTCTCAAATAACTCTACCCATCCTCTAGCGTCCTCTGGTCGGGAAAACATGTTAGGCATGAAGTTCATTCGCTTTGGGTGGTGAAACTCGATATGATCATCCTAGTCTATGTTTATGATTTCCTGTTGGTAATCACCTCTCTGAAAGTGTTCTATAAGATAGAGTTGAGGAAATAGAGTACAACCTTGTAAATGTTTGGCCCCTTGTTGACACTTTTCCAGGGCCCGATATATCTTAGCGACAATCATGGACACTATGCTGAAAGACTGCACGTCAATCTCTTCTATCAAGGTCTTGGTTACCATGGCTAGTCTAGTTTGGATCCTAGCCTTCCTCATAGGAAAGACTATCATCCCCAGAAAACAGAACATGAAGACGAAAACCTTTCTGTGGATATGCCCTAAAGAGGTAAGGAAAAATTTATCAGTGTAGGTGCAGTATGACTTGCTATGGCCATACCTCTCGTACAAGTAATCAAATGGTATGTAAGAGTCTTTAGACAAGTCAGATCCGGGTTTTTCTTGAGTCCCATCATCTTAAGAAAGCCTCTACCTTTGCGATTCTCCGGCATAAGCAGACCTGGAGTCTCCCAAGGAATAGAAGCTAGATCCTCTATTTCTTCCAGTAAAGAGGCCATTTCCAAATCCCCGAAGTGAAACACTGATCGATCACTATCCCAGAACAAACTTGCAGCCTCTACGACTTTGTTGTCAGACTGGATTTACAGAAGTGAAGGCAAGTTTCCAAATTATTTGCTTACACGGGTCTGATCGCTAGCATGAAGGTCCTCTCACCAGCTTAGCAGCCTTGGGTTAATGTTGGTTACCATACCGAATCTGGGGACTTCGTGCCTCATGTTTTGTAAAACAAAGGGTTATACCCAGACTCGACTATTTAAATCAACAATTAGCATAAGCATTTAGTTCTCCAAATAAATGCACAGAACATGGAGGTATCCGTTTGGGTCTCAAGGAAACCCGATGGACTTTGGACTAGGCTATCTTAATGAGTCATTATGCGGACAACATAACTGACTCGGCTAGGTTTGACCATGATGCATGTTCAGTTTAACAGAGTAAGGTTTCTATTTGAAGTGCTAGACTGGTACCCTTAAGCAGACAAATCAAGAGGGAAAGGCGCGGAACCGTCGACTACACCATTGATCGACTGATTTTACCGCAAATATGTCTGCCAAACTTAGGGGGTGATAATACCGGAAGAGCGCAACCACTCATTATAAGCGTTTCTATAGGATTTGTTTTGGTACGAGTGGAGTATGATGTTGAAGATGCAATTTTACAAGAATGAAACAAGTTGACATGTATTTTAACGTACATACGATGATTTCAATAAATGCTAAAAATTACAACTGTATTGAAATAATAAAGCAGTAAAGGAAAGCAGTTAAAGGAAAATAAAGACATGAAGAGCCAAGCTAGTTTCACGATGAAATAATTAAAAGGCAAGAAATAAAGGCAATTAAGAAACTCATAAATAGCATGTAATGGTAAAAGCCTAAAGACTTTTCCAGCAGAGTCTCCATACTATCGACGCTCCTTTTTTCATCGCGGACCCGGGAGTTCGGAAATTGGGTATATGACATTGTGAGAGGACAACTCTTTTATTCCCTTGCGAGAATTGGGTTTTTGGAGTTTGGAGAGTCGCCACCTAATGATTATAGTGCATTAGGAAACTTTTAAGAAGAGATTGAATTTGAGAAGAAAGAAACAAAGTTGGGTAAGGGCTTGAGATTATCTCGAGGGAAAGGTGTTAGGCATTCATCAAGATTCCACTAGTGTGGTTCCCGTCCATACTATAATTGTTGTGAGTAAATACGCTTAACGCTAGAAGGGGGGGTGAATAGCGTTATGCTAAAATTTAGCGTAAACTTGCGGAAATTAAAAATTGCAGGAAATAAATAAGTGCGTTAAATAAACAAAAAGGAAAGAACGCACCGATATATTCTGGTTCACCACAACACGTGGCTAGTCCAGTCCCCGAGAGACTCTCTCGAGATTTTCCACTAACTTGTTAAGCTTACGGGTGCTCAACAAACCTTTGCAACTTAAGGACATAAGCCTTAACACCTTTGCTCGGAGATACAACACTCCAAGACTTCAACCAAGGAAACACAAGTTCCTTACAACAAGAGAATCACAATTCTCTTACAAGTGCATAAAACACTAAAACACTCAAACAATACACTCCTTTATGAGTAGGTATGAGTAAAAGAGGTAAGCTCTAGATCACAACAACTTTGGACAAGAATATGGCTCTCAAAAGCTTTATGAAATTGAATATAAAATGATAAACAAGAGTATGCAAGCTTATAGCAATGTAATGATCAGTTGTAGTATGTTGTTGTGTTTAAAACACTGAAATGAAGCTGTATTTATAGTTGAAAAACTTGGCATTACCGTTGCCTAATTGCCAATTAAGAGTTGCTGATTTTACTCACTGACAATCGATTGTCAAACCCCAACAATCGATTGTCTGCCAGTCAGATCAAAATTCAATCCCAGATTTTACGCTTGATAATCGATTACTTTCAATCCATAATCGATTACTGGCAACGTTCAAAAAGTCCTTTCCAGATTTTACCACAAACAATCGATTGTCCAGAATCAACAATCGATTACTCAGCAACGTTCAAAAAATCTTTTCCGGATTTTAATCAAAACAATCGATTATACAAAATCAATAATCGATTACCTGACGGTATTTGAAAACTTTACGACAACGGTCAGCTTCACAATCGATTGCACAAAGTCAACAATCGATTACTTATCAGTTTTTGAAAAACATTTTAGACACTGTCTCTTTGACAATCGATTGTCCAATGTAACAATCGATTATTTAATAAATTTAAAAATCACTGGAAGACACTGTCTCAACATAATCGATTACCATTAGTTCATAATCGATTATTCTGAGTTTTGAAAAACTTTGATGGACACTGCCTCAGTCACAATCGATTGTCATTAGTTCACAATCGATTGTCATGCAGGTTTGAAAAACCTGATGCTCACTGTCTTACTCACAATCGATTATCATTAGTTCACAATCGATTGTCATGCAGTCTTGGCTTAAAACAATCGATTATCATAAGTACATAATCGATTATCTTAGTCCAGATTTCTAAGGTATGTCTAAAAATTATTTTGACTACTGTAAATATGCATGATTTAAAATCATTTGACATTAAATTAAATATGCATGATTTTGGAAAATAGGTTTATGAGAGAAGCCATGTTACGAGTCAAGTTGTAGGATCAAGATCACAATTAAGAATGACTCAATTAAACTATAAATCTTAGTCTTGAGCTTGAATCTCGTTGTATATCAATTGTGCGCTTGTTTCTTGAACTTCGTCATATATCAATTTTCGCTTGGTTTGTCATTCATCAAAACCTATACAAAAGAACACACGTTTTAGTTATTGCATTGAGAACGTGTTTCCAACAATTTCCCCCTTTTTGATAATGGCAAACATTAAGCGGGATATGCAAGACAAGCAATTTATAATGACGATTCAAGACAAGTATATACATGCAACAAGTATGCATTTGTTCCCCCTCAATTTGAGAATTCCCCCTCAATTTAAGCTTATAACTTGAGAGTGCATCATACCCGTTATCTTCCCCATTTTGCCATTAGAAAAAATAATAATAAGATGCCAAAAATGAAATAAACCTTGTTTATTTATTGGAAAGATGAAATTACAGCAACAGGGAATACAACATATAAAAAACAAACTTAAAAAAAACAATTATTCATTCATCTCTTCCGCCTCATCATCCGGCGCTGCTTCATATGGAACAAGACCCGCATATGGATAATGAACGTGGTCAAAATATCCATGGATCTCGTGGGTTAATTGACCGAAAGAAGAGGTCAATGAAGCAATTTGGTCGGAAATGAATTGGAGGGAAGGCTCTTGAGGCGGACGGGTTGGAGGAGGAGCAGGCGCTACATGATCACCGTCATGATGAAAGGAGGATTCCGAAATTTCCCACTTTTTGATACTCTTTTTGAGAGGACCATTTCCAGTGACGAATCCGGTGGCTTCAAGAAAGTTCATGATGAGAAGAGCATAAGGAAGAGGCCTATCATCTCCGATAGCGTCACGCATGTGAATTTTGATAAGCCGACACCAATTGATGTTAGCTCCGGTAACTATGGCATGCATGAGCTTGGTGTCCTCTTGGGAAATGGTAGTATGGTTATGCTTACGAGGCTTGAGGACTCGGGTGATGAAATAGAAAATCAACCGATAATTGGGATCCATTCCCGTAATTGTAGGACGACGGGAAGAAAGATTTGGATCATAAGAAGTAAGACCGATTTGGTGTAAGAGGGCTGTTTCATCAAAAAGGGCTCCGGCCTCTCCGGTGTACCGAAAAATGTCTTCACCATTATGAGGAAGACGGGCAATGGTATGAAGATTTTCATCAGAAAGAAGAATTTGAACACCATTAATGTTGGTGACAAGCTCACCATCATCATCCTCATGGAGGTTGGAATAAAATGCTTGAACCAATGTAGTATTGATATAAGGATAGGTAAGGAGTAAAAAGTCAAGAAGTTGAGAATTTTTGAGCATATTTGCAGTAGGCCCAAATGATTCAAGATACTTGTGGGTTGAAAAGCGGGGTGGAAGAATGTCGCGCTTTTCAAATTTGGTTAAGAATTGAGTAAGCTCGATGTCGGAATTAAAATATAGAACGGAACCATCTTGATAGGGATAGTTTGGACGAGGAGGGGCAGCAGAGGCGGATGCGCCGTGCCTAGCAGAAGGGGAACGTTTTGAGTGACGGGCCGACATTTTTAATGAAAGCTGCTGGATTTTTCAAAGGAATAGAGAGAATTTGATATTTTGAAAGCTAAAATTGATGCTTGAGTGAATGAATATGAACATATATGAAGCCAATTTATAGAGGGGAGAGTGGCTTATCATTTATGGAAGAAATCTGCTTAGAATTTAATGCCAAATCAGTCAGAAACGGTAAAATAAATTCACTGACCGTTAGACAATCGATTACTGAGATGCAATAATCGATTGTTGAAGAGTTATGACCTGACTTGGAACTGACACAAATCGATTGAGGAGCCAAACGGTAACAAGATTTTAAATTTCTGACATGAAATTATCGATTGTCAAATGTGGTAATCGATTACGGGACCAAACGGTAACAAACTTTTGAGTTACTGACATGAAATAATCGATTATGTATGTGAAATAATCGATTGTTTTGGACAAGCATTGCTGAATGGCTGAGACAGCAATCGATTATGCAATTTAAGGAATCAATTATTAAACAAAGCTGCATAATGAGCATAAACCATAAACAATCGATTAGTGATACTACTAAACGATGTTCAGCACGGTAAAATAATCGATTATTTGCTTGGAACAATCGATTGTTCTGTGCCAAAACTTTATAATTCCCCCTATCTTTTAGGGCGATACCTGCAAAATAGAATTAAACGTCTCCAACGCTCAAGTCAGTAATTTGTAAAGAAGTAATAACTTAAACTAGTGTTGCCAAGTGAGAGCGTGAGCTCTTAAGAAGTGTGTCCTAAAGTGTTCTTAAGAGAGTTTCGGGTACTTACCTTTCCTCCGACGTCTCCAATTACCTGTTCAAGAGGGTGATCTTTGATCGTCCTCCACTCATTTGGCACTTTTGTTTCTGTTTTCAATTGTGGCGCTTCTTCCATTGGTTGTTCCTCAGTTTCATCTTTATTTTCCTTGGGTGGTTCCTCTTGTATTTTGTCTTTCAAGCTATCTAAGATACCTGCAAGATCAAAATCGGAATCCTTTCTCGCCAAGCGAGCATTATTTTCGGAAAGTACAACATGAGGGGATTCCTCCACAATTTGGGTTCTTTTATTAAAGACCCTATATGCTTTACTGCGTGAGGAATATCCAATGAAAATACCTTCATCCGACTTAGCATCAAATTTACACAATTGGTCTTTGCCATTGTTATGAACAAAACATTTGCAACCAAAAACTCTAAAATGGGAAATATTTGGTTTTCTACCCTTATAAAGTTCATAAGGGGTTTTCATGAGTATCGGCCGAATTACTACTCTATTTAGAACATAGCAAGCGGTACTCACGGCGTCCGCCCAAAAATGTTTGGGTATCTTAGCTTCGTCGAGCATGGTTCTAGCCATCTCTTCGAGACACCTATTTTTCCTTTCCACCACCCCATTTAGTTGTGGTGTACGTGGAGCGGAAAAGGTATGCTCGATTTCGAGTTCGTCACAAAAGTCCGCAAAGAGATTGTGATCAAACTCTCCCCCATGATCACTTCTAATTGAAGTGACGGTTGTTTCTTTCTCATTTTGAACACGCTTAAGAAAATATTTAAAATTTTGAAAAGCATCACTTTTATTGGCAAGAAATAAAGTCCAAGTAAATCTCGAGTAATCATCAACAATCACAAAAGCATATCTATTTCTTCCTAGACTTTCAATGCGAGAGGGACCAAATAAATCCATATGAAGCAATTGCAATGGTCTAGAAGTTGAAACAATGTTTTTAGATTTGAAAGATGCTTTTGTTTGCTTCCCCTTTTGACACGAGTCACAAATAGAGTCATTTTCAAATTTTAAATTGGGAAGACCAACAACTAAGTTTTGAGAAATCAATTTGTTCAAAAGATGCATATTGATATGTGCTACTCTACGATGCCATAGCCAAGTATCATCCTCTTTACTCATTAGACAATCAACATAATCGGGTGAGGAATTAGCAAGATCAACCATATAAATATTATCCACTCTAAAACCACGGAGGATAATTTTGAAATCACTACGTCTCAACACTAAGCATTCATCCGAATCAAATAAAACAAGATTTCCCTTGCACACAATTGGCTTATGCTCAAGAGATTATGCTTTAATCCTTTAACAAGTAATATATGCTTAATAGAGGATTTTTCATCCTTACCGACCGAGCCGATGCCGATGATCTTTCCTTTATTGTTATCACCGAAGATAACACTTCCTCCTTCTTTGTGCTCTAATTGAAGGAATTTGGATTCATCTCCCGTCATATGCTTGGAGCATCCACTATCAAGGTACCATAGTACACTTGATCCCTTCAAGCACACCTACAAAACAAATTAATGTTCTTTAGGTACCCATGCCATCTTGGGTCCTTGGGGGTTAGGCATATTATAATGATGCAATTGAGTAATATGTCTATGACGTGTAAAGCATGCAGGAGCAATATGACCAATACGTCTACAATAATGACAAGTCACATTTGGGTTATGCATCCTTCTAGGTTCATAGTAACTAGACGGATGAAAATTCTTACTCTATTTTGAACACTATGACTATTTCGCATTTCATGAGAATTATTTCTCCTACTATGAGCTCTAGGATAGACAGCATTTCTAGAGTGATTGTTTCTCGGTTGAAGGCCATTTCTAGGTCTTCTCAAAGGTTCAACATTTGGCCTAAAATATGCATCATTTCTAGGGTAACTATTTCTAGGTGGTAAGTCATTTCTAGGTCTCCTAAAATGTTCAACATTTTGTCTAGCATGCATATTGGTTCTAGGATTGCTATTTCTAGGATAAGCATTTGTTTTATTAGTCCTAGGTTGAGCCTTAGGTGGTTGGGGTTTGGCTTCAACCTTTTCTTTAACCTCATTCTTAAATCCTATGCCATGCTTGGTTGATTTCAAATTTACAAGGACCTCATTCAAATTCTTGTGGGAAGAATTAAACTTATCTAAGGTACCTTTGAGTCTATCTACCTCATTTTTGAGATGCAAGCAAGAAGAACAATTTTTAGTAGAACTTTCGGGCTTATCGGCGCTTCTTTTTCCAAAACACTTGTTTTCCTCTTTCAGCTTTTCATTTTCTAAAACCAGTTTTTCTAAATCCTTTTCTTTCAAAGAAAGCTGTTTTTGAAAATCCTTTTCTTTTAATGAAGCATTTTCTTTTATGCCCTTAACAGTTTTTGAAGCCTTAATAAATTCAGTATATAATTCATCAAAAGCAGTTCGCATTTCTTCAAGAGTAAAGAAGTTTTTTGACGAGATTTGACATACCTCATCTTTGTTGTCTTCTTGTGCCATAAGGCAAAAATTTGCTGCTTCGTCTTCTTCTCCTTCGCTTGACTCATCTCCGGAGTCGCCTCCCCAAGAAATGTATGCACATTGCTTTTTAAAAGGTTTCTTCTCCTTTTTGATGTTTGGGCAATTTGATTTGATGTGCCCGGTTTCACCACATTCATAGCACTTGATTTGTTCGTCTTGCTTTTTGCCCTTGCGTTCATACTCCTTGCGCATGAACTTTTGAAATCTTTTGATAACGAGTCCAAACTCGTTGTCTCCTTCCTCATCAATTTGCAGTTGGCTTGTGCTCGCCTTTAGAGCTATTCTTTGCCTCCTTTGAACATCAACAAAAGGGTTAAGAATAGTAGATTCATAGGTCTTAAGGTTACCTCTTAGTGCGTCGATGGTGACGTTTGAAACGCCAATGGGTTCTTGAATTGCATCGGCCTTTGATCTCCATGCCGGTGTGAGACTTCTAAGAATTTTTCGCACGAGCTCTCTATCCGTGAATGTTTTCTTGAGAGCATGTAGGTCATTTACGATTATTGAAAATCGCTCAAACATTTCGTCCACCTTTTCACCTTCCTTCATGTGAAATAATTCATAAGAATGGGTTAGGAAATCAATTTTTGCTTCCCTTACCTGGTCCGTACCTTCGTACGTAACTTCTAGCTTGTCCCACATCTCCTTTGCCGTTGTGCAACACGATATTTTCCTGTAATCATCAGCATTAACAGCACAATATGATAAATTAATTGCTTTAGCATTATTTTGAACCTTTCGGATGTCATCCGCGTCATACTCATCCTCGGACTTGGGAACCCATTCGTTTTCCACCTTCTTTGTTGGAATTTGGTTTCCCTTCATTATCACCTTCCAAAGATGAAAGCTGTTGGACTGAACGAAGATCTTCATCCTCTCCTTCCAGTACGTGTAATTTGTACCGTTGAATAGAGGTGGTCGTGTGGAGCACTGTCCTTCATCAATTCCTGCAAAAGAATCACGAGTAGAAGCCATGGATGGTTCTCTCAAACTGTTAAGTTTTCAGAGAGTTGGGCTCTGATACCAATTGTGAGTAAATACGCTTAACGCTAGAGGGGGGGTGAATAGCGTTATGCTAAAATTTAGCGTAAACTTGCGAAAATTAAAAATCGCAGGAAATAAATAAGTGCGTTAAATAAACAAAAAGGAAAGAACGCACCGATATATTCTGGTTCACCACAACACGTGGCTAGTCCAGTCCCCGAGAGACTCTCTCGAGATTTTCCACTAACTTGTTAAGCTTACGGGTGCTCAACAAACCTTTACAACTTAAGGACATAAGCCTTAACACCTTTGCTCGGAGATACAACACTCCAAGACTTCAACCAAGGAAACACAAGTTCCTTACAACAAGAGAATCACAATTCTCTTACAAGTGTATAAAACACTAAAACACTCAAACAATATACTCCTTTATGAGTAGGTATGAGTAAAAGAGGTAAGCTTTAGATCACAACAACTTTGGACAAGAATATGGCTCTCAAAAGCTTTATGAAATTGAATATAAAATGATAAACAAGAGTATGCAAGCTTTTATAGCAATGTAATGATCAGTTGTAGTATGTTGTTGTGTTTAAAATACTGAAATGAAGCTGTATTTATAGTTGAAAAACTTGGCATTACCATTGCCTAATTGCCAATTAAGAGTTGCTGATTTTACTCACTGACAATCGATTGTCAAACCCCAACAATCGATTGTCTGCCAGTTAGATCAAAATTCAATCCCAGATTTTACGCTTGATAATTGATTACTTTCAATCCATAATCGATTACTGGCAACGTTCAAAAAATCCTTTCCAGATTTTACCACAAACAATCGATTGATCAGAATCAACAATCGATTACTCAACAACGTTCAAAAAATCTTTTCCGGATTTTAATCAAAACAATCGATTATACAAAATCAATAATCGATTACCTGACGGTATTTGAAAACTTTACGACAACGGTCAGCTTCACAATCGATTGCACAAAGTCAACAATCGATTACTTATCAGTTTTTGAAAAACCTTTTAGACACTGTCTCTTTGACAATCGATTGTCCAATGTAACAATCGATTATTTAATAAATTTAAAAATCACTGGAAGACACTGTCTCAACATAATTGATTACCATTAGTTCATAATCGATTATTCTGAGTTTTGAAAAACTTTGATGGACACTGCCTCAGTCACAATCGATTGTCATTAGTTCACAATCGATTGTCATGCAGGTTTAAAAAACCTGATGCTCACTGTCTTACTCACAATCGATTGTCATTAGTTCACAATCGATTGTCATGCAGTCTTGGCTTAAAACAATCGATTATCATAAGTACATAATCGATTATCTTAGTCCAGATTTTTAAGGCATGTCTAAAAATTATTTTGACTACTGTAAATATGCATGATTTAAAATCATTTGACATTAAATTAAATATGCATGATTTTGGAAAATAGGTTTATGAGAGAAGCCATGTTACGAGTCAAGTTGTAGGATCAAGATCACAATTAAGAATGACTCAATTAAACTATAAAACTTTGTCTTGAGCTTGAATCTCGTTGTATATCAATTGTGCGCTTGTTTCTTGAACTTCGTCATATATCAATTTTCGCTTCGTTTGTCATTCATCAAAACCTATACAAAAAATCACACGTTCTAGTATATTGCATTGAGAACGTGTTTCCAACAATTTCCCCCTTTTTGATAATGGCAAACATTAAGCGGGATATGCAAGACAAGCAATTTATAATGACGATTCAAGACAAGTATATACATGCAACAAGTATGCATTTGTTCCCCCTCAATTTAAGCTTATAACTTGAGAGTGCATCATACCCGTTATCTTCCCCCTTTTGCCATTAGCAAAAACAATAATAAGATGCCAAAGATGAAACAAACCTTGTTTATTTATTGGAAAGATGAAATTACAGCAACAGGGAATACAACATATAAAAAACAAACTTAAAAAAAACAATTATTCATTCATCATCTTCCGCCTCATCATCCGGCGCTGCTTCATATGGAACAAGACCCGCATATGGATAATGAACGTGGTCAAAATATCCATGGATCTCGTGAGTTAATTGACCGAAAGAAGAGGTCAATGAAGCAATTTGGTCGGAAATGAATTGGAGGGAAGGCTCTTGAGGCGGAGGAGCACGACGGGTTGGAGGAGGAGCAGGCGCTACATGATCACCGTCATGATGAAAGGAGGATTCCGAAATTTCCCACTTTCTGATACTCTTTTTGAGAGGACCATTTCCAGTGACGAATCCGGTGGCTTCAAGAAAGTTCATGATGAGGAGAGCATAAGGAAGAGGCCTATCATCTCCGATAGCGTCACGCATGTGTATTTTGATAAGCTGACACCAATTGATGTTAGCTCCGGTAACTATGGCATGCATGAGCTTGGTGTCCTCTTGTGAAATGGTAGTATGGTTATGCTTACGAGGCTTGAGGACTCGGGTGATGAAATAGAAAATCAACCGATAATTGGGATCCATTCCCATAATTGTAGGACGACGGGAAGAAAGATTTGGATCATAAGAAGTAAGACCTATTTGGTGTAAAAGGGCTGTTTCATCAAAAAGGGCTCCGGCCTCTCCGGTGTACCGAAAAATGTCTTCACCATTATGAGGAAGACGGGCAATGGTATGAAGATTTTCATCGGAAAGAAGAATTTGAACACCCTTAATGTTGGTGACAAGCTCACCATCATCATCCTCATGGAGGTTGGAATAAAATGCTTGAACCAATGTAGTATTGATATAAGGATGGGTAAGGAGTAAAAAGTCAAGAAGTTGAGAATTTTTGAGCATATTTGCTGCAGGCCCAAATGATTCAAGATACTTGTGGGTTGAAAAGCGGGGTGGAAGAATGTCGCGCTTTTCAAATTTGGTTAAGAATCGAGTAAGCTCGATGTCGGAATTAAAATATAGAACGGAACCATCTTGATAGGGATAGTTCGGACAGGAGGGGCAGCAGAGGCGGATGCGCCGTGCCTAGCAGAATGGGAACGTTTTGAGTGACGGGCCGACATTTTTAATGAAAGCTGCTGGATTTTTCAAAGGATTAGAGAGAATTTGATATTTTGAAAGCTAAAATTGATGCTTGAGTGAATGAATATGAACATATATGAAGCCTATTTATAGAGGGGAGAGTGGCTTATCATTTATGGAAGAAATCTGCTGAGAATTTAATGCCAAATCAGTCAGAAACGGTAAAATAAATTCACTGACCGTTAGACAATCGATTGTTGAGATGCAATAATCGATTGTTGAAGAGTTATGACCTGACTTGGAACTGACACAAATCAATTGAGGAGCCAAACGGTAAGAAGAGTTTAAATTTCTGACATGAAATAATCGATTGTCAAATGTGGTAATCGATTACGGGACCAGACGGTAACAAACTTTTGAGTTACTGACATGAAATAATCGATTGTTTTGGACAAGCATTGCTGAATGGCTGAGACAGAAATCGATTATGCAATTTAAGGAATCAATTATTAAACAAAGCTGCATAATGAGCATAAACCATAAACAATCGATTAGTGATACTACTAAACGATGTTCAGCACGGTAAAATAATCGATTATTTGCTTGGAACAATCGACTGTTCTGTGCCAAAACTTTATAATTCCCCCTATCTTTTAGGGCGATACCTGCAAAATAGAATTAAACGTCTCCGACGCTCAAGTCAGTAATTTGTAAAGAAGTAATAACTTAAACTAGTGTTGCCAAGTGAGAGCGTGAGCTCTTAAGAAGTGTGTCCTAAAGTGTTCTTAAGAGAGTTTCGGGTACTTACCTTTCCTCCGACGTCTCTAATTACCTGTTCAAGAGGGTGATCTTTGATCATCCTCCACTCATTTGGCACTTTTGTTTCTTTTTTCAATTGTGGCGCTTCTTCCGTTGGTTGTTCCTCAGTTTCATCTTTATTTCCTTGGGTGTTTCCTCTTGTATTTTGTCTTTCAAGCTATCTAACATACCTGCAAGATCAAAACCGGAATCCTTTCTCGCCAAGCGAGCATTATTTTCGGAAAATACAACATGAGGGGATTCCTCCACAATTTGGGTTCTTTTATTAAAGACCCTATATGCTTTACTACGTGAGGAATATCCAATGAAAATACCTTCATCCGACTTAGCATCAAATTTACCCAATTGGTCTTTGCCATTGTTATGAACAAAACATTTGCAACCAAAAACTCTATAATGGGAAATATTTTGTTTTCTACCCTTATAAAGTTCATAGGGGGTTTTCATGAGTATCGGCCGAATTACTACTCTATTTAGAACATAGCAAGCGGTACTCACGGCGTCCGCCCAAAAATGTTTGGGTATCTTAGCTTCGTCGAGCATGGTTCTAGCCATCTCTTCGAGACACCTATTTTTCCTTTCCACCACCCCATTTAGTTGTGGTGTACGTGGAGCGGAAAAGGTATGCTCGATTCCGAGTTCGTCACAAAAGTCCGCAAAGAGATTGTGATCAAACTCTCCCCCATGATCACTTCTAATTGAAGTGACGGTTGCTTCTTTCTCATTTTGAACACGCTTAAGAAAATATTTAAAATTTTGAAAAGCATCACTTTTATTGGCAAGAAATAAAGTCCAAGTAAATCTCGAGTAATCATCAACAATCACAAAAGCATATCTATTTCTTCCTAGACTTTCAATGCGAGAGGGACCAAATAAATCCATATGAAGCAATTGCAATGGTCTAGAAGTTGAAATAATGTTTTTAGATTTGAAAGATGCTTTTGTTTGCTTCCCCTTTTGACACGAGTCACAAATAGAGTCATTTTCAAATTTTAAATTGGGAAGACCAACAACTAAGTTTTGAGAAATCAATTTGTTCAAAAGATGCATATTGATATGTGCTACTCTACGATGCCATAGCCAAGTATCATCCTCTTTACTCATTAGACAATCAACATAATCGGGTGAGGAATTAGCAAGATCAACCATATAAATATTATCCACTCTAAAACCACGGAGGATAATTTTGAAATCACTACGTCTGAACACTAAGCATTCATCTGAATCAAATAAAGCAAGATTTCCCTTGTCACACAATTGGCTTATGCTCAAGAGATTATGCTTTAATCCTTTAACAAGTAATATATGCTTAATAGAGGATTTTTCATCCTTACCGACCGAGCCGATGCCGATGATCTTTCCTTTATTGTTATCACCGAAGATAACACTTCCTCCTTCTTTGTGCTCTAATTGAAGGAATTTGGATTCATCTCCCGTCATATGCTTGGAGCATCCACTATCAAGGTACCATAGTACACTTGATCCCTTCAAGCACACCTACAAAACAAATTAATGTTCTTTAGGTACCCATGCCATCTTGGGTCCTTGGGGGTTAGGCATATTATAATGATGCAATTGAGTAATATGTCTATGACGTGTAAAGCATGCAGGAGCAATATGACCAATACGTCTACAATAATGACAAGTCACATTTGGGTTATGCATCCTTCTAGGTTCATAGTAACTAGACGGATGAAAATTTCTTACTCTATTTTGAACACTATGACTATTTCGCATTTCATGAGAATTATTTCTCCTACTATGAGCTCTAGGATAGACAGCATTTCTAGAGTGATTGTTTCTCGGTTGAAGGCCATTTCTAGGTCTTCTCAAAGGTTCAACATTTGGCCTAAAATATGCATCATTTCTAGGGTAACTATTTCTAGGTGGTAAGTCATTTCTAGGTCTCCTAAAATGTTCAACATTTTGTGTAGCATGCATATTGGTTCTAGGATTGCTATTTCTAGGATAAGCATTTGTTTTATTAGTCCTAGGTTGAGCCTTAGGTGGTTGGTGTTTGGCTTCAACCTTTTCTTTAACCTCATTCTTAAATCCTATGCCATGCTTGGTTGATTTCAAATTTACAAGGACCTCATTCAAATTCTTGTGGGAAGAATTAAACTTATCTAAGGTACCTTTGAGTCTATCTACCTCATTTTTGAGATGCAAGCAAGAAGAACAATTTTTAGTAGAACTTTCGGGCTTATCGGCGCTTCTTTTTCCAAAAAACTTGTTTTCCTCTTTCAGCTTTTCATTTTCTAAAACCAGTTTTTCTAAATCCTTTTCTTTCAAAGAAAGCTGTTTTTGAAAATCCTTTTCTTTTAATGAAGCATTTTCTTTTATGCCCTTAACAGTTTTTGAAGCCTTAATAAATTCAGTATATAATTCATCAAAAGCAGTTCGCATTTCTTCAAGAGAAAAGAAGTTTTTAGACGAGATTTGACATACCTCATCTTTGTTGTCTTCTTGTGCCATAAGGCAAAGATTTGCTGCTTCGTCTTCTTCTCCTTCGCTTGACTCATCTCTGGAGTCGCCTCCCCAAGAAATGTATGCACGTTGCTTTTTAAAAGGTTTCTTCTCCTTTTTGATGTTTGGGCAATTTGATTTGATGTGCCCGGTTTCACCACATTCATAGCATTTGATTTGTTCGTCTTGCTTTTTGCCCTTGCGTTCATACTCCTTGCGCATGAACTTTTGAAATCTTTTGATAACGAGTCCAAACTCGTTGTCTCCTTCCTCATCAATTTGCGGTTGGCTTGTGCTCGCCTTTAGAGCTATTCTTTGTCTCCTTTGATCATCAACAAAAGGGTTAAGAATAGTAGATTCATAGGTCTTAAGGTTACCTCTTAGTGCGTCGATGGTGACGTTTGAAACGCCAATGGATTCTTGAATTGCATCGGCCTTTGATCTCCATGCCGGTGTGAGACTTCTAAGAATTTTTCGCACGAGCTCTCTGTCCGTGAATGTTTTCTTGAGAGCATGTAGGTCATTTACGATTATTGAAAATCGCTCAAACATTTCGTCCACCTTTTCACCTTCCTTCATGTGAAATAATTCATAAGAATGGGTTAGGAAATCAATTTTTGCTTCCCTTGCCTGGTCTGTACCTTCGTACGTAACTTCTAGCTTGTCCCACATCTCCTTTGCCGTTGTGCAACACGATATTTTCCTGTATTCGTCAGCATTAACAGCACAATATAATAAATTAATTGCCTTAGCATTATTTTGAACCTTTCGGATGTCATCCGCGTCATACTCATCCTCGGACTTGGGAACCCATTCGTTTTCCACCTTCTTTGGTGGAATTTGGTTTCCCTTCATTATCACCTTCCAAAGATGAAAGATGTTGGACTGAACAAAGATCTTCATCCTCTCCTTCCAGTACGTGTAATTTGTACCGTTGAACAGAGGTGGTCGTGTGGAGCACTGTCCTTCATCATTTCCTGCAAAAGAATCACGAGTAGAAGCCATGGATGGTTCTCTCAAACTGTTAAGTTTTCAGAGAGTTGGGCTCTGATACCAATTGTGAGTAAATACGCTTAACGCTAGAGGGGGGTGAATAGCGTTATGCTAAAATTTAGTGTAAACTTGCGGAAATTAAAAATTGCAGGAAATAAATAAGTGCGTTAAATAAACAAAAAGGAAAGAACGAACCGATATATTCTGGTTCACCACAACACGTGGCTAGTCCAGTTCCTGAGAGACTCTCTCGAGATTTTCCACTAACTTGTTAAGCTTACGGGTGCTCAACAAACCTTTATAACTTAAGGACATAAGCCTTAACACCTTTGCTCGGAGATACAACACTCCAAGACTTCAACCAAGGAAACACAAGTTCCTTACAACAAGAGAATCACAATTCTCTTACAAGTGTATAAAACACTAAAACACTCAAACAATATACTCCTTTATGAGTAGGTATGAGTAAAAGAGGTAAGCTCTAGATCACAACAACTTTGGACAAGAATATGGCTCTCAAAAGCTTTATGAAATTGAATATAAAATGATAAACAAGAGTATGCAAGCTTATAGCAATGTAATGATCAGTTGTAGTATGTTGTGTTTAAAACACTGAAATGAAGCTGTATTTATAGTTGAAAAACTTGGCATTACCGTTGCCTAATTGCCAATTAAGAGTTGCTGATTTTACTCACTGACAATCGATTGTCAAACCCCAACAATCTATTGTCTGCCAGTCAGATCAAAATTCAATCCCAGATTTTACGCTTGATAATCGATTACTTTCAATCCATAATCGATTACTGGCAACGTTCAAAAAATCCTTTCCAGATTTTACCACAAACAATCGATTGATCAGAATCAACAATCGATTACTCAGCAACGTTCAAAAAATCTTTTTCGGATTTTAATCAAAACAATCGATTATACAAAATCAATAATCGATTACCTGACGGTATTTGAAAACTTTACGACAACGGTCAGCTTCACAATCGATTGCACAAAGTCAACAATCGATTACTTATCAGTTTTTGAAAAACATTTTAGACACTGTCTCTTTGACAATCGATTGTCCAATGTAACAATCGATTATTTAATGAATTTGAAAATCACCGGAAGACACTGTCTCAACATAATCGACTACCATTAGTTCATAATCGATTATTCTGAGTTTTGAAATACTTTGATGGACACTGCCTCAGTCACAATCGATTGTCATTAGTTCACAATCGATTGTCATGCAGGTTTGAAAAACCTGATGCTCATTGTCTTACTCACAATCGATTGTCATTAGTTCACAATCGATTGTCATGCAGTCTTGGCTTAAAACAATCGATTATCATAAGTACATAATCGATTATCTTAGTCCAGATTTTTAAGGCATGTCTAAAAATTATTTTGACTACTTTAAATATGCATGATTTAAAATCATTTGACATTAAATTAAATATGCACGATTTTGGAAAATAGGTTTATGAGAGAAGTCATGTTACGAGTCAAGTTGTAGGATCAAGATCACAATTAAGAATGACTCAATTAAACTATAAAACTTTGTCTTGAGCTTGAATCTCGTTGTATATCAATTGTGCGCTTGTTTCTTGAACTTCGTCATATATCCATTTTCGCTTCGTTTGTCATTCATCAAAACCTATACAAAAGAACACACGTTTTACTATATTGCATTGAGAACGTGTTTCCAACAATTGTGACTTTAGAAGGTAGAAGAAACAAGTAAGGTTTTTACATAGCAACTACAAACAAGTTCAAAGTTTTTAAAAGAGAAGAAGAAAACGAGATATTTTAGAAGATTAGTTTAACAGAGAGAAAACTTAAAAGAAACATAACAAATAAAAGAAAAGGGGGGGGGGGGGGGTCCTAGGTTTATACATAATATGGATCACATCAATGCAATATCCAGCAATCACTCCTCAGAAGAGGGGTCACACATAATATTAGTGCACCGATCATTATATCCATATTCTACCCTTCCCACCCCATTAAGGTATTAAAGCGCGATTAGTCTCGTTTACTTATTGCATGCTAGTACACGAACCAATCATATCAATCCCGGGGCAAAAGGACTTCTAATCCTAAAGGGGAAGCAAGGGATGGGGCCTTTATGGAGTTTAGAGGATAAAATGTTAGTTCTACACTCAAAACAAGTATCAAATAAAGGGAAGAACAAACAAGTAAGATAAGGCTCAAATAAACCCCTGAATTTAGATAATCACATAGTTTAGCATGCTTTGGCATACTGATTTGGTCACTCAAAACAAGTATCAAATAAAGGGAAGAACAAACAAGTAAGATAAGGCTCAAATAAACCCCTGAATTTAGATAATCACATAGTTTAGCATGCTTTGGCATACTGATTTGGTCGTAGATTAAAATTAAGCAGTGAGCAAACTGGTTTGACACATATATTTAGGCCGAAAGTCTGTATTAGGCCACTCAGATACAATTGTCAGGGATTAAGGCATTATATTAGCACGAATTGATTCAAGAAGTGCGGATTTTAAAAGATAACTATGCATAAGAGTTTTGAAAGAAAAGGTATGCTGCAGACTTAGGAAAACATTTAGAAATGAGTTTCAAAATAAAAGAGGGCTGCTTAGTTACAGATAAACACACAAAGTGGTTTTAAAATTTTCAAAAGAGACAAAGTTATTTAAGAGGAAATAAGTGATTTGCAGAACTGGTTTGAAATGATAAGTTCAGAAATTTAAATTGGAAAACAAGTTTAGGCAGAGTATTAGGAAAATCAGTTTCATAAAAAAATATGCAAGTTAAAGAAATGGATTTTAGAAAAGGTATACACTGATTTCGAAGAGAGTTTTATCAAAAGATAAGTTTCGAAAATGTATTCAGGCACATAAGAACTAACTAACCAATTATTGTTGCTTCTAAAATAGATGAACTAACCAATTATAGGCATGATATCTGCAAATTATTGATTACAGAATCTATTGATAAACTTGTGGACGGCTGCTTGTTTAATAAATCCTAAGATTTTGCCTGATATTATAAAGAACGCAGATTCCTATAGGCATGATATCTATATGATTAATTGCTTAAAGTTAAGCACTAAGTCCTATAGGCATGCTTTCTATGTGCTTAAATAAGAGTAAACACTCATATATGTAGGATTTCTAGGTGATTAATAAAGTCCTAAGATCATGATTTCTACCCTTTTTAATTCAAGAAAGTAAAGACACATCCCACACCCTTTCACTATATTTCCCAAGTTTATACAAGTTATTTCAAACCAGACAAATATAGAAAAGTATATCAAAATCTAACAGCTAGATCCGAGAAGCCTAATTCAACCTTAATGTCTAATAACATGTGATCAAACCATTTCCGTGATCCAAATTTCCAAAGCCTTCTCTTTACCCAAGGTGTTTCAAAGTTCCAAGGAATCGTAGGGATTCCCGGCATTGCTTACACCCAAGATGCCATGTAGAATTAGAGACAGTGCAGTCTGGAGGAGCCAGCTCTTAGGCATCCAAGTTCAGAGGAACTCAGGGGTACCAAAGCATGGCTTGCAAGAGAGGGACATAACTTAATAGCTAAGAGTAAGTGCAAAGTGAAAGGTGGATTGGGGAGCCATGACAGGTGGTGGTCATACCTAGCCACAAAGGGGGCTGGCACACCCCTGACCACCTGCTTGGTTAAACATATTAAGAGCAGACCCTTGAAGGTCAGGCTAGGGTCTGAACAGTGATTAGGACACTGCAAGACCCAAGTCTAAAGCTAAAAAACACATAAAGGGGAAAGGGAATGGGGACTGGTTGAGTTTGGGATCCAAAGAATCCAATCCAAAAGCATGGACAAAAATATTAGAGTGTTGTCATTCCTTGAACCATAACTCACACAAAAGGGGTAGGGGTAAAGGGATTCACATAAGAGCAAGAGTGAGAGTTGCAGGAAAGCAATAAAGAAGAGGTATAACATAACTAAAATGTAAAATACATAGTGGAGGAGCAGTATTTAAAATATGATAGACATATCAGTTGTAAAGTAACAGGAAAAAGATAAACAGAGCACTTGCAGCCATAGCATAGAGAAAATCAACTCAAGACTTCAGCAGAACACTCGAGGATTTTGAGAAAACTTAAGTATTTGAGAAAGAAAAGAGAAGTAGTGCACAGAACTAGTCTGTGTGTTTGTGAGAGAGAGAGTAATTATTCTCAACTGATTGTCTTGTTTTTTTTTTCTGTTCCTGGTTATTGAAAAGGGGAGGGCTAAGACCTTTATATAGTTTTTGAAAACAGGCGAGGTAGGTAAAGAGTGCACAATTATAGAAATTCAATCAATTAGTATCAATCAGGACAACAAGACTCATTTAATTAAGGGGTCTAGTTCAGACGACTAATCATGCTAGAATAAGGAAGGAAGAATCAGTTTACTTAGGCTGATTAAGGTAAAGAACCCATATAGTGCATAAATAAGGTCACATACACAATTAGTATTTAAGGAAAAAAGACAATAGTGAAAAAATAGGTGTAAGTTTGAAAATCAGTCAAAGGGATCTCGGATCCAGTTTCAAATCACAAAGAGACTAAGGTAATTTAAGGAAATAAATAATTCAAAAATTGGTACAAAATACCAGAAGATACAAGATCAATTACTTAAGGAAAACATCAGTAAGGTAAAAAAGGTTCAATTCAAGAGAAATAAGTGGCGAATCACTTAGCATTATGATTAAAGGGATTTCAAAATAATACTTTGAAATGGAGGTTTATATATAACGCATGCAGTTCAGAACAAAGAAGAGCCTTGCAATGAGAAATCTCAGAGCCAAAGGTAAGTAGTACTTCGAGTTTGATTATAGGCTCGTTGTGAGCCTGTAAACCTAAAGTTTTAGGGTGAAACTCTAATTCCCTTTACTCGAAGGTAAACCCCCCAAAATTAGGGTTTCTGCTAGAATCAGAGATAAAAATCCATTCGAAACCACAAAGATAGGCAGACACAAGCAAGAGTACAGAAACTATGAGTTCAATAGAACTCATAACTAAAATTAAAGCATGCATTTGAAAACATATAGCAAAGAATGAGAATCAAAACCTAGACTAGCATGTGAACAAAGAACAGAGAGAATCTCTATAGCAATCAGGTAAGAAAATGGGAGAACAAACATAAGAAATAAACAAGCAAGCATAAACACACATAAGAGAGCAAAAGAATCAGAAAACCTTTAAAGAATTTTTTTCCAAAAACCCTAAATCGGATTCGAACAGTTTTAAAAAGATCTGAAAGAATAAAACAAAAAGGAACTTCGAATAGGCTAGGGTTTTTGAGAACTCTAAAGGTCGAGAAAGGCTTGGAAGTCACGAGAGCGGATCTGAATTGATAAGGTCGAATCCAGGCTCAGGAGGCTAAGATACGCTGGAGCAAGGCCGAAAATGGACAGAAAAATCTCGAATCGACCAAGGTGTAAGTGAAGCCCTTCGAGGACTGGCCACGAATCTTCAAGAGGCAGCGTGTGAGAACAACAGATGGTGGGTAGAGGTCGTCCATGGGTAGATTAGCCATGGATTCTGGTGATTTGAGGTTAAAAAATGGAGTAGGCAGCTATTAGGGTTTCAGAGGTTGAGAGCATTTGAGAGAGACGAGAGAAATCTCGAATCGACCAAGGTATGGGTGAAGCCCTTCGAGTACTGGCCTCGAATCTTCAAGAGGCAGGCGTGTGAGAACAGCAGATGGTGGGTAGAGGTCGTCCATGGCTAGATTAGTCATGGATTCTGGTGATTTGAGGTTAAAAAATGGAGTAGGCGGCTATTAGGGTTTCAGAGGTTGAGAGCATTTGAGAGAGACGAGTGAAAACAAAGGCGGCAGGGTTTGAGAAAAGTGAGATAGTGTTATGGGTCGTTTGGAATTAAAAATGGAAAGGGGGCACCTGAGCCGTTGATCAAAATAATCAACGGCTTAGATTTAAAGGAGACGCGTCGGTTCGAGTTAATTAGGAAATTGGATTGGGCAGTTAGGTTCGCATTGAGGCTGATTTGGGGTGCGAAAAAAGTGGCTAGAATTTAAATGAAATAGAGGCTTGCATTTAAATAGCCACTTCTCCCTTGTTTAATTTATAAAAAAATAGTAAAATAATTTTAAAAAGCAAATTAAAAGTAATGAGTAGATGATTATTATATAAATATTAATTTAAAAACAATAAAAGTAATTTATAATTATAAAATAATATTAATTGCAAAGTAAGCTATAATTGCAATTATAGGCAATTTAGTTTTAAAAATATCAAACAAATTTGTAAATATGAGAATAAAATAAGTTACCCACCAAAATAATAATTTTGAGAATAATTATTGGATTTTATGGTATAAAAATAGGCAATAAATTAGTTTAAAATTATTAAAAATGCCAAAACCCCTTGGTGTGCTTGTATATGCACATATGCTTTTTTGAAAGTATTTTGGGTACTAAATTACATAGGAAAATATTATGTATCAACATGAGTGGCTCCAGAATCAATCCACCACTCTTTAGGATTTCCCACCAAGTTTTATTCGGAAAGGAGGCAACAATGAGATCTTCAAGGGACATCTCCTTGCGTTTGTGTTTCAAGTAGTTTTTGAAGTCCTTCCACAAAGGAGGAAACTTCTCAATCATCGCTACTACTTGGAATGCATCATTGATGACAAGACCTTCAATGAAATTTCTGTTAGTAAAAATACTAAGATTACTCATTTCAACATTAATATTAATTTGATTTATGACTTCAGCAAGGAGATCGTGCATAATCACTTGCAATTCCTGGACTTGGGTAATAACAGACTTCCTATCTACCATTTTGTAGTCCAAAAACTTTGCACCAACAAACCTTTTCAACCCGGCACTTCGGTTTTGTACTTATTTTCAAGCGCAGTCCATAGTTCTTTCGACATTTTCACGCTATTGTAAACGTCATACAAAGCATCCCCCAGCCTGCTTAAAACATAGTTCTTGCACAAAAAATCTGAATGCTTCCACGCCTCAATCACGAGAAAGCATTCAGTTATTTCTGTAAAAAATGACACAAACTTGATTCACAAAAAATCTGAATGCTTCCACGCCTCAATCACGAGAAAGCATTCAGTTATTTCTGTAAAAAATGACACAAAAAATCTGAATGCTTCCAATGCTATTGGTCTCGTTAGGTTTGTTGGGGCATTGACAGTCACCATTGGAACAACTTGATTCACATTATCATCAATTATTTCTGTAAATAATGACACAAACTTTAAAATCACGTAAATTTTAATAGAGTACAAAACCGCAAAGGTTTTACTCTCCAGAAATAGTGAGTACAAATACAAAAAATATATTGAATTCCTTAAGCTTGTTAGTATACTGTATTTGTAAACTAATTCAGGAAAAACAAAGCAGAATAATATATAAATAAAATAGTAAACGAAATAAAAAAACAGTTCGAGTCCACCGAATTCACAGTGTTTCCATAAGGAATTTAATCTCATCCTAGTACCCAAGGTTATGAGTTATTTTCTCTCAAGATAGTACGAATTACACACTGGTGTAGTGGTACTTAAAACCCCAGTGTTTCGGTGAACACAAAGTTCAGTAGCAAATTACACTTAGTTTTGATTTCTTTGAAGTTAAAATATGCACAAGAAAGGAGAAGAACTCAGAAAATTAGTATGAAAATTTTTAGCTGAAATTTGAAGAGGTGCAACTCTTCAGAATGACTATTTATGCAAAACGGCAACAATATAAATGTCATTACATAAATGGCTATTTACTCAACAATAAAGAAGGAAAATTGAAATTTTCTGTTACCAAACAGAAAAACGGATATTTTGTCATTAAAATAAATATTTACTAACATTTCTGTTAATATTTTACTATTAACCAGTATTTTAAAAGGCAGGGACGTAAGGCGGGGCGTTTTGCATATGCCTTAACGGGGCATAAGCCCCGAGGCTCGGGGTATAAGCCCCATAGGTATTTAATTTTTAATATTTTATAAAATAATATAATTATAAAAAAATTATTAAATAGGTAATATATATATATATATATATATATATATCTTATTTATATTCCATATTATCTAATGAAATTATATAGAAGTCAAATAAAGTGATATTATATAAGTGAAATTACATATAACTACCAAATAATTATATATATATATATATATATATATATATATATATATATATATATATATATATATATCATATTATCTTATGAGATTATAAATCTCAAATAAATAAGTGAAATTACATATTAATCTAATCAATACATATAAAAGCACGCATACATATAATCCTATATTATTTTTGAAAGAGAGCAAGAGAAGCACTGAACTTAAAAAACTAATTACATACATATTTACAAAATAACAGTAAAATATAAAAAGAGAGAAAAATAATTAGTTCAAAATAATAAAGTTTTTACATGGAGGAAAGAACAAACTTGTTGAATTTGACATAGGGAGAAGAATGAAGTTTTCTGTTGCAAAAAAGTGATAAATCGTTACTCTTGGTAGAGGCAGACTAGCGAAACGAATTGGGAAACACTTCTATTTTAGGACTTTTATCAATATTAAAAAGTTTACTCTTAAATTTAATATTTTTAGTTCCTTTTTAAAAAGATGTCTCTTAGGCTTACGCCTCAAGCAAAAAACTCTCTTCGATCAAAAAACTCGCTCGGGCGTATGCCTCGAACTTCTGAGCATATGCCTTACGGGACTTTCAACCCCCACCATTGCCACGTGGCGTTTTTGGTACGCCTCGCCCCAGGAACGCCTTTTAAAACATTGCTATTAACAAATAAATTTTGTTCAAAAAGTTTATCAATCAAATATTTGACCAAATTTGAAGTCGAAGCCGAGTCGAGCGAGCGATGACGGCGCGGGGCTTTCCTTCTTCTCAACTCTTTAAGAACTAGAAGAAAAGCGATTATTTGTATACCCATAAAAATTTCTTCTTTCAATATGGGACAATGTCCCTTTGCCAAGAAGATAAACTTAAATTCACTCAAAATCTTCATTTCTTTCTATTTCTCATTCATCATCTTTTAACTATTTAATATATTAAACACATAAAAACCCAACATCCAATACTACAAAAACATAGCAGATCAACTAGAGACTACTCTGTAAGGTCAACATCATTAAAGATTTGCGCCTACGTTTGCGTCAGGAGATTTTCTTCTTTGTTCTTACGTGGAAATACTTTCACGTTTGAATTTTTGGCAGTGGACATGTAATAGGAATAAAAACATGTAGTCGATCTACTCATCATTTTTGATGCTTCTTGAGTTCTGTTATACTTTTTCTGGATCTCCTTTACTTCTTCACCGCCTGTTCTCGTATCATTTTTTAAAAAAATTATTATATTATCAATTCAAAATTTTAAAGTTATGAATACTTACCGATAAAAAATTTAAAAGAAAAAATAAATAAATTAAATATAGGTGTTCACTTAATATTTATCTAAATATTTATGCATTTAACTATATAAATTTATTAATATGGTCAAAGTTAATGGGTACTTAAGCACTCAAATTCTCTATGTGCATCCGCCACTGATCACCATAGAGTAAATTAAAACAAATTATGTTAATTATTTTATTATTCACAAAAACACTCTAATGACTTATGATCAGCTACTCTGCTTGAAGAATAGCTTCACACGTTAGAATATAGCCTAATTTTGTTTCACATTTTCTTGTATCTACTCATTTGAAAGATCTTTTATTAGGATTCTCAAAATCATAATTTGTTGATATACGATACATATTTGGATGATATAGTTAGTGTTTGAACACTAATATATATATATATATATATATATATATATATATATATATATATATATATATATATATATATATATATATATATTCATGTAATGAATGGTAAAAGAAAAACTTTCTTTGAATTAATATTCCTTGGCAAAAAATAAGGAGGAAAGGACCGAAAGGGGCTGGTCTAATAAATAAATGCACACGCGTGAGCTCACAAATGTGGGGCTAGAGACTAATGACAATCTAGAGAATATGCATATATTTATTTTATCAAATTAAAGAGTGATATATACTTGTGGTTTACACATTAGATTTGCACTTCATCAGCAATTTAAAGTCACTAGCAATCATATATATAGATCCTAGATTGCTTACTCATTATCTCGTGTCAACTATGGATAGGCTGCTCATTAATCAAGAATTCATATATACATATTAACTAAAGGTCACAGGAACAAATTTCTATGGATAAAAACTTCTACGCGCAAATTCTAGCTAAGTTGGTAAAATGAATTTGTTACAAATACCTATGATAAAATTATGGAGTACCAATTATTTTATCAAAGTTATTATACTTTTTACCTTGCATTTAACTTCTATACTAGACATTATATAATGATTATTATCTTTTACATATAGTGAAAGTAATAACCTAAGGGATAGTTTGGTTGGGTGTATAAGAATCGTACAATGTATTAATAATTAATGATGTCATTAGTTATGCTAGGATTATTTCTTATTGATAATTTGTTTTGGTATATTAAAAGTTTTGAAATGACAGTTTTGTCTTTATACATTTTTATCCTTGTATTAAAAATCATTTTATTGTTAATATCGTGGTTTGCAATGTATAAGAATAATACTGGATCATATGTATAGCAGTTACAAGTATTCCTTATACATATATTGAAAAATACTATCAAACAAGTGATTAATAATATCAAAGCTAATATATGTATTATTTTCCTTAATATAACCTAGCAAGATGCGGGAAGAGCGGGTTAGGTAGTTGGTCATGTGAGGAGGAGGAGCACAGATGCCCCCGTGAGGGAGGTTGACATTGGAGGGCCTACAGAGAGGTAGAGGTAGGCCAAAGAAGAGGTGGAGAGAGGTGATTAAGCAAGACATGGCGCAACTTCAACTGATTGATGACACGACCTTCGATAGAAAGGTATGGAGGTCGATGATTAGGCTAGTAGAGTCGGTAGTCTGGAGTGTTCATAACAGTAGTATTGGCACACAGTCTCACTTTCAGTTGATAGTAGGTTTTTATGACTAACCGTTGTTTCCTTTCAATGTTAATCACCTTACTATCTTATTATTTTTTTATTCTGCTTTTATATGACTTTTTGGTACTGTCCATTCTTGTCTATATTTTCAATAATATGTGCTTATGCTTTCCTGAGCCGAATGTCTATTGGAAACAACCTCTCTATCCTCGCAAGGTAGGGATAAAATCTGCGTACACACTATCTTCCTCAAACCCCACGTTATGGGATAATACTTAATATGCTGTTATTATATATCCTAGCAAACAACCCCTAGCTGTTATAACAAATTAAAATACATTAAAAATTTATTCCTTTTAGGTAAAGAAGTTAAAAAAAATTTTACCACATGTGAAGAAAGACAAGTAAGGGGGAGAGAATGTGGGAAGCACATGTAACTGCCATAAAAGCATGCAAACTAATGGTAGAAAAAATTCAAAAGTGTGAGCTCATATAGGAAGAATAATGAAAGCTTCACTTTTTTGTAGTCTTACTCTTTGGGGAGGAATCTCTCATATCGTACTTTCTCTACTTTCCCCCACCCCAACCCCCAACAACCATATCCAACCATAGATCTTTAACTTGTAATTCATTTTATAAAGCACCATCCTTTACTTAGATCTTCTCCAAAAACCTTATTCTTCCATTAGACTTACCTTCTTTAATTTTCCCTCCTTAATTTACTAAAAAAACAACCATGTTAGGCTCAATAGAACTCCCAGATTGTGTTTATACAAAAGAGCCAATTTTCATAAGTCCCATTAGTCCAACACCAAATCACTCCCTTTATTTATCAAATCTTGATGACCAAAAGTTCCTTAGATTTTCCATCAAATATCTTTATCTTTTTACTAAGTCCATAAATGTGGACAAGCTTAAATTTTCTCTTTCAAGAGTTTTAGTGGATTATTATCCTTTAGCAGGGAGAGTAAGAACATGCCCAGAAAATGATCACAAACTTCAAGTGGATTGTAATGGAGAAGGTGCTATATTTGCTGAAGCATTCTTGGATTTAACAGCTGATGAACTTCTTGTTGTTTCTAATAAGCCTGATAAATCTTGGAGGAAATTATTGTATAAGGTTGAAGCTACCAATTTCTTGGATATTCCCCCTCTAGTTGTGCAGGTAATTAGTTTCTAATTTAGAGTTTAACTTTTTATAAGTTGGCTAACAGATCATCATTAAAGATGACTATGGATAATCGTACATAAATAATGAAAATAATAATTTTAAAAATAAGACACCTTTCCTTAGTACGTTGTTATAACAAGTTAATACACTTTTTTTGGGAAAAGGGTTAGAACTGCCCCTAACGTATTGACTCCAGGTTAAAAATGTCCTTCGTTAACCTATTTTGAGAAAATGCCCCTACCGTTAAAAATGTGTCATATTTGTGCCCCTAAGTCTAACAACTCACTGTACTTATATTTAAAACGGTAGGGGCATTTTTTTCTAAATACGCTAACGGTAGTGGCATTTTTAAACTCAAGTCAATACGTTAGGGGCACACATATGCCAGAATTTTAATGGTAGGGGCATTTTTTTCAAAATAGGTTAACTGAGGGCATTTTTAAACTGGCGTCAATATGTTAGGGGCAGTTCTGACCCCTTTCCGTACTTTTTTTTACTACAAATGTGCATAAGTTGAATTGTTTTTCTTTTATTTTAATTTTAACATTAATTCCTTCTATATATTGTCTTGGCAATTGCAAGGAAATAGTGAAACATACCTTTTATACCACTAAGCGTCTTTTAGTATAAGTTAACTACTTTCCCCTTCAATAAATTAAAATCAATTTACTTTTCCTTTTTTAACAAAATGGCATATATGAAAGGTGACTAGATACAGTATAACAATACACTCTTATTTGAAAAGTAGCATTGCTAGGGTTCCAAGGGGACAAATCATAGTAAAAGTCACAACGTAAACTGTAATAAGAGACATATCTTTTTTTTATATAAAAAAACCTACTTTTTTCCTAACTGTAATATCATGAAAACGAAGCCAATAAATATTTTAAAAAGTAATATTGCAAGGAATTGTATGGATAAATCTTTGGATTCACCATGGAAAACGACTTAAAAAAGATAGTCACTCTACGCCTCTTTCGTATTGGCTAATTTCTCCCTTTTGTTCCTTTCACATAGTTTTGGTTGGTTGCTTTTTCTTTTAACGTCTTTTTTCTCATCAAAGACGAAAATACCCTTCCTCACTCACTTTGCTTCCATTACAGGTAACAAATCTCCGTTGCGGGGGTATGATCCTCTGCACCGCCATCAACCATTGTCTATGCGACGGCATTGGCACTGCTCAATTCTTACATGCTTGGGCCCACTTTACAAAGGACCCCACCGGTAATCTACCAATCACCCCGTTTCATTCACGCCACTTGTTAAAACCCCGTGATCCTCCACAAATAACCTCCATACATCCAACATTCACGAAAATATCCCTTGATAGCCAAAATTCCCAATTTAGCCTCAATCTTTTCCAATATTTACAATCCCAACCAATCACCCCTGCATCCATAACATTTTCACAGTCCCAAATTCTTCAACTGAAAAGACAATGTTCACCCTCGGTAAAATCCACCAGCTTTGAAGTTCTAGCTTCTCACACGTGGCGTTGTTGGGTTAAATCTTTAGATTTACCATCCTCCATTAACGTGAAGCTCCTATTTTCTGTGAATATTAGAAAGGCAGTAAAACCAGAATTACCAGAAGGGTATTATGGGAATGGATTTGTACTTGGTTGCGCTGAAGCACCAGTCAAGCATGTGGTAAATGGTAACTTCCAAGATACGGTAAAATTGGTACAAAATGCTAAATCTGAATTAACTAGGAGCTCCATAAAATCAATAGTCGACTTGTTAGAAGATAAAACAGTAAAAACTGATTTATCGGCTAGCTTGGTAATTTCACAATGGTCAAGATTGAGCTTGGAGGAAGTAGATTTTGGTGAAGGGAAGCCAATTCAAATGGGTCCTTTAACCAGTGATATTTACTGCTTGTTTTTACCGTCAGTGGGTGAATTTGATGCAATTCGAGTATTGGTTTCTATGCCAGAAGGAGTTGTGAAGAAATTTGAATATTACATGACTGAACCTTGGGACGTAAGTGATGTTAATGGAGATATAATTAAAGGGCATCTTCATTTGAAAAATCCCAAAATGATTTCTGCTTGAATTTTCCTAGGAAAATTAATTTCAGTTTCTTTTTATTTCTTTTTTTTTTAATGGGTTCTCTAGTAATTTTTCACCAGCTGCAATTTCTTGTATAGAGTGTGAATGTATAATTGTTAAACGAAATTGTGAATGCAATGATATTCTATGTCCAATTAATAAAAAACTTGCAAATATTAATCTATATAGAGTTAGATTAATAGCCCGCATAATCAAGCTTTTAGGAGGCTAACGTATATATGTCTGCAACAATTAATTAGTTTCTACATGTTAAAACATTTATGCAAAGTTTTTAGTTTCACATTCTAATAGCGAAGTTCCACCTCAAGTAAATTATGATAAACTTACAATAACTAGACAGTAACTAAATAATGTACTGATTATAGACAGGGGGGGATTTATAGTCCCAATTAAGCGGCACATGAACCCTTGGTCTCACCGTCAAACTATGTATTTTATGTACATATTTTTTAGAATAAGTTTAATATTATCTGTTGGCATTCATGATTCAAAACGATTGAATAGTGCACTTGGTTGAATATTGAGTTATTTACCTTGAGGAACATAGATCGATTCTCACTTTATATTTTTCTTCTACTATTTTTGACGGTGTACCCATTTTCAATAAATCCTAGATCCGCCTCTAATTATAGAGCATGAAATTTAGTTGCATCACATTATCGTATGGCAATCGATCAATATGACCAATCCAGCACAAATAATTACATGATCACTGCGGCAAAAATTTAGTTAGATCTTTCAATAACAACGTACATAACAATTTACATGCATGTGATGTTTTTATAGAAACCAGCATAATAGTTATCACTTAATCATATTTAATTTAAAAAATATATTCTCATCTTATTTTGTCATCTACCTATGATAAATTATTTTATTTTAGTGTACACACCAAATGTGAGTAAATATTATCCTTTCTAATGTAAGTGGATAACTAAGAGAACATTTTGTATGAAACTTATCGTTAGCGTGGCTTTTGCAGTGATAGATTAATATCATATGACCATTGATAATAAAGAATAGCTAATACATACAATACATCACTGTAATGTGGAGGGAATTAATTGGAAAAGAATTAAGATGCACCACTTAGACAAGTTGTTTTCTTTTTTTAAATTGCTTTTCAAATTTATCTTCTCCAATTGCAGCTATGTTTAGGCATAAATGGAAAATAATTGAGTGGCAAGCTGAATCATTATATTTGGTCAACGATCATAAAAAAAGAGTACGGAGTTATAGTTCCTAAAGTCATTATAGTTAGCATAATTAATAAAGTATAATTACTTTTTTGGTAAGTGATATTATATGATATTATCCAATAATTGCATAAACGATGAGTAAAGGAATAAAAGAAAAGCTTCCAAAGTTCATAAGTACGCACTAATTTTAAAATTATGTGTTTTGAATTTAATTTTTGAATTGATGTTACAATATAATATCGATTTAATTATGTAGTACAAAGTATACTAGGTTTAATATCCATATGAAATAATACAAGAAAAGGGATATGACCACTTGTAAATCTCAAATTAAAAGACGGGTTAATACTGAATGGTTAACTAGATTGGAAAAGTAAATAGTCCCTATAAAAATAATAGCCGAAATATATATATATTTTTTATGTATATTCTGATGTATATATATATTCTGATGTATATATATATATATATATATATATAATTATACAATTTTTCAGTTACCGAATACAAATAATTTCTAGGGCGGCTAAAATTGATAACACCACAAAATTTGACGCCTCTAGACGCTATTGATTGGTTGAAAGAAGCCAAAAGCTAATCTCTTGAATATACTAATCTATTAATTACTATCGCTTTATGTAACGACCCGACTGGTTGTTTTACTATTTGAAACTCCGTTCCCTTAAATAAAAACACTTCCCACGCCTTCCTTAGCTAAATTGCAACTTGCGGGGGCGATTAGTTCGAAAGTTAGAAGAGTTTTGAGTAAAAAAATAAAATCTAATTATCCCCTTAAGGTTTTCTTAAAAGTCCAAGTTTGACTTCGATCAACTTTCTTGGAAAACGGGCCCAGATTCGTGATTTGATGGTCCATGAAGGTCCGTGAAAAAAAAATGGGACCTGGGCGTATACTGGAAATTGAATTCCAATGTCCCTAGCCCGAGTACGAAATTTTTATGTAAAATTGTTAAATCGAAATTAGGAATTAAAGAATCTAAGTATTGATTAAAAACCTAGGTATCGGGTTCGGATTCTGGTTCCGAAACTTTGTACAAGTCCGAAATATCATATATGACCTACCCGTAAAATTTGGTGTCAATCCTAGTAGTCTAAAGGCGTTTTGACCCGTTGAAGGGAAATTAAGAACTTGAAGTTCATTAAATTGGATCAATTGATTTCGGGGTCTGATTCCTTGATTTAGGGTTATTTTGGGTGTTTCAAGGGTTCGACTAGGTCCGTCTCGTGATTTCAGACTTGTCGGTATATTCGGGCGGGGCTCAGAAACCCCAAGAGTCAATTGGTCGAGGTTCGAACGAAGTTGGATTTTGAAAAGGAACAACTTCTGTTGCTTCTGTTAAAACCGCTTCTGCGGCTCTTGGACCGCGGAAGCGGAGACCGCATAAGCGGAAATCTCAGGGGCAGTGAGCTCATTTAATACGGGCTCAAGTGCATTTATCTCTGATTTCCTCCATACTTGGGCGATTTTGGAGCTTTCAAAGAGATGGTTTCGATATAACATCACAAGGTAAGTAATTACTCACTCTTAGCTTAAATACATGAACATTACATAGATTTAACACTAATAATCAAATAAAATCAAGGGTTAGAGCTAGACCTAGGTTTTGATAAAATTATGATTTAACCACCTAATTAGCTATGTAATGAATTGAAATTTACATATTAGTAATCCTTAGTTTTGGAGATTTTCCTTCGAAAAATCTCGGAATCCGAGCACGTGGGCACATGGTCGAAAATTTAAAACTTGTGGGAAAGGTTGGAAAACCGCATAAATAGTTAGAATTCAACCTCGTAACCCCTTATTGACTAATTCCCACATTGTTTAACTAGTTTGTGCGCTTTGGGCTTCACTTTGAGGTCTCGACCTTGTTCTTGGCATTTGAAGGTGCGGTTTGGAGCGAGGTGAGTCTCCTTTCTAGCCTCCTGAAAGGGAATTGTCCCTTTAGGACTAATAAATAATAAATTGCTATTATATGCGGGGGCTACGCACATACTAGGTGATGAGAGTCTGCGCGTAGCTGCTATGATATTAAATATTTGGGTAGTTTAGGACCCACATCATGCCTACATTGAACTTTCCATTGTTTGAACTACATAAATGAGCTTTATGACATGCTAGAGACTAGAGGACAATGAAAAATGAACATATGCTTATTTATGAACTTGGAGGGATTTTCCTTGTATATATATATGATGCCTTTATGCGCATTCTTGATGTTGTCTTGATATTTGTGGATCGGGTTAATCGCCTCGGTGAAATAGATGCATCTATGGTACGGGCCGTTCGACCCTCGTTGTGCATAATTTATATTCTGTTGGAGCGGGCCGTCGACCTCGGCATGGTTGCGCATGATCTACATGTTTATGCTTGAGCTTAGACTTATCATGTTTTGTTTCTAAATAAATGAAAGGAGGAAATAGGATAAAGAAAATATGAATGCGAGCATGATATGACTTCTGTTGTAACTGTTATTTAATTACATTATTCATGCTGTCTATTGTATATATTATTATGATATTATCTGGACCTAGTAGGTATCAAGTCCACTTCTTGTCTCTACTTCTCCGAGATTAGATGGGATACTTACTGGGTACATATTGTTTATGTACTCATGCTACGCTTCTTTACTTAAATGTACATGGTCTGAGGCTGATTCATCTAGATACCGTCAGGGTGCGCGCACGTGAGTGGTTGTTGAGACTTCCACAGTGAGATGCTTCCCTTTCCACTTCGCTTGGCAGCCGGATGGAGTGTTCTTTTGTATTTTTGCTGTATTTCCGTTATTCCGTAAAATAGGGCAGAGATGTGTATATTCTACCAGATACCCTTACACTGTGACACCAGGTCTTGGCACGTACAATTTAGTAGACTAGTTTTTGGATTATGTAATATTGTACTACTTGTCGTGTTATCTTCTTTTGTTCTAAAATCAAGCTAAATGGTATTCCACCTAAAATTGAGTATAATTCTGCATGAATCGTTAGAAATATTCCGCATTTGGCTGGCTCGGCAAGGTTGTTGGGCGCCATCATGACCTGTTTTGGAAATGGGTCGTGACAACATGGTATCAGAGCACTAGGTTCACGTAGGTCTCACAATATTACGGACAAACCTAATAGAGACTTGTAGATCGGTACGGAGACGCCTGTATTTATTTTTGAGAGGCTATAGCGTATTAGGAAAAACTACTGTTTGTTCACTTCCTATCGTGCTCTGTTTCTATTCTCTCACAGATGGAGAGGAGCCGTACTGCTGAAGTTCCGGACCCAGGAGGGGCTGCTTCCCCTGTTGCCAGAGGCCGAGGTAGAGGCGGGGGGTGGGCACCGGCCCGCATGTAGGGGACGAGGGCGTCCCAGAGCCATTCTAGTTATTCCACTAGCAGACCATATTATTGAGGAACAGGGTGAGATACCTGCAGCTGAGTCTACACCGGCAGACTTCATGACAGCACCGGAATTTCGGGAGGTTATGGGCAGTATGCTTCAGTTCATGGATTCTATGACTCAGGATGGTTTATTTCCAGCGGACCCAGCCACCTCATAGGCAGGAGGGGGAGCACAGACCCCTACTACTCAGGCTCCAGGGGGTACAACCTCCGTATATCAGCCTTCAGGTGCACTACCCGCAAATGGGGTTCTGCCAGTTGTTGTGGCAACCAAGGCCATGCCAGCTGTGGCTGGCGATACGCAAAAGCTTCTAGACGGGTGGACTAGACTTCGCCCTCAAGTCTTTGGGGGTGAAAGTCATGAGTGTTGGAAACACGTTCTCAAGGCATTATACTAAACGTGTGTTTATATGTGTAGGTTTTGATGAATGACAAACAATGCGCAAATTGATATATGACGAAGTTCAAGTACAAGCGCACAATTGATATACAACGAGATTCAAGCTCAAGACCAAGTTTCATAGTTTTACATGAGTCGTTCTTAACTGTGATCTTGATCCGACAACTTGACTCACGACATGGCTTCTCTCGTAAAATTATTTTTACAAAATCATGCCTATTTAATTTAATGCTAAATGATTTTAAATCATGCATATTTACTTTAGTCAAAATGATTTTTAAACATGCCTCTAAAATCTGGACTAAGATAATCGATTATGTACTTATGATAATCGATTATGTACTTATGATAATCGATTATGTTAAGCCAAGACCTAATGACAATCGATTCTGTTAAGGCAGTGAGCATCAGATTTTTCAAATCTGCATGACAATCGATTGTGAACCTTATGGCAATCGATTGTGATGAGGCAGTGGGCATCAAAGTTTTTCAACGCTAAAAAGTAATCGATTGTTAAGTTAATGACAATCGATTGTGATGAGGCAGTGTCCATCAAAGTTTTTCAACGCTCAAAATAATCGATTGTGAAGTTAATGACAATCGATTGAGAAGAGACAGTGTCCATCAGATTTTTCAAAGTCACAAAATAATCGATTGTGAACATATGACAATCGATTGTATTGAGGCAATGTCTTCCAGACTTTTTCAAAGTTATTAAATAATCGATTGTGAGTATATAACAATCGATTGTCACGAGGCAGTGTCTAAATTGATTTTTCAAGACTGATAAATAATCGATTGTTAACATTGCACAATCGATTGTGAAGCTGACCGTTGTCGTAAAGTTTTCAAATACCGTCAGGTAATCGATTATTGATTTTGTATAATCGATTGTTGAAATTTAAATCTGGAAAGGATTTTTTGAACGTTGCTGAATAATCGATTATTGATTTTGTATAATCGATTGTTGAAATTAAAATCTGGAAAGGATTTTTTGAACGTTGCTGAATAATCGATTATTGATTTTGTACAATCGATTGTTTTACGTAAAATCTGGAAATGATTTTTTGAACGTTGCCAATAATCGATTGTTGATCTTGAATAATCGATTGTTAAGCGTAAAATCTGGGATTGATTTTTGGAATGATTGGCAAACAATCGATTGTGGCTTCTTTACAATCGATTGTCACACAGTAAAATCAGCAATTCTTAATTGGCAATTAGGCAACGGTAATGCCAAGTTTTTCAACTATAAATGCAGCTTCATTTCAGTGTTTTGAACATAACAACACACAACAACTGATCATATAATTGCTATAAGCTTGCATACTCAATTGCTTATCATTTTATATTCATTACATAAGTTTTTGAGAGCCAAACTCTTGTCGAAAGTTGTTGCGATCTTGAGCGTATTCTTTTACTCATGTCTACTCATTAAGGAGTGTCTTGTTTGAGTGCTTAGTGTTTGTACACTTGAAGAGAATTGTTATTCTCTTGTTGTAAGAAGGAACTTGTGTTTCCTCGGTTGAAGTCTTGGAGTGTTGTATCTCCGAGCAAAGGTAGTTGAGGCTTGTGTCCTCAAGTTGTGAAGGAACTTGTGTTTCCTTGGTTGAAGTCTTGGAGTGTTGTATCTCCGAGCAAAGGTAGTTGAGTCTTGTGTCCTCAAGTTGTGTTTCCTTTGGTTGAAGTCTTGGAGTGTTGTATCTCCGGGCAAAGGTGTTGAGGCTTGTGTCCTCAAGTTGTAAAGGTTTGTTAAGCACCCGGAAGCTTGACAAGTTAGTGGAAATCTCGAGAGAGTCTCTCGGGGACTGGACTAGCCACGGGTTGTGGTGAACCAGAATACTTCGGTGTGTTCTTTCTTATTTATCGCACTTATTTATTTCCGGCAAATTTTAAATTCCGCAAGTTTACGCTAATTTTTATTATAAGGCTATTCACCCCCCCCTCTAGCGTTAAGCGTATTATCTAACAATAGGTATCAGGGCCCAACTCTCTGAAGACTTAACAGTTTGAGAGAAACTTCCATGGCTTCTACTCGTGATTCTTTTGCAGGAATAGGTGAAGGTCACTTTAACTTGTTGCCGCCAATATTTGATGGAAGCAATTACACATATTGGAAAGATCAGATGAGAATTTTCATCACAGCCAACAACTTTTATCTATGACAAATCATCAAGCATGGTGAACAGATGACGACAAAAGTTGGGAAAGCCAAGGTAAGTGAAGACAACACTAAGGCAATAAATATGTTGTATATCGGCTTGAATCAGGAAGATTATCAGAAAATTTCCCACTACAAATCTGCCAAAGAAATGTGGGATAAGCTTGAGGAAATGTATGAAAGCACACCTCAAAAAGCGGACAGCTCATGTGGTGAATCGACTGGCTGATGTCTCATGGCAAACGAAGAAGAAGAGGTAAGTACGTCTAACTCTCACTCACTTGAAGAAATGCAAAATGCTTATAATAAATTATATAGTGAGTTTGTTAATGCTTCCAAGACCATTAAAGATTTGCAGAAAACTCTTTCATTGCAAGAAACAGATTTTCAAAAACAACTTTCATTGAAAGAAAAGGATTTGGAAAAACTGATTTTAGAAAATGAGAAGTTGAAAGAGGAAAACAATTTTTCGGAAAGAGAAGCGCCGACAAGCCCGAAAGTTCTATTAAAAATTGTACTTCTTGCATGCATCTCAAAAATGAGGTAGATAGACTTAAGGGCACCTTAGATAAGTTTAATTCTTCTCACAAAAATTTGAATGAGGTTCTTGTTAATTTGAAGTCAACCAAGCATGGCATAGGTTTTAAGAATGAGCCTAAAGAAAGCCAAACCACAACCACCTAAGGCTCAACCTAGGATTAATAAAACAAATGCTCATCCTAGAAATAGCAATCCTAGAACCAATATGCATGCTAGACCAAATACTAGAAGGAATGTTGAACATTTTAGGAGACCTAGAAACGACTTTTCACCTAGAAATAACTACCCTAGAAATGATGCATATTCTAGGCCAAACACTAGAAGGAATTTTGAACCTTTTAGAACACCTAGAAATGACTTCCAACCTAGAAATAATTATTCTAGAAATGCTGTACATCCTAGAACAAATAGTAGGAGAAATGATTTTCATGAAATGCGCAATAGTCATAGTGTCGAAAATAGAGTAAACAATTTTCGTCCGTCCAATTACTATGAACCTAGAAGGATGCATAATCCTAACGTGACCTGTCATTATTGTAGACGAATTGGTCATATTGCTCCTGCTTGTTTTACACGACATAGACATATCACTCAATTGCATCACTATGATATGCCTAACCCCCAAGGACCCAAAATGGCATGGGTACCAAAAGATCATTAATCTCTTTTGCAGGTGTGCTTGAAGACTACAATATTGTAGTAGATGCACCAAGCACAATACCTTATCGCATCAAGGGGGAATTTCGGTTAGTTATCCTTTTTGACAAAAACCGAATTGATAATATATGCAAGCAACCGATATTAACATATGTGTTGTTAATTTGGCCTTATATTGTTAAATTTTTTTTGATGTGCTTAATCATAATAGTTGATATGTGTTGAGATATCCTTGTTAATAATTAATATCAATTATCCTTGATGCATATGTTGAAAATTCGTTGTTAAACAACAATTGGTATATTAGCCTGCTTCTAATAAAAACATTTCATTTGTGATTTGATAACTGTTATTTGTGGTTTAAATAAATGTGAGTATATACCAGAGAAATAAATTATTTCCTTTGGTGTGTATCAACTGTTAGCATATTTTTGTCAAAAAAAATTTTCACTCATGTTTTTGATAAATGCTATTTTTGGTTTGAAAAAATAATTGATATATTCCTGAAAGAAATGATTCATGCTTTTAACAGTTGATAGAAGTATTTCTGTTAAAAATCGACTCTTGATGAATGTATCTTTTGGTCTGAATAATGGTTGGTATATTCGACCTTTGATTGACTTGTTATATATTAATGTTTGATATGTTTTTTTTTTAAAATAACCTTTTGTATCACTGTTAATAAAATAACATTTGATACATTTGTTATGTTTGCCAACAAATGATTTTATCACTATTTTATAACAATTGGTATATCTATGGTTTGTTGGTATGTTTTGATAAGATTCCAGCAATCTTCATAGTGCATACTCCTCGTTGTCTTTCCTATCTCATTTTGACTTTTTGGAAATGTCGAAAAAGAAAGAGTATTTAGGCGATATGCTTCAAGTAAGGGGGAATGTCCTTACATTCTAGTTTGCCTTATTTGAGGGGGAACTTCTCATTAAGGAGGAATAGATTGCATGAATTTTATCTTGATGACATTATTGTTGTACTTCAAAACAACCTTCCATATTGGTAATATCATTCTTCAAAATTGTGTTGACAACTTTTATGCTATTAATATTTTGCATTCCAAAACATGTTGAAAATGATATTGTATTATTTTTTGAGCAACTAATGAGTTTTATGCAAGGAGTCTCTAAAATTTCATTTGAGATGTCCATGATGGACAAGCGAAATTTCCTCTCGGAGCTGCAAGTTAAGCAAATGAAAGTGGGAACTTTCACTTGTCAAACTAACTATTGCAAGAAATTGCTGAATCAATATTGAAAAGAGCAACACCAAAGCAATGATCACCTCAATGAATTTATAAGACCATCGTGCTAGAAAAGTGAAAGGTAAGAAGAGCAATACCAAGAACTACAGTGGTATGATCGTTCCTTACTTTACCTTATTGCCAGTAGACTTGATATAATATTTAACGTTTATTGATGTGCTAAATATAAATCATGTCCAAATGAAGTGTCTAATGCGGGTAAGCGTTGATCTAAATGCATACTTTTTAGGTTGCTTTTATATATTGAATATTACTGACTTGAGCGTCGGAGACGCGTATTTCCTTTTGCAGGTATCGCCCTAAAGGTAGGGGGAATTATAAAGATATGGCACAGAACAATCGATTGTTACAGCAAATAATCGATTATTTTACTGTGCAGAAAATCGATTAGCAAGTATTACTAATCGATTATTTATGGTTTATGCTTATTATGCAGTTTTGTTTAATAATCGATTTTTAACTGTTTAATCGATTACCGTCTCAGCCATTCAGTACTGATTTTCTAAAACAATCGATTGTTTCATATATATAATCGATTATTTTCCGAGTCAGAAAATCACCGTGCACACTGTGTCACAACAATCGATTACCATAATTTGACAATCGATTATTTCATGTTAGTAATTCAAAAATTTGTTACCGTTTGGTCCTGCAATCGATTTGTGTCAGTTCCGAGATTCAGTCAAATCTTCATAACAATCGATTATTTCATTCCAATAATCGATTGTCTAACGGTCAGTACAATTTATTTTTAGCGTTTCTGACTGTTTTGGCTCATAAATTTCTGCAGATTTTCATCATAAATGAAATGTCATTCTTCCCATTATAAATAGGCATCATATGTCTTCATTTTTATTCACTCAAGCATCAATTCTAGCTCTCAAACTATCAAAACTCTTTTAAGTTTTCTTGCAAAGCTCATTACCTCCTATTAAAAATATCGGGCCGTCACTCTAAACGTTCCCGTTCAGCTAGGCATGGTGCATCCTCCTCTGCTGCCCCACCTCCTCCAAATTACCCTTATCAAGATGGGTCCATTTTATAATTTAATTCTGACACCGAGCTTACTCGGTTTTTGACAAAATTTGAAAAGCGCGACATTCTTCCTCCCCGCTTTTCAACAAGCAAGTATCTTGAATCATACGCCCCTGCTGCCAACATGCTTAAAGAATGTCAACTTCTTGACTTTTTATATCTTACCTACCCTTATATTAATCCTCCATTGATTCAAGCGTTTTATTCAAACCTTCATGAGGATAATGATGGTGAGCTTGTGACAAATATTAATGGTGTTCAAATTCTTTTATCCGATGAAAACCTTCATTCCATTGCCCGTCTTCCTCGAAGTGGCGAAAACATTACTCGCTACATTAGAGAGGCTGGCGCCTTATTTGATGAGAAATCTCTCCTAAACCAAATAGGTATTACATCTTATGATCCTAGTCTATCCACTCGGCGTCCTACTATCACGGGAATGCTCCCCGAGTATCGTTTGATTTTCTATTTCATCACCCGAGTCCCCAAACCTCGGAAGCATAATCACACCACTCTTTCCCAAGAAGACGCTAAGCTCATGCATGCAATTATACCCGGAGCTCACATCAATTGGTGTAAGTTCGTCAAGATTCACATGCGTGACGCCATCGGAGATGATAGACCTCTTCCCTATGCCCTCCTTATTATGAATTTTCTTGAAGCTTCCGGATTCAACATTTCCATCGGTCCTCTCAAAAAGAGCACCAAGAAGTGGGAAATTTCAGAATCCTCCTTTCCCCATGACGGCGATCAGGTAGCTCCTGCTCCTCTTCCAACTCGTCGGTCGCGTCAGCCTCAAGAACCTTCTCTTCAATCCATTTCCGACCAAATTGCTTCATTGACCACCTCTGTTGGTCAATTGACACATGAGATCCATGGATATTTTGACCATGTTCATTATCCATATGCCGGTCTTGTTCCCTATGAAGCAGTGCCGGATGATGAGGCGGGAAATGATGATGAATAATTTCTTTATTTGTTTTTCTATTTTATTGTTCTATGTTCTCGATATGTAACCGTTTTTTTAATAAATAAACAAGTTTCTTATTAATCTATATTTTTTTTGCTAATGGCAAAAGGGGGAAGATAACGGGTATGCACTCTCAATATTTATTAGCTTAAATTGAGGGGGAATTTATATAGTGAGGGGGAACTAATTGCATACTTGTTGCATATCTTTACTTGTCTTGAATCGTCATTATGAATTGCTTAATATGCATATCCCGCTTAAAGTTTGCCATTATCAAAAAGGGGGAAATTGTTGGAAACACGTTCTCAAGGCATTATACTAAACGTGTGTTTATATGTGTAGGTTTTGATGAATGACAAACGATGGGCAAATTGATATATGACGAAGTTCAAGTACAAGCGCACAATTGATATACAACGAGATTCAAGCTCAAGACCAAGTTTCATAGTTTTACATGAGTCATTCTTAACTGTGATCTTGATCCGACAACTTGACTCATGACATGGCTTCTCTCGTAAAATTATTTTTACAAAATCATGCATATTTAATTTCATGCTAAATGATTTTAAATCATGCATATTTACTTTAGTCAAAATGATTTTTAAACATGCCTCTAAAATCTGGACTAAGATAATCGATTATGTACTTATGATAATCGATTATGTTAAGCCAAGACTGCATGACAATCGATTGCGAACTAATGACAATCGATTGTGTTAAGGCAGTGAGCATCAGATTTTTCAAATCTGCATGACAATCGATTGTGAACCTTATGACAATCGATTGTGATGAGGCAGTGTCCATCAAAGTTTTTCAACGCTCAAAAATAATCATTGTGAAGTTAATGACAATCGATTGTGATGAGGCAGTGTCCATCAAAGTTTTTCAACGCTCAAAATAATCGATTGTGAAGTTAATGACAATCGATTGTGAAGAGACAGTGTCCATCAGATTTTTCAAAGTCACAAAATAATCGATTGTGAACATATGACAATCGATTGTGTTGAGGCAGTATCTTCCAGACTTTTTCAAAGTTATTAAATAATCGATTGTGAGTATATAACAATCGATTGTCACGAGGCAGTGTCTAAATTGATTTTTCAAGACTGATAAATAATCGATTGTTAACGTTGCACAATCGATTCTGAAGCTGACCGTTGTCGTAAAGTTTTCAAATACCGTCAGGTAATCGATTATTGATTTTGTATAATCGATTGTTGAAATTAAAATCTGGAAAGGATTTTTTGAACGTTGCTGAATAATCGATTATTGATTTTTTATAATCGATTGTTGAAATTAAAATCTGGAAAGGATTTTTTGAACGTTGCTGAATAATCGATTATTGATTTTGTACAATCGATTGTTTTACGTAAAATCTGGAAATGATTTTTTGAACGTTGCCAATAATCGATTGTTGATCTTGGATAATCGATTGTTAAGCGTAAAATCTGGGATTGATTTTTGGAAAGATTGACAAACAATCGATTGTGGCTTCTTGACAATCGATTGTCACACAGTAAAATCAGCAACTCTTAATTGGCAATTAGGCAACGGTAATCCCAAGTTTTTCAACTATAAATACAGCTTCATTTCAGTGTTTTGAACATAACAACACACAACAACTGATCATATAATTGCTATAAGCTTGCATACTCAATTGCTTTTCATTTTATATTCATTACATAAGTTTTTGAGAGCCAAACTCTTGCCGAAGTTGTTGCGATCTTGAGCGTATTCTTTTACTCATATCTACTCATTAAGGAGTGGCTTGTTTGAGTGCTTAGTGTTTTGTACACTTGAAGAGAATTGTTATTCTCCTTTTGTAAGAAGGAACTTGTGTTTCCTTGGTTGAAGTCTTGGAGTGTTGTATCTCCGAGCAAAGGTAGTTGAGGCTTGTGTCCTCAAGTTGTGAAGGAACTTGTGTTTCCTTGGTTGAAGTCTTGGAGTGTTGTATCTCCGAGCAAAGGTAGTTGAGGCTTGTGTCCTCAAGTTGTGAAGGAACTTGTGTTTCCTTTGGTTGAAGTCTTGGAGTGTTGTATCTCCGAGCAAAGGTGTTGAGGCTTGTGTCCTCAAGTTGTAAAGGTTTGTTAAGCACCCGGAAGCTTGACAAGTTAGTGGAAATCTCGAGAGAGTCTCTCGGGGACTGGACTAGCCACGGGTTGTGGTGAACCAGAACACTTCGGTGTGTTCTTTCTTATTTATCGCACTTATTTATTTCCTGCAAATTTTAAATTCCGCAAGTTTACGCTAATTTTTATTATAACGCTATTCACCCCCCCTCTAGCGTTAAGCGTATTATCTAATAACGAGGATGCACAGGACTTTATCGAGAGGTGCAGGGACAAACTGCACAATATGAGGATATTGGAGTCACATGGAGTCGACTTCACCACATTTCAGTTGGAGGGCAGGGCTTGCAGATGGTGGCAGTCCTATGTTCTTAGCAGGACAGTTGGTTCTCGTCCCCTCACTTGGGGTCAGTTCACCCAGCTATTTCTTGATCAGTATATTCCACCCTCTGAGAGGGAGGGGTTGTGTCATCAGTTTGAGCAGCTACAACAGGGTCAGTTGTCAGTGACCAACTATAAGGCGAGATTCTTTGAGTTGTCTCGCGATGCACTTATGATACTCATCACAAAGGCAGATAGGGTGCGGCGGTTTGTATCAGGGTTGCATCCCACTATCCGGAACTTTATGGCTCGAGAGGTGGAGATGGGTACAGGTTATCAGCTTACACTTGAGATTGCTCATAGGTTCGAGGATTACCGTCAGCGAGGTTTTGAGCACCTGCAGCGAGAGAAGAGGGACATATTCTCCGGAGAGTTTAGAGGCGCCCCAAATAGGGGTAGAGGTCACTCCGGGAGGGGTTAGCCCAGTAGGCCCCCAGCTCCAACACCGCCACCTCCTCGGGGTACTCCAGCGCGCTTGTATTTCAGCGGCATGCCAGAGAGTTCTTATCGCCCGCTGTTCAGGGTTCTTCTACTGGGTATTCAGTGTTGAAACACGTTTTCAAGGCACTAAACTAAACGTGTGTTCATATTTGTAGGTTTTGATAAATGACAAACGATGCGCAATTGACATATGACGAGGTCCAAGCACAAGCGCACAAATGTCACGTAACGAAGTTCAAGCACAAGACAAACAAAGATCAAGATTAAACAAAGTTATACATGAGTCGCTCTTTAATTGTGATCTTGATCTGACAATTTAACTCAAGACTTGGCTTCTCTCGTAAAAACATTTTTATCAAATCATGCATATTTAATTTAGAGCAAAATGATTTTAAATCAAGCATATTTATTTTAGCAAAATAATTTTTAGACGTGCCTCTAAAATCTGGACAAAGATAATCGATTATGTACTTATGATAATCGATTATGTTAAGGCAGCTGTAAGACAATCGATTGTGTACCTTATGACAATCGATTGTGTTGAGGCAGTGTCCATCAGATTTTTGAAATCTGCATGACAATCGATTGTATACCTTATGACAGTCGATTGTGTTGAGGCAGTGTCTATCAGATTTTTCAAAGATACAAAATAATCGATTGTGAACCTTATGACAATCGATTGTGTTGAGGCAGTGTCTATCAGATTTTTCAAAGATACAAAATAATCGATTGTGAACCTTATGACAATCGATTGTGTTGAGGCAGTGTCTATTAGATTTTTCAAGACTGAAAAATAATCGATTGTCCATATAGCATAGTCGATTATGTAAATGACCGTTGCCAAAATATTTTCAAATTCCGTCAGATAATCGATTATAGGATTTTAATAATCAATTGTTTGAAGTAAAATCTGGAAAAGATTTTTTGAACGTTGCCAAGTAATCGATTGTATATTTCTGATAATCGATTGTTTTAAGTAAAATCTGGAAAAGATTTTTTTAACGTTGCCAAGTAATCGATTGTATATTCTGATAATCGATTGTTTTAAGTAAAATCTGGAAATGATTTTTCGAACGTTGCCAGTAATCAATTATACGTCTTAGATAATCGATTATGCTGCGTAAAATCTGGGAATGATTTTTGGAACGATTGGAAAACAATCGATTGTGCCAATTAGACAATCGATTGTCGTAGCACAAAATCACCAATTCTTAATTGGCAATTAGGCAACTGTTATGCATGTTTTTGACACTATAAATACATCTTCAAATCAGTCTTCTAAACACAATAACTGATCATATTATTGCTAAAGCTTGCATACTCTCTTATTCATCATTTTCTATTCATTACATAAGTTTTTGAGAGCCAAATTCTTGACGAAAGTTGTTGCGTTCTTGAGCATATTTATTTTACTCATATCTACTCTTAAGGAGAGTCTTGTTTTGAGTGCAAAGTGTTTTTATACACTTGAAGGGAAGTGTTAATCCCTTGTATTGTAAGAAGGTTCGTTGTGATTCCTTTGGTTGAAGTCTTGAAGTGTTGTATCTTCGAGCAAAGGTTGTTGAGGCTTGTGTGACTCAAGTTCTCAGTTTGTAACGGTTTGTTAAGCACCCGTAAGCTTAACGAAGTTAGTGGAAATCTCGAGAGAGTCTCTCGGAGACTGGACTAGCCACGGGTTGTGGTGAACCAGGATAACATCGGTGCGTTCGTTCTTTATTATTTACTTATCGCACTTATTTCATTCCTGCAATTTTTAACTTCCGCAAGTTTACGCTGTTTTTTATTATAACGCTATTCACCCCCCCCTCTAGCGTTAAGCGTATATTCTAACATTCAGGTCCTCTATATTTTTCCGATTCTTATCTCAGTGCTATGCTACAGAGTTCATAACGCACGCCGGCTATTCAAGCTTTTTCTAGTGGATCTTCCGGTTTTCAGAGTCAGCCATCTGGGTAGCAGGCTACCGCACCATATTTTTTTGAGTTTGGAGACCCAGGTCATATGAGGAGGTACTTCCCCAAGCTTCGGGGCAAGGCTATACGGAAGGGACAACAACCCATGGCTCCAACTCCAGCGACTCAGCCAACTAGAGGTGGAGGGCAGACCGGTAGGGGTCATCATAGAGGTGGAGGTCAGACGGGGAGAGTTCAGCCAGATGCTTCTGAGTCGGATGGAGGCCAGGCAGCCAGCGCTACAGCTAGAATTTATGCTCTCCCGGCCAGGCATGATACATTGGCCTCAAATACCATTATTGTCACACCCCTTTTTAAAAGAAAACCCAATAAACCCTCTTAAATTAATAAAAAGAATTTAGCAAGGCTTGAAAAGGGTTTTCAATTTTGAAAGTGACAAAAAGTTGTGTTTATAAGGATTAACTCAGAGTCGCCACCTGACATTTGATTTCGGTGTGCCCTGTCATTGTTTTTAAATAATTTTCCTTTAATACACTTTTGGACTCTAAAACTAAGTCTGCACCAAATATTCAGGTAATGGGGTTAATTTGACTCGAGGAGAAGGTGTTAGGCACTCTCCAAGTCCCGCAACTAGTACGGTTGCGTACTCGATCAAATTGACTTTTAAGATATTCAAATTGAGGCAAAACACACAAAGAAACATAAACATCCAAAAGGTCTGTGGTCTTCCCTTCCTATAAAAGAAAAATAAAACAAAATAAAGTAAGTCTTCCTAGCTCATAGTACGCCTCCATTGATGATGCTACAACCCCTAGTTAAAATATTTACAAAGCCTACGGGGCATTATCCGGATGAATTTATCTAAGGGACAACCTCTCACCTCGAAACCAAAAGCAAATGAAAAATTCTAAAGCTTGACTACCCAAGTGTGGTTGGCCTGAAGCATGCTCCTAAAGATTAATTTAACTATAAAAGATAAAACAACATAGGGTCCACGCAATATACTAAGTTATTTGACTCGAACAACGTAAAGAAATAATTTTCCATTGTTAATTAGGCCAAACCCAACTCACGTTATGCATTCTTGATATATTTGTGCCTATTTGCCTTAACGATTCACGTCATTAGATTTATTCTACCCCAATTGACGTTTAGTCATCAGACCTTAGGAAAAAAATAAAAAAACAACTTATATCTAGACGCTTATCAAAAGAATTTGCATAACACTGAGTATATATAAGCACATCAAAGATGTTGACTAGAGGAAGAATTTAGAAGATGTCAAGTTAGGTATAGAAGAGAAATGGACCTCAATTAGCTGAAAAATTGATTGTTTCACTGTTTTGAACTCAAAAATATAACGAACCGCGGACGGAAACTCAAATCGGCACTGGAAAAGCCCGAAACAAAAATGAACTTAATCAAACTCAACATATTCCACGCTGAAAATTAGAAACAGAAGCTTGGACAATCTTTATTTAATCGAACGAGAGTGAAATCACAAATGGGCTAAGCAAACTCGAAAACTCATGACAAACAGAACCGGCGACTAAAGAATTGGACTACGACCTCGAGACTCCAATACCCAAATCCAGAGAGATTTGACAAACGAGCTCCTAAAGAGACTCGAACCAGCGAAGTTCCGGCGACGAACTGGATGGTCAGACGGCCAAATAGTAGCAAAAGGTTGTTCCTCTATTGAAGTATCTAGGTTATGTTCTTGTCCTCTTGTGTTGAAGAAGGAGTTTGGGTTCAATTTACATTCTCCATTGAAAGAGCTACAGAAATATGGCTGAATGGTTCTATTTCCGGTGAGTTTGGGTTGAAGACAAAGGTGGCGGCTATGGCATTTTGGCTCTCTATCTGAAGAAGATGCCAATGGTGGGAGGGGGTCTTTTTAGCAAATGGCAACTTCTCTTCCTTCTCTCTCTCTAGGGTTTTGTGTTGTAGATTATGGCTGAAGTAGATGGTTGCTAGGCTTTTTCTTCTTGTGTTATAATGTTCTAAGGTTGAAGAAGAGAGCTAGGGTTTTTCCTTCTTTTTTAGGGTCAAAATCTGATGGGTTGTGTATTATGTTCTTGTGTTAAAGAAGAATTGGGCTCAAAACTGGGCCTTTGGTGGTGGTTTAAAATTGGACTCCAAAAATGTGTAAATTTAGGCCAAAAAGGATTGAAAATTCAAATTAAAGACCTATAAAACTCTACATTAATTTGGACAAATTATTTCTATTAAAATTAAATTAAATATTAAGGTTGGAACTATTTTTTATTTTTAAGGATTATATTAGGATTAAAGTAAGTTAAAAGGAATATATCTTTCTAAAACTACCTAATACTGATTAAATAAAAAAGTCAAACTATTTTTTTGTATTTTTCGATTTTATGATAAAAATAATGAAAAAGAGTCAAAAATAGTATAAATAACTATATTAAGCCTAAATTAAATATTTTACGCTAAAATAGATGAAATTGCAAGAAGGGTCAAAAATCACGTGTTTACAGCTGTCCCTCTTTGACAAAGAACGACTAGATATGTTTTTTGACCCGAACCTTATTTGGAGAGATTAAACTTAAGAGAAAAGTGAATGTGACCGGGCCCTGGTATCTGAGCTGTCTACATATCCTTGGCTATAAAGGAATCAAGCCACGTGTAGGTCAGAAATGAATGAGGTGATGGAGTATACCGAGGTGGACAGCACCTCGAGGTTCTAGTCTGTGGTTCCTTCCATTATATAAAAAATGAAAAATGAAAAAACCAAACTAAGACTGTCAATTATGAGTTATAAAATTCCTATCTATAAGTCTTCTGAAGCTTGATCTTGAGTCTTGAATAGTTCTTCATGCATACTTCATATCTGAACCTTGACGCTTGCTAGTTGCAGGTATTAGTTCATTCTTCTTCAGCTTTTCGGATCAAGACCGGACATAACATACTTGTGACTTTAGTCATATCTTGAGTAAACCACCTCATGTCTCGGCTTTTGCATTTTGATTTACTTCTATTCTTTCTTTTTTTTTCTTTTTCTTTTTTTCTCTTTTTTTGATTGAGACTACTACTGTTGGTCACCTACGATTCTTGACTAGCATTCTTGCCGCGAGCTTCTGCTACTTCTACTTGAATTGAATTTCGAAATGACTTCCATTGTTCTCCAGGTGGGTGCCTGCTACTGACTTGAAACTTGAACTGAATCTGAAATGAACTCTAAAATGTCTTCCCTCGTTTTCCAGGTGAGATCCTGCAATCAAAACAAGAAAACAAATAAAACTTTCTGCCCCTGTTTGCACTAGGAAGATCCGTCGGTTGCTATCAAAACTGTAAACTACTTATGCCACTGATGCAATGATAAGAGTAAAACTAAAGACTCGACTACAATGTGCGTCTCCTGTGAATAAAACCAAGAATATTTGACTAGCAAATTCATCAGACTAGGTTTTCTATCTTAGAAGAAAGATTCATCAAACTAAGACGTTGATCCTAGGAGAAAACTCAAGAGACTAGGTTTTCCATCTTAGGAGAATAATTCATCAGACTAAGATTTGATCCTAAGACGTTGATCATAGGAGAAACTTCATCAGACTAGGTCTTTTTGTTATCTTTGGAGAAAAATTCATTAGACTAAGATTATCATCCTAGAAGAAAGTTCATCAGACTAGGTCGCTTATCTTAGGAAAAATATTCATCAGACTAAGATGTTGATCCTAGTAAAAAAATTCATCAGACTAGGTTTCCTATCTTAGGAGAAAAGTTCATCAGACTAAGATTTCAATCATAGGAGAAAATTCATCAGACTAGGTCTTCTATCTTGGGAGAAAAATTCATCAAACTAAGATTTTGATCCTAGGATAAAATTTATCCTACTAGGTCTTTTTGTTATCTTAGGAGAAAGATTCATCAGACTTAGATTTTGATCTTAGGAGAAAACTCAAGAGACTAGGTCCTTTTGTAATATTAGGGGAAATATTCATCAAGACTAAGATTTTGATCCTACGAGAAATTCATCAGACTAGGCCTTTTTATCTTAGGAGAAATATTCATCAGACTAAGATTTCTATCCTAGGAGAAATTTCATCACACTAGGTTTTCTATCTTAGGAGAAAAATTCATTAAACTAAGATTTAGATCCTAGGAGAAAATTCATCAGACTAGGTCACCCTTTTTTTTGTTATCTTAGGAGAAAGATTCATCAAACTAAGATTTTGATCCTAGGAGAAAATTCGTCAGACTAGGTCTTCTATTTAGGAGAAAGATTCATCAGACTAAAATTTTGTTCCTAGGAGAAAGTTGATCAGACTAGGTCTCTTATCTTAGGATAAAGATTCATCAGACTAAGATTTTGATCATAGGAGAAAATTCATCAGACTATGTCTCTTTTTGTTATCTTAGGAGAAAGATTCATCAGACTAAGACGTGTATTCTAGGAGAAAGTTCATCAGACTAGGTCTCTTATCTTAGGAGAAAGATTCATCAGACTAAGATTTTGATTCTAGGAGAAAATTCATCAGACTAGGTCTTTTTGTTATCTTAGGAGAAAGATTCATCAAACTAAGACGTTGATCCTAGGAGAAAGTTCATCAAACTAGGTTTTATATCTTAGGAGAAACATTTATCAGAGCAAGATTTGGTTGAGAGAAAAATCCATCAGACTAGGACCTTTTATCCTAGGAGGAAAAATGTGACGGGCAATGGCAACATTTATGCACACTAGCAAGACAGGTAAGGGCAAAGATTTGAGAAACTTTTCTTTGTCGACTCTTATCTTCTTCTTTTCTTTCTTTTTCCTTCTTTTCTTTTCTTTTTGTTTTGTTTTGTTTTGTTTTTGAACCCACTTTCTTGCACTACTTTGTTCGTGTTTCAAACAAAGAAAACTTTTGTGTTTGAATGTAGTGGTTAGTTTGTGGCCTTGACCTTGAAGGTGGCTGCTTCTGCATTTGTCATGATAACTTTGATTTCACTTGGAAGACTTTGCCTGGTATTGACTACCCTTTTTCTTTCAACCCTTATCACAGAAAAACACCTCTGCTCTAGTCGATCCTAATATCCTATATGCTGCATTTTGCTCATGGATTGACATTTACCTAACCCTTGCATTTCGCATGAATCCCAAAGCATGTTAATTGTTATCAACTTAGTTTTCATACTATTCTTTCCTGACTTATGCCACTTTGATGTGCTAGCCAAATTCGTTTTGGGCAATTGGAAAGCTGGTAGCAAATTTTGAAGTCATTTCTCACTTGTTCTCACCAGACAGACTCAAGAGGGGACTGAAACAAAATAAGAGGAACAAAATAAGGGACAAGGGAAAGAGATGATACTTAACAAGAAAAATTACAAAGTAGAAACTTACAAGATGTGGACACCAACTCTAATGACCATGACATGCATATTTGGATTAAGTGGCCTAATCTCCCAAGCGAGTCTAATATTTAACCCTTGTTGTACCTCTTCGCTGTGAAACTGGGCTTCAGCGCTTCAATCGTCCCATCTGATCCACAATCCTTCAATCGACCTGTAGTGCCCTGAAGGGTGTTCACCATCAAGCCTCTCTCATTTTGTTCGTTTCTCAACTCACTATCGCCTTACTATGCCCATGAGGGTTTTCACCGATAAGACTCTCTCATATTATCATTTTCTCTCTGTGTCGAGAACAAAGTATTACCTTTGATGAAAGAAGATCATACTTTTACTACCCACTTGATTTGGCATCCTCAAATACTTTTACTACCCACTTGATTTGGCATCCTCAAATACTTTTACTACCCACTTGATTTGGCATCCTCAAAGAATGGTCGGAAGGTCTTTCTTTAGGCGCCAATGTAGGATTTTGGACAGGGTTGGAAAGAAAGAGTGGCACGAAGGCTTAAAATAATTTAAGATGAGAGGATTCAAAATTATAACTTTTGGAATCAGGCCTTTTGGCAAAACTAAAACTTCTGCCCCAGTTTCTTGAAGTCTGGGATTTTTTTTTAAAAAAAAAAGCTTTTTTCAATGGGATTTCTAAGAAAAACTGCCCCCGTTTTTAACTTCGGGGATTATGCAACATTTTATTTGGTGAAACTGAACTCTAAGGCTACCTACGTATCTTGTGGTGACAAGAATCAGGTCGAACGTAGTTCAAAAGACAAAGTTATTTTTTTTCCTTTTTCTTTCTCTTTTTTTTCCTTGTTTTTTTTCTTTTTCTTTTCCTTTTTTCTTCTTTTTCTCTTATTCTTTTCCTTTTATAGTTCCTAACTCTATTTATGATTCCAAAAGAGGGGTATGAAACAAAAAATTAGGCTCAAATGGGTATCAAAGGATAAAAGTGTTTGGGTAGCAGAATAAAATGCCTTTGTCATCCAAACTTACAAATGCCAAGTACAAACATGCAATTGAAGATAAGCAAACAAATCACAAGTAACTATCGATGGCATCAACACAAACAAATAGTACCAATGGGCAATACCTTTGTCTCAATGAACGATCCTGGCCAGTTCGAAGCAGACTTGACTCAATCTTATCTTGACGCGAAAAAATGCATGTTAGCACTGACTGATTTACCTCAAACTGCTTGAGAGACATTTCCTTGTTGCTTGCTCTTATCAACCTCTCGATTTCCTAGATTAACTTCCTCAGTTTCATTGCATTCAAACATTAAGTTATCTCAGAATGTGTGATCTTTACTTCTTTCCTCAAATGAATCCTTTTATCATATTCAAAATTGTGCCATTGCTTCATGACTAGACTAACTTTGAAGATCAGGTTGAGAATTATGCGTGCATGTCATAGTCACTAGAGTCAACATGAAAAGAACTATAAAAGGAAAAGTGACCTAAATAAAATTGCCTTAGACAGATGGTGAATAGGGTTTGAACAAAACAAGCAAAATAGACATGGGTTACAATCTTGGAACAATCCTAGATAACACTAGACGAGTTACTACAATAAAACTAACTAAAAAAAAGAAGAGTTTGAACCACAAGATAATGTTGGGATTGCAACCCCGAAATAACCCGGACAAACAGAAATGATAACAAAATAAACCACCAAAACTCCTCCCTGGCTAGCCAAGAAAGGAGTGTCTTTCCAATTGCCTGGCTCGACAACTTAGCCACTGGATTGCACATTAATATTACCAGAACCTCCACAAATCTCCATCACGTTGACCTCAACCAATAACATTTGTGTCCCTTTTTCAAACTCTCTCTTAAGATCAACCTCTAGAATCGAGACCGATAGCGTTGAAAACATTGCGGTAGGGCCCCCCAAGGGATTCAGAAGAGTTCTCATATTCCCTTTCCACACGAATCATGCCCACCACATGCGTCTCATTATGAACAGGCAATGGACTTTGGCTAGTATCTACTGCATTTGGATTTTGAACGGTAATGTCACCTGCATCAATAAATTCCTTCACTGCTCTTTTCATATGCCAAAACTTTTCTATGTCGTGCCCCGGGGCATTAGAGAAATATGCACACCTTTAAGAAAAATCAAAATTCTTTGGAAGGAGCTTCAGAATTTTTATCCGAATTGGCTTCAACATTTCCAATTTCCTCAGCCTTTGGAACAAACTGGCATATGATTCTCCTATAGGAGTGAATGACTTTTCTCTTTGTTGCTGCCTTTTCATTTTGTACTCCGGCCTTGGTTGGAAATTCTTTCGGATGGGGGGTTGATATGCTTATAGAGGTGGGTAAGACATTTTTGGAGGCGGTGCAAGCCGTTGTGGGCTTTGTGGGTGTGGAGCATGTGGCGGTGCATTATGGAAAGAGTACAGGGTAGGTGGGGTGTGACTTTGGGGAATTTATGGAGGAAAGTAGAATTGGGGAGCGTTATCTGGAGCACGAGGACATTCATGGGGTCAGTATTGAGGTTGAAAGAATTAGCAGGAATGCCCAGTGGATTTTTTCATTGGCGGCCTCGACAATATCTTTTCTATCAATCGGAGGACTGGTCCCAGCAACTTGTTCGCTCCATTTGAACCAAGACTCCCTAAAGCTTTCCTTGGATTTCTTTCCTTGGGCATCGGGTACTTTGAACACAGTCTCGCTGGAGAATTGAGGAAGAGTAGCTGGTGGAAGAGCTATAAAAATAGGAGCCAAGGTCGGATCAGGGTATGAGGTTGGTTTGGCTGGTTGATCATGAGAAGTTTGGGCGGAAGTGCCAAGGTAATTGTGAAGAGGGATAAAGTTCGGTGCATGTTGAGGGGAAAGATCAACGATTTTGGGCATCTGGACTTGGGACAACGGTGGAATAGAAGCATGGTTTTCTGTATAGTTGGTAGGGAATGAGGGTGGAGGGTGCCCCTTAATCCAGGCATGATACATTTCCGCCATCTGATGTTTCAACCTTCGGACCTCCTTTTTTAATTCAGCCTCCGATTCAACAATCTCCCCGGGGGGTCAACAATCCCAGTGTCAGTTTCTTTGCTAGCCATGACTGCCTTGTGCTTTTTGGTATTGTATGGACGAATCACCAAAGTGCCATAAACTAACCACCCTCTGTTATAATAATGATGGAAGTAACAAAGAGGAACAAAACAAAGACAACATGTTAGTGTTAGAGCATTTATAAGATACAAATATCACATTATTTGCAATGCCCTCTATCCACAGTTAACGGTTCTAGAATGGCTTCGAGGGTCACAAGGTCATTTGGCATTGTCACACCTCCTTTATGCCAGTGCTCGCGAGGGCATAAAGGAGTTTTTCCAATTAAAGGACAATCAGAACGGGATTTGGTTATTGATTATTCAGAGTCGCCACTTGGGAGATTAATGGTGTCCCAAGTCACCGATTGAATCCCGAACCGAAGAAAAAGATGACTTTGTTCACAGTCTGCAAACCAGAAATCTAGATAAGGAATTCTGTTAAACCGGGAGAAGATGTTAGGCATTCCCGAGTCTCGTGGTTCTAGCACAGTCGTTCAACTATTTCATTAAGCTTTTATCTGATTTTATTACATGAAGAGCCTATGTGCCCATTTTATGCTTAATCGCCTTTATTTAATAATATTTATTTAAGAAAGTGAACGTCGTTTAAAGTGTGTTTCAGATTGCTCCGCATGAAATGAACACGCAATCCTATGCACACTTTGTTCAATGTTTTAGGATTTGGATTTGGGCCGCATAAAAATGCCCGCCCGTATTTAGGAATGTAGTTTTATTAGAATCACGTCTAAAAGAGTCTAGCACGTTATTATCTTTTGGGAGGGCCGTGAAATTCGCTAAAAGGCCCTTTCCGATTTTCTAAGTATTTTTAAACCTTTATTGAGGGCCCCACATCTTGTGCATTTTATTTGAAGAGGCTCATCTCGTTTATTTTAAAAGGATCATCCTAAAATGACTACATTCTTCTATTTTATCCGTCTCTAAAATAAACGTCAAAAAGTCCTAATTTATGTACATGCTTGACAAGTTTGGGCCTCTTATTAGTTAGTAGGTTGCAAAAAATGCTAACAAAGAATGTACTCAAGCTCGCAAAAAAAAAATTACGTACTTATCACATAATCTATTAAACTAGAAATAAGGCACATGATTCATCAATTCCCCTAGATTTCATTTCACTTGTACACCTTACAACTACATCACAATGATTCGAAGGTGTACCTGGTGTTGAAAGCAAAAGAAGAGGAAGATAGGAAGCGGCAGAGCAGTAGCAAATAACAACAGCAACAACCAACACAACAAAGTAGTTTCAACACATCAGTCCAGAAAATCCCAGTAACACGAAGAAAACTAGTAAAAATAAAGAAGAAAAATAATCCAGAGATCTCTCTTTGTTTTCTCTTTCTAGCATTGAACTCTCTTCAACTCCCAAATGAAACTCTCTAAAATTAAATTTTGTTAGTGTATATTAAGTGTATCCAGATTGTATATCAAGTGTATACTTCTGAAACTCTACCTTCTTTTTTTCCCTTCACCTCCTATTTTCTCCTCTCTTTTTCCCCCCTCCTCCTAAATTTTCCCTTCTATTTATAGCAAGAATTCTCGAACATTTTCAGATTTTATTATTATTATTATTTTAATTAAAAGAAAACCCTCTAATCCATGTTTTGCTCTCCTTGTTTCCCTCCTTAATTTGAGCAAAAGTTGTCTCTCACGCTCTTGTGTTGTTTGTTTGTCCCCCAAGTGTGGGCTATGTCCGAAAATTAGGTCTCAAATGGGTAGTTTGAACCCAAATATTATTCTTTGCCCGAAACCGAGACTAAAACACGGTCTTATTTAATTAATTCTACGTAAGCAAATAACAATCAAAATAAGATTAACAATTAAAAAAAACTATTTTTGATATTTTTCAAGGTTTAAAATAACTACAAAATAAAACTATTTTTTTTAATTTTCGTTTTTATATAAAGGCAAAATATAAAGTACTATTTTTTATATTTTTTTAAGTTTAAAATAACTACAAAACATTAATGAAACTATATATATATATATATATATATATATATATATATATATATATATATATATATATATATATATATATATATTATATATATATATATATATATATATATATATATATATATATATATATATGAAGTACCAAAGGTGCGCTCAGCCCGGTGACTAGGAAATGGGTTTGCCCTTGAATTGAAGTGATGAGGTCCGAAAGTGGGAAGTAGGGCTCCTATTGACTAAAGGTTGGTTCTTCGCTTTCCATTAGAATGAAAGTTGCTATGAAGCCCCTACTAATTACTTTGTTTGATTCAAAAGGCGAACAACCCCCCCCCCCCAACTAGTTGTATGGAGTGGGGTGCTTGTGAAAAGCTTAAATATATATATAGTTTCATTAATGTTTTGTAGTTATAATAAACTTAAAAAAAATATAAAAAATAGTACTTTATATTTTGCCTTTATATAAAAACGAAAATTGAAAAAAATAGTATATCCTATCTCAGGGCAGATAGAACCAAGTATATCCTATTTGAGGGCGGATAGAACCAAGTATATCCTATTTGAGAGCGGACAGAACCTAATATATCCTATTTGAGGGCGGATAGAACGAAGTATATCCTATTTGAGAGCGGATAGAACCTAATATATCCTATTTTAGGGCGGATAGAACCAATATATCCTATTTGAGGGCGGATAGAACCAAGTATATCCTATCTGAGGTCAGATAGAACCAAGTATATCCTATTTGAGGGCGGATAGAACCAAGTATATCCTATTTGAGGGCGGATAGAACCAAGTGTATCCTATTTGAGGGCGGATAGAACCAAGTGTATCCTTTTTGAGGGCATATAGAACCAAGTATATCCTAGTTGAGGGCGGAATGAACCAAGTATATCCTATATTATGGCGGACGAAACCAAGTGTATCATGTTTGAGGGCGGATAGAACCAAGTGTATCCTGTTTGAGGGCTGATAGAACTAAGTATATCCTATTTGAGGGCGGATAGAACAAATTATATCCTATTTGAGGGAGGATAAAACCTAATATATCCTATTTGAGGGCGGATAGAACCAAGCATATCCTATTTGAGGGCGGATAGAACCAATGTATATCCTATCTGAGGGCGGATAAAACCAATGTATATCCTATTTGAGGGCAGAGATAACCAAGTATATCCTATTTGAGGGCGGATAGAACCAATATATCCTATTTGAGGGCGGATAGAACCAAGTATATCCTATCTGAGGGTGGATAGAACCTAAGTATATCCTATTTGAGGGCGGATAGAACCAATGTATGTCCTATTTGAGGGCGGATAGAACCAATGTATATCCTATTTGAGGGTGGATAGAACCAACTATATCCTATTTGAGGGCGGATAGAACCAATATATCCTATTTTAGGGAGGATAGAACCAAGTATATCTTATTTGAGGGCGAATAGAACCAAGTATATCCTATTTGAGGGTGGATAGAACCAAGTATATCCTATTTGAGGGCAGATAGAACCTAATATATCATATTTGAGGGCGGATAGAACCAAGTATATCCTATTTGAGGATGGATAGAACCAAGTATATCCTATTTGAGGGCGGATAGAACTAAGTATATCCTATTTGAGGGCGGATAGAACCAAGTGTATCCTATTTGATTGCAGATAGAACCAAAATATCCTATTCGAGGGTGGATGAACCCAAAATATCCTATTCGAAGATGGACAAACCTAAAATATCTTATTCGAGGGCGGATGAACCCAAAATATCCTATTCGAGGGCGGATGAACCCATATATCCTATTTGAAGGTGGAAAAACATGACATGTGGTGCTCACTTTGGCAATTACAAAGATTGATGCAGCACAAAAAGCTTGATATGATGTAGAGATCTTGATATGGACACAGCTTCCATCCCTATCTTAAATCAAAGAAAATTTTGTCAGTTTAAAGTGCGGTGAGTGGTCGTGCCACTCCTGCTGGGGTTGGTCTTTCCTTTTTAACTTGAATTGATGTCCTCGTTCCTCCGAGAAAATTTTCAAAAATGACAGAAAATTTTCTGCCCCAGTTTTGGTGATTTTCCTTGTGGCATGTCTTTCCGCCATCAATATCATTTTCTTTCCCTGATTCAAATTAAAGAAAATTTATTAGTTTAATATGTGGTGTGTGATTGTGGTACTCCTGTTGGGGATGATCTTTCCCTTTCTCCTTTCCCTGCTCTGCATTCCATCATGCTATCAAAACTTGCTGAGGATGATATTATTTGCTTGAGATGACATTGCTGGGGAATTACTTTTCTTCCCCTCATTTTCTACTTCTTTCAATATTTTTATTTTCTCTCAACATCGCTAGGGATAAAAGTATTATCATTTGGGGATAACGTTATTGAGGATAACATTGCTTGGGAGAATTTTATTCCTTCAAAATTGGTGCTTCATTCTGTCCGCTGGGATACAACTTCCTTCACTAAAACTTGTTATTCTGGGGATAACACTGGTTCAAAGACCATTTTCCTTAAGGCTTGTCTCATCTTCCTTCTTCCTCAAGTGGATACCTGATTTCTAGAAAATTTTCAAAATGAAAGGAAAATTTTCTGCCCCAGTTTGATGTTCTTCCTTGTGGCACGCATTTCCGCCATCAATGCCATTTCTTTTAAATACTTCAAATCAAATAACTCCTGACTCATACCACTTGGATGTATTAATCCGATTCGTCTTGCATAATTGGAAAGTTGATGGTAGATTTTGAAGTCATTTCTCGCTCGTTCTGACTAAACAGACTCTACTGGGGAATTTTCCTATAAAAGGAGAAAAATAAAAAGGGACAGAATAAAAGACAAAAGGGAAGAGACAAATATCTAACAACAGAAACTATAAATAAAAACCTATCAAACGCAGATACCGACTCTATTGGTCATGATATGCACATGTGGCCTATCCTTTGCCGTAAATCATCTTTCAAGATCTTCATTTGGTGATTCCCCATCTGATTATAAATCTTATTCGACTTGTAGCGCCCGAAGGGTTTTCACTATCAAGCCTCTCTCATTTTGGTTTTTCTCTAAGCCTTTATCGCATTATGGTGCCCGTGAAGGTCTTCACCGATAAGACTCGCTCATTTGTATTACTTTCCAGCTGGGAATTGGGGTGCTACCCATAAGACTCTCTTTTTATTTCTTTTCTGTTGTGGATCAGAGTCCTTTCTGCTGTGGATTAGAGTGTTATGTTCACCGATAAGACTCTTATTTGTCTGACTTGGCATCTTTTGAATGACTGATCAGAAGGTCTTTCTTTGGACCATAATGTGAGATTTTGGATAGGCTAGAAAGAAAGGGTATTAAAGGCTCAAAACAAATCCATTTGGGGTTCAAAATTACAACATTAAGAACCATATTTATTTACAACAAGCGCAACCCTTGCCCCAGTTTCTTGCTTGGGGATTTTTTGATTTTTTCTTGTTATACTATGACCGAGCCGTGAGGCGCCTACATATCCTCTTTGAGGAATCAGGTCGAACGTAGTTCACAATTCCTTTTTTTTGTTGCTTTTTTTTCCTTTTTTTCTTTTTATTTTTCTTCCACATTTGTGTTTCTAAACTTTGCTACTGATTCCGAACGAGGGGTATGAAAGAAAATAAACAAGGCTCAAAAGGGGTAACGAAGGATAAAGTGTTTAGGTAGCATAACAAAATGCCTTCGTCATTCCAGTCTTCAAAACATGCCAAGTGCAAACAATACAATTAAACAAAGATTTGTAGCCTCTTCTGATGGTGCTGTACTTGACAATTATATCCACACATTTGCTTTTTCATTTGTCATTTTTAAAGCACCGTTGGGAAACACTCTCGCTCTCATTATCATGAACGACCCTCATGTCAATTTGGCTAGCTTGCCTTTATGGTTCCTTCATGTTGTACTTGCCCCAGCTTTACATGACTCGAGCTCCAAATTATCTCAAACCGTTCTTACTTTCTTTAAATGTTTCGATCACCTCATAATGGTTTTATGATTAATTTTTAAGATTAGGCTCAAACTGCTTGCTTATGTCATGTCATTAGAATCGGCGTTTGAACAAAAAACAAAACAAAAGACCAGAATTTATATTACACAAATGGTGAAACCGTTCAAATAACAAAACAAGCAAAACAAACTGAAGTGCAACCCTTAGAATGAAACTGAAACAAAAATGGACAACACTAAACAAACCACCATGACTAAACAAGCTAGACAAAATGAAAGGACAAAAGGGTTTGAGTCGCAAGACAATATCCGGATTATCACCCTAAAAATAACCCTGTACAATAGAAATGAGAACAACATCAACCACCAAAACTCTTCCCTGGCTAACCAGAAGATGAAGCATCTTTTCAATCATAAAACTCAAGTTGGCAACATATTCTGGTTAATGTTCAGCACCTCTGGGGTCTTAACCTCGATCCTACCGCTGTCAATAAGATCTTGTACTACATGTTTCAACTTCCAACACTTCTCGGTATCATGTCCAGGAGCCCCCAAACAATATTCACAGCTTACCGAGTTGTCTATATTTTTGGAAAGGGGATTTGGCAATCTGGGCTTAATAGGACTTAACAAGCCTAACTGCCTTAGTTTGTGGAACTAAGCAGTATAGGTTTCTCCCAACTCAGTGAATATTCTCTGATTCCCACGAGAACCTGGACTTGCAGGGTTCCTATAGGCCCTTGGTGGTGGATATGTGTTTTGTGGAGATGGATATGTATTTTGGGGAGCTGGCGCGCGCCATTGCGGGCGAGCCAAAGGCTGGGTATATGCCAAAGCCTGATGGACATATAAATGTGGTTCTTATGGTGAGTAGTAAGGATGTGGAGGGTAATTTTGAGTGTGCTGGGTAATTTGGGTGATGGGGTTTGGATTGGTAATGAGGGGAAGGACCTCTAGATCTGGACCAGTTGCATGCCTTTATCGTTGCAACGTCTTCTCTCTTTTTCTTTCCGAGCGCACCTCACGTGCCGCTCTGAATGGCCTGAGTTATTGCCCTGATTGCTGAGTAACTCAGGATCTTATTAGACTTCAGTACTTATTCTATCATACCTCCCATTTTCACTACTTCGTTGAAGGATTTGCCAACTGAAGTCACCAAGTGACTGAAGTAAGTTGGCCATAGAGTTTTTAGGAAGTAATCTACTATTTCCCCCTCTCTCATTGGAGGATCAACTTTGGCTGCCTGTTCTCTCCACCGGAACCCAAATTCCCGGAAGCTCTCCCCGGGTTTCTTCTCAAGCTTTAACAATGTGAGACGGTCTGGGACTATCTCAAGGTTTTACTGGAAGTGACCTGCAAAGGCCTGTGCTAGATCGTCCCAGGTGTACCATCTGCTCGGATATTGTCTTGTATACCATTCCAGTGTCGACCCACTTAGGCTTTGGCCAAAGTAAGATATCAACAGCTCGTCTTTGCCTCCTTCTCCCCTCATCTTGCTACAAAAGCCCCATAGATGTGCCATAGGATCACCATGTCCTTCGTATAAATCAAACTTGGGCATCTTGAATCCTGCCGGCAATTGGACGCCTGGGAAAGGGCATAGATCTTTGTAGGCCACACTGACCTGGTTGCCTAAATCGTGCATGTTCTTGAAGGAATGCTGCAGGCTTTTAAATTTCCGCATCACCTCGTCCTGCTCTGAGCTCTTAGCCGGCTTTTCAATGTCCGCCGGGGCCTCTAAGTGAGGATAATAGGTATGTGGCTCGGGTGCTTTGAATGTGAGTTCAGGGGGTAATATTGTGCATCGTGAGCTTGAAACAACGGCTCCCTAGATGATTTGTGCAATGGGGTTGGGGAGGCGCCACAAAGATAGGAATATTTGGTGGAGGAGGGTTCTGATTGGATGGTGGAGCTTGGGGATCATAGGCCTCTTTTCCCTGATTGTAGTGATGGTTCGGGAAGATTGTTGAGGGGACGGGGTAAGGGTATTCGGCGTGGGTCCTGGTTGGAGAGTAGGAGTAATGGGTAGTTCAGGCCCCTTTTGGGCTCTAGCTAAGGTTAGCTACATTTCATTCATTTCCTCATCTTTTCCATTTATTCCATGGCCTCCTTCAGCATCTGATTTGTCGTCCTTTCCTACTCAACACTGTTGTCTGAGCCAGTCATGCTTTCTGGTATGGGCCCTTTTGATCTTGTTTGGTAATGGTATTCTGCCAGTATGTTCTAACAAGCTAATGGTCCGAAACTTCTGGAAAGAAACAAATTTGTCAGCGTTAGAGTTTTAACACATATTGCAATTACACGTTGGAATGCAATTTACCTAGGCAATTTAACCATTTCTATCATGTCTTTTTCTCTTTCTTTCTCTTTTGCTTTTTTAGTTGTGGTCGAATCTTATGGATATTGCCTACGTATCATGACCCCGCATGAATCAGACCGTGCGTAGTTCGGGAAGATTGGGAATGTAGCAAATATACTAACTTTTTTTGTCTTTTTTTTGGGGATTTTTTTGAAAGAAAAGCTTTAAAGGAAATATTCTGATTTTTTTTGCTTTTGATTTGAACTTGAGAATTTCAGAAGTAAAAAGAAAAATATTTTTGCTAAATTTAATTTGTTTTCACTTTTTTCTAAAGAAGAAAGAAAATATTTTTGGGTTTTGAAAGTTGCCCTTAATTTTCGAAGGAGGGACTTCTTAAGAAGAAAAAAAATATTTGAGAATTTATGAGGTTTTATTTATCTACAAAATACTTCTAAAGAAAAGAAAAAATATTTCTTTTGGACTTTCATTTTATTGACACTTATGAAAGAGACATCTAATGAGTTTTTTTCTCTGATTATTTTTTGATAAAATACTTCAAAATAAAGGAAATATGTATTTTGGATTTTAATTTTTTTTTTATATAAAAGACTTCAGAAATAAGGAAACTATTTTTTATTAGTTTAAAAACTACCCTTTTTTTGGATTTTTTAAAGAATTATTTTCAAAGAAGGAACTAAAACATTTTTCTTTTTGAAAATTAGGGTGTTAAAGAAAGACTTTTCTAAAGAATGAAGTGATGAAAATATTTTTGGATTTCTTTTTTGAAAATTTGGGGTCAAAATCAATGAGGTTTGCTTATGTATCTCACATCCGGTGAGAATCAGACCCGAGTAGTTTGGAAATTACACGAACTATTTTTAAAATAAGACTTTTTTTCATTTTTATTTTTGATATTTCATAAAAAACTATTTTTAAGAACAAGTCTATTTTTCATTTTTTTAGAAGAAAAACTGTTGTATTTCAACTAATATAGCAAAATTACATCATCTGTTCTTTTGGACTCTAGAACAGTTCTCATATGTACAATCATTTTGAAAAACTTTACAACTATTGTTGTTAGACTACTGTCCTATTACATAAATTGCTACATTTGTGGAACTTTCATACGGGGTAGCTATTTATGTTCTGTAACATGGGCGACCATTTAGGTATCTTTCCGCCAGTGAAGTGCACTTGAATTGTGATCTCCTTTGCTCGGTCCTTGGCGTCTCTGTTTTTCTGTTGAAACCTTATGGTGTTCCTTTCCATCCATATGTTGTATATTACTGCTGCAAACACCACTCCTAGAATTGATTTTCTGGGATTTCTGCTGTTTACATTTGCTATCAGCCATTGGATTTCTGTTTCCCACGAGCCTGTTATTCTTTGATATTTCATCCATTGTAACATAGCTTGCCACATTGTTTTGGAGTATACGCATTCAAAGAATAAATGGTCATGTGTTTCTTCAGTATCTCTATCATACAAACTGCAGGATTGATTAGTGTAATCCCCTATTTAGCTAATCTGTCAACCGTCGCCAAGCGTCTATGCAACGCCATCCATAAGATTTATTTCTGTTTCGGGAGTATGCCAGTCACCATTAATAACTTTTTCCATGCAACCTTGGGATATTGAGGAGTGGTTTGGATGTATGCCCTTCTGATGCTAAATTGCCCATTTTTTGTACATGTGTGCATTCCTGTCCCATCAGTTGCCCACCATTCTCCCGCGCCAAATAATTTCCTAACGAGTCAGCTAGCTTGTTTAGGACTGTCCATAGTTTCATTATCTTTGTTCTTTATGTAGTGACAATGTATCCATTTGATCCAGAGTTTGTCTTTTTTTGCCATTAAGGCCTAGAGGAGTTTTGAGAGGGCCGCTTTGTTCCATCTTTCATAGGATATAATGTTCAATCCTCCTGCCGCCATTGGTTTACATAATGTTTCCCATGCAATTGGATTCCTATGGCTCGTTTCATGACTACCAGTCCAAAGGTAATTCCTACATATTCCATTTACAAGCTTTATAATTTTTTTTGGAATGAGGAAAACCTGGGCCCAATAGGTTTGCATTTCAAAGAGGACACTTTTGATAAGTTGGATTCTGCCAGCATAAGATAGAAATTTTGATGTCCAACTTCTAATTTTGTCCACTATTTTCTCCACTAGTGGCATACATTGAGATATTGTGACCTTTTTTCGTGTATAAGGGTACTCCTAGATATTTGAATGGCAGGGTGCCCTCTGTGAGGTGAAGATCAGTGCATATTTTCTCCTTAAAAGTTAGTGGATACACCTGCTATATATACGGAGCTTTTATCCATATTGGCTTGGAGTCCCGAGGCCTTAGAGAACTGTTCAAATTCATTCATCATGAGTTTCATGGAAGTTTCATAAGCCCGACAACACAGCAAAAGATCGCCTGCAAAGAATATATGTGTGATTTGTAGTTTGGAGCATTTGGGATGGAAGTTAAAATCAGGATTTCTATGTAGCTTTTTTAAGGATCTGGTTAGGTATTCCATGGCTAGAACAAACAAATAGGGGGACATTGGATCTCCCTGCCTTAGCCCTTTTCTTGCGTCAAAACTCTTGGTGAGTCCTCCATTTATCAAAAGGGAGTAACTGACGGTGGAGACACATTTCATTATTAGTACTACTATTTTATAAGGAATTCCATCAAGTAGTACTGCCTTGAGAAAGTCCCATTCAACCGAGTCATAGGCCTTCCTAATGTCAACTTTTATCAGGCATCTAGGGGATATTGTCTTGCGATTATAGCCTTTGATTAGTTCATGAGCCATAATAACTTTATCCAGTATGTTTCTTCCCTCTATGAAAGCCAATTGAGAGTTCCCAACTAAATAATCGACAACCAGTTTCAGCCTATTTGTTAGTATCTTAGAAATGATCTAATAGAGCGTTGAACAGCAGACAATGGGTCGATATTCTTTGACATAGCTGGGATTTTGCACTTTTGGAATCAAAGTGACAGTAGTGCAGTTAATCTTTTTCAGCAGTTTTCCAGTGTGGAAAAACTGCTGTACTGCATGGGTAACATCCCCCACACAGTAGGCCAAAATTCTTTAAAGAATTCAGCAGGATAGCCATCAATACCTGGAGTTTTATCTTGTGGGAGCTTCTGCACAATCTGGTGAATTTCATGTTCTGTTACTGGAGCCATTAGTTGTTGTTGATGGTGCAGAGTGAGGCAGGGTCCATCTCTGGCCACTGTGATATCAATGCATGGCAAATGTGTTGCTGCTGTGCCCAGAAGCTCTTGGAAGAACTGGGAAAAGTGTTGTTGTATCTGTTGAGGATCAGTGAGTTTTAGCTGGTCTTCAGTAAGGATACAGCTCACTTTGTTTCTTGCTTGTCTGGCTTTCATGTAGGCATGAAAATATTTTGTATTGTGATCCCCCAATTGGATCCAATTGGCTCTTGATTTCGGCCTCATTATTTGTTCTTGGATAGCTTCCCATTTTTCAATCATCTGCAGTCTGTTTTTCTTTATGGATCTCCTTCTGGTTGAAATAGTCTTCATTCAATCTGTTCTGTGTAACAGTCAGCTGGTCTCTTATTTGTTGCAGTTTCTGCTCCACAGAGTTGTGTTCCTTCTGGATATGCCTGGTAGTTTGTTGTAGCTGTTATAATTTGGTCCTGATAGCATACATAGAATCCTGTGTGGTGTTGTCTCCAGATTTGTTGAACTGTTGTTCTATGCTCCTCTTGCTGCATAACAGTATTGAGTAGTCTATTAGGCCTGTTCATTCTGGTTTTAGCAACTTCACTGTTCAGCATTATGGGTGTATGATCTGAGCATTCTGGTAGCATGCAAACTGCTTCCACTCCAGTGTATGTGTTGAACCAGTCAGGGTTGCCAAAAGCCCAATCAATGTGGCTGTAAATTATGCTTTCACTGTCTCTTTTGTTGCTCCATGAGTACATGTTCCCTCTCTTGTAATCTATCCTACTCCTATATCATCAATACAGTTTTGAAAATCAGTCATTTCTGAGTGGTGTACTGGTTGTCCATTGATTCTGTCTTCCACTCCTAGCACACTGTTGAAGTCACCGAAGATAATCCATGGACCATTGTAGTTGACAGTTCTCAGTGTATCCCACAGAGAAGCCCTTTGTTGTATGGAATGCAATCCATACACAAATGTGATATAGCTAGAGAAGTTGGAGTTCTTGTCTGTCACCCAACAATGGATCAGTTGGTCAGTGGTTTGTATAGGTACAACATGGACATTTGACCATTTCCATATTATCCATATCCTTCCATTTTGTGCATAATCATAGTTATGTGCCATGCTCCATTCATCCCCAAGTTTCCTGTATATTGTCTGTGATTGTGGTTGTTTGACTTTGGTTTCTGGACAAGCTACAAGCTCAACTTTATTTGTCCTCAAGAATTTTTTTAAGTCTCTCTGATTATGGGACTTATTCAGTCCTCCAATGTTCCAGGAGACAATTATCATGGATGGTGTTGGTTACTTGAGCTTCCCCTTCACCCTGACTGGATGTTTCTATTCCACTATGTCTCTTCTGTTGGCTCTTTTGTTCTGGTTCCCTAAGTATCATTGCAGTAGACATAGGCTTGGAATTCACTTCAGTGTGTTTGATCACCCCAATAGCAGTAGTTTCAGCAGCTGTGTGGATAGTTACTATCTGTTTCTATTTTAATGGAAAGACAAAACAAGACACAATAACGACTCTTTTTTTTCTTCTTCTTTATTTTCAACAAACAATAAAACAACATATTTTCCAAACTAAAAAAAGACTCTTTTTTAATTTCTTTTTCAACAAACAACTTTTCAAAAATAAAAGACTCTTTTTCCTTTTTTTTCTTTTTTTTTCTCAAAATTTCGGCAAAGCTCCGACTACATTTGGAAATTGATTTTCTAAAAATATGTAATTAACACTCTACACTGCTATTTTTATTTTTCTCAATTTTCTGAAATTTCTAACATTTTCGAGATTCAGAAGACGGTCAACATGCTAGTCCGAAACAAATAAATGCACAGAGCACAAGTAGGATGCATCTAGATGGTCTTTTCTGTTTCAGGTTGCTATTCCTAGACGGACCCAACCCCTGTGTTGAGTCCTCTAAGTCAAGAATGCACATGATGCATATAAGCGTTCCTACTAGGGATCCGGCATGAAGTTGAGTCATTCTTGGTTTAGAACCTAGGTGTTTGTTTTAGACCTGGCTAACCCGAGCGGACAGCTCGAGCCGAGGCGGGGCAGCGTATCGGGGAGCATGTGGCGGTGCATTGTGGAAAGAGTATTGGGTAGGTGGGGTGTGACTTTGGGGAATTTGTGGAGGAGAGTAGAATTGGGGAGCATTATCTGGAGCACGAGAACATTCATGGGGTCGATATTGAGGTTGAAAGCATTTAGCAGGAATGCCCACTGGATTTTGTCGTAGGCCGGGCTCGACAAAATCTTTTCTATCAATCGGAGGACTGACCCCAGCAACTTGTTCGCTCCATTTTAATCAAGACTCCCTAAAGCCTTCCTTGGGTTTCTTTCCCTCGGCATCGGGGACTTTGAACACAGTCTCGCTTGAGGATCGAGGAAGAGTAGCTGGTGGAAGAGCTACAAAAATAGGAGCCAAGGTCGGAGCAGGGTATGAGGTTGGTTTGGCTGGTTGATCGTGAGAAGTTTGGACGTAAGTGCCAAGGTAATTGTGAAGAGGGTTAAAGTTCGATGCATGTTGAGGGGAAAGATCAATGATATTTGGCATCTGGACTGGGACAACTGTGGAATAGAAGCATGGTATTTTGTATAGTTGGTAGGGAATGAGGGTGGAGGGAACCCCTTAATCTAGGCATGATACATTTTCACCATCTGATGTTTCAACCTTCGGACCTCCTATTTTAATTCAGACTCGATTCAACAATCTCCCCCGGCGGGTCAACAATCCCAGTGTCAGTTTTTTTTCTAGCCATGACTGCCTTGTACTTTCTGGTATTGTATGGACGAATCACCAAAGTGCCACAAACTAACCATCCTCTATTATAATAATGATAGAAGTAACAAAGAGGAACAAAACAAAGACAACAAGTTAGTGTTAGAGTATTTATCAGATATAAATATCACATTGTGTGCAATGCCCTCTATCCACAGTTAACGGTTCTAGAATGGCTTCGAGCGTCACAAGGTCATTTGGCATTGTCACACCTCCTTTATACCAGTGCCCGCGAGGGCATAAAGGAGGTTTTCCAATTTAAAGACAATCGGAACAGGATTTGGTTATTAATTATTCAGAGTCGCCACTTGGGAGATTAAAGGTATCCCAAGTCACCGATTTGAATCCTGAACCGAAGAAAAAGATGACTCTGTTCACAGTCTACGAACCAGAAATCCGGATAATGAATTCTGTTAAATCGGGAGAAGATGTTAGGCATTCCCGAGTTCCGCGGTTCTAGCACGGTTGCTCAACTATTGCATTTAGCTTTTATCTGATTTTAGTACATGAAGAGCCTATGTGCCCATTATTTGCTTAACCGCCTTCATTTAATAATATTTATTTAAGAAAGTAAACGTCGTTTAAAGTGTGTTTCGGATTGTGCCGCATGAAATGAACCCGCAATCCTAGGCACACTCTATTCAACGTTTTAGGATTTGAATTTGGGCCGCATAAAAATGTCCGCCAGTATTTAGGAATGTAAAGAATTGCGTCTAAAAGAGTCTAGTGCGTTATTATCTTTTGGGAGGACCGTGAAATTAGCTAAACAACCCTTACCGATTTTCTAAGTATTTTTAAACCTTTATTGAGGCCCCCACATCTTGTGCATTTTATTTGGCGAGGCTCATCTCGTTTATTTTAAAAGGATCATCCTAAAATGACTACATTCTTCTATTTTGTCCGTCTCTAAAATAAAAGAAAAGAAGTCCTAATTAATGTACATGCTTGGCAAGTTCGGGTCTCTTATTAGTTATTAGGTTGCAAAAATTCTAACAAAGAATGTACTCGAGCTCGCAAAAATAAAAAGAATTTACATATTTATCACATAATCTATTAAACTAGAAATAAGACACATTGATTCATCAATTTTCCGAGCATTTCATTTCACTTGTACACCTTACAACTACGTCACAATAATTCGAAAGTGTACCTGGTATTGAAAGCAAAAGAAGAGGAAGATGGGAAGCAGCAGAGCAGTAGCAAACAACAACAGCAATAACCAACAAAGCAAAGTAGTTTCAACATCTCAATCCAGATATCCCACCAACACGGAGAAAACTAGTAAAAATAGAGAAGAAAAATAGTCCGGAGATCTATCTATTTTTTCTCTTTCTAGCTAGTAAATCTCTTCAACTCTCAAAAGAAACTCTCCAAAATTAAATTCATCCGTGTATACAGAGTGTATCCAGAGTGTATATTGAGTGTATACATCTGAAACTCTCCCTTCTTTTTTCCCTTCACCTCCTATTTTTTCCTCTCTTTTTCCCCCCTCTTCCTAAATTTTCTCTTCTATTTATAGCAAGAATTCTAAAAAATTTTAAGATTTTTTTATTATTATTATTATTATTATTAATATTTTAATTAAAAGAAAACCCACCAATCCATATTTTGCTCTCCTTGTTTCCTCATTTAATTTGAGCAAAAGTTGTCTCACATATTCTTGTGTTCTGTGTTTGTGTGTGTGTGTGTGTATATATATATATATATATATATATATATATATATATATATATATATATATATATATATATATATATATTCAAAATTATATAAAAATTAAAAATAAGGTGCTATTTTTATATTTTTTTAAGTTTATGAGAATATGACAAAATAAAATAAAATAGTCAAAATTAGCTAAAATAGTTATATTAGACCTAAACTAAATATTTTACGCTAAAAATTTGAAAAATCTCGTGGAGGGTCAAAAATCACACGTCTACAGGCATCATCCCAATTTCACTATTCTTGCCCCTTTTCCTCTTCATTTTTCTTTCTAACGCCCTTTGGTTTTTCATTTCTTTCTCCCTCGTTTTTTGATTATCACTCTTCTTTCTCATTTCTCACCTGCACAATTTGATCTTTTTTTTTCTTTTCTCTTTCTTTTTTTTTGTTTTTTTCTTCAAAAAATGATTCTATCGAACCCTATGTAGGTTACTTACGTACCATGCCCCTCATGAATCAGATCAAGCATAGTTCTTGAAAAGTAATAGACAAAATAAACTAAGAAAATAAATTTTTATAGATTTTTTATTTATTACTTTTTTTCAAATACAAAATGGGAAGTAATATAAAAAAACACTTGAAAATCTTAACTAGACTGACAAACTCTATACTAATATACAATACTAATAATTAACCACAATATGAATGACAAACTCAAAACATAAAAGTATCTATAAGCAGCTCCTAAATGCAGTGGTCCTGGGGTTGTCATGCTCAAACTCTAGCAAATTGCTCCATACCTGAATGAGAAAAATATGATCAAACAGAGTTAGTGACTAAAGACACATGTGACGCACGACACCTCCTACTGGATACATGTAAGACACGATCAAGCTATTTTTGAAAGTTAACATACGTGGACAAGAGTGGCTACAAGTGTAAAATCAACAAAGATTACCTCAAAGACATGGACATACCTCCCTAAGGCTTATATGGATTCAAACTCCCAATAATCATGGCCCAAAATTGATTTGCACAAATAACCCCATTTTGCAACAATATTCTTTGTGGCCGAAAATGGCTAAAGATAGAAACTCCAAAAGGGATAACCTAAAAGTGGTCATACCTAGTTTTGGACTCAAGATCCTAAGACATGGGTTATTGAACCACTTTTGCGAAAATAACCTCATTTGCAAGAACGATCGATATGGCAAAAAAATGGCTAAAGATGCAAGATATGGCTAAGACCCCGCAAATCCAAGAACCCTAAGACACATTAGGATGTCCGGACCCTAGTGGGTTGCCTATGTATCTCGCTCCGAAAGGACGAGAATCAGGTTCGCGTAGTTCGAGAAGATGCAACTACTTTGAAGAAATTATATTTTTGTCTTTTTTGAAAAATGATGAAAAAATATAAACTCTTTTTGGATTTTCTTTTTCTACTTTTTTTAATTTTTTTTTTTTGGAAAATGATAGAAAATGACCTTTTTACCCTCAAAGATGCAACATTCAGCACATATGATGATTAAATGTCATTGCCACATGCCCATTTTGACAAAATTTGGATAGGCTCCCTACAAAGGGACACGGTACCTGGGACTGATTCCTACTATGTGTAAATGACATGATGCAAGTAAAAATGACCTAAGACTGACCTAAGTTTGGGGTCCACTAACAAGGCAATTCGGGGGAACGTATGGTCGATGGTGGCTGCTCAAGCTTTCCACCCACTCCATACGTCCAATGCCCCCCTCTTAAATAAAGGGTATCTCAACAAAGAGTTCGTGCACGCGACGTGTGCTCCGAGACTTGTTGCAGAAAGAATTGACCGGGTAATTCATATGATGATAGTTATAAAGCAGTAAACACATAAATCAAAACTGTAAACAAATAAGCAACTAGCAAATAATAAAACGACGTAAACAAAATAAAAGGCAAACAAAGCTAAAAAAACTTATAAAAACACTAAATATCCTAAAAAATCAACAAGATCAAATACTAACTCGAACCCGCAATTCCCCAGCAGAGTCTCCAGAGATGTCGCACCCTTTTTGTTTTAAAAACCCACTAAACCCTCTTAAATTAATAAAAAAAATTTAACAAAGCTTGAAAAGGGTTTTCAAATTTGAAAGTGACAAAAAGGTGTGTTTAAAAGGATTAACTCAGAGTCGCCACCTGACATTTGATTTCAGTGTGACAGGTCACCGTTTTTTAGATAATTTTCCTTTAAACACTTTTGGACTCTAAAAATAAGTTCGCACCAGAGATTCAGGTGAGGGGGTTCATTTGACTTGGGGAGAAGGTGTTAGGAACTCTCCAAGTCCCGTAACTAGTCGGTTGCGTACTCGATCAAGCTGGCTTTAAAGACATTCAAATTGAGGCAAAACACACCAAAAAAAATAAACATCCAAAAGGTTCGAGGTCGTGCCTTCATAATAAAATGAAAAATTCTAAAGCTTGCCTACACAAGTGTAGTCGGCCTGAAGCATGCTCGTAGCGATTAATTTAAATATAAAAGATAAAACGGCATGGGGCCATGCAATATCCAAAGATCTTTGACTCTAACAATGTAAAGAAATATTTTTCCATTGTTAATTAGGCATAACCCAACTCACGTTATGCATGCTTGATATATTTGTGTCTATTTGCTTTAACAATTCACGTCATTAGATTTATCCTACCCCAATTCACGTTTACTCATCTGACCTTAGTAACAAAACAAACAAACAACTTATATCCAGACGCTTATCAAACGAATTTGCGTAACACTGAGCATAAATAAGCACATCAAAGATGTTGACTGAAGGAAGGAAGGAAAAGATGTCAAGTTAGGCAGAGAAAAGAAATGGACCTCAATTAGCCGGAAAATTAATTGTTTCACTATTTTGAACTCAAAAATATAACGAACTGCAGACGGAAACTCGAATCAGCACCGGAAAGCCCGAAACCAAAACGAACTCAATCAAACTCAACATATTCTACGCTGAAAATCAGAAACAGAAGCTTGGACATTCTGTATTTAATCAAACGGGAGTGAAATCACAAATGGGCTAAGCAAACTCGAAAAATCATGACAAACAAAACCGGTGACTAATGAATTCGACGACGACCTCGAGACTCTGATACCCAAATCCGAAAAGATTTGACAAACGAGATCCTAAAGAGACTCGAACCAGCAAAGTTCCAGCGACAAATTGGAAGGTTAGACGGCCAAATAGTAGCAAAAAGGTTGTTCCTCCATTGAAGTGTCTAGGTTATGTTCTTGTCCTCTTGTGTTGAAGAAGGAGTTTGGGTTCAAGTTACATTCTCCATTGAAAGTGCTCCAGAAAATATGGCTATATAGGTCTATTTCCGGTGAGCTTGGGTTGAAGACAAAGGTGGCGGCTATGGGGTTTTGGTTCTCTATCTGAAGAAGAAGCCAACGCTGGGAGGGGGTCTTTTTAGCGAATCACGGCTTCTCTTCCTTCTCTCTTGCTAGGGTTTTGTCTTGTAGATTAAGGCTGAAGTAGATGGTTGTTAGGCTTTTTCTTCTTGTGTTATAAGGTTCTAAGGTTGAAGAAGAGAGCTAGGATTTTTCCTTCTTTTTTTAGGGTCAAAATCTGATGGATTGTATATTAGGTTCTTGTGTTAAATAAGAATTGGACTCAAAATTGGGCCTTTGGTGGTGAGTTTAAAATTGGGCTCCAAAAATGTGTAAATTTGGCCAAAAAGGACTGAAAATTCAAATTAAATACCTATAAAACTCTACATTAATTTTGATAAATTATTTGTTTAAAATAAAATTAAAAATTAAAGTTGGAATTATTTTTTGTATTTTTACGAATTATATTAGGATTAAAATAAGTTAAAAGGAATATATCTTTGTAAAATTACCTAATACTGATTAAATAGAAAAATCAAACTATGTTTTTGTATTTTTTGATTTTATGATAAAAATAATGTAAAAGAGTCAAAATTAGTTAAAATAACTATATCAAACCTAAATTAAACATTTTACGCTAAAATAGATGAAATTTCAAGTATGATCAAAAATCACGTGTCTACAGTTATTACAGGTATCATTTCAGTTAGCGGTAGGGATGCTTCGGTATTATTTGACCCAGGATCTACTTATTCATTTATATATTCCCTATTTGCTCGTTTTCTGGTTATCTCTCTTGAGCCTTTGGGTGTTCATGTTCATGTGTCCATTCCTGTAGGCGATTCTGTGGTTGTGGACCGAATCTACCGGTCTTATGTGGTTACTTTCTGTGGTTACGATACTAGGGAATATCTTCTGTTGCTTGATATGATTGATTTTTCGGTCATCCTGGTTGTGGACTGGTTACCCCCTATCACTCCATCCTTGATTTTCATGCCAAGACTTGCAAGCGATGCCAGGATTGCTGAGATTGGAGTGGAAGGGTTCCATTGTTGATATCCCTAGCAGGGTTATTTCTTTTCTGAAGGCTTAGCGCATGGTGGAGAAAGGGTGTTTGGCTTATCTGGTTTATGTCCGAGACACCACAGCAGGGTCTCCGACGAGTGATTCAATACCAGTAGTTTGAGAGTTCGCCGATGTTTTTCTTTCTGATCTTCCACGCATGCCTCCTGATCGTGATATTGATTTATGCATTGACTTGTCTCCAGGCACTCAGCCTATATCTATCCCACCGTATTGTATGGCTCCTAAAGAGCTATAGGAGTTGAAGGAGCAGTTGGAGGAGTTATAAGCAAATGGGTCTGTCAGGCCCAGTATGTCTCCTTGGGGTGCACCAGTGCTTTTTGTAAAGAAGAAAGATGGGACTATGTGGATGTGCATTGATTACCGCCAGTTGAACAAAGTCACCATCAAGAACAAGTACTCATTATTGTGTGTTGATGATTTGTTTGACAAGTTGCAGGGTGCTAGGGTGTTCTCTAATATTGACATGAGATCAGGGTATCATCAGCTCAAGATTCAAGATTCAGACGTTCTGAAGACTGCGCTCAGGACTAGATATGGCCACTACGAGTTTTTGGTGATGTCCTTTGGGTTGACGAATGCTCCAGCGGCGTTCATGGACCTGATGAATAGGGTGTTCCGACCTTTTATTGATTCTTTTGTCATTGTCTTCACTGACGATATCTTGATATACTCGCGTAGCCTGGGAGAGCACGAGCAGCATTTGAGAGTAGTGCTCCAAACCTTGCGGGAGCAGAGGCTATATGCTAAGTTTTCCAAGTGCGAGTTCTGGCTAGATTCAGTGGCATTCTTGGGGCATATTGTGTCAGGAGAGGGTATTAAAGTGAATCCCCAGAAGATTGAGGGAGTTCAGAGTTGGTCACGACCTACTTCAGTGATCGAGATAAGGAGTTTCCTGGGTTAGCGGGTTACTACTGGCGATTTGTGCAAGGTTTTTCTTCTATTGCTTCACCCTTTACTAGATTGACCCAGAAGGGTGTCCAATTTAGTTGGTTCGCTGAGTGCGAGGAGAGCTTTCTGAAGCTCAAGACGGCTTGGACTACCACACATATTCTTGTATTGCCTTCCGGTTTAGGGATGTATACTGTATATTGCAATGCCTCTCGCGTTGGCTTGGGATGTGTATTACTGTAGGAGGGATGAGTTATTGCATATGCTTCACGTCAGCTAAAAATTCATGAGAAGAACTAGCCAATGCACGATCTGGAGTTGGTAGCGATTGTTCATACTCTGAAGATATGGAGGCATTATCTATATGGGTTGTCGTGTGAGGTTTACACCGATCATCGCAATTTGCAGCACCTGTTCAAGCAGAGGGACCTTAATTTGAGGCAGCGCAGGTGGCTTGAGTTACTAAAGGATTCTGATGTTACCATTCTTTATCACCCGGGTAAGGCGAATGTGGTCGCAGATGCCCTGAGCAGAAAGGCAGAGAGCATGGGTAGTTTGGCAGTCATTGCTGCTGCGGAGAGACCATTGGATCTTCGTATCGTGACTTGAGACAACATTACTTATGGCGGAGGATGAAGAAGGACATTGTTGAGTATGTGGCTAAATGTTTGAATTGCTAGCAAATCAAATATGAGCACTAGAGGCCAGGTTGTCTACTTCAGCATATGCCCATTCCAGAATGGAAGTGGGAGCGCATCACTATGGACTTCGTGGTTAGGTTGCCGCAGACTTTGCAGAAGGTTGATTCAGTGTGGGTTATTGTGGATAGGTTGACCAAGGCGGCCCATTTTATTCCAGTGGTGACTACTTACACAGCGGAGATATGCGCACGATCTATATTCGGGAAATAGTCCGGTTGCATGGTGTGTCGGTCTCCATCATATCAGATAGAGGCCCTTAGTTCACATCTCAATTTTGGAGAGTCGTTCATAGAGGTTTGGGCACCAGCGTAAATCTCAGCAGAACATTTCACCCTCAGATCGACGGGCAGTCGGAGCGCGCAGTTCAGATTCTAAAGGATATGCTTAAAGCATGTGTGATTGACTTTGAAGGGCATTGGGACTAGTTTTTGCCTTTGGTGGAGTTTGCATATAATAATAGCTATCAGTCTAGCATAGAGATGGCCCCGTATGTGACATTGTATGGCCGGAGTTGGGGTTCTCCTATAGGGTGGTTTGAGCTTGGTGAGGCTAAGTACTAGGTACAGATTTGGTACAAGATGCCTTGGATAAGGTAAAGCTAATTCAGGAGAAGCTCCGCACAACCCAGTCCAAGCAGAAGAGTTACGCGGATCAGAAGGCGCGTGATGTATCATTTATGATTGGCGAGAAGGTTCTCTTGAAAGTCTCTCCAATGAAGGGCATTATGAGGTTCAGGAAGAAGGGCAAGTTGAGCCCAAGATTTATTGGTCCTTTTGAGGTGTAGAGACAAATTGGAGAGGTTTCCTATGATCTTGCCTTACCTCCCAGTCCATTAGGAGTTCATCCACTTTCCACGTATCGATGCTTCAGAAGTATCATGCCGACTACTCACATGTGTTGTATTTCAGTACCATTTAGTTAGATGAGATCTTGGGCTACGAGGAGGAGCCAGTTGCCATTGTTGATAGACAGGACCGTCAGTTGAGGTCCAAGAGGGTTTCTGCGGTAAGAGTCCAGTGGAGGGGCCAACCGGTTGAGGAGGCAACCTGCGAGTCTGAGGAGGATATACGAAGCCGATATCCCCACCTATTCAGCAGTCCAGGTACTTTTCTACGTCCGTTCTAGGATGAATATTTGTTTAAGAGGCCGAGAATGCAATGAATTGACTGGTCGTTTTACTATTTGAAACCCCGTCCCCTTAAATAGAAAAATCTTCCACGCCTTCCTTAGCTAAATTACGACTTGCGGGGGCGATTAGTTTGGAAGTTAGAAAGCTTTTGAGTAAAAAAATAACAATTATCCCCTTAAGATTTTCTTAAAGGGTCAAGTTTGACTTCCGCCAATTTTCCTGGGAATTGGACCCCGGATTCGTGATTCGACAGCCCTGGGAGGTCCATGAGAAAATATGGGACCTGGGCGTATGCTTGGAATCAAATTTCGAGGCCCCTAGCCCGAGTACGAAAGTTTTATGTAAAATTGTTAAATCTAAGTTTTAAAAAATTAAAGAATCTAAGTATTTATTAAAAACCTAGGTTTGGGTTCGGATTCTAGTTTCAAAAGTTGGTACAAGTCGGGAATATCATATAAGACCTACCCGTAAAATTTGGTGTCAATCCGAGTAGTCTAAGGGCGTTTTAACTAGTTGAAGGGAAATTAAGAACTTGAAGTTCATTAAATTGGATCAATTGGTTTTGGGGTTCGATTCCTTGATTTAGGGTTTTTTTGGGTGTTTCGAAGGTTCACTAGGTCTGCCTCCTGATTTCAGACTTGTCGGTATGTTCAGGCAGGGCTCGGGAGCCCCGAGCGTCAAATGGTCGAGGTTCGAACGAAGTTGGGTTTTGAAAAGGAACAACTTCTGTTGCTTATGTCACAACCGCTTCTGCGGCTCTTGAACCGCAGAAGTGGTCCATTAACCATAGAAACGGCCAGGCCGGCCCAGGGGGAAACCGCAAAAGCGGCTAAGGAACTGCAGAAGCGGATCCGCTTATGCGGCCCCCTGACCGCAGAAGCGGTCGATCCCTCTTCGCACATAACCGCATATACGGCCTTTTGTTCGCAAGTACGAGACCGCATAAGCTGTCCCCAAGCCGCAGATGCGGAAATCATAGGGGCAGTGAGCTCATTTAATACGGGCTCAAGAGCATTTATCTCTCATTTCCTTCATACTTTGGGCAATTTTGGAGCTTTCAAAGAGAGTGTTTCAACATAACATCACAAGGTAAGTAATTAGCACTCACTCTTCGCTTAAGTACATGAACATTACATAGATTTAATATTAATAATCAAATAAAATCAAGGGTTAGAGCTATACCTAGGGTTATGATAAAATTATGATTTAACCACCTAATTACCTATGTACTGAACTAAAATTTACATATTAGTAAACCTTAGGTTTTAGAGAATATTTTCCTTCGAAAAATCTCGGAATTTGGGCACGTGGGCCCGGGGTCGGAAAATTAGAAACTTGTGGGAAAGGTTGGGAAACCACTTAAATAGTTAGAATTCAACCTCGTAAGCCCTTATTGACTAATTCCCACATTGTTTAACTAATTTATGTGCTTTCGGCTTTGCTTTGAGGTCTTGAGCTTGTTCTTAGCATTTGGAAATGCGGTTTGTAGCGAGCTGAGTCTCCTTTATAATCTCGTGAGAGGGAATTGTCCCTTTAGGACTAATAAATGATAAATTGCTATTAAATACGGGGGCTACGCACGCACTAGGTGACGAGAGTCCGTGCGTAGCTACTATGATATTAAATGCTTGGGTAGTTTAGGACCCATATCATGCCTACTTTGAACTTTCCATTGTTTGAACTATATAAATGATCTTTTATGATATGCTAGAGACTAGAGGAGAATGAAAAATAAACATATGCTTATTTATGAACTTGAAAGTATTTTCATTGTGTATATATGATGCATTTATGCGCATTCTTGATGTTGTCTTGATATTTGTTGATCGGGCCGATCGCCTCGGTGCAATAGATGCATCTATGGTAGGGGCTGTTCGATCCTCGGCAGTGCACAAATTTATATTCTATTGGAGCGGACCGTCGACCTCGGCGTTGTTGCGCATGATTTACATGTTTATGCTTGAGTCTAGACTTTTCATGTTCTGTTGATAAATAAATGAAATGAGGAAATAGGATAAAGAAAATATGACTGCGAGCATGATATGACTTTTGTTGTGACTGTTATTTATTTGCATTATTCATGCTAGTCTATTGTACATCATTATTATGATATTATCTGGACCTAATGGGTATCAAGTCGACCTCTCGTCTCTATTTCTCCGAGATTAGACGAGATACTTACTGGGTACATGTTTATGTACTCATGCTACGCTTCTGTACTTAAATATACAGGGTCTGGGGCTGATTCATCTGGATACCGTCAGGGTTCGCGCCAGTGAGTGGCTGTTGAGACTTCCACGGTGAGTTGCTTCCCTTTCCACATCGCTTGGCAGCCCGATGGAGTCTTCTTTGGTATTTTTGTTATCTTTCCCTTATTCCAGACAGTAGGTTAGAGCTGTGTATGTCTACTAGATGTCCTAATATTGTGATACCATGTCTTGTCACGTACACTTTAGTAGACTGGTTTTTGGGTTATGTAATATTGTACTAATCGCGGTGTTATCTTGTTTTGTTCTAAACCAAAGCTAAATGGATATTCCACCTAAAATTGAGTATAATTCTACAAAAATCGTTAGTAATATTTCGTACTTAGCTGGCACGACAAAGTTTTTGGGCGCCATCATAACGTGTTTTGAAAATAAATCGTGACAGTCTAAGCCCAAAATTTTGAAAATGTTTGACCTAAATTATGCAAAACGAACACATTATCTTGTCGAAAAGAAGATGCTTTCTTCAAGATGTCAAAAGAATCAATGCACACATTTATAATGGGTGAATCAAAGATAAAATTCCTTTTCCTTAACTAATTAATTAATTAAAGGGAAAGCAATTAGATACTGATTTACCCACAAAAGTCAATGGCATGATAGGGAAAAGTAGAAGACAATGATGCATGGGAGTCTAGTGTTCAATGGTGGGACGGCAGTTATTGAGAAAATATCAAAAGGAATAATGCTAGTACAATAGTAAGATACACAAAAATGTCACAGACAATTAATATATTTATACTAGTATACATTATGAGAATATGATGATGACTATATATATAATCATACCTATAAGGCCACGAGTCCACAACTAGACTTGCTTTTTAGATCCGCATGAAAGATACTCATAATTTATTTGTCCAAATCTAGGATTCCAAACGTATGGCTTATTAGGCCGACACTCACGCATGCTTCTTTTTTTTTTTTTTGGGAGGGGGTGATTTGACATTTTCAATATTTTTAGTATAAAGTAATGTGCACAGAACTTATCTTTTTTATTAAGATTTGATATCCTCAAATTTTTCTGGTCGAGAAAAGTAGTAGATATTCAAAAAAATAATAATTGAGATGCACATAAATTAAATCAAATATTATTATACGTTGAAAGTGAGAAGTTGTACTACTAAAGCAACACCCCTTAATTACTTTCAAACTCGTTTGGTACGAGGGATAAATATAATTAATTTCAAGATTAAATTTAAAATACATTTATTTTATGTTTGATTGGAATAATATCATAGCATAATTAATATCAGTATTAGTTATTCCGTAATTATAGTATATTTTTATCTTTATAAAAAAGTGAGATAATTAATTATGGAATAACTTGTTTTCCAATAAACAGACCCGTTAATTTCTACTAAAGCCTAGAAAATGGCATGAGACTAATTTACCCTTTAAACTATGGTAATTATTCTTTTCTGAGGGAAATTTTCAGTGGAAATTTTGTGCGCTTGACGAAAGATAAAACATTAACCTATTGGACGAAGTTATAACTTTAGCACCATATGATATAGTAAATCTTTTGTAGCTACAATTTTCCCTTTAAGTGAATGTGCCGACCCAAAGGGTCATCACATGTGTTTTTATTTATTTTGTGTCTTCGAAGCCTTGAAATCTCATTTAGGGTTATTTTAATTTGCGTGTGCAGTCCGGACGCATAGCCGGAAAGCTTAAATAATAATACTGTGAGAAAAATAATAAATTTTGATATTAATATGGTTAATATTGACTTCGGTCAACATTATGGGTAAACGGACCCGGTCCCATGATTTGAATGTCCTGGAGGGTCTGTAGGAAAATATGGGAGTTGGACATATGCCCAGAATCGAATTCCAGGGTCCCAAGCCCGAGAAATGAATTTTTGTGTGAAGTTCTTTTCTGAAATTAATTAAGGAAAATGAAAAAGAAATTTGATCAGAAGACTAGGATATAGACTCGTATTTTGGTTCCGACGCTCGGTACAAGTCTTATATGTGATTTAAGCGCTTTTTGTAAAGTTTGGTTGAAAACGGACTTCGTTTGACGTTTTTTGGACTTGAAATGAAACTTTTATGTTTTACGAAAATTTGGAAGAAATTATGAATTTTGAGGCTTAATTTGATATATATGATGTTATTTGGCTATTTGATCGTACGAGTAAGTCCGTAGGGTGATTTTGAGGTTGTGTGCATATTTGGTTTGATGTCCCGAGGAATGGGGAGAGTTTTGGATAGGCCACGAAAGCATTTGGAAGTTGAAAACACAGCTGAGGCACTTCAAACCTGCAAGCTTTGCATGGTTCGCAAAAGCGGAATCGCAAAAGCGAACGGCCCATCGCAAATGCAAAGATGGCCTAGGTCAGCACAACTCGCAAAAGCGAAGGTCGCAAATGCGACTATTCTGTTCGCAAATGCAAAAAGCCGAATTTTCTTCTAGGTTCGCAATAAATTCTATACCCGCAGCACAGCACTTTCATACTTAGACGAATTTTAAACCCCTTTTCTTCATTCTTTTAAAACATAAACTCCATAGGCGATTTTTCAAGAAATTTATCTTCTCCAAATCATTTGTAAGTCCATTTTTACTTAATTTCTTCAATCTTTAACATCATTAAACTTGTTTTCATCTTACAATCAAGGATTTCCATGGGCAAAAATAGGAATTTTGTGTAGAACTTAGGTTTTCTTTAAATTGGAGATTTGGACCTCAATTTGAGGTCCGATTTCAAAACAAATCATGGATATGAACTCGTGGTAATGACTAACCGGGTTTTGGTTCGAACCTCGGATTTTGACGACGTGGGCCCGGGGGCGTTTTTGATAATTTTGGGTAAAACTTTGAAAAACTCATCTTTTGTATTCAAATGGATTCAATTAGCATTTGTTGATGTATTTAAGTAATTTATGACTAGATTCGAGCGCTTTTGTGGTGAAATCGAGGGGTAAAGTTACTTGAGGCTTGAGTTGAGTTTGAAGCATCGAGGTAAGTGGTCGGTTTAACCTTAGCTTGAGGGAATATGAGTTGAGTCTTATTTTCTACTTGATAATTATCGAGTATGGTGTATAGGCATGGTGACGAGCATCTATACATTGGTGTCTAGCATGACCGTGAGTTCTTAAAATGACATTTTCATGGTTTGGTTGTGAATTCCATGTTTAATTGAGGATTTCAATATATTATAAAGAACATGTGAAAGACATTATGATCATTTGATTTCGTGGACTATAGGCTCCGTTGTGATACGAATTGAAAAGGTATATGAGTTTATGAATTCTTTAGAGCATTGGCTCAAGTGATAAAGCAAGATATGATATGGGAAATAAAAGAAAGCTAATGAGATATTGGTTATTCCCTTTCCGGGATGTTTTACTGTTTGGCTGACTTTTCTCCCTTGCCGGGATATTGAAATGGTTGTTATTAATCCCTTGCTGGGATTCCTATTTTTGTTTGTCTATTCCCTCGCCCCATTGTTTGTGATTGTTGTTTGGGTGAGGAAGAGTGATAAAGCACGAACGGTGATGTCGTGCACGATTGTGATATGAATTGTAATGCACGAAGGAACATTCCGTGCCATTATATGAATACTAATGCACGAAGGAACATTCCGTGCCATGATATGAATAGTAAAGCACGAAGGATCATTCCGTGCCATGATATGAGTGTTAATGCACGAAGGTTCATTCCGTGCCATCATTTTTTGAGGTAAAACACGAAAGGTGATGTCGTGTACTTGATATGATTGATTTGGTAAGAACGAGAGTAAAAGAAAGAAGGATGGTGTCGTGCATCTGTCAATTTCTTATTCTCGTTGATATCATAGGTGTACAGCTCATTCTTTATTTATTGATTCTATATCTGGACTTTTATAGCCCATATAGCATGCTCCCCCCTCCTTCTTTGACTGATTAATTTCCGTGTTTCTATTCTATTGCATATATATATATATATATATATATATATATATATATATATATATATATATATATATATATATATATATATATATATATAGAGAGAGAGAGAGAGAGAGAACTGCATAGATTGATTGGTAGTCCGGTCCTAACTTCGTCACTACTTTGCCGGGGTTAGGCCAGGCACTTACCAATACATGGGGTCGGTTGTGATGATTACACCTCTATGATCTTTTGCACAGATCACGATGTTGGAGCAGCTTTTGGACAACAGTAGTAGATTGGGAGTATCCCTCAGTCCAGAGTGAGATACTGAGGTAGCCTTGCAGGCGTCCACGGGCCTGGCGTCTCCCTTATATTGTTTTTATTTGTTATCCCTTGTATTTCGGGACAAACTTTTGTGACTTCTTTCTGAACATTGTATTTTTTAGTCTCTTAGAAGTTCGTTAGCTATGTGACACCAGGTTTTGGAGTAGCTTATTGTGTTAACTTTTGCAGTTTTTATTCAGTTTCTTTAATGTTAAGTCTTCCGCTTTAATATTTTAAATGCAAGGTTTTATGTTATTGTTTTGAATTGTAAAAAGGGTAATTAAGTTGGCTTGCCTAGCTCCTATCAGTAGGCTCCACCACGACTCTCGAAGGTAGGAAATCCGAATCATGACAGTGAAGGGAGTATAATTATTAACAAAAGAGAAATAATGAAAATGTGAAAGTTGCTCGAGGAACTAAAATCTAAAAGAATTAATTAAGAAAGAGAACTGAATAATCGTCTCCAGTATTAATGGCGGAAGTACTCAAATAGCAATTTTAGGGTTGTTATTAAGGGATTAGTCGATATTTATTTTATTCTCAAAAGCTTAACTTGAGAAATTTGTCTCCTAAAAATTGAACTAAAAAACTAAATTCAAAACACACTCGCTAATTTTTAAATAGCAACCCTATAAAATGGCTACATAATGGACTTGGAGTCAGGCTAAAAACAAATGATGACTATTTGGGGAATAAGAAATTGGAATGGATCAGATATAATTGTTGAAATAGAACGGTCTAGCCAGTTTTCGGACTGGTCATTCAAAAATAGCCAGTGTTTGCCAAGTCAAAAAAAATAGCAACTATTTTGCTGCAACAGAGACCGGTCCATCATAATATACTGGAATTCGGTGCACATGTGTATAAACTTCCAGCATATTAAGCTGGATTGGTACACTTTGCAGGCTCTAGTATGATATGCTGGAGACTGGAGCACCGATGCTCCAAACTCCAGTATATTATGCTGGACCAATATATTATACTTGAACTCCAGTGTATTAGACTGGAGTTCTATTATAATCAGTATATTGTGCTGGAGTATTTTTCGGATTTTGAACAATGTTTTCGTTCAGATTTATTTTTACATGAAAAGTGACTATATTTCTATTACTTTTGAAACTGTGGCTATTTTTGAATACCACTTGTAAATTTGGCTATATTTAAATTTCTCCTGATATAATTTTGTTTTCAAGTCGTGCTAAAGAGTAAAAATTGCACTGGGCCTCCCTTTTTAACATATAGCCGCTTTATCTTTTTGTTTGCACCCGTACCTATTTTTTGATAAAAGTTATTTGAAAAGACTATTTGCCCTTCTTTATAAAAAGACTCCAGTATACTTTCTCTCCAAGTATACTTACTCTAGTCCTCTTCTCTCTCTCTCCCGCGGTTTTCGTTCTCTTCTCTGAAAGCAAGGTTTTCGTTGTTGTTTCGAATTTCAACTGCTAGACGTTATTGTTCCCACATTAGGATTTAATCAGAGGTACATTGCATTAACTTTCTGGTTTTATTTTACAATTTAATTTCGTATTTTGGGTTTGATATTCATGTATTTATGATAGGTTTTAGTTTGATAAGTTCATTAGTTTTACTCTTTTTTTGTTAACGACTGTTTATGTTTATGTTGTTAATGAAAATTCTATAAATTATTTTGTGATTTGACGTTCTAATTTTTTGTGATAAGTATTAGTAAAGTGAATAGATGAATTTATTAAGAACTTCAGCCGCTAGACCGAAGTGTGATTATGGATTCATGATTTTTTAATTTAGCCAGTTAAGGAGAATAACTTCGGCCTAACAGTTGAAGTGTTTAATAAACCACTAAATAACTTCAGCCGTTAGGCCGAAGTGTTTTTTGTCCATCATACTTTTTTAAACTAGCCGGTTAAGGAGGAACACTTCGGCCTAACAGCTGAAGTGTTTAATAAACCACTAAAGAACTTCAGCCGTTAGGCCGAAGTGTTTTTTGTCCATCATAATTTTTTAAACTATCCCCTTAAGGAGGAATACTTCAGCCTAACAGCTGAAGTGTTTGATAAACAACTAAAGAACTTCAGCCGCTAGGCCGAAGTGATTTTTGTGCATCATAATTTTTTAAAAGCTTTTTCAAAAACTTCGGCTGACGTCCTGAAGTTCTTTAGTATATTTCCAACAACTTCATCCTTTTGTTAGCCTAAGTTTTTATTTTATACTTGTTTAACTTAAGCCTTGTTAGGTGTTGGTGTTGAAGTTTTAAATGATTTTTTTGATAATGCCCTGATGTTATTATTTGTATCTCTTACTTTTTTTGGACAGATGGCTCATAAAGCACCAAAAGATCCTAAAGTCTTTGTATGAGAGGGATTTGAGAAGAATCAAGGAGAAGCTGGATAGGCTGGAGAGCATTGCCCGTAAAGGAGCTACTGGGGATGATAGTTCATTTGATTCTTGATGATATGGACTAGTTCTTTAGTTGTTTGTTTTTTATTTGTTTTTTTGTTGAAGTATTTTGTTTTTTTTTTTAAAATGTAATACCCTTGGCAGGAATTAAAGGGTACGTTTGTGTTGATCCCAGTTTCTGGTGAAAGTTCTGTTTTGTATATTGCAAGAATGGAATATATTTTTGTTAATATAATATATTTTTGTTAATGTCTTTATCTTCTTTAATTTTGATCTCTTCAAATTCAAGAAAAATCTTAATAATGAAAAACTATTGAATCCAAAAAAAAAACTTAGGTCGACCAAATGCTTAAGTTTTTGAAAATATACTAAAAAACTTAAGCAGACTGAAATCGAATAAAAAACTTCAACCGCTAGGCCGAAGTGTGTTTGTGCATCATGATTTATTAATTTTAGCCAGTTAAGGACCGAAACTTTTAATAAACAACTAAAAACTTCAGCCGCTAGGCCGAAGTGTGTTTGGTTGGGTATCATGGTTTTTTAATTTAGCCTGTTAAGGACAAAAACTTCGACCGTATTTTTTGAAATATACTAAACAACATAAGCAGACTGGAATCTAACAAAAAACTAGGTTTATTGTGCTCATCTTTTTAGAACATTGGTATTTTTTAACTTGATACTTATCTTTTTTGCATTTACTATCTACTTTTTCTCTTTTATCAACTACTACATCTTTTATTTAAAATTCTATGACTGTATTTTAAATGATCTAAAAAGTTATTTTTTTAATATAGAAAAACTGTGGGTTTTACTAGGGCTGAAGTTATATTTCTTTTTGCGTTTACCACATACTTCTTTTTACCACCTACTTATCTTGTTTCATTCAATTTCTCTGAACCTAAAATAGTAAAATAAGCTGAAAAGTTACTTTTATATTTACTGGTATTGAATTAATTAGGTGAACTCTTTGCCTATTTTAACTATTACTTCACTAGAAAATTTCATACACATTCATAGACTTCTATCATATTTCATAAATTTATATTCATCCTTAGTCTTTCATCTTTTGCTAAAGAAAAAACGTCTGGTGCAAGTGGAAGTGGTAAGCCTAATATGGGCAAAATAATAAAGAAGTGGCATAGTTGGAAGTGTGAGTGGTACAACAACAAACCTATAGCTAGTCTTATGCGTTTGTGGGATGATATTAAGGCTGATTGGGAGATAATCAGACCAAAGTTCTGTGCTAATAAATCATTCCAGGACATGCTTAACATGGAACGTAGTGTAGATAATTCAACCTGGTTCAATAAGGTTGTGCAACAGTTTGATAGTTTTGAGTTTCCCAGCTGTAACGACTATTGAAAGTTGCAAAACAACCTGAAGACTCTTATTAATCTTATGAACAGAGTAATCGTCAAACAGAGTCAGCTGTATGATGAATTCGACAAGTTGAAGATTGATCTCCTTGGATTGAGTGGTCTTTTACCCTACAACCCTATAGTTATCTCTGACAGTGATGATAATGAGGTATTTAGGGAAATTGAATAGTACTGTGATGATGATGATGATGGTTTTGACGATGATGATGGTGTTGATTGTTAGTGTTTGTAATCATTTTTTAATATTTTTTAGTATTTTGCTTTTCTTACTTCAACCCATAAATCTGAAGTTTTTTAGGTTAATTATATATAACTTCGGGAGAGCTGAAGTTTTTTTTGTAAAATGTGTGTTGTTGTGTCCTGTTTTAACATCAATGTAATTGTCCCCTTTTTTGTTCTTATCTTTCTATTGCATTATCCTTAGTTTTTGTTGGTGTGTGAGTGTTTGTATGTGAGTGTATGTGTATGTTTGTTTAAGGATATGTATTTAACATATTGTAACCTGAAGTTTTTTCTCGCAGAAGTCGTTGCATACTTTTTTAAAATGCAACCAAACCTGTAAGCATGCGCAACAAAAATGAGTGACTTGTACTTTAGCAGTATATAAAATTGTCCAAATGCTTTTTTTTGTATTCCTATGTAAAAAATCACATTTGAATTATGTCATATAATAAAGAAAGTCTAAACTTATACCAATGATTATTGAAGCTTGGAGTATTTTTCATTGTGTTTCTTAGAATATGGATGAGGTGCTGGAGAAGACAAGCAAGCTGTTCGGTTAAGCCCGACTTGTTTACATCAAATACATTTGGTAGACTTGAATGGTACTGATGATTCAATCGCAGGTATATGCCTATTATTTTGTCTTCTTCCTTGTAACATCTCAACATCGGGAGGTTTTGTGATCTCAGATTGTACATTTTGTGGTATTTACCATGATTTTTGATCTCCCACGGTATTTACATATCCTTCATATGTTTTCAATCATGTTTCCCTTGAATACCAATTTGAGCAGTAATTAGATTTCTGCAAATATCTCTTATTAATAGTAGCAATTGCATGTGGATAGGGCAATTCGTCAAGTTGGAATTCCAAGCAGTCACAAGTTCTCTTCTTTAAGTCCACAATGAATTCAATTACTTCAATATTTATTCTAAACAACATTGACTCAATGTTGAACACCTAACAAAGAATAAAAAAGTAAGACAAATTATATTAGTGTAATTTTGCTTCAAAAAGAAAAAAAGTATTAAATTTCTTAAATGTAAGTAGTGAATCACTTCAACAGATATAAAAAGCTGAAGTTAATAAATATACTCACAATCATTTTGCAAGCCAAGTCCATCTCTTCTTCTACTTATATTGCCTTTTTTCTCTGTTCATAAAACCACTCTCCCAGATTTTCTTGGATGAAATCTAACATTCTTAAAATAGACATTTTTCTCCCTTTTAGTAAAACTAAATTTAGTGATTCTACCATATTTGTTGTTAGCATATCATAACGTCGCCGTCGGAACCACGATCGAGCCTATCTCTCAGGAGGCTCTTCCATTATGTAATTGTATGTTTTCTTGTTAATACTTTTGAGTTGAGACATTAACTGATCGTTTGTAAGACCTTGCAGCACTTTGAAAAAAATTTATCACCATGGACTTTGCATGTCTTTGTTTTAAATCTTCAGGAAAAACCTTTCTAATACCATTTGCTATAGATTGGTTTCTATCTGACAAGAAAACCAGTTCACGACGGACTTGAATTGCCTTTCTCATTTCCAAGAAAAACCAATTGTATGCCTCATTGTTTTCTGAATCTGCTACACCAAAACATAGAGGAAAAATTTGATTGTTTGCATCCTTTGATACAGCAACAAATAGAACACCACGATATTTTGACTTCAAAAATGTTGCATCTACTGCAATAACGGGTCTACAGTAGGGCCAACCAGCGACTGATATTGCAGGAGCAAAGAACAAGTAAGCAAATCTGTACATTGAAACACAAATAAAAAAACAAATCATAAGGTGTGAATTTTTTCAAATAGTAAAACTTTAGGCTGATGGTTAGTATTGTTTTGCTTACCTATTCTCCGCATCCCTTTTTATGCTTGTGTATGTTTCTGGGTTTTTGGCCACCATCATGTGTAGGTATGAAGGAAGAATCTGGTAGTTCTCTTCAAGTGTCCCCCTTATGCAAGCAACAGCTTTTTGAATAGCACGCCATGCCTTGTGATAACCAATGTCAATTCCAAATTTCTTTTTCATTTCTTTTTCTACAAAGGCTGGTGTAACCTCTATCTTTTTGTCTCGAACATGTTCTATAATTTGTTCACTTATAAAATTTTATGTAGCATGCTTCTGATATGATTTTCTTGCATCAACCGAGCATTCATGGATGTTATGATATTTTATCACCCTAAACAATGTTGAATTTTATTATTCTGGTAGCACGTACATTCCAACCACATTTTTTACACGATGCATTTCAGCGCTATCTCTTGGAACATGATCTAACTGCAGTGAATTCAACTTTTTGATTTATCTCCAAGCTGCAGAAAAATTTAGTCATGCTTTCTTTGTTCTTAAAGATTGATCCAACTTTTACTTCCTCAGGCAACGCATCGTGCCTAAGTATTTTACATGGTGGAGATTCTTTCATCTTTCTCCTCACTATTTTTTTCTTGATTTTTGAGAAGCACAAGAACTTTCAGCAATTTCTTCAATTCTATGTGATGTTATCGGTACAAACCCTGTGTTTAATTCATATTCATTGTTGTTTATGGTTGCAGAAGGTGAAGAAAAGCTTTGTTGGATTGTGTGTTGGTTGTCAATTTGAATTATTAACTGTCCTTCTTCTTCTTGGTCATCAACAAACTGGTATGAATTTATTGCATGAGGGGGTAATTGTTGTAGCACTATGTATTCTGAAGCAGCAGTAATGTTAGAAGGTTGTTGCCCGTTGTCTACTTCAATTATTGGCTGTCGTATTTTATGTTGATAGTCGGTAAAAGGTTCGGAATGTATCGCATATGCAAGAGATTGGTTGAATCCTACTGATTCTGAAGGTTGTATTTGTTCGACGACGAAATCGCAATTCTTGTAGGCTGAATCAGTTGTAAGCAAATGTATACACGTATTGAGTTCTTCATCTGAAGTTACAAGCATTCCTTTGCTTGTATTTAGTTTGATATCAAACCATACTTTCAATGCATATCTGGTTGAATCAATATTTGCAACTTCACTAATTTTCTTTACGAAAGTATAGAATGAAATATAAGGCCGTATCCGGTTCCGGTTCTGGGACTATTTGGGTCTACGGTTCTGGTTCTGGCGGTTCCGGTTCTGGCGGTTCTGAAGGTGGAACCGGTCCGTGACGATTCCGGGTACCATCCGATTCCGGTTCTGGCGGTTCCGATTCCGGCGGTTGTAGCGGTTCCCGGCGGTTCTGAATTTTTTTTTTAAAATCAATATCTTGTATAGTAGTCATTAATATATTGTAGAATATATTTTATATGATGTACTATGTTATTAGTATAGTATATATTGTGTTTGGTAATTAGTATATATTGTGTATAAGTAGTGTATATTTTGTATATAAGTAGTATATATTGTATTTAAGTAGTATATATTGTATATAAGTAGTGTATATTGTGTTGTAGTTAGTAATTAGTATAAATTGTATATAAGTAGTATATATTGATAAAATAATATTGTGATTAGTATATTGTGTTGTATGTTATATATTGTATGTTATAAAAACATTCAAGGATTGATATAGAAGTAAAGACAAAGAAATATTGAGACAAAAGATATTCAAGGATATGATAAAGAGCATATGTATTGACCAAAATGGCATATCTTTCTTAGTCTTCCTTCCTCCAATGGAATGAGCACAACATGGTACTAATACCACCATTAAAAGGAAAAAAGAACTAAAAGAAGACATGCCAATGTACAAGTTACATCATAATTTATGCATTATTTCTAACAAATCTCATAAAACCTTCAAGGTTTGGAGGTGGTTGTGTTGGCGGTGGTGGAAATGAAGCTTGTTCATCACCACTTCCGGGTGAAGTTGCTTCCTGAGCAAGTTCTGCTATCATTCTTCATACAACTCATCTATTTCTGGTTGTGATTCTGCTAGGCCAAAGTTCCTTCTTTCTGCGCGGATCCAATCTCGAAAAAGCACTGATTTTTCCAAGCTGTCCCGCATCGACGCTCTGTGATCACCTATTTGTAGTCTTGCTTGACTAAAAGCGCTCTTCGATGCAACAGTTGACGCTAGAATCGACAGAACATCCCGAGCCATCCTTGCAAGAACGGGAAAATGCTTTTCCCTTGTCTTCCACCATTCCAAAAGGTCGAAAGAGCCGTCTGGATTCTCCTTCTCTAGTCCCTGTGACAAATAAACATGAAGCTCATTTAGATGGAAATTTCATCTAAATTATCACCTTGAGTACCCCTGAACTCCGTCCACGATTTAAGAGCTGTTAAGCCAGCAGGTCTTTTAGACGATTGTGATGTAGACGAAGTAGGGGTTGGAATATTAGGCCTAGCATGCTCTAACGCCTGTTTATAAGCATTATAAACAGTTTGAGCATTAACTTTAATTGATGATTTCGCATCAGCTAGTGTAGCAATTTCTACTTCTGAAAGATCTAAAGATTGATAAATAGTAGAATACCAAAAGTGAGGACCTCCTAATTTCATAGTTGGATTTAACATAGCAGACACACCAAAAATAGGAGGGATTGCAAAAAAATATTTTTTAAACTTCTTTTTCATTTCAGTTATTGCAAGTTCATAAATGTCCCCACCCTCGCTAAAATCAACAAACAAATTAGCAAGTGCGGCAATATAAACTAAACAGTTAGAAATAGTTGGATAATATTGGCCAAAAAAAGCATTTGTAGCCACATGAAAATGTTCTAAAAAATCTAATAGAATTTTAACGTTAGTCCAATCTTGTGTAGTTAGCATTTCATCATCTTCCTCACCACAATCCCGAGATTATACGTAGCGTTAATTGGGTTTCTATATTCGTACGCTACTACTAAACTTTCGTACATATAATTCCACCTAGTCGGGCAAGGTTTAGGAACCTTTCTTTCTCTAAGGCCATATTCGTCACACTTTTTAAAATATTCTCTAAGTCTACTTCTACTGTTTGAATAAAATAGCCAATTAAGAGCCATTTGAACCTTTTCAATTTCTAAGTTTAATATTCTCATACCATCACCAACAATTAAATGATAAATATGACAAATACATCTAACATGGAAAATATTAGTAAAAGCAGGATTAAGTGTTCTTGTTAGCATACCTATTGCACTAGTGTTCCTAGAAGCGTTATCCATAGAAATTGACATTATTTTATCACTAAAGCAGAAATATCTGCATACATCTGAAACAGTGTTAGCTATAAACCTACCCGTGTGCCATGAATTAATTATCCTATATGCAATTATGCGTTTTTGCATTGTCCAGTATTCGTCTATCCAATGACTGGTTACGGTTAGATAATCACAATCATTATTGCTTCTACCAATATCAGTTGTAATAGACATACGATTAGTTATATGGGTAAATAAATAGCGCAAGTATTGTTCATATTCATGCTTGTATTTATAAATATCGGCCTTAACTGTTGCGCGAGGCCAACCTTTATACGTAGGATTGAATACTCTTCTAATATAATGAATCCATGCAGGATTAGAAGCAAAAAAATAAGGCAAACACATAACAGTAATCATTTTCGCTAATTCTTCACGATCCTTATTTGGATCGTAATATAATATACCTCCGGTAACTGTGTTTTCCTGGTTGAACTAGATTTGAACCAGTACTTGGATTAACTGTAGAATCAGCACTTGTCCTCCCCTCTTGTTGCGCTTTCAATTGCAAATATCTAGCCTTATCGCTAGGGTGTAATCTTATATGCTTAACTAAACTACCCGTGCCGCTACGTTCTCCAGTATACCTATGAACAAGTAATTTCCCACAAGATTTACACTTAGTCTTATTTTATTCTCTTAGTTGAATAAAAAATTGCCAAACTAATGATGTTTCTGTACGTTTAGGAGGTTGTCTACTAAAAGAGGGAGTTTGTACGGGTGAGTGTGCCGGTTCATCACCTAAGTTATGAGCAGGACTAGTAGGTGTATCATCTAAATCTACTGAAGCTTGGGTTTCATCATCATCATCATCCTCATTTCCCTCTAAGATAGGTGCATTAGGATAAAGAGCATTCATAATATCATTGTCTATTCTATCACCAACTGCTACATCATGTAGAAAATCAATATCGCTAAATTGAAAACAAGGGTGATCACTATCAAGGATTCCGAAGGGTTCATTAGGATTTTTAGGTTGGCTACTACTTTCAACTTGCTTATCTTTTCTAGGTCGGGGAGCCGGGGGAGGGGTAGTATTTTGGTCACTACTTTCACCGGTTTTAGCTTTTCCTTTACCGAATATTTTTTTCAACGAAAATGCCATAATAATTATAATTAAGCAAACGAACAACACAAAAAAATACTATTAGCACGTAAGAGTTGAAACGAGTTTACCGGATTGACGAACAACTTCTTGAAAATTGAAAATCGTTGAACTTGAACACTTGAAAACTTCAATTCAACAACTTCACAATTTTTCACGAATTTGCAACATTAAATTAAGCACTTGCACTAGAAAGATTGAAAGAGAGCTTGAGAGAGATTGAGAGATATTGATGAATTGGTGAATAAAAATGAAAGAATGAGAGGGTATTTATAGTTGAGAAATGGGAAATAGTGTAATTATATAAAGTTTGGGGTTAAATTATAATTTGGGGGCCAAATGGCTATTTTTTAAACTTCCAAACGGCTACATTTTGCAAAGAGCCGTTTGGAAATAATTTTTTAAAAAATTTTTTTTTTTTGAAAAATGCCCGTTGGGAACCGGCAGAACCGTTTGGAACCGCCAGAACCGGTCCAGAACCGCGAGCCGGTTCCGGTTCTGGCGGTTCCAACGGGTAGAACCGCCCCGCCACGGTTCCCTGGAACCGGTAGAACCGGAACCGCCGGAACCGGCAGGGCTGCGGTTCCGGTCCGGTTCCGGTTCGGAACCGCGAAAATTACAGCCTTAATATGTCCTTATTAACTAGAACAAGTTTTGTATCATGATCCAAGTATTTGTAATCATGAGTCCAACTCCCATTGAAAGTTATAACAACGCAAATTGAACTCATCGTGTAGATTCATGTTTAGTGGCAAGTATTAGTAAAGTGAACGGATGAATTTATTAAGAACTTCAGCCTGCTAGGCAGAAGTGTATTTGAGCATCAAATTTTTTTAATTTAGTCAGTTAAGAAGAAAAACTTCAACCTAACAAACGAAGTTTTTATTGAACAACTAAAGAACTTAAGCCTGCGAGGCCGAAGTGTATTTGAGCATCATGATTTTTCAATTTAGCTAGTTAAGAAGAAAAACTTCGGCCTAACAACCGAAGTGTTTAATGAACAACTAAAGAACTTCAGCCTGCTAGGCCAAAGTGTTTTTGAGCATAATAATTTTTTAAACTAGCCAGTTAAGGAGGATCACTTCGAACTAACGGACGAAGTTTTTAATAAACAACTAAAGAACTTCAGCCGCTAGGCCAAAGTTTATTTGTTCATCATGATTTTTAAATTTAGCCACTTAAAGTTTTTAAGAAATAACTAAAACACTTCGGCATATAGGCCGAAGTGGTTTAATTTAACTAGATCGTTAAACAACTTCGGCCATCCAGCTGAAGTGTTTGATAAACAAGTAAAGATAGGCCGAACTGGTTTTTTAAGGAGGAAACTTCGGCCATAAATCATATAATGGCAAATCGTTAAACAACTTCAGCTAGAAAATTCGTCAAAAAATTCAATCAATCAATCAATCAGAAAACATATAATTCAAAAATTATTTTGAATTCTGGAGAAAATTTTGAATATTTACAATATATTTGAATTTTAATTTGAATTTGAAATTTGAATATGGAACTTGAATGCGAGATGCGTTTTCAGAAGAAACGGACTGATGGAGGAGATAAGAGGAGATCTGGAATTTGAAACTGGGAAATTTGAATATGGGAATACGGAAAAGAGACATATTTTATATGTTTTGGAAGGGGTATAATGGTTATATTATAACGAACTTTTTGTTATATGGTTATCAAATTAATAGTTTTAAAAGAACGGGTTTAAATTAAAAGGTGGCATTAAAATAGGGTGCAAATCGCCCTGCTAAAGATGGTTTAACAAGCTACTCATTGGGCCTCAATGAAAAATCTGAATTATTATATAGATATCCAACTGGCCGTTTTCTATAGATTGCATAGTGTTTAGAGCAAAAGCCTTAGTGGGCTCTTGTAGTTTTTAGCCCATGCTTTTCTGCAATGGGCTTTGAAACCAAGCTCATAGTACTCAGTCCGCAACCAATCATTTGGTTCATTCAAATTTATTGAGAAAATGACATTGTATACACACACAAATTTTATAAATAGTTTCTATTGCGGGCTAAAATTGTGTTTATTCGCGTACACTATTATCACATAGCTAAAAAGAAAACATCCATTATCGTATATGGTTTTCTTATTAGATTTGTGTGTTCCAAACGATTAATTGCATCTGTCAACTCAATTTCAAAAATTCAGATAACTAGTTCCAAATTTTAATAGGCCATGGTTTATCATTTACTAGCTTACACGAATATGAATCATAGGAGTTGTTAGTAATGTAGATTTAATAATTGCGTTTCAATGAACCATTATATATAGAGAGAGAGACCGGTTGATAACTTGAAGCATCGTGTTACCTTAGAATATCGAAAAGTTCTCTAAAATTGTGCTCTCGTAATGAATTAAAATTGCAATGCCATAGACTACAACATAAGTCGCTAGTCAGTTTTTTGCACATATCACTGAAAAGTTATTATCTTATCAGCGTATGCAGTAAATAACTCTCTAGTCAACTTTTGCACATCTCGATTAATCCACTAAAAAGCTATTATCTTGTCAGCGTATGTAGTAAATAACTCTCTAGTCAACTTTTGCACATCTCGATTAATCCACTAAAAAGCTATTATCTTGTCAGCGTATGTAGTAAATAACATTGTTCATCAAAGCTCAATCCAGCAACAACGACCAGTTATAGTCGCGCAATTACACGTAGTGGACATGTTTTCACTGTAAGTCTGAAAAACATCATACCTTAGTGCATGCAATTTATGTCTAGATGCAACTGGAAAACAATCTGCAGAGAACAACATCTCCGCAGGATTTCAGGCTTTTGACACCACTAGAGATTTCATGTAGACTTGTAGTGGACATGTTTTTTCCTTCCTTAATTGCAAGAATCACTTCTTCAAAATTATGTCAATCTCTTTATTTTTACTCTGGTTATAATATGTCGTTTTGAAATTAATTATTCTGTGTAAACGTTAGAATATTATTGCTTTTGCTGTTTGCCAATGCGTACGTGAAGACACATCCTACTCGAATTCCTATCAACAAACTCTTCTTTCAACTTCTAGAAACCCTAATATGCACTAATGACTTCAAATTTAAAGTTTTGTTTGAATAGATTTCCACCCAAGTCCTACAATTTTTCTTGACAAGAAACGTGCATTTCATTTAGAGAAGAAATTCTTGTGGTCAAGGACATGGACAAGACATTTGGTCAAGAGGGTCTACTCTTGAAAGTCTATGAACTGAATTACTGCTATACAATATCTTTAATTGCCTTTAATTTGTTGTATATATTGTGAAAGCGATAATGCTTCATTTAACTTAAAGAAATGAATCTTTGTAGAGTACATAGTTGACCAAGATGAGCAAGACGCAGACCCTATACTAGGACGTGGATCGATCATGGCGATAATAGACTTTTTCGAAATATAATGTAAACATAATTATATATCTTTAAAATATAATTACGCCTTTAGGTAGCGTCTCCCTTACATTGATCAGAAAAGATAATACACCACAGAGTGAGTAAACCATTATCCTATATAAATTAATCATTTGATCACATATTGTAATATAGGTCTTAAAGAGGCAAAAATGTGAAACTTCTTGTAGATTATCAGATCAATAATTAGGTATTTTTGATGCAGAAAGCAAGAAGAAGAGAGAGGTCACTACCGTTGGACCCTATTGAGAAAGGCAAATATTCTCCAGACTTGAATGCTTTGTCTTCTTCTCAAGACACCCCTTTAAATCCTGCAACTTTAGACCCTCCTTTTAAGGGCTTTTCCAATTCTGTGTAACTTTGAGTTACATAATTTAATCCTTTGAGAAAAAGTTGTCTTCAAATATTATACACTGTTGTGACCAAAGCCAAAAAGTATTGGTCTTTGGGTCAAACTGATTCTTTTCACTTTAGATACACCACACCAATATATCTCCTTTACTGATAGAAAAATATAAATAAAATATTATGGCACCTACCATGGAGTAAGAAGCAAGTAGAGGCTAAATTAAAATTTGAAGTTTAATTTGTAGTTTCTGAATTTGCCACAAAACTACTAGCTCGTCATAGTTAATGAGTTTTGCAAGTAAAATATTTAAGTATATTTAATATATTTTTAATATAAATTTTAAAGAAACGTCCGAACCCATATGAAATAGGCTGGCTCTGCCTCGGAAGTAGAGGTAATTTTCTGTGACCATATTGTAAATCTCGAATCATGTTAAAAACACCATTCAAATTCAGATGATTAGCTAGGTTTAGACAGTTTTCAAGCAATTATTTAAGTAGAAATCTCTTAACATTGATAATGATAGTGGTAATTAGTACTCGTACTATAGTACTGATGGTTTTGACCTCAAAGTTGACCGATTATTACTTGCTAAATAAAGAAGATTGTTTTTATTATGTGATGGTGATAGAACCCTAAAGTCATCAATGATGACAAAAGTGCTTTTGATGGGGTAATATAAATTAATTAAATGCTTCATATTCTCAAGATTTGGAAACTTAAAATAAAAAGAAAACACGAGCAATTGGTGTTTGAGTGTGTGACAGTAGATGCACAGATCGATAGGAATATTCTTTTTTTTTTAATCTTATTTTATTTCTATTCAGTTGTATTAAATGATTTTTCTTGTATTAAATTGGGAATTAATGTCATATGACTTTTTAATCAATCAACCATTAGAAATTATTTTTTAAAAATGCACTCACTTTGAATGAAAGGCCATAAATTTACTCAATAATTAGACACTCGTGGGGACCAAAGGGTATGTATGGAGTTCCCTACTTGAATTTTCTAATGTTAACTTTTCATGTCTAAAGGAATATAAGTACAAGGCTCATCTTCTTTGGGCTATTTATTGTTGCCTTTTTGAAAATTAGTTGTCTCAACTTGTCGAATTTGTACTTCTCTTTCCTTTTTATCTTAAAATTCGAATTAATCGTGAAAATTAACACTATTAATTTGCCACAACTGATATGAGAGGTTAAACTATTGATAGCCGCGGTCGCAGCACAATCCCAGTTAACTTATCTAACTCGCTCAAGGTTAGATCGATTATAGACCCATTCATTTGATTATCTTTTTTGTTTGATATATATATATATATATATATATATATATATATATTATCATAACAAAAGAAAAGAAAAAATCTTATTAGATAATTAAATAATCCATAAGAAAATAAGACACATTAATTAAAGTCTGTTAAGAGGTGGGCGGATTGGACTATGACTCATATTTTATCCCATCTTGACTCAGTCAATCTCACATAACGTAACTCTTAGGTGGGTCGTTGACCCACCCATTTATTGGTAAAAATTACACATGTCAGAATTTTGCTATAGACTTATGGGTAAGCCGGTACCCTATTCCCTTTTATGTCAAATAATCTTTAGAGACTTTGGAGACACATGTTTATTATGTACAACATGTCAGAGACCTTGACGGCCCATATATATTCATGGTTTTATGAATGATAGTTCATCTGTATAACATTTGCCTACTTACAATTGTACATTACGAGTTGTGACCATGTTTGCCCATGATAATCATAAAAGAAATGACTGAGTTACAGAGTAGTTCACTCGGGCCAGTGCGGCACCGGGTGTCAGCCACGCCTCCCAAGGTTGGGGCATAACAAAGTACCCATTTTATTTTCCAGTTTGCATCCGTACCAATTTTGTTGTTAAAAGATTTTTAAGAAGACAATTTTGCCCTTCAGGACTATTGACAAAACTATAGACTGCAGGACAAAACTTCAGCATGTTTTGGCATGAAGTTTTAGCAAATGAACTAAATAACTTAAGTATGTTTATTCTAAAATTTTAGCAAATGAACTAAACAACTAAAGCATGTTTCGTCTGAAGTTTGAGCAAATGAACTAAATAACTTCAACATAATAAACTAAATAACTTAAATATGTTTAGTCTAAAAAAGTTATAGCAAATGAACTAAATAATAGCAAAAACTCTTTAGAAACTTACGTAATGTAAGACAAAAACTTAAGCATGTTTAGTCTGAAGTTTTCATAAATGAACTAAATAACTTAAGCATGTTTAGTTTGAAGTTTTAGCAAATGAACTAAATAATTTCAGCATGCATTAGCAAAAATTCATTAGAAAATTACATACTGCAAGACAAAAACTTAGACATGTTTACTCTGAAATTTTCACAAATGAACTAAATAACTTCAGCATGTTTCAACTGAAGTTTTAGCAAATGAACTAAATAACTTCAGCACTAATGGCAAAATTGTGGACTGCATGATAAATAATTTCAGCATGCATTAGCATGAAGATTTAGCTTCAATGTAAAACAACTTCATGTTATATTAGCATGAAGTTTTAACTTCAACATGAAACAACTTCATGTTACATTAATATGAAGTTTCTGATTTTTTGATAAAGCTGCTGAGAGGAGGAGGAGATCTTTTTTCATAAATGTGGTTGCAGATCACACGATTTATCAGTGGTGTAAGTGTCATATTATTACGAATTTTTTATCAACTAGCTACCAAATTAATATTTTTTAAAATTAGGGTATATTTTAAAATGTGGCATAAATATAGAGTACGATTGCAAAATCACTTATTCATTGATGCAACCCATTTTGACCTATCCAAAATCATTCCAACCCGTCTAAATCAGTCCACCCACCTATATGACACGCCTAATTGATAGTGCAAAATTCTTTATACTATTTCTATAAGGAGAGGCTCAAGCACATATGTGGCCTAATGTGAAACCTATATTTTTAGAAAATGTCATGATATATATTTTTATTTGAAATCTATTTTTCTAGATTTTTGAGATGAAAAGTTGTAATAAATTTTTTATAATCAATTTTTTTTAATAATTTCTTGTCAATTGATAAAATAGCCAGCTTAATTAAGAAATTAATGATCTTAGATAAGATTATATCCTACGGAAAGAAAACTTCTTTCCACATCCTTGTATATAATTAGTTCGAGAAATCTACTGAATCGACTTTAAAGGGAATGAAAGGTGACAAGGCAAAGAGTGGATCTTAAAACCATCATTGAAAGCTAAGGTTTAATCAAAGTATGAAGAAACGTTTGGTTGTAAAACACAAAATGGTGGGGGAAAATCTGAAGCTGAGAAACAGCTTTTTTTAGCAAATCAAAATCTTGGAAGATAGTGATTACTGAGATTAAAGATTATGAAAAGGTGAGGAGCCAGTCAAAAGAAAAGCTAATAAATTAACCAGAAAGCTATTATAACTATTACTATCAAAATGTTCTTTTTCTTTTCCCTATTTTTCTAAACGCATGCAGGCATCTTCTTCGTCATGTTGTTGTCTCTTTCAGTGTTCGTGTGTCAAAACAGTAATACCAGCATTCGTATAAAGGTTTTTTTTTTTAAATACTACAATTTCAAGAAAGGAAAATAAGAAATATTTAAATTCTTTCTCAATATTTAGCTTTAAGAAAGGTGGCTATCGGTATTCTTTTGAATCTTCTTTGTTTCCTAACATATGGAATATTCACGAGGAGTCCGTACGGTGTTTCAAACTCGACATCCTACTAATTTTCCACCATAATCTTCGACCTTCATATCGAACTTTTTATTTAGTGTTATGACTTCGGCAGTGGCAGAAGCATAATTTTTATTGGGGGGATTTAAATAATAAAAAAGATAAACACGCAAAAAAGCTACGGGGTCTCAACACCCAATATACATAAAATAATAATTTAACATTATATATACAATATAATTTTTGACGAAGGAAGTTCGACCAAATTCCCTTCCACCATCTAGCTCCACCCATGATCCTCAATAAGTTGTTGTCTCCTTATATAAGCTTGAATAATCTTCGCTTAAAAGAGGCAACCCGCTGCGCAAGAATAATCTTTACTTCATAAAGTAATTTTTAGAGTTAGAATTAGGTTAAACAATACTTTTAAATTTTGTTCTTTTCATGGTGAAGGGTGTGTAATTTTGGAAGAAAATACCTACTCTTTCGATAGTATTAAGGAGATTATATAAAATAGTATAAGCAGGTGAAGGGATGTGTGGGGAATAGGGGCATGCTGCTGAAAGGGTAAAAGCAAAAAGGGTAATTGGGATAAAGCTTGCCCATACTCTGATTATCTCACATTCTCCCATCAGCCTTTTCCTCCGATTTGAACTTTTGTGGGGCCTTATCTTCTTATATAGTATTATACTATTAATTCATATGTTGCAATTAATTCTTAATTTGATGGAATATTGACAGCTTAATCAAGCTATATTATACTTTATTTATGTATGTTAGTACTTAGATAATAAACTCTTCCTACTTTATGTCATCTTAATCGATAAAAACATATCTCAGTTTCATCAGTAAGCACAATGAGACAAAATTCTCAGTTTAAGAGAATAAAAAAACCTAACCCCCCTCCTTTCCATGGAGTAATAATTTATACTGTATGTATTTATATCCTTCTTGAAGTTTCAGAGAAGATGCATAAAACAATGAATATTTGCTGGCAAGTAGATCCTAATATATCGGGCTTTAATATAACACTTTGTACGCGTAGAAAAGAAAATAAACAAATAGACAAATGGATATATAGGTAGAGGCGATAAATGAAAGGGTAAAATCAAATTTGATAAATGAATTATATGATTAAAATTTGCCATAAGTTTTTTGGTCAAGATGGGTCATATAGCAATTCATAATCCAACCAATATGATCCAACTTTTCCTCCTTATTTATTTTATACTTTTTTGGAAAAAATGAAAAAGTTTATTTAAGTTTTGAAAATTATAGCTTAAGTTCTTTCAAATTTACTTATTTACATATGTTTATATTAATCTTATCCAAATTTGGTTTTGTGTGTTTGAATTTGGATTGCATTTTGACCCATAAGATTATATAATATTGACCATCGGTATACAAAGTTTTAACCCACTTTGATGAGCCACGTCCACTTTAACAGTTGATCAAATCAACACATATGTCACAACTTAATCAGCTGAAACTTGGATGGCTTGATCCAAATAACTTGTATCAGAGCCAATGTCATGGGTTCGATTTCCAAGAGCAACATGCTGCATGAGCACTTGTAGGGGTAACGCCAACATCCTACCTCTAGCAAAACCCACAAAAGGGCTAGGATATCCCGGATTGGAGTCATGGTCGAACATGACCCTTGCTTGGTGAGTTTGGTTAAGAAATAAAGTTACGTCCTTGCTATTAGCTATAGTTTTTGACATAATGGTAAATGTTTGATCCAAACATTTTGAGTGATTATATTATTAAAAATAAATTGATTTTGCCATAACGATATGGTTACTAATTGACTATGTTGTCTTCCTTTTTACTGCATAGAAGGCTAGGTTGACTAGATCCTAAACTAAAGGGTCTAAATACGTACTGGTATTGGTTTACTATTTATGGAGTACATCTTTCCTAAATTAGGTATTAGTAGTAGTAGTACATTTACATGAAGATGGAATTCTCTGCGGGTTTTGCATGGACCAAGAGTGACTAGAGTAAGTACTAATGTTTGCATGTAAAAAGGGAATTTTGTTACGTAAACTTGTGACTCTTCGTATATATGTAATGAAGCTTTTCATGACTTTTTTTCCGAATATTAAAACAGATAATATTTACACAAAAATTAGAGGCAACATTTTTCCAATCTAGTGTCACGAGTGTGCTGAAATAAATGAAGTTGAACGTACATATAGTATTATATCACTTCAATAAGAACTACTAAGAATCAAATACTTCCTAAAGTAGATATTGAAAAAGGTGAAGAAAGAGAACATTTGTCTAGAAAATTAACACCTAATTAAATTAAGATGTTTCATTGAATCGTCTCTCGTGAGAAAATTTATTTTGGGGATGACATGCATAATTTTAACTTGGAATAAAGATCCTTTGGTATCTCTTCCGCTAAAATCTGAACTTTTCAGGTTTTTTGAAAATAATTTTAGATCATATAAAAAAATGAATATTTAAAGAATAAAAAAAAAGAAAGAGGAGAATGATGATGTCATGGAAAGGTCAAATTGACATCATTATTTCATTCATAGTCCTATAGCGTGGTGTAGTGAAGGTGTGTCCCATTGGGCTACTTCTCCTGAAAAAGTACACTTATTTTTTTGCAAATGGATGTATGCAAAATATATGATGGTTTTCTCCAATATTTAGTCCCCATTTCATCTTTATTTTTTTGTTTCATTAGCAACTATTTTTTGTTCAATTCTTCTTGGGTTTATATGAATTCTTCTTCTAACCCTGTTCCGGTTCATTTACGTACACGTAGTTTTCATACACTTGAGTGTTGTGGCTCTCCTTTAGTTCTACCCTGGAACGTAATCAAAATGTTTTATCACTTTGTTCTTGTAACATTTCAACCTGTGCATCTTTTCATCGGATATTATGTTTCCATTTCGAACATGAAAATAGAGAAATTCTTGGTAAGAAACTTTTTCCCTCAAATGATCATACGTGGTGCTAATTTAGGTAGTGGTCCGTGGTTTCGAATATCAGATTATTAAACCCAAAAATAAATAAATTAAATATATACAAAATTAAAATGTCGGATAACTCTAGATTTTGGGTAGTACTCAAGTTGTTACCCTCCAAATCTCAAGAAGTTCTCGAGTATCGAACGAGAGAAAGACAACATACTAGAGAAAATCTATGATCCATATATAATGACAAATTAAGTGAAACTATTTTTAAGAATATACATGTTCATGAGATGCTCATGCCTACTTTAATTTCTACTTAAAGACTAAATCTGATTAAGCTCAAAATATTGAAAAAGATGCTCACAAGACATTCCTGCTTTCTACACTTTCGATAGATTAAGAACATGTAAACAAATAAATGTTGAGACATTGAAACCATCAAATAATTAAAGTTGAGCTTAGAGTTCATTCGATATTTCAATATAATAGATATTGTCCTTCATCTTTAGCACTAGTAATTTACAAAGAAAATTGTTTGTACGTATTTTTTCTTTAAACGAAAAGCATTTCACTATTTATAACTTATATAGTATGGACCACATGAATAATAATGGAAAGATAAGCATATCCAATTGGCCATTCGCAACAAGCATTTTGTGTTGTGTTTTAAGATACCGACCAAAGCTCAGTACTATACAAAGACTTCTCAAAGATTAACATGTGGGTATGAAAGAAAGAGAAGGAACAATCAGAAGAAGTTAACATGGTTGCTATCATTTCTTTTCTCAGAAAATATCACCTTTTTTTTTTCTCCTTCAAAGTCTTGGGATTGAAGGCAGCAGCGCCAGGCATTTTTAATCATAGCCTTAGGGGAATTATAATCATATCCCTGTAATTGCAGTCACAAAAAATACCTAGTCCCCCCTCCCCCCCAACCCTACCCAAAACCCCTCCACCTAAAAAAAATATAGTTATTTATAAGAGTCTTGGAACAAGAGTGGGAGACATGAAATTCTTTTTTATATTGTGAAGGTGCAAAAAGTTTGGCAGAAAAAGGAAAAAAATAGTATATATTATAGTATACCTTATACATCCTATTTGTCCATTTAAATAAATATGACATATGCCCACATTTGAGAACTTTTTAATTTAGACAACAATAAATTTAGTGGAATTTCACAAGTGAGGATTTGGGAGAATAGTCTATACGAAAATATTATCTCTACCCTAAAAAGGTTGAGAGATTGTTTTCTACGGATCAACAAAGATAAAAAGAAACAACAAAAATAAGAAATATCAACAACAAAGGCCAGAAAGATAATAATAACAATGTAGCTAGAAAAGTAGAACAATAGAAACTTTTTAATTTAGAATTACTTGTTTTACACTTAATAAGATTCTTTTACAGTTATAAAAATATATTGTCATGAAATGTAAGAGGGTAAGTTTTAACAATATTTTTGGATATATGGTAGAAGTCTTTATTTCTTCCTTAAATTAGTGTCTAATTAAACAACATCGATAAAAAATAAAATAGAGGAAGTATATATCATGATAGCTGGGGGTTCTTTCTCTTCTTGGTTGCTTGCTTATTTTCTTTCTTTTCAAGGTTTGTTTTAAGGCCCTTTGAGACATTGAATGAGTAAGAACAAGACTTATATGGAGAAAAGTTGCTTAAAGTAAAGATGATATATGTGGTTGTCACCTTACATAACAAATTTGTGTATGTTAAATTCTTTCTAGCTAGCAAGAAGATAGAGGAGGAGAGAAGCTTGACTACTTTTGCTTTTTAATTATTCTTCATCTTGGGATTTTCAAGTGCCTTAAAAAACAAAGCCAAAAAAAAAGCAAAGCAAAAGCAAACTTCTCATATTTTTTTTTCTTAAATTATGGAGCCTGCAAATCTCCATCACCGCCACCAACAATATCATCAACTCCAGTTCCAAGATCAACTTCCTCTTGGTATTTCTCCTAATTCTTCTTCTTCTAATACTAGCTATGGAGATGCAACAAACACTACACATACTTGGACCCCATGTACTATCTTGTAAGTCACTTTAATTCTCTCTCTCTCTCTAAAAACAAAAGAGAGACACTATACTTTAGTTATGGTGTTTGATATGAATGATTATATTTTGGCTACTTTCAAGAAAACCCCATTATTATTATGATCTATCTTTAAGAAAAAAAGAGTTGGGAATATTGGAATCTCTTCTCTTATTTTATTTTTTAACATTCTTTGTTGATTTGATGTGCAGCAAATAGAAAGATCCCTTAAATTCCTTTTTCTTTCATTTTTCATGGACCAATATTTACATTAATCTTGAAACTTTGATTATTACTTTTCCTCAAAAGCAATAGTGCTAGATTTTTTTCCTTTCATTTTTCCATTAATATTCTTAGTCTAACTATTGAACTTTCCCTTACATTTTATCTAATTTTTTTTCCTTTTTTTTAGGAACAGTGCTGGAACTAGTCTTAGTTCATATTCTAGTGGAGCAATCAATACTACAAACTCAAGTGATCCATTATTATTAAGGCAGCAGCAACAAAGTGGAACAAACTTAGTTTCTATGACTCAAGATTTGGGGTTTCATTGGGCTAATAATAGTGTGAGCAGCCAATTAGTAAAGCAAGAAACTTCATTAGATTCATACCCAAGATTCACTCAAATGTTGAAAAGTCCATCAAATATAGAGGAAAGAGAATTGAGTGATATGAATGCTAAACTTTTGTTTGGAACTCTTTCTAATTCTGGATGTCAAATGATGATCAATACTGGGCTTCAACTTTATCCTGGAGATCATAATTTTCTCTACTCCTCAAACTCTAGTAGTAGTACTAATAATAGAGGGAAATTTAGTCAGATATATCCCACAATAAATGTATCCAACTTGAATACTATTAATCAAGCATCATATTTAGCAAATTGTAGCTCTTTGGATATGAATTTACAGCCGTTGGATCTCGTCAATTCTTCAAGATATGGAGGGAGCTTTAGCCAACCATATGGCCTAACAAATCATTTCCAGCATTCATCAAGTGAAAGTCCAGTAGATAGCTCCTCCAGTGTTAGTATTTCTTTCTTATTTTTTACCTCATTTTATGCAAAATAATGATTTGGTCACATTATGCGAAAAAATGAACTTCAACTGAATGTTCACTCACAGAACTTCAACTTTTTTACAACTAAATTATATGGACAATTACAAATTTACAATAATTATTTTCAACTTTAACTTCAAATATCCTTTCTTTTTTTTCAATTTCAACTATATATTTTCAATAAACGACCTACGAATTTGTTCTTCTTAAATGTCAGCGTTCTTTTGTTTTTCTTGTTTATTTGCTTTTGCATGCATTTCAATGTGCATTACTTACTACATTGCTAGCAAGTAGGAGTAGAGCATTTTATCTTATGCTTAATAGAGTCATATGTACTTACATTGCATAATAATTCTATGGAATTGAAAGCCAATTAATCAAACTAAAAACTTTCATTTTCTGTGGATATTGTTTGAGATTCTCCAGTGTTTAAGAGAATGGGGAAAGCCATAAATTTTTTTTTCCTTTTTCCACTTTTCGAATAATTTACAAGAAAAAAGAAAGCTTTTCTTTTCTCATATTAAAGGTTACTTCAGCTTTATACATTTATATGGCTCTTTATCTTTTATTTCCCCTTTCCTCAGAAATGAGTTTGTCTTTTGCCTTAAGTCTTTGGTAAGGTTGGTATGATTAAATGTGATAAAGTTTACTCTTTTTTTGAATCTTGAAGATATCAGCCTTTAGTAATGGAGTGCCTGAAGCTAAAAGGACCAGCAATATTTTGGAGCCTAAGGCACCCCAAAATGCACCAAAGAAATCAAGAGTAGATTCACGCGCATCTTGTCCACCCTTTAAGGTAATGTATCTAAAGTTTAAATTATATGCACCGGTAGCCCGCGCATAAAACATTTCGCGTTTACATAAGATTGAGAGAAAGGTCACACTCAATGAGTGTAATGTGGACAACTTAACCTAATACAAGCATTAATTAGTGGTATTTTCACGATTCGAACAACCCGTGACTCATAGATCACATAGACAAATTAAATTATATGCATTGACATTCCAAAAAAATTACATTATCCGTGAAATCTATCCGTTATAGTAGATTATAAGTAGTATTATTTCAAGGTTATCATATCATGTTTGATACGGAGAGTTACTTGTTATCGTAGGTCAACATAACTTGATAGTACGAAATAATAACTTTCGATTGGTATTTTATGGATGATTTTGCTTTATTGAAGCGCAGGTGAGAAAAGAGAAACTAGGAGATAGAATAGCAGCTCTTCAACAATTGGTAGCACCTTTTGGCAAGGTACGTTTTATATTTTGCATCAGTTTCTCAAGTTTTTAGCTACTGAATTATCTATTGTAATGCCATTTGTTAGCATAGTGGTAAAAGTAATGTTACTTGCACTTAATTCTACCTTAAAAGTTAAATCAAAAGGTGGGAATATCAAAACCATACAAAGAGATCTTCTCATTCCTAAACAGCCGATATAGGAACTCAATAGTTATTAGTAGTAAATAATTTAACTTATATACACGAATTTTTTTTATATGATTAGTAGATTTTTAAAACTACTGCAGCAGAGATAATTTACATTTATTTTGAAGTGGACGGCTATTTTGGCGTCCAAAGGTTCAAACTTTGGATAGCACAAATTTCATGGAATTGTACAGTGGCGAAGTGCATGCTTAGGGTATAACCCCGAGAAAGCAAAATATTGTTCACAACGCACTATTGCTTAAAGTTGCTAAACTACTACATTACGTTTTTAGTTTCTTTATTTAGAGACACATATGTGGTGAAGTTTGTGGAATTTTTCACAAGTTTTTTTTTTTTGGAGAATACTGCAGACGGACACAGCATCTGTTCTAATGGAGGCTATTGGTTATATCAAATTCCTTCAGAACCAAGTTGAGGTACCATTGTTTCACTTCTATAACATTCTTCTTTTCTTCTACATTGTTATGAAAATACTAATTTTCATACTTTTACATTGTATTTGTGTAAAATATAAATCCTTTACATAATAGTAAAGGTGAAGTCAGGATCAGGTGTTAGTCATTGAACTCTGAAATTAATTTTATATATAATAAATATTTAATATAAATACATAATTTGCATTTGTTTAACCAAAAAATGTAATTGTGGTCAAAATTTGAATTTTAGAGAAGAAATGGGTTACTGATAATCAAAGAGACCGAAATATAATTGGCTTTCAAAGAATAAAAATAAAGCAATAAAAAATTATATTTCACTATGATCTCAAGAATGTTCTCTGTGTCCATACAAATGATAAAACTTTCCCCTTTTATAGGTGACAAGGCGTAACAGATTATTCTAAATAATAAAGAGCATTTAATGAGACTTTACATAACCATTGCTATTAAATACTGAATAACTAACGTATCAAGTATTTAATAATGAATGTAGACTACTTTTTGTCTTCAGATACGTGTCTTCAATGTCCTTTTTATCCGTTGATATTGAATGCCTTGCATAGACACGAGAATCATATCTAAGGTTCCTTCTCGTGCATGTTTCCTTTTCTTCTACCATGCATGTTATTCTCCGTACCTTTTAATCATTTATTGTTCTTTAACTGTTTGACTAATCCACCTATCATACCACATCACTTTTAATAAAAACTCATTTTTTTCCCAATACAACATTAAAGCTACTAAGTTCCATGAAACACTTGACTTCTAACTCCCCTTATAATAGTGGCGAATTCCCAGTTCCATTTAATGTAGGAAAGGTTGGCCAAATAAAAGAAAAACTAGTCTTATGTACCCCTCCTATTCATAATAAGTATCTAATTTATTTTTAACACATTTATTAAGAAAATAATAAATTCTATATAAAAATACTTATTATGACTAAACTATCTTTAATTAAATATTTAATATGATGAGTAAAATTTTTTTTAAGAATATGTACATAGGAGTTATTTTATATAAACAAATTAAATTCTTTCTTGATTATATAAATAAATATTTATTTTAAATTAAAATAAAGAAATAAATTAGACGCTTATTCTGAGCCGGAGGGAGGGAGTAGTAAGACTATTCCTTTTAGGCTGCAATTATGTTGTCGGTTAAGAGGGCCGACCTTTATGTTCTCTCACTATAAATTAAGTTGTTGACTTGCCGATTCCTAACAAATTGTTGCTGGTGTTATATTCCACTAAAAGCCAAATTTTTTTTTAATCGACTTTAGCTAGCGGATCCTTTGCAGAAATATTTCTTTTTCATCAAAATTTTTGATTTTATAGCAAGACAATCCGATACACTTTCGTTATGCATGAGATTCGGAGAAAGCCGGACCACAAATATTAATCGTACACAGATTTACCCTACACATTTCTGCAAGGAACTGTTTTCACGACTCAAACCCGTGATGTTCTGGTCACATGACAATAACTTTATCAATGACGTCAAGGCTTCCCTTTCTCAATTTATAGCAAGTGACTTGTTAATAATGAAACTTAGCTGCAGACTTTATTTAATAATGTATTGTAGTTATTGCAAACCTAAAATAAATTGTGAGTGACTTGTAATATCAATTTAAGCACGTTAATAGTGTGTAAAAAATTATATCACACTATCAGTATACTAATCAATACAGCAATAACAACTATACAGTATAGTCTCACAAAGTGGGATCTGGGAAGGGTAATATGTAGACAGGTCTTACCTCTGCCCGAAAGGACAGAAAGGCTGTTTCTAATCGATCCGAGTATACTAATCAACAGTACTATTAAATAGAGCTACCAAATGCACCTTCTTCGACTTTAACGTACAATATCAAGAACCTGTACACCAGCTAGCTACGGTTTTTGGGCTTTTCTGGTATATGCTGAGATTCAACACTTACCAAATAAAAAACCCAAAACTCTTTCCCTTAAGTTTTCTCTTTTATATTAATTTATTCTTCTCGTACCTTACTTGAATATGAACTGTTTTGTGCAGTGGGCTGCCATTATCTGCACCTCTTATGTGTATCTATGTGCATGTGCAGCATATATTGTATAATTGCCTGTGAAATGTTTGCTTCTCTTCATTTTGCAGACACTAAGTGTCCCATACATGAAATCATCACGCAACAAAACCAGCAGATCACTGCATGGAGTAAGATATATATATATATATATATATATATATATATATATATATATATATATATATATATATATAACTTCATGCATCTAAGTATTATCAAAAAACTCTTTTCTTCTTCTTCTTTTTTTCTTTTTTCCAATTGAAACAATAAACAATTTTTTATTTTCTAGGGTGGTGGAGAGATGAACGGAAGTGAAGAAGTAAAAAGAGATCTTAGAAGCAGAGGGTTGTGTTTGGTGCCATTGTCTTGCTTGACTTATATGACGGACGGCGGCGGCGGTGTTTGGCCGCCGCCTAACTTCGCCGGAGGCACTTGAATTAATTACCTTAAACTCTAAAACTTGTGAGACTGCAATTAATGCTCTGGCTCAAAAGAGACGACTTGAGAATTCCCTTTTTTTTCTTTCTATTTTAGCCCTTCTCTTTAATGGAGCAAACTTGGTCATTCTGTGAAAAAACAAAGGCTCAAGTTGTAGCTGGATGGACCAAGTTTGATCCATTGATGGTTTGTTAGTTTAATTTAACGTTACCTGTTTTGATTTTTTTTTTTTTTTTTTTTTTTTTTTTGCATTCTAGACTCTCTCAAGTGTCAGTTATGCATATTCAACTTTTCAAGTTATCTCTTTTTCGTTTAATTCCTCTTCCATTTTTTCTTTTTCCTCTCTTTCTCAATAAATAACCTTTCTTAGTTGATTACGTTGAACACCATTAATACTAGCTCAGAACCCATATTTATCTGTAGGTTTGTTCCTTCTTTTCTTATTTTATTGGAATATAGCGGGTCCATGAATACAAATAAGAAAAGGTAGAACTAAAGAAGGTTTCTTATTATTATTATTATTATGTAAAATTGAAACTCTACATTTAAGCAATGTACGTAGAGTTGCAATTGCTGAATTGTAACTTGAATCATTTAATTCTCTCTAGTTTGATGTTAATTAAATAAAAAAAAATAGACGCCTATAGAGTTGTGTGGCAAATGGGCGGGTCGGATCGAATATGAGCCGACCGATCGTGACGATGGCTGACATCACACTTGCTGGATAAGACAACATTAGAGTTTTTATTAGCGAAATCCTTTACGTTTCAATGATTAACGATAAACAAGCTAAACCAAGTAGAAATAAATGCAGAAGTAAGTAAATAGTAATATTACTATTACTATTACTACCTCTGGTGTCACAATCCACGAATACACTAAGATTTGCTATAAATATTTGTTCGAAAGAAGATACAACTATTTATGAAGGGAAGTAAAAACAGTAAATGTAGGAGCATAAAAGGGGACGCCAGGGCCCGTGGACGCAAGCAAGAATACCTTGGGTCTCCTAGTTGTAAAAATCTGCAACCAACCTTTTGATCAACCACTAGATGCTCCAAAATATGCACAGAAAGTGCAACGTGCAGTATCACTACAACCGACCCTTTGTACCGGTGAGTGCCGTGCTAAACCTCGACGAGGTAATGATGAGGCTACGGTGGGGCATTTATAATATAACCTGCATACACTGTATAACAAAAGCAGAAAGGAGGTAAAGCAGTAGCTTGCAAGGAATGAATACAGTTTTCGAAATATATCGCTAGCGCTCAGCTATAACTAATCCTTAAGTACAGTTTAAGACTACCGTTATAACACAGTCAAGGAAAAATATAAGCACAAAGATTGCTGCGGCGTGCAACCATATCACAATCACAATTCACCCTTATCTCACCACAATCAACCCTTTATACCTGTTGCGGCACGCAGCTAGTGACGGATGTACATTGATGGTTATGAAAAAGCACCCATTGCTTTTGCGGTGATGAATTATGATTTATATAAAAAGCTAGTAATGTTTACAAATATATTACTTAAGCACCCAGTGTTAATAGTAATTTTCAAATAAATAATAGTTCAGCACCCATGGCTTAAAAATTCTAGATCTGCCACTGCGCACAACCCGATCACATCGTATCATAATAATCACAATCACAGTTCACCCTTATCTCACCACAATCCACTCTTATTACACATGTTGTGGCGCGCAACCTGATCCTACCATATCAATATTATTTACTCAGCAAGTACAAAAATTACAAAACTCAAGTCACATAACTCTTCACAAGGCTCAACTTGTCACGACCCCAAACCCGGGCATGTTGGCGCCCGGCCGCGAGGCTGGGCAAGCCCGACCAAATCACAACCAAGAACGGCATTCTAGCCAAAAAAGAACAATTTAAGGTAACTCAACAAATTTAATATCAATTCCCAACCAGGGATAGACAATGCCAGTGAAAATACAGCTGAGCAAGAACAATAATCCTCTCAAAATCAAGGAGTCACGAGTACGGAGCCTTTAACAAAACAGGATACAAGTCTGAACGGAAATGATACAAAGTCTTACAAAATAGTAAAAAAACATGACTGATAGAGATAGAGCAAGTGGTCCTGCGGACGCTGGGCAGCTACATCAATACTCTGAATAGCTCGGGAAATCAACAGCAGCAGCACTAGGTCTATGGAACACTTGGATCTGCACACAATGTGCAAGGAGTATGGGGTGAGTCTACCAACTCAGTGAGTAATAAGCATGTATAAAAACCCGAAGTAAGAAAATACGAAATAACACAAAACGAAGCTATGTAGCAGTTCTATCCAGTACCAGTCTCAGAGATATACAGAATAAGCAACAGTAAACAAATGTATGAGATTCAATGCAATGCATGAACACTGTGGAACGTGCAGCCCGATCCATATGGGTACCCGAGCTCACTGTGGGGGTTCAGACTCCGGAGGGGCTCCTACAGCCCAAGCGCCATATCATACAGTGCAAATAGTTACCACTGTTTCCATTACAATACACGGTGCGAATAGTTACCACTATTTCCATTTATAATACACGGTGCCCATAGTTACCACCATTTCCATTTAAAATACACGGTGCCAATAGTTCCAACCATTTTTATTTAAATTACACGACGCCCATAGTTACCACCGTTTCCATTTAAAATACACAGTAACAATAGTTACCACAGTTTTCATTTAAAATAATGTACAGTCCAGAAATAGTGAGATAGTACTCATCAGCCCGAATTATCATTTAATAATCCTTTGAGTTTTCAAAACGTATAAATATGGCTGAGTTTGCAAAAATAGTATTTAAACCTGGACTGAATTCAAAAATTGTTAGAAACACGTTCTCAATGCAATATACTAAACGTGTACTCTTTTGTAGGTTTTGATGAATGACAAACGAAGCAAAAATTGATATATGACGGAATTCAAGTACAAGCGCTCAATGGTTGCGAATAAGATTGAAGTTCAAGATATAGCTTTTAATTGTTATTGAGTTGTTCTAAATTGTAATCTCGATCCTATAACTTGACTCATAGTATGGCCTCTCTCATAAAACTATTTTCCAAAATCATGCATATTTAATTCTGTGTCAAAAAGATTTTAAATCATGCATATTTACATTAGACAAAATGTTTTCTAAACATGCCTCAAAAATCTGGGCTAAAATAATCGATTATGTACTTATGATAATCGATTGTTTCTGAGCCAAGACTGCATGACAATCGATTATGAATTAATGGTAATCGATTGTGAGTAAGACAGTGAACATCAGGTTTTTCTAAATCTGCATGATAATCGATTGTGAACAAATGACAATCGATTATTGTTGAGGTAAAGTTTTTCAATACTCAAAATAATCGATTATGAACTAATGGTGATCGATTGTGTTGAGTTGATGTCTTCCAGTGATTTTAAATTTAATTAAGTAATCGATTATGTCTTTAGATAATCGATTATCACTAAGACAGTAAGTTTTATGATTTTCAGAAAATAACAAGTAATCGATTGTTGCAAAGGACAATCGATTGTTGAAGCTGGCCGTTGTCAAATGGTTTTCAAATACCGTCAGGTAATCGATTATTGATTCTGTATAATCGATTGTTTTGATTAAAATCCGGAAAAGATTTTTTGAACGTTATTGGGTAATCGATTATTGATTTTGTATAATCGATTATTTTGATTAAAATCTGGAAAGGATTTTTTGAACGTTGCCAGTAATCGATTATGGATTGTAAGTAATCGATTATCAAGCGTAAAATCTGGGATTGAATTTTGATCTGACTGGCAGACAATCGATTGTTGGGGTTTGACAATCGATTGTCAGTGAGTAAAATCAGCAACTCTTAATTGGCAATTAGGCAACGGTAATGCCAAGTTTTTCAACTATAAATACAGCTTCATTTCAGTGTTTTAATAACAACAACATACACAAAACTGATCATTACATTGCTATAAGCTTTCATTCAGTTGTTCTTCATTTTCTACTCATTTCATAAAGCTTTTGAGAGCCATATTATTGCTTAAAGTTGTTGTGATCTTGAACATATTCTTTTACTCATATCTACTCAATAAGGAGTACTTTAGTTAAGTGAGTGTCCAAGTATTTGATATACTTGTAAGAGAATTGCGATTCTCTTGTTTCAAGGAACTTGCGTTTCCTTGGGTGAAGTCTTTGAGATTGCGATCTCCGAGCAACTGTTTGAGGCTTGTGTCCTCAAGTGTGTAACGGTTTGTTGAGCACCCTTAAGCTTAACAAGATAGTGAAAAATCTCGAGAGAGTCTCTCGGGGACTGGACTAACCACGTTGGTGGCCAACCAGTATACATCTTTGTGTAAGTTTATTTTTCTGCATTTATTTTACTTCCTGCAAAGTTTAAATTCCGCAAGAAAACGCTAAATTCTATTCATACGCTATTCACCCCCCCCCCCTAGCGTAAAGCGTAGTTTCTAACAAAAAATATGCAAATCATGATAATTTCTGAGATAACGATCCCTGAAGGATTCAACAAGTCGGCACAAGGCTCCAAACATGGCATCAAGCACAGATATCATCAATATAGTATGCGAAGCAATCGGCAACATAGTACAATCTATACCCCGGATCGGACCGAGTCACAATTTTTCCAACATATACGACCTCACACTAGCCATGGAGTGCGTGTCTAGCCTCATAATAGCGTCACAATGTGATATACCGGGGTTTCAAACCCTCAGGTCATCATCTACACTCATTACTCACCTCAAGCCGGCCGCAAACTAGCTCGCAATGCCTTTCCCTCGAGAATCAACCTCCGCGGATGCCAAATCTGATAAAAACCAATAAGAATACATCAAAATAAGCTAATGGGACATAGCTCAATCGAAATAACTCGAAATACACCAAAAAATACGAAGTTGGCAAAACCTGAGCCCCAGACCCACTTCTCGAAAAATTATGAAATTCACATTTTCAGAATCCACGTCTCACCAAGAGTCCGTACATATAAAATTATTCAAAATCGGAGTCCATCTGCTCCTTCAAATCCCTAATTTACATTCAAAATTCCAAGTCCTAGTTCTTCCCCAATTTAATTTGATTCCAGAAATTTTAGGGCTAAATTCATGCTTAAAAGATGTTTTGAGTCCATAAAACTTACCTATAGTTAATCCCCTTGGAATCCCTCTTCAATTTGCTCAAAAAGCTCTCTATGAATTCCAACAATGGAGGAAATATGGTGGGGTTCGCGACTGAAATGTTTTACACTTAACAGATCTGCCCAGGTGCCTAACCCTACGTGAACGCGTAGCCCCATCATACTCGCGATGACCAAAAATACCGCTTGCCAAAACTACCCTTCGCGAACGCGGCTCCATCTCGCGAACGTGAAGGACCTGGGTCCTACAACTACGCGAACGCGGGCCCCAGACGCGAACGCGAAGGGCAACTGCCCTGGGAATTCTACACGCGCCTAATACTCTACGCGAACGCGATCCCTGTACGCGAACGCGAAGACCAACTTCTAGGCCTCCCAAATATCCTCTCCGCGTTTGCGACTTACCCCTGCGAACGCGAAGAGTGTTTCTCTGCAACACCAACTGCTGAACACTGGCAGTCTTCTAAGTCCAAAAATAGCCCGATTGAAATCATCCCAAGACCCCCAGGACCTCAACCAAAGGCACCAACATGACCAATTACCTCATTCAAACTTGCTCGAAGAATAAAAGTACTAACATTAACATCAAAAATCAGCAACTCCTCGAATTCAAGCCTAAGTTAACTAGAACTTTTCCAAATTCGTATTCGATCCGAAACCTGACCTAAACACCTCCGAATGACTTGAAAATTTGCAGACATATCTAAAATCACCTAACGAAGCTATTGAACTTCTCAGAATTCCATTCTGACCCGCGGATCAAAATCTCACCTATCAACCGGAATTCGCCAAAATTCGAACTTAGCCAATTCAAGCCTAATTTTATACCAGACCTCCAAATTAAATTTCGATTTTGCGCCCAAGTCATAAATCACCATCCGAAACTAGTCGAATCATCAAAAATCCATTGCGATCCCTCTAACTCACAAGTCAACGTCCGGTTGACTTTTCCAACTTAAGCTTTCCTTAAAGAGACTAATTGTCTCAATTCCAACCAAACTCTATCCGAATCACTTCAAACTTTACAAACACATGTAATGAAGTATGTAGAAGCATAACACGGGGAAAACGGGGCGGTAACACATAAGATGACGGGTCGGGTCGTCACATAACTTCAAACCCAAGAATTTAGAAAGATTATGCACTATGAGACTTTACACAAGTAATACTACTCAGCGAAACCAATCCATAATATGCATCGAAAGTACCAATAATATGCTCAAACAAATATTACGAGACAACGAAAAGCTATGAAAGAAATAATACTTCCAACAAGTGATACAATGTCTAACAAGTTGCAATTAGGCATGGAATTACGAGTAAAACATGTAGTAGTTAAGGCAGGAAAAGGCAATAAAAGAAGAACGGGAAAGAAACAAGTAAAATAGATAAATTGGCGGCGCATAGGTACTCGTCACCTCACCTATATAGCGTTGCATGGGTTTCATATAGAAAATAAGTCAAGGGTTCCTACTTTCCCGAGTCAAAGTTATATACAATATTTACCTCGCTCTGTGGGCCACTCAATGCTCTATTACCGGTTTTCCTCTAGTATCCACCTCCAAACCACTCGTATCTAGCCAACAATTAACTTAGTAACATCAATTATTGTTAAAGTAACCAACTACAATGCATAAATTTAGATTTCTCAACTTTCCCCCAAAAAATTAAAAATCAACCCCGAACCCGCTTCTTCAAAGCCCGAGATTCGAACTGAAATCCATTTACCCATTCACCTCCTAGCCTGGATATATAAATGATTTTGAAATCTGAACTCAAAGTGAGGTCTAGATCCCCAATTTGTAAAATCCCCAATTTTCTTAAATCCGTAGTTTTCTACCATGGAAGAACAAAAATTAGGGCTAGGAATTCAATGGGTGATGTTAGAAATATAAGAAAATGAGTTAAAGAGCACATCCCTATGATTTTCTATTGAAACCCCTCTTCAAAATCACTCCTAGGTCGAGTTATAAGAAAGAGTTGTGAAATTTTTGAGAAAATCCCAATTAAAGTATGTTTTAAATCACTGGCGTCATACCCTTTTCCCGCTCGCGAAGGGTCTGCCGCAATCGTTGTAACAACCAAGTCGTTCATGCTGGGAGCTATAGCCCTATTTCCGTGTGTATGCTTATTTAGTTCATTTGTCTTGAATTGTATCGAGTTGGTAGGTATGGGTTTGGAGTAGTTTTGGAGTGAAATGATCACTTAGTCTCTTAGTCAGAAAGCTAAGTTAGAAAAGTCAACCAGAAGTTGACTTATAAATAATCAAATTCAGATTTGGATTTTTATGATTAGATTTGCTTCATTGGGTGATTTATACTTAGTAATGTGTCCGGAATGTAATTTGGAGTTTCGTGGTTGATTTAGGCTTGAATTGACGAAAGTTAGAAATTTGGCAATATTGGTCGGCAGCGAAAAATTAGGTATCAGGGTCGGAATAGAATTTCATAAGTTGGAGTATGTTCGTAGTGTTATTTATGATGTATGTGCAAAATATGAGGTCATTCGGACGTGATTTAATAGGTTTCGACATCGTTGGTGAATTTTGGAAGTTTAGAAGTTCTTAGGATTGAATTCGAGGTTGATTTGGTATTTTGGTATTGTTTTGAGTGTTCTGGAGGTTTGACTAAGTTCGGGTAGTGATCTATGACTTGTTTAAATTATTGGTTGAGGCCCAGAGGGCCTCAGGTGAGTTTTGAATTGGTTTGGTTGTATGTGTTTTTCTTATGTTTCAACGTTGTTTCTTCGATTATAAATGATATCATATTGAACAAACGAGCTCCGATTTCTTTTTTGATTGAAGCATTAGACCTGTATCGTAATTACGGACCCATAGCAAAAAGAATGGTTGAATTTGTATATTTTATGAGGATTTTGTGATCAATATACTAAGTATTAGGTTGCCAGATTTTTTTTAGATTAATTACAAAAATGCCACCAACGGCGTATTTAAAAATCTGCACTATTTGCAAATATTGAAACCAACATATCTCATTCATTATAAGGTAAAATTAAGTGATTCAAAAGTATAACTTGACTAAAATTTTACAAGGAATCTATTGGAGGTATAAAAAGAAAATTTTGAGATCGTTTGGCATGAGAAACGAGATAGAATAACTAGCAGAAAAATACATAAAATAATGGTTTGCTTATTCGGTCATATTTTGAGTTGGGAAGCTCGAATTTGGATATTTTGGAGGTTATTTTTACCATATTGATTGGGGTAAGTTTTATCTACTCGGTTTATTTATATCTCAAGAATCCATCTTCATTTTTGGGGATTTAATTAATGATTTCAAAGTGAAATTGAGGGAGTCAGGGCTTGAGTTTTGGAGAGTTTTAGGTAGGGATTTGAGGAACCAAATAGAGTTTGATTTTGACAAATTTTATATGGTTAGAGTTGAGAGAGGACGAGAATTATCATTCTGCCATTTTTGACTGGTTTTGGATTTTTGGCATGTTGTGTAGTTTTGATTGTGGAATTCGATTCTTTAGCACATGTGATGATATTAATATGATTATGGTTATATTGGGAGCTTTTGGAAACTGAATCGAGGGACGAGGGTAACAGTTTTAGCTTTGGCTTTGAGGGTGTAAACCCGGAGAATTTGATATCATGTAATCTTTTGGAGGTCATACCCATGCTATGTGACGGGCGTGTGGATGTATACGTCAAGGTATTAAGACTTGGTCATTTCCGTGAGGCTGCGAAGCCTAATAGCTATTACCTGTGTTTACGTAGTTACTTATTGTTGAACTTGTCTGTTTTCATGTTAAAGATCATGCTTAGGCTTTATTCATGCTCACATAATTTTACTCAGTCATAATAACCATTGTACATGTTTACCTCAGTCTATATTATATGCTAATATGATGTGATACTTGATGTAGGATGTGACCAGTTATTTGTTGATGATGATGAGTCTAGTGAGGTACATGATTGTGTAAGGCTGAGGGTCTGGTAGTGAAAGTATTAATACCATAGTGCGTGAGTTTTTCGCGTAGCACGTCAGTTGAATGTGCGGGTCCAAGTATTGATACCATAGCGCGTGATTTGACTGTGCAGATCCAGGTATTGATATGATGGCACATGAGTTGTCTGTGCTTAGCGCTTAGGCTTTGGGAGCCCCTCCGGAGTCTGTATACACCCCTAGTGAGCGCAGAGTGTTGAGTGCATTGAGTGTTGAGCATTGAGTGCTTAATGTGAGTGATGAGTTATGGAGTGACATTGCTGTGAGGTTACATTTACTTTTGTTGTTGCTGCATTTTACCTGTTAATTTCTTTGTGGCATTTACTGAGTTACGAAATTTACCTATTTATTACTATTAATTTTTTTTAAATTTTTAAAGTAAATAATTGGACTATTTTACTTAGCTCATCACTACTGTTCAGTTCCTTAGTTATTTTCGTTACTACTGAGTAAGTTGTAATCATACTACATCCTGCACATTATGCAGTTCTAGTTGAGTTAGAGTGCGGTGATCGTTGAGTTCAGGCCGACTACCTATGGGGATTGCAAGGTAGCTGCTAGTGTCCGCAGGACCTTGTTAATCCTTTTATAATTTATTATTTTGGACAATTAGACAATTATATTTCTTAGTTCATAGTTTTAGACGCTCATGACTTAGTGACACCTTGATGTTTGGGACTCGTTCCCATAATTTATATTATTTATATTTTGAGTTGATTTAGTTTATGAAAAATCTAAATTTTAAAATATTTTATTAATTTCTTGTAGTTGGTTTAGTACTAATATTTTGGGAAGTAGGCTTGCATTGTAACATGATAGGCACCATCAGATCATGGTTAGATTTTGGATCGTGACAAGTTAATATCAGAGCTTAGGTTATATAGGTCTCACGAGTCATGAGGGGGTTTAGTAGAGTCTTGTGGATCGATACAGAGATGTTTGTAATTATCTTCAAGAGGATGCAGAACCTTTAGGAAAACTTCACCTTATTGATTTTTTATCATGCGGTATTGATTCAGCTTGAAGTATAACTCTTTGAATTCATTCCATGCATTTGTATGCGCACATGAGCACTTGGTATCGGTTGTGCAACAGCGGCTTGTGATTCCCTAAATGAAGTGCAAGATGTGATTTTTGTATGTTGATGTTGGGCAAATATGGAGGAATTGAGGCCGGGTTTAGACTATAAATTGAACACTAAGGTATTGATTGTGGGAGCACATGCTTGAGGATCTATATGTCCGGTAGTCCCTATTAGTCGAAATGATGGATGGATAGATACGTGATGAGTATAATTTGACTGCGAGATGAGTTCATATAATTTGAATGTGATGAGAAGGTACTGTTGAAGGTTTCACCTATTTGAGACTCCGTGTATATTTTTAGACTCGTTCGAGGACGCACGTTTGTTTATGATTGGGAGGATGTAACGACCCTGTCGTTCGTTTTGAGAATTATAGCTCCATTCCCCCCATGTATGCTTATTTATGTGTTATTCAGATTTCTTGAGTTGTATCGAGTTGGTAGAGTTGGGTTCGGAGTAGTTTTGGAGTGAAATGATCACTTCGTTTCTTAGTTAGAAAGCTAAGTTAGAAAAGTTAATCGGAAGTTGACTTATGAATAATCGAATTCGTATTTGGATTTTTATGATTTGGTTAGATTCATTGGGATGATGTTAGACTTAAGAGTGTGTCCGGAATGTAATTTGGAGTTCCGTGGTATAATTAGGCTTGAATTGGTGAAAGTTAAAGATTTGGCTATCTTTGTCGGTAGCAAAAAATTAGGTATCGGGGTTGGAATAAAATTTCGGAAGTTGGAGTACGTTCGTAATGTCATTTATGACGTGTGTGCAAACTTTGAGGTCATTCAGAAGTGGTTTGATAGGTTTCGGAGTCGTTAGCAAATTTTGAAAGTTTAGAAGTTCTTAGGCTTGAATTCGAGATTGATTTGGTGTTATGGAGGTTTGATTAAGTTCAAGTAGTGATATATGACTTTTTAAAATTATTGGTTGATGTCCCGAGGGCCTCGGGTAAGTTTTGAATAGGTTTGATTGTGTTGCGCTTATTTCTTATGTTTCGACGTCATTTCTTCAAGCATAATTGCATATTAAACAAATGAGCTCCGATTTCTTTTTTTAATTAAAGAATTATATCTGTATCATAATTATGGACCTGTAGCAAAAAGAATTGTCTAATTCGAACATCGTATGAGGATTTTATGATCATTTTACTAAGAATTAGGTTGCCAGAATTTTTGAATCAATTATGGAATTGCCACCGACGGCGTATTTAAAATCCGCACTATTTGGAAATATTAAAACTAACATATACCATTCATTATAAGGTGAAATTGACTGATTCAAAAGTCTAACTTAACAAGAATTTCACCAGGAATCCATTGGAGGTATAAAAGCCGAGTTTTGAAATAATTTAGTAGGAGAAACGAGGAAGAATAACTGACAGAAAACACATAATATATGGGTTTGCACATCCAGTCATATTTTGAGTTGGGGAGCTCAGATTTGGGCGATTTTGAGGCAATTTTCACCATATGGATTAGGATAAGTGTTTTCTATTCTGTTTTGGTTATATCTCATGAATCCATCTTCGTTTTGGGAATTTGATTGATGATTTTAAAGTGAAATTGAGGGCATCACGACTTGAGTTTTGGAGAGTTTTCGGTAGGTATTTGAGAGATCTAACGGAGTCCGATTGTTACAAATTTTATATGGTTAGACTCGGGAGAGGATGATGATTATAATTCTGCCATTTTGACTAGTTTTGAGATGTGGACCCGGGGGCCGAGTTTGGATTTTTGGTATATTTTGTAGTTTTTATTGTGAAATTCTATTCTTTTGCACATGTTAATGGTATTAATATGATTATGGTTAGATTCAAAACTTTTTGAGACCGAGTCAAGGTATGACGGCATACCGGAGTAGGATTTTACGCAATTGAGGAAGTAACAGTTTTAACTCTAGCTTTGAGGATGAAACCCAGAGAATTTGATATCATGTGATTGTTTGGAGGAGATACCCACACTAGGTGATAGGCGTGTGGGTGTATACCTCGAGGTATTGAGACTTGGTCGGTCTAGTGAGGCTGCGAGGCCTAATAGCTATTATTTATGTTTACGTAGTTAGTTGTTATTGAAGTTGTCTGCCTTTATATTACAAATCATGCTTAGGCTTTATTCATGCTCACATAATTTGTAATCAGTCATAGAAATTATTGTACATGTTTATCTCAGTCTCTATTATTTGCTAATATGATGTGATACTTGATGATGTGTCCCCTTATTTGTTGATTATGGTGAGACTAGTGAAGTACATGATTGAGTAAGACTGAGGGCCTGGTTGTGAGGATATTAATACCATAGCGTGTGTGTTGTCTACGCAGCACGTGAGTTGACCATGCGGGTCCAAGTATTGATACCATAGTGCGTGAGTTGTCTGCATAGCACATGAGTTGTTCGTGCTTAGCGCTTGGGCTTTGGGAGCCCCTCCGGAGTCTGTACACACCCCTAGTGAGCGCAGAGTATTGAGTGTATTGAGTGTTGAGTGTTGAGTATTGAGTGCGAGTGATGAGTGATGGGGTGATACTGCTGAGAGGTTGTATTTACATTTGTTGTTGCTACATTTTACCTGTTAATTTCTTTGTGGCATTTACTGAGTTACGGTATTTACCTGTTTACTCCTGTTATTTTTTTAAATTGTTAAAATACATAATTGGACTGTTTTACTTAGCCCGTCACTACTACTCAGTTCCTTAGTTATTTCTGTTACTACTGAGTTGGTTGTACTCATACTAGACCATTCACTTTATGTGTAGATCCAGGTTAGTTAGAGTGCGGCGATCGTTGAGTTCAGACTGACTATCTGTGGAGACTACAAGGTAACTGCTAGTGTCCACAGGACCTTGTTACTTTTTTTGTCATTTCTTGTTTTGGATAGTTAGACAGTTATATTTCTTAGTTCAGAGTTTTAGGCGCTCATGACTTAGTGACACCGTCATGTTCGGGACTCGTTTTAGTATTTTATATTATTTATATTTAGAGTCGATTTAGATTATGAAAACTTTAAATGTTGAAATGCGTTACTAATTTCTTGTAATTGGTTTAGTAGTAACATTTTGATAGTAGGCTTGCCTTGTAACACAATAGGCGTCATCACGACCATGGTTAGATTTTGGGTCGTGACAATGGCAAAGCAGCAACTCGATTAGCCTACGCTTGTGCGAGATACTCTTCGCGTTCGTGAAGGCTTATCTATACCAGCCTATGCGTTTGCGAGCCAGGTGTCGTGGTCGCGAAGAGTATAAGTCACTTTCCTCCCCCAGGTGCCATACCTACGAGTATGCGAGATCTTGGTCGCGTTCGCGAAGGGTAATGCCCCCAATGCTCCACGTTCGCGAAGAAGAAAATATTTGTGCCCCTATTTTATCTTTCGCATTTGCGAGGGTGCCTTCGCAAATGTGATGAAGGGAACACAAGATATCAGCTGAAGCCAAAAAAACTAGATTTTCTAAGTTCTAAATATCTCATAGCTTATCTGAAACTTACCCGAGTCCTTCGGGCACCAAACCAAACATACATACAAGTCCTAAAATATCATACGAACTTGCTCGCGCAATCAACTCGCCAAAATAACACCTATAACTGTGAATTTAGCACTAAATTGAATGGAATTTTCAAGAAAGTTTTAAAACCTCTATTTTCACAAACGGATGTCTAAGTCACGTCAAACTAACTCCATTTCTCACCAAATTTTATAGACAAGTTTTAAATATCATAATAAACTTGTAACAGGATCCGGAACCAAAATACATATTCAATACCAACAAGATGAAATATTAACCGAATTCTTAAAATCATTAGATTTTCAGTCTTTTATTTTTCAATAAAAATTAACATCTCAAGCTAGGGATCGTAGAATTAGATTGCGGGCATACGCCCAGGTCCCATTCTTTGATATGGACCCGCTAGAACTGCCAAAATATGAGTTGCGGTCCGTTTACTAAATTAACTAAATTAACTTTTAGTAGAAAATATTATTATTTTCATCAACTTTCAACATAAAAGCTTTCCGATAACACGCCAAACTATGCATGCAAATCGAGGATGGATAAAATGAGGTCTTAAAGGCCTCTAAACATCGATTCGGGTCCTAAAACATAAGATGACCTTTCGGGTCATCACATTCTCCATCTCTAATACAACTGTTCGTCCTCGAATGGACATAGAAAATAACTTGAGCTGATGAAAAGTTGGGGATATCTGCTATCGGGTTTGGGACACCCAGGTAGCAGCCTCAACATACTGACCTCTCCACTACACCCGAACTGAAGGATTTTTCTTTGATCTCAACTAACGGACCTGCCCGTCTAGAATAGTTACCGGCTCCTCCTCGTAGGTCAAATACTTGTCCAATTAGACAGTGACAAAATCTAACACGTGGGCTGGATCGCCATGATACTTCCGAAGCATGGACACATAAGACACTGGATCTACCATTGATAAACTCGGTGGCAATGAAAGTTTGTATGCCACCCCTCCCACTCGCTCAAGGATCTTAAAAGGCCCAATATACCTAGGGCTAAAGTTGCCCTTCTTCCCAAACTTCATTACACCCTTTATGGGTGATACTCGAAGCAACACTCTCTATCCGACCATGAATGCCACATCGTGAACCCTATGGTCGGCATAACTCTTCTACCTGGACTCAGTACGACAAAAAGAAACTTTAACGACAATAAAAAGGGCATTTGCAGCAATAACAATAGCCGCTATATCATTTACCGGCCATTGATGATTAGCCGCTGAAATTGGGGTCGGCAAAGCCTTTCGCGGCAATTATCACAAAAGCTGGTAAATGGGTGACTTATTGCCGCTAAATATCATTTGCTTTAACGGCAATTGTTTGCGACAATTATGATGACCGCTAAATTCAATCTAAAGCGGCTACTAATGATCTTTTAGTGTCCATTTTTATAGTCGCTAAATTTAAAAAGACTGTCGTTAAAGTGCATACCTTTAGCGGTAATTATTTTGTGGCAATTAAAATAGCTATGATATCCCATCTAAAAACGTATTAGTATTTTCTTTAAGCATCTATTTTAATGGCTAGTAAATTCAATTAAACTGCCGCTAAAAGTCTTCGTTAACAACAATTATAATGGCTACAATATCCTCTATGAAAACATCGTAATTTTCCCTTTTATCGCCCATTTTTATAATTGGTAACTCATGTTAAATGGCCGCTAAAAGTCACCAGCTATAACGGCTATTGTTTACCAATCATTAATAGTACTACATTCGTTCAAAAGATGATCCAAATAATAAAATATATTAATAATAATTCATAAAAACATAATGTATCTCATTAAATATTAATAAATAAAAGGAAGCACAAATCAAAAATATTAATATCACAGTAACTTAAAAATAAACATATATTGTTTGAAGTGAATAGCTAATATCATTATATGACTAATCGTGACCAATAATAGTCTTCAAATAATTTCTGCAACTCTTTATCATATTAAAATCTTCAACCTGCTAAATTATCGATCATAAGATCGTATGGACTGAAATAATAAAATAACTACGTCAGTACATGAAATATACAAGCACGTCACATGTTTGCATAAGCAAGCAAATCTTCTTTTTGACTAGCCATCGCTAAATATAAGAGGAATGCAAGACAACGATAATCGCACCAGTGTAGACAACAAAAACATACAAAATTTATGGAAGACTTGGAGGGATTGCACTTAAATAGTTCTGCACTAAATATTCTGCTCATATGAAGAGCTCCATTTACTCCCAGTCAGATGAATTACCAATAGAAGTATGATGCTTATATTTCCTACCACTTTCTACTAATTGTATATGAATTTACCAAATGTGCGCTTATATACCAGTTGTACACCCAGTGAACAATTGCACTTCCAAATGTGTGGGTATATACCAATTGTATATGAATTTACCAAATGTGTGCGTATGTACCAGCTGTGCACACAACAATCAAAATCATTTCAAAGTTGGAGGGAAGGGAGATTATTGTAAGGGATAATAATCGATTCCACAACTTCATTAAAGGGCAGTGTTCTTGTAAAGACTATTGGTAGTCATGTCATTTTGTGTACGAAACTACAATATCTGATGCTCGACTCATAGATAAGCATATTTACTAGTTACAGAAAAATCGTTAGAACAGTTTGGCTAATGCCATTTGCTGGATCTTTACAGCATTCTCGGAAGCAAGGCCTTAAGACGACTGATGATAACTCTATTTGGCTGGTTACTTTGTTCTACCAGCAATATTTATATTTTGGATAGAAGTATTAGATTTGCACTTCATAATTGGATTTATCATATGAGAAACTTGTTATTTTTACCCTTATCAATATTAACAACTTGCACTCCGCACAAGTTTCTCCACCCCGCACAAGTTTCTAGAGGAATTCAAGGTATCCAGTCAATGCTATTGTGTTTAATACTTGATTTGAATAACCCCAGGTCAACAGAAAGAGTTCTGTTTTGGCTAATAACTGTGAGAACGCACGAGAGAAGAATATAACTCTTATATTAAACATGATACAACGAGCCCTATATATAATACACATAACCTAACCAACTCCTAATACACTTTAAATAGAGTTCTACTATATTTACACTTCTAACACTCCCCCTCAAGCTGGTGCATATAAATCATATGTACCAAGCTTGTTACATATGTAGTTAATACGAGGACCAGAGAGGGACTTGGTAAAAATGTCTGCAAGCTGATCATTTGACTTTACAAACTTTGTAGCAATATCTCCCGAGAGTATCTTTTCTCTGATAAAGTGACAGTCAATCTCAATGTGCTTAGTTCTCTCATGGAACACTGGATTTGACGCAATATGAAGAGCAGCTTGATTATCACACACAAGTCCCATCTGACTAACATCACCAAATTTCAGCTCTTTGAGCAACTGTTTGACCCAAACTAGCTCACATGTCGCCATAGCCATTGCTCGATATTCTGCTTCTGCACTAGACCGAGCAACCACATTCTGTTTCTTGCTTTTCCAAGATACCAAATTTCCTCCTACTAAGACACAATATCCAGAAGTAGAACGTCTGTCAGAAGGCGATCCTGCCCAATCAGCATCGGAGTATCCAACAATCTGCTCATGGCCTCGATCCTCAAACAATAAACCTTTACCTGGAGTTGACTTTATATACCGAAGAATGCGAACAATTGCATCCCAATGACTATCACATGGCGAACCCATAAACTGGCTCACAACACTCACAGGAAAGGAAATGTCATGTCTTGTCACTGTAAAATAATTTAGTTTACCAACTAACCGCCTATATCTTTCAGGATCGTTAAGAGGCTCCCCCTGTCCTGGAAGAAGTTTAGAATTCGGATCCATTGGAGTGTCAACAGGTTTACAACCTGTCATTCCTGTCTCCTCAAGAATATCTAAGGCATACTTCCGTTGTGAGATCACAATACCTGAGCTAGACTGTGCGACCTCAATACCCAGAAAATACTTTAGTGTGCCCAGATCCTTAGTCTGAAAGTGTTGAAAGAGATGTTGCTTCAATTTAGTAATACCATCCTGGTCATTGCCGGTAATAACAATGTCGTCAACATAGACCACTAGATAAATATAGAGACGTGAATCAGAATGCCGATAGAATACAGAGTGATCAGCTTCACTCCGAGTCATACCAAAGTCCTGGATAACAGTGCTAAACTTACCAAACTAGGCTCGAGGAGACTGCTTTAGACCATGAAGTGACCGGCGCAAGCGACATACAAGGCCACGAGACTCCCCCTGAGCAACAAACCCAGGTGGTTGCTCCATATAAACTTCATCCTCAAGGTCACCGTGTGAAAATGCATTTTTGATGTCCAGCTGATACAGGGGCCAATGGCGAACAGCAGCCATAGAGAGAAAAATGCGGACTGATGCTATCTTAGCCACGGGAGAGAAGGTATCACTGTAATCAAGCCCAAATATCTGAGTATATCCCTTGGCCACAAGACGAGCCTTAAGACGAACAACGTTACCATCTGGACCAACCTTGACTGCATACACCCAACGACAACCAACAGTAGATTTACCTGAAGGAAGAGGGACGAGCTCCCAAGTACCAGTCGTATGTAAAGCAGACATCTCGTCAGTCATAGCCTGTCGCCACCCTGGATGAGACAATGCTTCACCTGTAGACTTAGGGATGGAAACAGAGGACAAAGAAGATAGAAAAGCATAATAGGGTGATGACAAACGATGATAACTTAAACCGATATAATGGGGATTAGGATTAAGGGTGTTCCGTATACCTTTCCGAAGTGCAATCGGAAGAGACAAGTCCGCAGTAGGAGCAGGGTCAGGTGCAGGAAGTGAATCAGCCGGGCCGGATGCTGGGCGAGGACGACGATGATATGTCAAGAGTGGAGTGTCTTGTGCAGGGAGTCTAGGAGGAGCCACAGTAGATGGTCCAACGTTTGGAATGGGTAAGACTTCTGTAGCGGCAGGTGAAGGAGGAGATATAGTAGACTCCCTAAAGGCCGGTATAGGTAAAACCTCAGATATATCCAGATGGTCAGAATGGTCAGAAGAGGTAACGAAAGGCTTCGACTCAAAAAATGTGACATTGGCTGACATAAGGTACCTACGAAGATCAGGTGAATAACAACGATAGCCCTTCTGAGCACGAGAATAACCAAGGAAGACACACTTGAGAGCACGAGGAGCTAACTTATCTTTCCCAGGAGCTAAGTTATGAACGAAACAAGTGCTCCCAAAAACACGAGGAGGAACAGGGTATAAGGGTGACTGGGGAAACAATACCTCATGCGGAATCTGATTCTGGATGGGAGATGAAGGCATCTGATTAACCAAATAACAAGATGTGAGAACTGCATCGCCCCAAAAACGCAGCGGAACATGAGATTCAATGAGAAGTGTGCGAGCAGTCTCAATAATGTGCCTATTCTTTCTCTCTGCAACCCCATTTTGCTGAGGGGTATAAGGACAAGAGGTCTGATGAATAATTCCATGAGAAGACATAAACTGCTGAAATTGAGAGGATAAATATTCCAAGGCATTATCACTGCGAAGGGTGCGAATAGAAACACCAAATTGATTTTTAATTTCAGCACAAAAATTTTGGAATATAGAAAACAACTCAGAACGATCTTTCATTAAGAAAATCCAAGTACATCTTGAATGATCATCAACGAAACTAACAAAATAACGAAATCCCAAGGTTGAACATACTCTACTAGGACCCCATATATCCGAATGAACTAAAGAAAAAGCAGACTCTGCACGACTCTCAATACTACGAGGAAAGGAGGCGCGGGTATGTTTTCCGAGCTGACATGGCTCACACTCTAATGTGGATAAACTGGCCAAACGAGGCACCATCTTCTGAAGTTTGGACAAGCTAGGATGTCCTAAACGACTGTGAAGTAGGTCTGGAGGATCTGCAACTAGACAGGCCTTAGAGGATGTTAGTGAGTTAAGGTAGTAGAGTCCGCCTGATTCAAGTCCTGTTCCAATCGTCTGTCCCGTACTGCGGTCCGGCATAATAAAAGAGTCATCAATAAAATATATTCCGCAATTGAGGGCACGAGTCAAACGACTCATAGATGCAAGATTAAAAGGACAGCCAGGGACATAAAGAACGGAATCTAGAGTGACAGAGGGTAGAGGATTTGCTTGTCCAACTCCTTTTGCTTTAGTTTGAGACCCATTAGCTAAAGTAACGTTGGGAAGAAACTGTGAATACGCAATATTTGACAAAAGGGATTTATTACCAGAGAATGATCAGAAGCAGCTGAGTCCACAACCCATTGTTCAAGAGGACTAGACTGGGAAACACAAGCAAAAGAATTACCACCAACAGAAGTATCAGGCTGAGCAACAGTGGCTACTTGTGGAGACGTCTGCTTACTTGCTCGATATTTAAGGAACTCATTATACTCCCTTTCAGATACAGAAAATCCATGGTTACCTGTAGGCTCGGACTGAGCAACATAAGCATTTTTTGTTGGTCGACCATGTAAAGAATGGCACACGTCACGAGTGTGACCAAGTTTATAACAATAAGAACACTTGGGTCTAGATCTTCCAAAACAACCTCCTCCTCGTCTATACTCCATAGTATGAGAAGCCAGATTGTCCACGGATTGGGAGACGAAGATAGATGAATCAAGTGTCTGTGATGAGCTCACTGGGTGACTTGGTGCTGCAGCAAGGCGAAGTAAGCGAGAAAATAATTCATCAACTGTGGGGACAGTCGGACTAGCCAAAATCTGATCGCGTACTGAGTCAAGATCATTAGGAAGCCTAGCAAGAGTAAGAACTAGAAACAGCTTTTGTCGTTGCTCTTGCTGCTTTGCAACGCTAGCAGAAACTGGCATCAACGTCTCAAATTCCTCCATAACTGCCTGCACTTGACCCAAGTAAGTAGACATATCTAATTCCTGTTTCTTTAAATCTGTCATCCGCGATATCACATCATAGAAACGGGATGTCATTAGTGTATAAAGTACGAGCCTTTCCCCCAACCAAATAGCATGTTTGGAATGGACGAAACAAGGGCATCAACTTGGAATCAATAGATCGCCACAAAATACTGCATAATTGAGCATCAATCTTCTCCCAATGTGCTTTGGCTTTTTCATCTCAGTCACTAGACTCTTTGGTTAGATGATCCTGAACACCTTGGCCTTTACACCACAACTCGACAGACGAAGCCCAAGCTAGGTAATTTGAACCTCCCATTAAAGGATCTGAGGTAATCATAACACCGGAACTGCGAGAACCCTGATTTCTAGACCCGAAAGCATCTAGTCCCAAAGACATCTTTGAATTATCAACTGAAAACTCGCTGAAACTGAAACAGAGAACTGAAAACTGGCGCTGCCGGAAAACAGGAACACTGTAGCTGCCGGAAAAGTACTGTAGCTGCCGGAAAAATTCAAAGTTGTCGGAGTTGAAAAATAAAAATATGGATAGGCTCGGAATTCAAGGTTGAGCAAACTGTCCTGAAGAAATTCTGGCCGGAAAGTACTGTAGCTGCCGGAAAAGTCAATAAAGTCGCCGGAAAAAACTGAAAGTTGTCGGAATCGACCGAAAAAAGTATGGGTAGGATCGGAATTGAGAGCCGAGCAAACTGTCCTGAAGAAACAAACTGAAAAATGGCCGGACCTCACGCGCCGAGGGTGTTGCGTGCGCATGGGGGCGCGTGACACGTGCTTTTCTGGTGATTTTTTCTGGGGTTGGTCGGAATTCTCTTCCGAACCTCGTGGTGGTCTCGGATTTTGCACAACACCAACAGAAAAGGTAGTTTAGTTACGGACAGCCTGTTAAGTCGCCGGAAAATTGCACGGCGACGAGGTATTCTTCCCGGAAGTAGCTGGAATGACGCACAGCTATAATATTCTCACCAAAGCTCTGATACCATGTGAGAAAGCACGGGAGAAGAATATAACTCTTATATTAAACATGATACAACGAGCCCTATATATAATACACATAACCTAACCTACTCCTAATACACTTTAAATAGAGTTCTACTATATTTACACTTCTAACAATAACCAACAAAACTAAACAAAGGCTAAAAGAAATTTTTTAGAGCAAGAGTAATAACTATGCGAGTAATAGAGCAACAACAGTGAGAACAACACCCAGTAGCAAAAAGCAGTTAAGCAAAAGCATTTGGGTATATAAAACCAGATTCTAGTGATAAAATAAATTGAAGGAGGAAAATTCAAACAATAAAAAACTCAAAGAGTAGCGCGCTAAAGGATAAATATGTACCGTGAGAAAGTGAAGTATTTTTAACTACACTAAGTATCCTTTATGTTTGTGGCACTCGTTGCATAACCTGAAATAATAAAATAAGTTAATGTCAAAAGTTGAAATCAAATGTGAAGCAGAAAAATTGTGTCTATATAAAAAATGTCGAAGTAACTTGTATTGTATTCATAAACCTCAGGAATTCTTTCTCAGATAAACCTCGAGTAGTGAAATCCTTAAAACTACAAATTTTCAAAGAATGACAGTAGAGCAAGATGCTTTGCTTCGCCTAATAATATATGAATATGAGAAAATCAGTTTAGCAAGGATGAAACTAGAGGTTTCGAACCTTTTTGTCATTGTATTTAAGCTGAGGCACCAGCCATGAACAAGATAAAATGGAGTACTTTCGGATATTTTTGGAAATGTGTCTTAATGACTTAAGCACTAAAAAGAGTTCATATCATAAGCCTAGGTTGCTAAGTGTCGAGGTAATCTCCACTTCACCTTAGCTTCAAGAAAAATAACTCATAATCTCATTTCACTAGAATCACACGGACAAAGACGTAACACATTAGTTGGCAAATTTTTGTGTTGTCGAGGTGTGACGGGTAACACACTGGATGTAGCAATACGTACATTGTTTGACTAATATTTCACTTCGTACGCTGACACTCTAAACATGTCAAACAAGTATAGAGATGTTGAGCCTATTTAAATAGGGATAGAGCTCATAAGGGCAGATCTAAAATAGGAAAAGTGAAAAAAGAAGTATCAGAAGGGGACACGGGAAAGAAACACAATGGTAGGGTGTCAGACAATCCTCAATAACAATTAGGCCTTTTTCATGTCCCTATTTTACTTTGAAATAGTAGCACTATTCCGATGCATTTTAGATATCTCTAAATCCTGCTAACTTAAATGCATATAGATATCAAGACTCAAGAGACTCTTAAAATCAAGATTCTAATAACACATGAAATAGCTATAGATAGATTAACATGTTATCCAATACAAACAAGTAGAAAAATATTTAAAATGGAGCTATGGTTTAGTCAAGAGAATATATGAATCAGCGTACACAAGTATTTGAGGTGGCCAGCATGATATAAAAGGTCACACAGAGACCGAGCATCTAAGTGCAAGTTGATTCAAAGAGTTGCTTGTCTAGGTGAAGTCTTTGTTACTGTGAGGAAAAATTAAATTTTCTTATACCATTGCATACATTATTTGATACATTTTCAAGAGTATACCTTGTGTTTGATAAAGTAATAAGACTAATTAATGTTTGGGCAAAAACAATCACTCTTGTACAATAAGTATGCCAAAAAATAGAAAATCTACACAAATAAAATTTTCGACACAACTTTAACCAATTTAATTGACAAAAAAAATCAGAAATTCAACAAAAAATTGCAACAAAATAAGTACTATTCCAGCTCTCAAAAGAAATTACCCAGGAGCAACCTACAAGCTAGTTGTAAAAAAAACGCATAACGAAAAATTGTTGGCAAAACAGCTATACATAATAAAACTGAAAACAATTCAAAAACTTGTCTGATGGACCTCAAATAGCCCCAATTAGACCAAATTATACATACCTTCAATAGAAAAATACTACCTATTGACTTGGGTAAAAAATAATTGTCTTCGAATAACTAGTACTACCTCTAACCACAAGACTACCCAAAACCAACACCATCTTCTGCTATAAAACACAGCATGAAGGAGAAGCAGCAAGAGGCTCGTGATGATCAGTCTTTAATTTATGGCCAAACCAAGTTACTAAATTATTAGATGGATTTATAGAAACTCGACTTAAGAATAAAATGTTCACTATTCCTTGACAACTCGATATATAATCAAATTGGTACGTAACACAATCTATGGAATATTGAGAACAATTTAATAAAGAAGTAAGATGTTAATGAATTCTAATATAAGAGCATACCATGAGAAGATACAGTATTTTCACTAACACTATGTGTTTGTTGAGCTTGTGATACTCGTTCATGGTCACTGTTGGCATCAGGGACCTAATTAATATTAGCAAGTTATATAACATTAATTCATAAGATCAAAATTTATGAAAATATCTTAATCTTTAGAAGTTGAGTTACCTGTTCAGTTGAGAATCGATTGATATTCTGCGATGATAACTCATTAGGAGCAATTTTGCACATATAGTGTTCAGTTGGTCTACTTTATAAACTGTTATCTTTAAGTAGAAGTATTGAGAAACTACTAATAGCTACCACCTTTTTATCAGTTGTTAGCTCCGTACGATTAAATATAGTGTGGAATATAGGTACTGTCATTAACATGTGTAAGTCTAGAAAAGGACACATATACATACATATTGTAGAAGTGTAATAAAAAGTGATACTTTGCATTAATAGGTAACAATAAAAAAATAGGATTGCTATACAAGTTGAAGGCAAAAGAAGATAATAGATAGCTAGCATAATAATATTTTTTTTAAAATTATATTCTAGAACCCAGTAATGTAGAGACTAAAGTATAAGACAACATGGTCCATGGAGTAACCAGTGATCTAATTATTACTTACAAATTTTCCAACTTTCAGAATCTTCTTTTGAAGTTCTGTTCTCGATCAATTAATTTCGTCAACCTATCTTTGACACAATGAAAAAAGGTTTACTCCCAAACCAAATATAGCAATAAATAACTATAATTCAAACCCCTTATAAAAGGCCCCTTTTCAAAAGGGTGTGCCGACCAAAGCTACTCTACTTGGTTGAAGATTGAAGCAGCGTTCACCACTACTAAAATTGATGGGAAAAAATTCAATTTACACGGTTTAAAAACAACCATAAACTAACAATTTCTAACCACAACCAAAACATAGCAAATTTGTATCGTTATCGCCTCCAAACTCTATAATGATATATATTTGGATCAAGAAGAGACACAAAAGAAATATAACAATGACTAAAAAAAGTATTTTTTGAAATATATTACCTAGGGTTGGTGGCGCTATGGTGAGGATCGGCGATAGGCGGCGACTCTGCAATAGGGCAGTAACAAGGAGAACTTTACAGTGGATGAGAGATTTTAATTGTTTGAAGTATTATTTGTTTAGTTTCCCAACTTAGACGGTACAATTGGAGGGAATGAGTTATTTCGGTCTAAAATTTTGGAGGGGAATACATAAGTAATAAAAGTTTTCTTTGAATTGTGGCTATTTATTTTTATTGCCACTAAAAAGGTACCTAATAGTGTGTGATGCTTATTTGCCACTAATATTTTTTCAAAACTATTTAGCGGCCATTCTTCTATTGCCGCTATAAATGCCACTAAAATCTCTTTTGTAGTAGTGACTGAGCTGTGCGAAATCTATCTTGAATGATCTTAACCTTATCCAAGGTATCGTATACCAAATTTATACCCAATAATAGAACCTACCCTAGCTCAGACCATCCAACCGACGATTGACACTATTTACCATATAATTCTTCATAAGGAGCCATTTTGATGCTCGATTGATAGATGTTGTTGTAGGAGAACTCCGCTAGTGGCAAGAAATGATCCCACGATCCTCCAAAGTCTATAACAAATGCACAGAGTATATCCTCTAAGATCTGAATAATATGCTTGGGGTATCCGTCTGTTTAAGGGTGAAATGTTATGCTCAATTTAACCTGTGTGCCCAACTCACGCTATACTGCCCTCCAGAAGTGCGAGGTAATCTGCGTACCTCGATCAGAAATAATAGACACGGGCACAACGTGATGACGAATGATCTCACAGATATAAATCTCTGACAACCACTCCGAATAATAGGTAACTGCCATAGGAATGAAATGCACTGACTTGGTCAGTGTATCCTCAATAACCCAAAAGGCATCGAACTTCCTCTAAGTTCGTGGGAGTCCAACAAAGAAATCCATAGTAATATTGTCCCACTCCCACTCAGGAATCTTTATCCTCTAAAGCAAATCACCAAGTCTCTGATGCTCGTACTTTACTTGCTGACAATTTAGACACCGAGCTACATATACGACAATATCCTTCTTCATCCTCCTCCACCATTAATGTTGCCACAAGTCCTGATACATCTTGGTAGCGCCCGGGATGAGTAGAATATCGAGAACTATGAGCCTCCTCTAGAATCATCTCGCGAAGCCTCCTCGAAACATTGAATCGAGTTTTAAAACATAAGATGACCTTTCGGGTCATCACACAAAAAAAAATATGCAAAAAATAAAAAATTATTTGACTCGGTCCATATTTGGTACTGATAAAAATCGGTTAACCAATGGATAATATAAATATTTATAATATTCATAACTTCTTGAATATGATCATTTTTCGAAGATTTCTAGTCTCCCAAACTGAAGGAACCCCAATTTGATTCTTTATAAATATGAAAGTTAAATCCATTAATTATCCATTTTTCTAAGTGGAATAATATGGTTCTTATCCATATTTGATATGTTTTCTAAAAGTACATTATCCAATATATTTTTTAGGAAATAATATGAATAGATAACTATTTTTAATCCATTATGTCACTATTACTATAGAATATACACCAATGAACATTATATAAAATGAAACTATGGATCATTCCATTATAGGGAAAAAACACGGTATATTACCCAATTTACCTAACTATTGAAATTACATAGTAAATCCGAATTACGTTACATCGTATATATTGCCTTACAAAAATACAGAATCTACTTTTAAGAGGATAAAATCCCTTAAATGTAGCCATAAATGTTGAAACGTGTTATGAAATAGAAGATTCTTACACTTCTATTTAAGGTGAATGTCTTTAATGTACTTAATTAGAGAGATTTTAGAGTTCTATTAGTGGTAGCTAAATCTTCCTCTCCCCTATAAATAGAGGTGCCCCCTACCATTGTAAATCATCCTTGAGACCCCTCTCAACTCAATAAGAAGAACTCTCTCTACTCTTCTCTCTATTGCTATTGTTCTTGTTCTATTGTTCTTGTCTTTTGCTTTAGTTTATAACACGTTATCAGCACGAGACTCTACCGTCTCAAGTATCATTCTCGAAAATCCAAGGTATTTTCCCTCTTCCTAATTTAATTTTCGAGTATGTCTGACATTATGAAAAGAAAGTTCGTTGCCCTTGAAATTTCGGGCAAGAACTATATGACATGGGTGTTGGATGCTGAAATCCACCTAGATGCCATGGGTCTCGGAGACACCCTCAAAGATAAAGAAAAAGCATCCACCCAAGATTGTGCGAAGGCCTTGATTTTCTTGCGCCACCACCTTGACGAAGGTTTGAAGATTGAATATCTCACCGTCAAGGATCCACTCGTTTTGTGGAACAGCTTAAAGGAGAGATATGACAACCTGAAGTTGGTCACTCTGCCACAAGCACGATATGATTGGGCCCATCTGAGGCTACAGGACTTTAAGTCCGTTTCTGAATATAATTCTGCTATGTTCAGAATTACTTCTAAACTGAAGCTATGTGGAGATAACATCTCCGATTACGATATGCTTGAGAAAACGTTTACAACGTTTCATGCCTCCAATATGGTACTGCAGCAACAGTACCGAGAGAAAGGCTTTACGAAGTACTCTGAACTGATTTCTCTCTTACTAGTGGCTGAGCGAAATAATGACCTGCTCATGAGAAATCACGAAAACAGACCAACTGGGTCTACACCACTGCCTGAAGCAGATATGGTGCACTCGCATTATGCCAAACATAAAAGGGACCATGATCACGGTCATAAACGGGGTCAAAGCCAAGGACGTGGACAAGGAAGAAATTCCAAAGAAGTCCGTCACCCCCCAAAGAAAGATAACCACCGAAAGCAGAAACGGGATCCCGAAGATCCTAAGGCAAATAGTTCAGAAACTATATGTTATCGTTGCGGTGGGAAAGGGCACTGGTCAAAGATTTGCCGTATACCAAGACACTTGGTTGACCTTTATCAAGCATCTCGAAAGAGAAAAGGCCCTGAAACAAACTTTGTCTATGACGACAATGAGGACATCACCCACCTGGATGTGGCAGACTTCTTTGAGCAACCCGAGGGGAAAATAGACCACCTAATCGGCGATGGGACCATGATGAAAGAAGATGGAGTTATTTGATTTTGTTCTACTTATTTGTATTAGTTAGTGAATAATCTAATAGTCATTAGTATTAGCTCGTATTAGCTAGTTCATGATGCAATGTTAGCAGTAGTTCTTTAGAATATCTTCAATATGCTCAAATATCAATAAAACTTTTATTTTCCAGTGGGGATAATCGACTAGCCTGAAAAACTAGTCGATTATCAACTATTTTTGCATTAAAGTTAAAAAAAAACAATTGATCAACAATCGATTGTCTTTGGCTAACAATCGATTGTCTTGAAACAGTGTAATCTGGAATTTTTCAAAAATAGCCAACAATCGATTGTCTATGTTTAACAATCGATTGTCTTGAAACAGTGAGGTCTGGAATTTTTCAAAAATCACCCACAATCGATTGTCTATATCTAACAATCGATTGTCGTTAGGCAGTGTAATCTGGAACTTTTCAAAAATCATCCACAATCGATTGTCTATGTTTAACAATCGATTGTCTTAAACAGTGTGATCTGAAGTTTTTCAAAAATAACAAATAATCGATTGTGTATGTCTAACAATCGAATTGTCTATGTTCAAACAATCGATTGTGTGTATTTAATAATCGATTGTCTTATGAAAACCGCTGAAATTTTCAAAACTGCAAAGGAATTGATTATGGATAACATATCTGATTTTGTTAGCCAACTGTTAGTAGCAGATTTTGAAGATATTATGTGACACAAAAGAATTGAACTTGTTTATTCCTATGTTCGTGTATTTCTTTTGTATGTTAAACTATGGGATAGCAAATATGGATATCTCACAAAGCGAACTTGGACCAACGTCCAATTGTAAAAGTATTTGCCTAGTTGATTCATGTACTACACATACAATACTCAAAGAAAAGAAGAGTAATTGTGTAAGGCAAACATTACTACAATCTATGGAAGTAGTAAATTGATTGAAGGCTCCGGAAGAGCAATTGTAACTCTGCCCAAAGGCATGACGTTAATCATAGAGAATGCAATGTTCTCCTCCAAGTCTAAGAAGGACTTGTTGAGTTTTAATGATATCAATCAAAGTGTTCTCCTCCAAGTCTAAAAGGAACTTGTTGAGTTTTAAAGATATCATTCAAAATGGATATCATATTGAGACAATAGATGAGAATAATCTTGAATTCTTCATGAAAACGAGGCTGCCCATTTCGGTTTGGGTTCACGCCATTTTGAATGCAACAATGCTAGTTTGTCGGCTGCCCGCTTCGACTTGGGTTCACGCCATTTTGCATGCAACAATACTAGTTTGTCGGCTGCCCACTTCGGTTTGGGATCATGCCATTTTGCATGAAGCAATGCTAGTTCGTCGGCTGCCCACTTCGTTTTGGGGTCACGCCATGTTGCATGCAGCAATGCTAGTTCGTCTCTGACTGACGAATTGACACAAATATTCCCCATTGCAATTGGTTTTGGGTCATGAACCCAATATATCCCATTTAAGAAGCTTTGGATGCGCAGTATATGTGCCTGTAGCACCGCCATCCCGCACCAAAATGGGTTTGCAAAGGAGGTTAGGAATATATGTTGAGTTTGACGCGTCCTCCATTATTCTCTACCTCGAAACATTGACAGGAGATTTGTTCACTGCACTATTTGCAGACTGTCAATTGGATGAGACACTTTTCCCAAAATTAGGGGGAGAAGTTGGTGAAACCAAACGGGAAATTTTGTGGAAAAATGCATCATTATCTCATCTTGATCCACATACCTCTATTTGAAAGAAAGAGGTACAAAAGATTATCCATTTGCAAAGAATAGCAAATCAAATGCCTGACGCATTTACGGACTTGAAGAGGATAACGAAATCCCACATTCATGCGGAAAATGTTCCGATCCGTATTGAAGTCCCTATTGGACAAATATCTGGTGTCATATTCAATGAGTCAAATGCACGCCAGAAGCGTGGCAGACCATTAGGTTCCAAAGATCGAAATCCTAGAAAGAGGAAAAAGAACGATCTAAATGACACTATGAAAGAATCACATGAGGACGCTCATGATTTGATTAATTCCGAGATTCACGAAGAATCTATTGAGCCTGAGACTCTTGAAAATACGGAATGCAAGAATGTGAGGATCTCGAACCTCAGTCTGTGGTAGTACAAAATTAATTGAGAGCTCTCGAAGAGCCAATTATTACTATGTTGGAGAAACACAATTGAGTATTGTGCTGTAGTAAGTCTCAAAGAAACTTATTCAGTTTCCAAAAGTACACGCGAAGGCGATTGATGATATTGAGACTATAAATAAAGGAAGGCTTTGATTCTCCTATTACTACAACTTGTAGCGGGGTAATTTGTATATGAAAAGCTACCCGCTTTGTTCTCCAGTTTGTACTACACAAACGAAAGAATGCCACAATAAAGTGGATATCTATTGGTATAAAACCCATGTCATAATAAACCCGAAGTTTATTGATAAGTGCACATGTCATGGTGTAAATTTGAAGTTTACCAATATTGATAATTTATTCAGTTGACATTCGTGTTAGCCATCTCATTTGAAGTATGATGTGCAAATTCACATAGGTGAATATCAAAGAACTAGAAGTTCTTGTTCTCAGTAACGAACTGACCAACTAAAGAGTTCGGGTTGAAGCCCCTTGATTCTGGAAATATCAAAGGTGAATATGGGCCCATTCACCTGCCATGTATACCACATATGATGCATCTATGATATGGTTACATGCGCCATTGTTATTAACCCGCAGCCTGGCAGTGCTTGCGAGGTAAATCGCTCAGTAATCTAACTTCGAGCATAGTTTCCAGATTCTCTACTCAAGACAGTTCATCTTGATAAGTTGGTTTATATTAAAGTTGGTTTAGCAAGATAATTATTGAGTGCTTCCACTTAATAGCTAAACTGTTTCTTATGAGAACTAAGTTATATATTATATCAGTTTGATATAAGTTGTATACAAGAGCATATTCTCCCCTCAAAAGTGGTTCAGGGTCAGGAACCAAATAATTTCATCTTATATTAAGGTGCTGTGTATATTGACATAATGCACAAAGATGATTTCCCAAAGTTGAGGAAACATGTTAGCTTTACTAACATGAGGGGGAGACATGATAAACATTTGAGAAAGTGTTACATGGGATGAATTTTCATTTGTATATGTATATCCCCGAATATCATGATATGAACCTGTAGTTCATAAAAAGGGAAATGCAATTGCAACATATTGCAAAGCATGCTATACGCATTTGCTGACTCAAAGAAAGTAACTAAATGGAAGAGATACAATTCAAGAAGAATTGATTCCATATGAAAGACATGTAGTTTTGAACCTATAGTTCAAATGCTTGAAAGATAAAAGTCAAAGGTATGTATAGTCAATTTTCGATATCTTATTTGTTTAGTATCACTAATGAAAGTTTGATATGCAGCTAAAGTCTATTATGTGACTTACATGACTTAACTTGAAAGATTTAAGTTGCTTGAAGCATATGCAATTCTTGGTCCTGAAGTACCACATCCTAAGTACAATTTGTGTACATATGTATCTTGCCATAACTATAAGCATGATGGAATTAAGAATGCATCTATGGAGATATTGAAGAGTTATTCCACGACATTATATGAAGATGTTCATATCTATCAAGAATGATGATTTCAAGATGATGCACAAGATTGGAATGCAAATGCTCAAGGATATAAATCGATGTACTCATTAGGGGGAGTCAATGCGCGTTGCACTCTTTTTCCCTTACAAGGTTTTGTCCCACTGGGTTTTCCTTGCAAGGTTTTTAACGAGGCAACCAATAGGCGCATATTCAAACATGTGTACTCTTTTTCCTTACTTTAATTTTTCCCATTGGGTTTTGGTTTTAAGGTTTTATGAGGCACATCATTGAATAGACATTCAAGGGGGAGTGTTATGAAATAGAAGATTCTTACACTTCTATTTAAGGTGAATGTCTTTATTGTACTTAATTAGAGAGATTTTAGAGTTCTATTAGTGGTAGCTAAATCTTCCTCTCCCCTATAAATAGAGGTGCCCCCTACCATTGTAAATCATCCTTGAGACCCCTCTCAACTCAATAAGAAGAACTCTCTCTACTCTTCTCTCTATTGCTATTGTTCTTGTTCTATTGTTCTTGTCTTTTGCTTTAGTTTATAACAAAACGTTTATAAAGGACTACATAATATAAGTATTTGCCTCTCTACTCAACAAAACCCATTCCTCTTCTCCACGAGAAGTCCTTTTTTTTCACCAGACAAGTTTTGTATAATGCAATATAACTTCATCAGTTGCAATGGAAGATATACTGACCATGATTCAATATGGTGGAATATGGAAATGCGATTATTATGTGGATTTTCTATTAATGGGTTATTATCGATTTTAATTGCAAAATAGATTATTTCTGTTATGTGAGTTTTTGAAATTTGGAATATATTAATCAAATAAAACATACCATAATATTTAATTTGAAATATAACATTCAACAATAATAGCATACCACAATATGTTGTATTTGGAATATAGTATTCATAAAATTTAATATCCTAATCAATACTACTATATTCAAATCAAAATTAGAGAAAAATCACAAAGGGTCAAATATGCCCCTATACTATTAAAAAATATTTAATATTGTCCTCCGTTATACTATCAGTCCAAATATATCCCTAACGTCATACTATCTGTCCAAATATATTCCTAACATCATAAAAGTGGTACAAACCTACTCTTCCTCCCTTGACTGCCTCGCTATGACAATATTTCAATGCTACCTCACCATTATACTCACATTTTCGTCCCTTCCCCACAACTTTCTTTTCCCTTTCATTTGAAGAAAATCACATATCACAAAAATGCTAACAGCTAAAGATAATATGAAACAATGTGAACCGAGAAAATTCAGATTTTTCTATTCAAAATCCATGCTTATACGAACGAAAATACATTTTGTTTTATATAAAAAAAACTAAGCAAATATATAGGCAAACTAGTTTAAGGTTTCAAAATTGACCATGGTGAGAAAGAAAAACAACCTAGACACGAGAGCTAATTTTTTTTCGTTTCTTTCTCTTCAACCACATTTTTGGAAGGCTGCCATTTTTTCTCTCTTTACGTTTTATATTAAAATAAAAAATGCTACTAAAATTTTCCTAAATAGATCTTACGAATTCAGCGGCAACACAAGAAAATGCAATATAAAACATAAAATTGTAAGATCAAGTGAAAGGTACGTGCTGTTACAGGATTGGTCGGAGAAGAAACGTGTATTTTGAAAAGCAAGAGGAAGTAGAGGCAGTGAAGTCTTCAAAATAATAATAGAACTTTAAAGTAATTGAGCTTGGTAGCTGCAAATAGGGTGAAATGGTGTGATAGCAATAAGATGTGTTCATAGGGGAGGCAGTTAATGGAGGAAGGGTATGTTTGTACCACTTTCATGATGTGAGGGATATATTTTGGCCGATAGTATGCCGTTAGGGATATATTTGGACTGATAGTACAACGGAGGATAATATTAGACCCTTTTAGATAGTATAAGGACATATTTGACCCTTTTCCGTTTTAACTAATGAAGAATACACTATTTATCCATAAATAAACACTTGTGACAACCCAAAGGGTCGTCACCAAATTTGTTTCTCATTTCGTGCTTCCTAGGCCTTGAAAACCTTATTTTTAGTCGCCTCAATTTACATGCGTAGTCTAGGCGCGTAGCCGGAAAGCTTAAATGTGAAATTATGTGAAAAAATGCTAAAGTTTGGTATAAAAATAAGAAAATTTGACTTTGGTTAGTATTTTAGGCAAATGGACTTGGACCCGTGATTTGACACTCCCGGATGGTCCATGGAAAAATATGGGACTTGGGCGTATGCATGGAATCAATTTCTAAAATTGTTATGGAAATTTGAAATGAAAATTGATTAGAACGTATTGGTATCAGGCCCATAGTTTGTTTCCGGTGCTGGTACAGGTCTTATATGTGTTTTAAGGTATTTTTGTGAAGTTTGGTCAAAATCGGACATCGTTCGACATGTTTCGAACCTAAAACTCTAAATTTTAAAGTTTATGAAGTTTTGATGAAAAACTAGTGATTTTGGGGATTGATTCCTTATTTTTGATGTTATTTTGGCGATTTGATCACACAGTTAAGTTTGAAGGATGTTGTTGAGTTAGTGTATGTGCTTAGTAAGGGCTCACGAGTGTTTCAGAGTGGTTTCAGACTTAGGAAAAGTGTAGGCTTGCTTTAGCTGTTGCAGAACTCATCTTCTTCTTCGCGTTCTCGATATATCCCACGCGCTCGCGAAGCTTCAGCTTCATCCTTCTTCGCGTTTGCGTCACTACCCTCACATTCGCGTAGGGTAATTTTTCCCTGAGGGAATTGGCCCAATTTTCCTCTACGCATTCGCATTAAAAGCCCCACGTTCGTGTAGCTTTGTAAATCTTTTCTTCGTGTTCGCATCAGTAACTACGTGTTCACATAGACCAGACTTCTGGAACCCCGGCATCCCTTCTATGCATTCGCGTTACTTGTCACGCAATCATTATGCTCTTTCAGTGAGACCCTTCACGAATGCGACTCCCTTTCCGCGAACGCGAAGGGCAAATTTTACCCTGTTATATTTTATTTCAGAAATAGTGTAGTCGCGGACCCTTCATAAAATCACCCGAGTTTCTTCATCTCCAAGGTCCTTAGGCATCCATTGAAGCTTCCTTTCATCAAGACCTCTTGGTTTAGTATATTCCAATTCGTTTTCTTCATTTTCCATCGTTATTTATCAAATTCGTAAGCTTAAGTCATGTAATTTAGGCATTGGGTTTGATTTGTTTAGCATATATTGATATTACAAAGTCATTATTGTATAGATTTGATTGAGTTGGAGCCGAATTCGAGAGGGAAAGTAGTTGTTGTGGATTGATTTTACCGTGGAAGTTGAGGTAAGTGTTTGGTCTAACCTTAGCTTGAGGGAATAAGAGTTGAGTCTTGTTAGCTACTAGCTAATTATCGAGTACGGTGTATAGGCATGGTGACGAGTATCTATACATTGGTGTCTAGCATGACTGTGAGTCCTTATATTGCAATTATCCTGATTTTGTTGTAATTTTCCATGCTTAGTGGATGATTTCTATATGTCGCAAAGAGCATGTGAAAAATATTATGATCATTAAACTACGAAGAGCATTGGCTCGAGTTGCGATACAAATCTTGAAGGTATATGAGATGATTGATTCTTTGTAGCATTGGATCAATTGATAAAGTGAATTATAAAGTAAGAAATGAAAGAAAGAGAAAGAGTTATAGGTTTTCTTCCTTGCCGGGATATTGAGTTTACTGATATTATTCCCTTGCCCGGATTTAACTGTTTTCTTGTATTCTGTTGCATGGATTTTTTTCCACTATTTGTTTATTTCTTTGACCCGTATTTCTGACTGTTGTTTGGGTGAGGAAGAGTGATATATATGGATCGGGTTGCACGCCGCAACAATGATATTTGTGGATCGGGTTGCACGCCACAACAATTATAAATGATATGGATTGGGTTGCACGTCGCAACAATAATATGTATATGGATCGGGTTGCACGCCTCAACAATGATATTTATGGATCGATTTGCACGCCCCAATAGTATTGCTATATGTTAAGATCGGGTTGCGCACAGCAAAAATTGTTGGTTCCAGTGTATTTCAGGTATTTGTTTCTGTTGGCTGCTTCGATCTTTAAATTGAGATTTACTATTTGTAATTGTTGTCTCCTCACAACATGTTCCCCTTTTCTTTATTAACTGTTTATTTTTTTTAAATTTCTTTCCGTTGCATGTATATATTGGAACTGCACATGTTTATCTGGTATTCTGGTCCTAGCCTCATCACTACTTCGCCGAGGTTAGGCTAGCACTTACCAGCACATGGGGTCTGTTGTGCTGATGCTACACTCTATGCTATTTTGCACAGATCCAGATTTTGGACAGCACCAGCAGTTGTAGCGTAGACCTTTAGTCCATCGAGACACCGAGGCAGCCTTGCAGGCATCCGTAGGCCCGGTGTCTCCTCTATCCTTACTTCAGACTGTCATCTCCTTGTACTCGAGATAAACAAATTTCTGTTTCTTTCAGACTTTGTATTTATTACTTCTTAGATTTTGGTGAGTATGTAACTCTAGTTCTTGGGTAGAGATTTATGTTGGAATTCTGTATTTTATTCAACTATTTAAAGTTAAGACTTCCGGTTATGATTTTTCTTCCATTGATTCTATTTTTTAATGTTGTTAATTACTAAAAGTAATATGTGTTTAATGAAAAGTAATTAATTTTGGCTTGCCTAGCTCCTATTAGTAGGCGCCATCACGACTCTCGATGGTGGAAAATCCAGGTCGTGACAAGGTGGTATTAGAGCTCTAGATTGCATAGGTCTCACAGCTCACAAACAAACTTGGTAGAGTCTGAGGGATCGGTACAGAGACATCTGTATTTATTCCTATGGGCTACAGAGTTAGGAAAAAACTTCACATTTGTCATTTCTTGTCGTGTAGTTTTGTTTCTCAAATATTGATTGCCTTTCTACTATGTTCTTTCGCAGATGGCTAGAACACACGCTTCCTCTTCTATTGCTCAACAATCCGAGCCCCCAATAGCAGCTCCGAATAGGGATAGAGGGCGAGACCGAGGCCGTGCCAGAGTCCTAGGCAGGGGCAGAGCTCAACCCCGCGCAGCAGCCCCAGTGGTGGAGCCTCAGGATGATTATGACGAGGAGGTTCTAGCCCCAACAGCTCCAGTGGGCCCACCTCAGGTCCCAGAGGGGTTTATTGCCACCTTAGTTCTTCAGGACGCTCTGGTCAGATTGGTAGGCCTCGTTGAGAGTGTCACTCGAGCGAGTTTACTTCCAGTAGCACCGGTCACTTCTCAGGCTGGATGAGGGTTCAAAGTTCTGCTATACGTACTCTGGAGCAGGTAGTTCCCTAGGTTCAAGTTCCTGTGGTTCAGCCAGCTATGGCAGTTCAGCCGGGAGTGGTGACCCATACTGACGATAGAGCAATTATGTTCGCAGATGCTTTTTGGAGGCTGGATAGATTCACCAAGCTCTTCACTACCATATTCAGTGGTGCTTCTTCAGAGGACCCCCATGATTTCTTATATAGCTGACATGAGGTTCTTCGAATATGGGTATTGTTGAGACCATTGGGGTCGATTTTTCCATCTTGTCTATCTGGATCCGCCAGACTTGGTGGAGAGACTATGGCTCGGCCAAACCAGCAGGGTCACCGTCTTTGACTTGGGAGCAGTTTTCAGAGTTGTTTATGGAGAAGTTTCTCCTTGTTACTCAGAGGGAGGCTCTTCGTAGGCAGTTCGAGAGCCTTCATCAGGGCTCTATGACGGTCACTCAGTATGAGACTAGGTTCATCGATCTAGCTCGCCATGCTCTTGTCATACTCCCAACAGAGAGAGATATGGTTCAGAGGTTTATTGATGGTTTGATTCAGCCGATTCTTCTCCATATGGATATAGGGGCCAGGAGTGAGATCACTTTTCAAGAGGCGGCCAATGCAGCCCATAGAGTTGAGATGGCTATGCCACATGAAGGCAGGTCATGGGTCGGATAAGAGGCCCCGTCATTCAGGCAGATTTAGTGGTACCTCGTCTAGAGGTAGAGATTCTTATGGTAGAGGCCATTCTCATAGGCCCTTTCAGTCAGCTCTCCAGGTCTCTCATGGTTCTTTATGTGGTTGTAGCTCTCGGCTGCATTATTCTGATCAATAGCCTTACAGTACACCACTAGCTCCCATAAGTGCACTACCACTTCAGAGCTTCCGAGGTAGTTATTCAGGTTTACAGGTTCAGTCCCAGTTTCATCATCTGTAGCATTCAGATGGGTGCTTTGACTGTTGTGAGTATGGTTACATCAGGAGGGATTGTCCTAGGTTGAGGAGTGCTCAGTCACAGCATCAGGGTTTCCGTCTTACGATTCAGACACCAGGTGTTTCACAGGCTGCCCATCCGGCTAGAGGTGAGGGTAGAGGTGCTAAAGATTGAGGTAGAGCTTAGACCGCCAGAGGTAGAGGCCAGCCAGTAACCGACCTCCCAGAGATGTGGTTCAAGGAGGTGGGGCCCAGCCCCGATGTTATGCTCTTCCGGCCAGACCACAAACTGAGTCTTCCGATCAGTCATTACAGGTACTATTTTCGTTTGTCATAGAGATTCTTCAGTGTTATTTGACTCAGGGTCTACGTATTCGTATGTTATCCTATTTTGCACTATACCTGGTCATGCCTAGTGATGCATTGATGTTCCTATTTATATGTCTACATAGGTGGGTGATTCTATTATGGTCAACCGAGTTCATCATTCTTGTATTGTAGTGTTTGGGAGTCTTGGGACCCGTGTTGATTTTTTGCTCTTACACATGGTTGACTTCGATGTCATATTAGGGATGGATTGGTTGTCCTCATATCATGCTATCGTGGATTGTCATGCCATGACCGTGACCTTAGCCTTACCAGATTTGCCCCGTTTGGAGTGGAGAGGGACCTCAGGTCATTCCACTCGCAGTGTTATCTCATATTTGAAGGCTCGATGCATGGTCGAGATGGGGTGTTTAGCTTATTTGGCATATGGTCGCGATTCCGGCGCATAGGTCCCTTTTATGATTCTATTCCTATTGTTCGGGAGTTCCCTGAGGTTTTCCCTTCAAACCTGTCGGGTATGCCGCCCGACAGGGATATTGACTTTTGTATTGATCTGGCTCCAGGAAACCAGCCCATTTCTATCCTGCCATATTGTATGGCTCCGCTAGAGTTGAAAGCGTTAAAGCATTAGTTGCAGGATTTGCTTAAGAATGGTTTCATAAGACACATTTTGTCTTGGGGTGCGCCCGTGTTATTTGTGAAGAAAATGGATGGTTCGATGAGGATGTGCATTGATTACCGACAATTGAACAAAGTTACAATCAAGAATAAGTATTCGTTGCCGAGGATTGATGATTTGTTTGACCATCTTTATGGTGCCAAGATGATTTCAAAGATAGACTTGAGATCTAGCTACTATCAGTTGAGGATTAGGGCATCCGATGTCCCTAAGACAGTATTCCGCACTCGGTACATGCATTATGAGTACTTGGTAATGTTGTTCAGGTTGACCAATTCCCCAGCAGCGTTCATGGAGTTGATGAACAAGTGTTCAAGCCTTATTTGTACTCATTACTAATAGTCTTCATTGATGATATTCTGATATATTCCCGCAGCTAGGAGGATCATTAGCACCATCTCATAGTGGTTCTTCAGACTTTGAAGGATAGCCAGCTATATGCAAAGTTCTCGAAGTGTGAGTTCTGGTTGAGTTCAGCAGCATTCTTGGGTCATGTTGTATCAGTAGAGGGTATTCAGGTAGACCCGAAGAAGATTGAGCAGTCAAGAACTGGCCTAGACTGGCATCAGCTACAGAGATTCGGAGTTTCTTGGGATTGGCAGGCTACTATCATTGATTTGTGGAGGGGTTATCATCTATTGCAGCCATATGACCAGGTTGACCTAGAAGGGTGCCCAGTTTAGGTGGTCAGACGAGAGTGAGGCGAGCTTCTAGAAGCTTAAGACAGCTCTGACCACGTCACCGGTATTGGTTTTTCCACAGGTTCAGGGCCTTGCACAGTCTATTGTGATGATTCCCATATTGGGCTTGGTGCAATTTTGATGTTGGATGGCAAAGTCATTGCCTAGCGAGGCAATTGAAGATTCATGAGAAGAACTATCCGGTGTATGATTTAGAGTTGGCATCAACTGTTCATGCATTGAAAATTTGGAGGCACTATCTGTATGGCATAGTGTGTGAGGTGTTCACAGATCATATGAGTCTTCAGCACTTGTTCAAGCCAAAGGAGTTGAATTTGAGGCAGATAAGGTGGTTGGAGTTGTTAAAAGATTATGATGTCACTATCTTGTATCACATGGGGAAGGCCAATATGGTGGCCGATGCTTTGAGTAGGAAGTAAGCCAGTATGGGCAGTCTTGGTTATATTCCGGTTAGTCAGAGGCCACTTGCTTTGGATATTCAGGCCTTGGCCAATCGATTTGTGAGGTTGGATATTTCTGGGCCTAGTCGGGTATTGGCTTCCATGGTCCCTCGTTATTCATTATTGGAGTGTATCCGTGATCGGCAGTTTGTTGATCCCCATTTGTGTGCCCTTAGAGACACGGTGCAGCGAGGACGTGCCAAGCAGGTAACCTTAGATGCTGATGGAGTCTTAAGATTGCAGAGCCGAGTTTGTGTGCCCAATGTGGATGGGCTTCGAGAGTTGATTTTAGAGGAGGCCCATAGTTCCCGCTACTCTATTCATCTGGGCACCGCAAAGATATGTCACAAATTGTGGCAACATTATTGGTGGCGTAGAATGAAGAATGATATTGTGGCATATATGTCACCGTGTTTGAATTGTCAGCAGGTTAAATATGAACATCACAAGCCTGGTGGTTTATTTCAGAGGGTTGAGCTTCCCGAGTGGAAGTGGGGGCGGATCACTATAGACTTCGTTACTGGACTTTCGCTGACTCGGAAGAAATTCAAAGCAGCTTGGGTCATTGTTGATAGGCTGACCAAGTCAGCGCATTTCATTCCCATGGCAGTCTCCTATTCATCCGAGAGGTTAGCTGAGATCTATATCTGGGAGATTGTCCGTCTTCATTGTGTACCGGTATCTATCATTTCGGACTGAGATATGTAGTTTACCTCGCATTTCTGGAAAGCATTTCAGCGAGTGTTGGAACCTAGGTTGAGTTGAGTACGACATTTCATCCCCAGACGGACGGTCAGTCCGAGTGGACTATTCAGTTATTGGATGATATGCTCCAAGCTTGTGTCATTGACTTTGGAGGTTTGTGGGATCGATTGTTGCCTTTAGCGGAGTTTGCATACAACAACAGCTACCAGTCGAGTATCCAAACAGATCCTTATGAGGCTTTATATGGTAGGCAGTGTTGATCTTCAGTTAGTTAGTTTGAACTTGGAGAGGCTCGGTTGTTGGGTATAGATTTCGTTCAAGAGGCCTTGGACAAGGTCAGGATCATTCAGGATAGGCTTCGTACAGCCCAGTCCAGGCAAAAGAGCTATGCATATCGCAAGGTTTGAGATGTGGCTTTTATGGTTGGTGAGCAGGTATTGCTTCGAGTGTGCCCTATGAAGGGCATGATGAGATTTGGGAAGAAGGTCAAGCTTAGCCCTAGGTTCATTGGCTCGTTTAAAATTCTTGACCGAGTGGGGGGAGATGGTTATAGACTTGCATTGTCGCCGAGCTTATTAGCCGTGCATCTAGTTTTTCATGTATCTGTGCTTTAGAAATATCACGGTGATCCATCCCACGTGTTAGATTTCAGCAATGTTCAGTTGGACACGGATCTATCCTATGAGGAGGAGCCGGCGGCTATCCCAGCCCAGCATGTTCGGCAGTTGAGGTCGAAGAGATTTCCTTCAGTACGTGTTCGGTGGAGAGTTTAGCTTCCTGAGCCATCGACCTGGGAGTCTGGGTCTAATATGCAGAGCCGTTACCCTCATCTATTTTCCGACTGGGGTACTTCTTTCTTTTGTCCGTTCGAGGAGGAACAATTCTTTTAGAGGTGGAGAATGTGACGACCCAAAGGGTCAACACCTGCTTTTTTTCTCATTCCGTGCTTCCGAGGCCTTGAAAGTCTCATTTATGGTTGACTTGATTTGTGTGCACAGTCTGGGCGCCTTGCCAGAAAGCTTAAATGTGAAATTATGTGAAAAAATGCTAAAATTTGGTAACAAAATGAGCAAATTTTACTTTGGTCAACATTTTGGGTAATCCGAGATTTGGAACCCGAGAAATTAATTTATAAAAGAAATTATTTTTTTGAAACTGTTAAGAAAATTTAAAGAGAAAATTGATTAGAATGTGTTGGTATCGGGCTCGTATTTTGGTTCCAGCACCCGGTACATGTCTTATATGTGTTTTAAGATACTTCTGTGAAGTTTGGTCAAAATCTGACGTTGTTTGACGTGTTTCGGACCTAAAACTCTAAATCTGAAAGTTTATGAAGTTTGACAAAAAACTAGTGATTTTGAGGTTTGATTCCTTATTTTTGATGTTATTTTGGCTATTAAATCGCAATGTTAAGTTCGTAGGATGTTGTTGAGTTAGTGTGTGTGTGTTTGGTTAGGAGCCCCGAGGGCTCGAGAGTGTATTTGAGGTTTTTCATAGTGGTTTCAGACTTGGGAAAAGTGCAGGTTTTGCTTTAGCTATTGCAGAACTCATCTTCTTCTTTGAGTTCACGATGTATCCCACGCGTTCGCGAAGCTCTAGCTTCATCCTCCTTCGCGTTCGCGTCACTACCCTCCCGTTCACGTAGGGTGATTTTTCCCCTGGGGAACTTGGCCCAATTTTCCTCTACGCATTCGCATTAACAGCCTCGCGTTCGCGTAGCTTTGTAAACCTTTTCTTCGCGTTCGCATTAGTAACTACGCTTTTGCATAGACTAGACTTTTGTACCCCCCTAGCATCCTTTCTGCACGTTTGCGTTACCTGTCATGCGATTGCGATGCTTTGTCAGTGTGACCCTTCGTGAACGCGAAGGGCAAATTTTTCCCAGTTATATTTAATTTCAAAAATAGTGTAGTCGCGGACCCTTCATAAAAACACCTGAGTTTCTTCTACTCCAAGGTCCTTAGGCATCAATTGAAGCTACCTTTCATTAAGACCTCTTGGGTTAGTAAATTCCAACTCGTTTTCTTCATTTTACATCATTATTTATCAGATTCCTAAGCTTAAATCATGTAATTTAGCATGAAAATTGAGAGAATTGGGTAGAGTTAGGGCTTTTTATTTTTTCTTGATTTAGACCTCGTTTTGGGGTTGAATTTGAAAACAAAATATATATTCGAGCTCGTGGGGGAATGGATGATACGAATTTGGTCTGAACCTCGTATTTTGACCAAGCGGGCCTGGGGTAGATTTTTGAAATTTTGGGAAGAAAGCTTGGAAATCTATATTTAGGCATTGTGTTTGATTTGTTTAGCATATAGTGATTATAAAGTCATTATTGTAAAGATTTGATTGAGTTGGAGCCGAATTCGATAGGAAAGCGGTTGTTTTAGAGTGATTTGGCTATGGAAGTTAAGGTATGTGTTTGGTCTAACCTTAGCTTGAGGGAATAGGAGTTGAGTCTTGTTTTCTACTTGCTACGGTGTATAGGCACGGTGACGAATATCTATACATTGATGTCTATCATGACCGTGTGTCCTTATATTGCGATTGTTCTGATCTTGTTGTAATTTTCCATGCTTAGTGGATGACTTCTATTTGTTGTAAAGAGCATGTGAAAGAGATTATAATAATTAAACTTCGAAGAGCAATGGCTCGAGTTGCGATACGAATCTTGAAGGTATATGAGATGATTGATTCTTTGGAGCATTGACTCAATTGAAAAAGTGAATTATAAAGTAAGAAATGAAAGAAATAGAAAGAGTTACTGGTTTTCTCCCTTGCGGGCATATTGGGTTTACTGATATTGTTCCCTTGCTGGGATTTAACTATTTTCTTGTATTCCCTTGCCGGAATTTCTTTCACTATTTGTTTTTATCTTTGCCCCATATTTGTGATTGTTGTTTGGGTGAAGAAAAGTGATATATATGGGTCGGGTTACACGCCACACTAATGATACTTGTAAATCGGGTTGCACGCCACCATAATGATAAATGATATGAATCGGGTTACACGCCGCAATAATAATATATATATGGATCGGGTCGGGTTGCACCCTGCAATACTATTTCTATATGTTAGGATCGAGTTGCGCGCCGCAAAAATTATTGGTTCCAGTGTGTTTATTTCGGGAATCATTTTCTGTTGGCTGTTTCGATCTTTAAATTGAGATTTACTATTTGTAATTGTTGTCTCCCCACAACATGTTCCCCCTTTTCTTTATTGACTGTTTATTTCTTGTATTTCTTTCCGTTATATATATATATATATATATATATATATATATATATATATATATATATATATTTGAGCTGCACATGTTTATCTGGTGGTCTGGTCCTAGCCTCGTTACTACTTCGTCGAGGTTAGGCTAGGAACTTACCAGCACATGGGGTGAGTTGTGCTAATGCTACACTCTGTGCTATTTTGTACAGATCCAGGTTTTGGACAGCACCGACATCAGTAGCGTGGGAGTAGACCTTCAGTTCATCGAGACACCGAGGTAGCCTTGCAGGCGTCCGCTGGCCCGGCGTCTGCTCTATCCTTACTTTAGACTGTCATCTCCTTGTACTCGAGATAGATAGATTTTTATTTCTTTCAGACTTTGTATTTAGTACTTCTTAAATGTTCGTGAATTTGTGACTCCAGTTCTTGGGTAGAGATTTAAGTTAGAATTCCGTATTTTATTTAGCTATTTAAATTTAAGACTTCCGCTTATGATTTTAATTCCGTTGATACTATTTTTTTTAATGTTGTTAATTACTAAAAGAAATATGTGTTTAATGAAAAGTAATTAAGTTTGGTTTGCGTAGCTCCTATTAGTAGATGTAATCACGACTCCCGATAGTAAAAAATTCGGATCGTGACAACACCATAACATTCTACTTTGAAATATAATATTTTCACTATACCACATTATTTTTATTTAGAATACACTATTCACCTCGAGGTAAAAAAATATAATATTCTAATTTGAAATATAGTATTCACATATTTTAGTGCTGTATTCAATCAATAATACCATTAGTCCACTAATATTCTAATCAATATATTACATTCAAATGCAAAATTAAAGGAAAAATCGTAATATTCCAATTAATAATTACAATATTTAATCATAAATAAAAATTATAGTATTCTAATCACTAGAACAAACCAATTTTCCTCTTCATCTTTTTCTTCGCAATCCGCTAATTTCTAGTAAGGAAATGATCAGTATATTTTGAGAGATATTTGATATTATCACACCGAAGGTTTGATTGACTAGAGATACGGTGAGAGCTAATGTAATCCCTAAAAAGGAGGAATTTGTTAATAGTATATGGTGTTATTAAAATTTAAAAAAAGAAATAAGTTTTTACAAAGTAGGTATACAAGACAAAATAAATATGATAAATGCATTTGAAGTTAACTGATACTTCTAGTAGAATAGTTATTCACCCAACTATATACCTTAAAAATAGTCGGTGAAGGTATATATATACATAATTTATTTATTATACGTATAATCAACATATATTTTATATATATGACTAAAAAAAATTAAACAAAGAATATAGTAAAATCCCTAGATTATTCTCCATTATAACCGTGATGGAAAAGATTATGGCCTTGAAGTACATGCTACAGGCCTTAAGGCGTTGGGCTCGCTATTTTCCCAATCGAACTTCGTTTTTACCCACCTTTAACCATTGTTAAAATTATTGTAATATATACATTTCTAACTAAAGCTAATTACCAGCCTACCCATCCCCAATTTTATTTGACCATCTGACAAATTTTCTTTTCCATTTTAAAGATCCACAACTATGTAAATACCGTAATAAAACTTCAACGACGTTGCCAAGAATACTACACCGTAATAATCTTCTTTTCAACTTATTATTAGTCATTATCACATAAATATAATGGATGTAATTTCAAATCTGAAAAAAATAAATTGAAACTCCATATGAATAAGTTCAAAATTTCAAATATGATTTTTTATAGTATTTTCCTGTTAATATTTGTTAGTTATTATTCATTGATGTGTATATTGTACCTTTTATGCTGGTTTGCAAAGATTATTGTACAAAAATTTAAATCCATCATTGAAGGTCCTTGAAGCTTAAAACTCATAACTTTGTTTGTTTGAGTTTTTAATTATTTTGATCCGATCCTGTAGGGGATTGTTTGAAAAGTCGATTGTATGTTGTACCTAAAATTTAAGTCAATTTGGTAGATATTTTGGAATCGATTTTAGAAATTTCGATCGAAATATAGTTGAATTAAAGAAGAAGATGAATTTTTATTGAATACACCAATAGTGTATAAAATATATAATTTTTGATATGCAATTCATTCAAGCATATACTATTGTAGTGTATAATATAATATAATAGTATATTATTATAATTTGGCCCTTTTTAAACTTTTCCATTGGCTCTTTTTTTAAATTTTTTTTTTACGGATTTCTCATGGGCTTTCATAATTTTTCTTAAGCCAAAATATTTAGTTTGAATATTAATCGGAGGTTGTGACTGAAGTTTGATTTGGTTTGGTAAAATATTTTAGAGATTTTTAAAATTTAGGTCAAAATTGAGTTGAACTAACGAAGAACGCGAATTTGTAACTTTTCAAAGAGTTCTCATATATTTTGAATTTTTTAAGCCAAAATATTTAGTTTTAATATTGGTTGAATGGTGTGGCTAATGTTTGAGTCAATTTGGTGAAAATCTGTAACGACCCGACCAATTTTTTTGAGAGTAATAGTCTCAGTCCCCTATTTACTGCTTGTGTGGCTTGCGCGGAGGTTTTATTTTTGGTTTTGGATTATTTCAGGACACTTAGTTCGTGAAACGAAAGCTTAAGTCTTAGGGTTTTTAACCGTAGTCGGGATTATGTGAAGTCGACTCCAGAATGGAGTTCTGTCGGTTCCGTAAGATCTGTTGGGTGATTTTGGAATTAGGAGTGTATCTAGACTATTAAGTTGAGTTCTGTACCTTATTTAGGCTTGAAATGACAAAAGTCAAATTTTTGCAGATTTTGACCGGAAGTGAACTTTTTGATATCGGGGTCGGATTCCGATTCCACAAGTTAGAATAGGTCCATAATTTTAAATATGGATTGTGTACAAAATTTGAGGTCAATCGGATATGGTTTGATGGGTTTCGGCATCAGCGTATAAATTTAAAATTTCAAGTTCATTAAGTTTTGATTGGAGGGTGATTCATGTTTTTGTTGTTGTTTGAGGTATTTTGAGGGGTCTACTAAGTTCCTATGATGTTTAGGACTGGTAGGTATGTTTGGGTGAAGTCCCAGGTGTCACGATCCAACTTCCAATCTAGGCCACGATGGCGCCCAACACCAAGGTTAGGCAAGCCAAACTCAACAAACGAATGGATCCCATTTAAGTTACCAAAATATTTCCAGAATTTACTTAGATTAAATTTAAAACATTCAGTGATAATAAATAGTTTAGAAAAATTTAATGTTGAAGTGACCAAATGATATCATAATTAAGTGATTGCATCCCAAAAGAATAGTCTACTAATGTGTGTGCCAAGACCTGGTGTCACCAGTATATGGACATCTAGTAGAATATACAAAGAATGTATCTATCTGAAATAGAATAGACAGTAAAAAATAAAAGAGAGACTCCATTATGCTACTGAACGGCATAGGAAAGAAGCAGCTCACCGTGGAATCTCGAGTAACTATCAAGAATGCGCATCAGACGGGTAGCCAGATGCACCTGCCACAGAACCTCTACAATTAAATACAGAAGGGTAGTATGAGTATATAAACAATATGTACCCAGTAATATCTAGTCTAACCTCGAAGAAGTAGTGACGAGTGGTTGACTTGATGTTAGAAACTACGCTTTACGCTAGAGGGGGGGGGGTGAATAGCGTATTAATAGAATTTAGCATTTTCTTGCGGAATTTAAACTTTGCAGGAAGTAAAATAAATGCAGAAAAATAAACTTACACAAAGATGTATACTGGTTGGCCACCAACGTGGTTAGTCCAGTCCCCGAGAGACTCTCTCGAGATTTTTCACTATCTTGTTAAGCTTAAGGGTGCTCAACAAACCGTTACACACTTGAGGACACAAGCCTCAAACAGTTGCTCGGAGATCGCAATCTCAAAGACTTCACCCAAGGAAACGCAAGTTCCTTGAAACAAGAGAATCGCAATTCTCTTACAAGTATATCAAATACTTGGACACTCACTTAACTAAAGTACTCCTTATTGAGTAGATATGAGTAAAAGAATATGTTTAAGATCACAACAACTTTAAGCAATAATATGGCTCTCAAAAGCTTTATGAAATGAGTAGAAAATGAAGAACAATTGAATGAAAGCTTATAGCAATGTAATGATCAGTTTGTGTATGTTGTTGTTATTAAAACACTGAAATGAAGCTGTATTTATAGTTGAAAAAGTTGGTTCAACCGTTGTCTAATTGCCAATTAAGAGTTGCTGAAATTACTCAGTGATAATCGATTATTAAGACCAAACAATCGTTATCTGCCAGTCAGTTTAAAATTCAATCCCAGATTTAACGCTTCACAATCGATTATATACAATCTATAATCGATTACTGGCAATATTCAAAATCAGATAATCGATTACACCAAATCCATAATCGATTACTTTAGCAACGTTCTAAAAATCATTTCCGGATTTTAAGCAAAACATCGATTATATAAAATCTATAATCGATTACTTCAGCAACGTTCTAAAAATCATTTCCAGATTTTAAGCAAAACATCGATTATATAAAATCAATAATCGATTACCTTATGGTATTTGAAAATCATTTGACAACGGTCAGCTTCAACAATCGATTGTCCTTTGCCACAATCGATTACTTGTTATTTTCTGAAAATCATAAAACTTACTGTCTCAGTGATAATCGATTATCTAAAGACATAATCGATTACTTAATTAAATTTAAAATCACTGGAAGACATCAACTCAACACAATCGATCACCATTAGTTCATAATCGATTATTTTGAGTATTGAAAAACTTTACCTCAACAACAATCGATTGTCAGTACATAATCGATTATTTTAGCCCAGATTTTTGAGGCATGTTTAGAAAACATTTTGTCTAATGTAAATATGCATGATTTAAAATCTTTTTGACACAGAATTAAATATGCATGATTTTGGAAAATAGTTTTATGAGAGAGGCCATACTATGAGTCAAGTTATAGGATCGAGATTACAATTTAGAACAACTCAATAACAATTGAAAGCTATATCTTGAACTTCAATCTTATTCGCAACCATTGTGCGCTTGTACTTGAATTCCGTCATATATCAATTTTTGCTTCGTTTGTCATTCATCAAAACCTACAAAAGAGTACACGTTTAGTATATTGCATTGAGAACGTGTTTCTAACAATTTCCCCCTTTTTGATAATGGCAAACATTAAGCGGGATATGCAATTTAGGCAAAAGATATTGACAATTCAAGACAAGTAACAATTATGCAATTTTGTTCTTGTTCCCCCTCAATTTAAGAGTTCCCCCTCAATTTTAGCTTATAAGCAATCAATGAATTAAGAGGTGGTGCATACCCGATATCCCGTTTTCTTCCCCCTTTTGCCATTAGCAAAAAAAATAGTAAGGAAAGATGCAAAAAGATGAAATAAACAAGGTTTATTTATTGGAAAAGGGTGCATCAATGGGAACCAAAGAGAATCAACAGCAAAAACCACACAAAACACAAAAAAATTTATTCATTTCCGTCGTTGTCCGCCTCGTTATCCGGCGCTGCTTCAAAAGGAACGAGAGCTGCATATGGATAATTGACATGATCAAAGTATCCATGGATCTCATGAGTGAGTTGAGCAAGCTGGTCGGATATGGTTTGGAGAGTAGGCTCTTGGGACGAACGAGCACGACGGGGTGGACGACTTGAAGAATGAGCTGGAGCATGATCACCATCATGATGGAAAGAAGACTCCGAGATTTCCCAAATTTTGGTACTCCTTTTGAGAGGACCATTTTCCGTGACAAATCCGGATGCTTCAAGGAAGTTCATAATGAGGAGGGCATAAGGAAGAGGCATGTCATCACCGATGGCATCGAGCATATGAATTTTGATGAGCCGACACCAATTTATTTTGGCTCCGGTGACAATGGCATGCAGAAGTTTGGTATCCTCCTGGGAGATGGTGGTGTGATTGTGCCGTCTAGGCTTGAGGACTCGGGTGATGAAGTAAAGAATCAACCGGTAGTTTGGATCCATTCCTGTTATGGTAGGACGACGGGTAGAGATAGATGGATCATAGGAGGTTATACCGGCTTGGTGGAGAAGGATGGTTTCATCAAAGAGAGCCCCGGCCTTATCAATATACCGGTAAAGGTCTTCACCTTCATTTGGAAGGCGGGCAATGGTGTGGAGATTCTCTTCAGAGAGAAGAATTTGAACCCCATTAATGGAGGTGACAAGTTCGCCATCTTCATCTTTATGGAGGTTAGAGTAAAAAGCTTGAACGAGAGTTGTGTTTATGTGAGGATGAGTGAGAAGCAAGAAGTCATATAGTTGACACTCCTTTAACATATTTGCGGCAGGGGTGAAAGGCTCAAGGAGTTTACTATTTGAGAACCGAGGAGGAAGAATGGTGCGTTTCTCAAATTTTGATAGGAACCTTGTGAGTTCATTTTCAGTTTCAAAGAACAAGACGGAACCGTCTTGGTATGGAAAATTTAAAGGAGGAGGGGCGGTTGAGGCTGATGCGCCATGTTTGGATCGGGAACGTTTTGAAGATCGTCCAGACATGTTAGGAGAAAGACTGCTGGAATTTGACAAAGAAAATAGAAGAGATTTAGCTTTTGAATACTAGAGATAGTGCTTGAGTGGGTGAATGTGAGCTCTTATGATGCCTATTTATAGAGGAAAGGATTATCAAGCATTGAATGGAGACATTTGCTGAGATTTTGGTTTAGGAGCAGTCAGAAAACGGTAAGAATTAAAATTACTGACCGTTAGATAATCGATTATTGAACTGAAATAATCGATTGTATTTACTGTTTGATTGATATTTTGAATCTGACAAATCGATTCTTGAGTCAAACGGTAAAAAATTTGAATGAAATAATCGATTGTTAAATTTTGGTAATCGATTATGGAGCATTTAAGACCTGACAGGAATCGATTGAGGAGCCAAATAATCGATTGTATGAAAAAATAATCGATTGTTGTAGAAAGCATTGCTGAATGACTGAGGCGGAAATCGATTATTCAATTTAGGAAGTAAAAAATTAAACACAGATGCATAATAGTAATCAGTCATAAACAATCGATTATTGATACTGATAATCAATGTACTGCTCAGAAAATAATCGATTAGTGGCTTGAAATAGTCGATTATTTTGTGCTAAGACTTCATAATTCCCCCTACCTTTGGGGTGGTACCTGCAAAATAGATTTAAACGTCTCCGACGCTCAAGTTAGTAATTTATAGCGAAATTAATAAATTACACTAGTGTTAACAAGTAATGCCGTGAACTCTTAAGAATTGTGTCCTAGAGTGTTCTTAAGAGAGTTTCGGGTACTTACCTTTTCTCCAACATCGCCAATTACCTGTTCGAGAGGATGATCCTTGATCGTTCTCCACTCGTTAGGCGTATTTATTCCTTTTTCTAATTGTGGCGCTTCTTCCGTTGGTTGTTCCCCAATTTCATTTTTGTTTTCCTTTGAAGGTTCTTCTTGGATTTTATCTTTCAAGCTATCCAAGATACCTGCAAGATCAAAACCGGATTCCTTTCTCGCCAAGCGAGTATTATCTTCGGAAAACACAACATGAGGGGATTCCTCCACAATTTGGGTTCTTTTGTTAAAGATCCTGTATGCTTTGCTACGTGAGGAATAACCAATGAAAATACCTTCATCCGATTTAGCATCAAGCTTACCCAATTGGTCCTTGCCATTATTATGAACAAAACATTTACAACCAAAAACACGTAAATGAGAAATGTTGGGTTTTCTACCCTTATAAAGTTCATATGGGGTTTTCATGAGTATCGGCCGAATTGCTACTCTATTTAAAACATAGCAAGCGGTACTCACGGCGTCCGCCCAAAAGTATTTGGGAATCTTAGCTTCGTCGAGCATGGTTCTTGCCGTCTCTTCGAGACACCTATTTTTCCTTTCCACCACCCCATTTTGTTGTGGTGTCCGTGGAGCGGAAAAGGTGTGTTCGATTCCGAGTTCGTCACAAAAATCCGCAAAGAGATTGTGATCAAACTCTCCCCCATGATCACTTCTAATCGAAGTGACGGTCGATTCCTTTTCGTTTTGAACACGCTTAAGGAAATACTTGAAATTTTGAAAAGCATCACTTTTATTTGCAAGAAATAGAGTCCAAGTAAATCTAGAAAAGTCATCAACAATTACAAAAACATATTTATTTTTACCAAGACTTTCAATACGAGAGGGACCAAATAAATCCATGTGAAGTAATTGCAAAGGTCTAGACGTTGAAACAATATTCTTGGATTTGAAAGATGCTTTGGTTTGCTTCCCTTTTTGACAAGAATCGCAAATAGAATCATTTTCAAACTTTAAACTGGGAAGACCAACTACTAAGTTTTGAGAAAGAAGCTTGTTCAAAAGATGCATGTTCATGTGTGCTACTCTACGATGCCATAGCCAAGAGTTATCCTCTTTGCTTATTAAACAATCAACATATTCGGGTGAGGAGTTTGCAAGATCAACCATATAGATATTATCAATTCTAAAACCACGAAGTATGATCTTGAAATCACTACGTCTAAATACAAGACATTCATCCGAATCAAATAGAGCAAGATTTCCCTTGTCACATAATTGGCTTATGCTCAAGAGATTATGCTTCAAACCTTTCACAAGTAGTATATGTTTAATAGAGGAGTTTTCGTCCTTACCGACCGAACCAATGCCGATGATTTTTCCTTTATTGTTATCACCAAATATGACACTTCCTCCTTCTTTGTGCTCTAGTTGAAGGAATTTGGATTCATCTCCCGTCATGTGTTTGGAGCATCCACTATCAAGGTACCATAGTACACTTGATCCCTTCAAGCACACCTACAAAACAAATTAATGTTCTTTAGGTACCCATGCCATCTTGGGTCCTTGAACATGTTATAATGATGCAATTGATTTATATGTCTATGACGAGTAAAGCAAGCGGGAGCAATATGACCAATACGTCTACAATAATGACAAGTCACGTTGGGATTATGCATTTTTCTAGGTACATAGTAACTAGATGAATGAAGGTTGCTTACTCTACTTTTAACACCATTGTTTCTCCTATTATGAGCTCTAGGAGGTTCACAAGTTTGTCTAAAATATGCATCATTTCTAGAATATCTATTTCTAGGTGGAAGGTCATTTCTTGGTCTTCTAAATTGTTCAAGGTTTGGCCTAAAATATGCATCATTTCTAGGTCTTCTAGCATTTTCACTATTTGGTCTAACATGCAAGTTATTTCTAGGATTTCTACTTCTAGGATAAGCATTTCGGTTATTAGTCCTAGGTTGAGCTCTAGGTTGTTGTGGTTTAGCACCAACCTTTTCTTCATTCTTGAATCCTATTCCATGTTTAGTTGATTTTAGATTAACAAGCACATCATTCAAGTTTTTATGCGAAGAATTAAACTTATCTAATGTGCCTTTAAGTCTAGCTACTTCATTCTTAAGAAGCACACAAGAAGAACAGTTTCTAGTAGAACCTTCAGGTTTATCAGCACTTCTTTTTCCATAAAACTTGTTTTCCTCTTTTAGCTTCTCATTTTCGAAAACCAGTTTTTCTAATTCTTTTTCTTTTAATGAAAGCTGTGTTTGAAAATCTTTTTCTTTTAGAGAAGCGCTTTCTTTAACACTTTTGACAGTTTTTGAAGCATTGATAAATTCAGCATATAGTTCATCAAAAGCATTTCTCATTTCATCAAGAGTAAAGAAATTTTGAGAAGAGATTTGACTTACCTCGTCTTTGCTGTCTTCTTGAGCCATGAGACATAAATTTGTTGCTTCATCGTCTTCTTCTTCGCTTGCTTCATCTCCGGAATCTCCTCCCCAAGAGATGTATGCACGTTGCTTTTTGAAGGGTTTCTTCTCCTTTTTGATGTTAGGGCAATTTGATTTTATGTGCCCGGTTTCTCCGCATTCATAGCATTTTAGTTGATCGCCTTGCTTTTTGTTCTTGCGTTCATACTCTTTGCGCATGAATTTTTGAAACCTTTTCATAACGAGTCCAAACTCGTTGTCACCTTCCTCATCAATTTGTGGTTGGCTAGCCTTTAGAGCAATCCTTTGCCTTCTTTGATCATCAACAAACGGGTTAAGTATAGTTGATTCATAGGTTTTGAGATTACCTCTTAATGCGTCAATTGTGACATTTGTGATGCCAATGGATTCTTGGATTGCATCGGCCTTTGATCGCCATGCTGGAGTGAGACTTCTGAGGATCTTCCGGACAAGTTCTCTATCCGTAAACGTTTTTTTGAGGGCGTGTAGATCATTCACGATCATTGAGAATCGCTCAAACATTTCGTCTACTTTCTCTCCTTCCTTCATGTGGAATAGTTCATAAGAGTGAGTTAAGAAATCAATTTTAGCTTCTCGTACCTGGTCGGTTCCTTCGTATGTCACTTCAAGCTTATCCCACATTTCTTTTGCTGTTTTGCAACATGATATCTTCCTGTAGTCGTTAGCATTAACAGCACAATATAATAAATTTATAGCTTTGGCATTATTTTGAACCTTACGAATATCCTCCGCGGTATATTCCTCTTCGGTCTTTGGAACCCATTCGTCTTCCACCTTCTTGGTTGGAATTTGGTTTCCATTGGTGAATACTTTCCACAAATGAAAGCTATTTGATTGTACAAAGATTTGCATCCTCTCCTTCCAGTATGAGTAGTTTGTGCCGTTGAATAGAGGAGGTCGTGTAGAGCATTGTCCTTCTTCAATTCCTGCAAAAGAGTCAAGAGTAGAAGCCATGGATGGTTCTCTCAAACGGTTAAGTTTTCAGAGAGTTGGGCTCTGATACCAATTGTTAGAAACTACGCTTTACGCTAGAGGGGGGGTGAATAGCGTATTAATAGAATTTAGCGTTTTCTTGCGGAATTTAAACTTTGCAGGAAGTAAAATAAATGCAGAAAAATAAACTTACACAAAGTTGTATACTGGTTGGCCACCAACGTGGTTAGTCCAGTCCCCGAGAGACTCTCTCGAGATTTTTTACTATCTTGTTAAGCTTAAGGGTGCTCAACAAACCGTTACACACTTGAGGACACAAGCCTCAAACAGTTGCTCGGAGATCGCAATCTCAAAGACTTCACCCAAGGAAACGCAAGTTCCTTGAAACAAGAGAATCGCAATTCTCTTACAAGTATATCAAATACTTGGACACTCACTTAACTAAAGTACTCCTTATTGAGTAGATATGAGTAAAAGAATATGCTCAAGATCACAACAACTTTAAGAAATAATATGGCTCTCAAAAGCTTTATGAAATGAGTAGAAAATGAAGAACAATTGAATGAAAGCTTATAGCAATGTAATGATCAGTTTGTGTATGTTGTTGTTATTAAAGCACTGAAATGAAGCTGTATTTATAGTTGAAAAAGTTGGTTCAACCGTTGTCTAATTGCCAATTAAGAGTTGCTGAAATTACTCAGTGATAATCGATTATTAAGACCAAACAATCGATTATCTGCCAGTCAGTTTAAAATTCAATCCCAGATTTAACGCTTCACAATCGATTATATACAATCTATAATCGATTATTGGCAATATTCAAAATCAGATAATCGATTACACCAAATCCATAATCGATTACTTTAGCAACGTTCTAAAAATCATTTGCGGATTTTAAGCAAAAGATCGATTATATAAAATCTATAATCGATTACTTCAGCAACGTTCTAAAATCATTTCCAGATTTTAAGCAAAACATCGATTATATAAAATCAATAATCGATTACCTTATGGTATTTGAAAATCATTTGACAACGGTCAGCTTCAACAATCGATTGTCCTTTGCCACAATCGATTACTTGTTATTTTCTGAAAATCATAAAACTTACTGTCTCAGTGATAATCGATTATCTAAAGACATAATCGATTACTTAATTAAATTTAAAATTACTGGAAGACATCAACTCAACACAATCGATCACCATTAGTTCATAATCGATATTTTGAGTATTGAAAAACTTTACCTCAACAACAATCGATTGTCAGTATATAATCGATTATTTTAGCCCAGATTTTTGAGGCATGTTTAGAAAACATTTTGTCTAATGTAAATATGCATGATTTAAAATCTTTTTGACACAGAATTAAATATGCATGATTTTGGAAAATAGTTTTATGAGAGAGGCCATACTATGAGTCAAGTTATAGGATCGAGATTACAATTTAGAACAACTCAATAACAATTGAAAGCTATATCTTGAACTTCAATCTTATTCGCAACCATTGTGCGCTTGTACTTGAATTCCGTCATATATCAATTTTTGCTTCGTTTGTCATTCATCAAAACCTACAAAAGAGTACACGTTTAGTATATTGCATTGAGAACGTGTTTCTAACACTTGACACTTACTAGGGTCAATAATATCATAATATGAGGTTCAATATGTCAATTCACAATGTACATAGATAGAAACAAGTTCAACTAAGAAATAATACTGAAAACTTTCTCATCAATTAATAAGTCTAGGCATTTCCTTCTTTTAAACAAGCAGTCTTTCAAACAATAAATTATACGGATTATAAGAGGTCTGGTTCAATTATCACACAATTTTTGCCGAGGACGTTCTACCCGATCGATCATAAATAAACTGTGCACTGGCGAGGGTCGAACGACTTGAACTATATATATATATATATATATATATATATATATATATATATATATATATATATATATATATATATATATATATATATATATATATATATATATATATATATATATATATATATATATATATATATATATATATATATATAGTTACCAATCTTCCGAGGCAAATGACCCGCTCCCATGAGAGTAGTAGAATAATCATCCCGCTCACGGAATGTTCTTGCGATGTAGTTAAGTATAAATACAACTTAAATGCTCCTTTAATTCTTTTCAAAATAATTATTTACTTGAAATCCTAACATTTCTCAACGCGGTGTCAATCAATGCAATTCAACAACTTACGATCATATAACAATACCCACAACGCATAGTGTAAGCCTAAATCTATCCAGACATATCAGGAATAGTAGCCACGTACAGACTCTCATCACTTCATGCGTATGCGGCACCCCACAATCAAATCACACATTAGTTAAGTTTACCTATGTGGAGATTTTCCTTTTACAAGTTTAGAAGAGAGACTTGCCTCGCTTCACGGCCTACTTTCCGATCCAAGCTTAAGCCCAAACCCTCAATTTGGTGCCAAACACTCCAAAACTATCCAAATAGCATAGAAACTAATCAATACAGGCATAAAAGTTCATATCCCAACCATTAGAGTGATTCCCCAATCCGAATTACAAGATTTCTACAATTCGTCCTCGGGCCCACGTGCTCGGATTCCAAAAGTTTTTGAAGAAAGTTGCTACCCATAGCTTAAGGATTGAAAATATATGATTTTTACTCCATTTCATAATAACTTTTGTGGCTTTCTTATGTTTATAAAAAAACCCTAGGATTTACTCGAATCTCATAATTTTCACTAATTTTTAGTGTGTTAATCTATCCAAAACTCAAGTATTAAACTCACATTAAGTAGAAATAACTTACGTGACAATGCTAGGTTGAAATCCCCTATTTGAAAGCTCCCCAATCCCCAAGCGTAGAAGTAAAATGAAATAAATGACCTAAGTCGCATTATTAAAACTTGTGTCCAGGCCTGATATCGCATTTGCGACATCTGGTTCGCAAATGCGAAGTCGCAATTGCGACATTAGGTTTGCATATGCAAAGTCATAATTGCGACATCAGGTTCACAAATGCGAAGTCACAATTGCGACAAAATGATTGCAAATGCGAATTGTGCCTCCCTCTGCCTTGATCGCAAATACGACAGAAGGGTCGCAAATGCGGACCCTGCTGTGTTCGCAAATGCAACCACTGCCCCAGCGAGGATTCATCTCAATTGTGGTGCTTTCCTCGCAAATGCGAACATTTCCTTGCATTTGTGAGACCTGCAACTTTTCCTAGAAACACCAGAAACTAGGGTGTTTTTCACCCCCAACTCACGTGTGAAACTCACCCGAACCCTCGGAGCTCCACTCCTAATACTCATACAAGCCCAACAACATCGTATTAACTTGATTGAGTGATCAAATCGTTGAAATAACATCTAAAACTATGGATTTAACACAAAAATGCATGAAATCTTTAAGAACATTTAAAATTCCTATTTTTACAACCGGACGCCCGAATCACGTCAAATCAGTCCCTCCTCTCACCAAATTTTACAGACAAGACTTGAATATTATATTGGACCTGTACCGAACTCCATAACCAACATACGGTCCAATACCAACATGATCAAGCGTTATTCAATTTCTTTAAATCCTTAGATTTTCAGTTTAACAATTTTTAACAAAATATTATTACTCGGGCTAGGGACCTGGAATTCGATTTCGGACATACGCATAGGTCCCATATTTTATTACGGACCGTCCAGGACCGTTAAAACAGAAGCCCAGGTCCGTTTACTGAAAATGCTGACCAAAGTCAAACTTAGCCTTTTAAGCGAACCTTAAGGAACTAAATGTTCCGATTTCAATCCAAACTGTTACAAATCCCGAACCTACCATCCCCGCAAGTCATAAATTAGTTAAAGAAAGTACAAGAAGTATTATTTATAGGAACGAGGTTCTAGAAAGAAAAATGACCAATCGGGTCGTTACATTCTCCACCTCTTAAATAAACGTTCGTCCTCAAATAGACATAGAAAAATACCCGAGCTAGGGAAAAGATAGGGTATCTGCTCCGCATGTCCTTCTCATACTCCCAGGTCGCCTCCTCGACTAGTTCACCCATCACTGGGCCTTTACCGTGGAAATCCTCTTGGATCTCAACTGGTGATCTTGCCTATCAATAATGGCAAATGGCTCATCCTCATAACCAAAACTCTCATCCAGCTTAATAGTACGGAAGTCTAGCATATGAGACAAGTCGGTGTGATACCTCTAAAGCATAGACACATGAAAAACTAGATGAACTCCTCATATGTTAAGAGGTAAAGCAAACACATAAATAATTTCCCCAACTCGCCTCAATAGCTCAATGGGCCAATAAACCTTGGGCTCAACTTGACTTTCTTCCCGAATCTCATGATACCCTTCATCAGCGAGACTTTCAAGCGAACCTTCTCTGCTACATCGTACGCCTTCTGATCCTTACAACTCTTCTATCTGGACTGACATGTGCGGAGCCTTTCCTGGATCAGCTTCATCTTTTCTAAAGCATCTTTCACCAAATCTGTGTCATACAACTTAGCTTCCCCGAGATCAAACCACACGATAGGAGAACGACATTGCTGGCCATATAAAGCCTCAAATGGAGCCAGCTCGATGCTGGACTAATAATTGTTGTTGTAATCAAACTTGGCCAAAAGCAAGAACCGATTGTCGCGCCCCTTTTGCTCGCAAAATCGAGTTTATGACATTTGAGAGGACAACTCGTTCCCTTTTGGGAATTGGGTTTGAATTGAAGAGTCGCCACCTAATTGTTCAAGTGCATTGGAACACTATGAAGGGTTTGATTTAGAAAAATTAGAGATTGGATAAGGGCTTGAAATTATCCCGAGGGGAATGTGTTAGGAACCCCTCAGGATCCACTAATGTGGTTTCCGACCATACTATAATTGTCACTTTAAATAACATGTAGGCAAGTAAGACTTTCAAATAAGAGGGGATTTTCACGTAATGGTTGCAAATAAATGAAGTTAAAAAGAAACGAAAGAAAAGGCTGAATTTTGAGAAGAATAGTTAGAAATGTGAAAGTAAACCATGAAATAAACAAGTAAAAGGGAAGGAGGTCCTAGGCTTTTAAATAATATGGATCACCCCACACAACATCCGGTAATCATTCCTCGATGAGGAGTTACATGAGATGTTATCACGTGGTCATCATATACATATCTACCGTTTTCCACCCCGTTTAGGTATTATGGCGCGGAATGGTCTTGCTTACTTATTGCATGCTATTACCCACCCCAATCCTATCAATCCAGGAGGCACTTGGGACTAATAATCCTAAAGGGAAGGTTAATTGGGCTTTTATGGATTTAAAGGTAAAAATTCTAAGGCAACAATCAAAAACACATATAACAAATCTGGGGAAAGCACATCGACAAATAAGGCTCAAACATACCTTCTTAGATCAAAGAAAAGCATATAGTTTAGCATGTCTTGCACGTAGTGATTAAGGTTTGATTAAACTTAAAGGTTAAAGCATGCTGATTTATCACATATTTTTCAGATAAGAAGTTAGAATTAGACCTGCCTGCTGGTTGTAATTAATAAAGACTGGTGCATTTATTACTTTTACCCTAAAGCTTGCCTAAGCGTTAAACGAAAACCTATAGGCATGATATCTACTGGTTTAGAAAAAAGATGAAACAACTACATACTGATTTTAGAAAAGTTTCCAAATTGTTAAAAAATATGCGAGTTATAAGTTCTGCAGGCACTAGACATTGGTTTTAGACTTATAAGCGAGCGAAACTTTTTCAGACTTGGTTATTAGTCATATAGGCATGCTTTCTATGTGTTGTTTGTTTTATCCGTATATATAGACATAGTAAAGATGCAAAAATCCTGTAGGCATGACATCAAGATGCATTTGATTATTTTAAATCCCTATAAACACATATGCCTAATGAAAGATGCATATGCAGGATTCATATTTCCGTTTCAATATAGACATGGTATCTATTTGAGATAATGCATAATTCTATAGACATGGTGTCTAATGTGACTGCACAAATTCAGAGAGAAACTTGTATAGGCAGGATATCTATACGAATGTAGAATTCATAAACCTGAAGGCAGGATGACGTCCTAGGCCATGAAGCTTGTGATAAAGGATTCTCAGGACATGAAATAATGCTCTCGGGCTATAAAATTATGCCTCATAGCTATTATGCCTTTGAATAATGATTTGCAAAAGATAAAATGGGTCCTCAGGCCATGACATGGCGTTCTCTTGCTATGCAAATGGTGCCTCCGAACAATGATGCCTGCTTTGCTCAAAGTTTCATTTACTTTAGAAGCATAAAACATTAAAAATAAATCCAAAGACTAAAGGAATAAAATATAAGTGACACCAGTTATAGATTAAAAGGAGGATGATGAAAATTTTTAATTAATGATATTGGTTTGGTCTGCCTCTCCATGGAGAGGTTCAAAGCCTTACAATGATGTATTTACTCCTCTTTTAGAAAGAGATATGAAGAAGAAGAAGTAACCTCTTTTTAGGGTTCTTTCTCTTAGTATTGATAGCTAGGAGATCTGCCAGCTGGTATTAAGGAGTTGGGACCTCGTGAGGACGGCCTGGCCGTGGCCTTAGTTGTCAAATTGGATAACTACCCGATAATCTTGTGAATAAATGGCCATACCATTTATTAGCCATAAATAGACTTTAATAAATGCGTCGATCTCATTCATTATCATGAGGTCAGGTTTTGACCCATACATATAGTCCCTCCTCTTAATGTGGTCGGGCTCGGGCCGAGCTCGATGAGTGGATTCCGACAATAGCCGTGGCAGTTTACGTGATGAGGTCGATCGTAACCCATAGTTCCTCGGAAATGGACGTAACCATTTTTTACTTGGGAGGTGGTCGTAGCCGTTTTTTGATTTAGAAATGGTCGTAGCCATTTTATCTGTTTGAGATGGCCGTAGACGTTTTTACATTCTGAGATGGCCGTAGCCATTTTTGATTTAGAAATAGTTGTAGCCGTTTTATCTGTTGGAGATGGCCGTAGCCATTTGTACCTTCTGAGATGGCCGTAGCCATATTTGATTTGGAGATGGCCATAGTCATTTTTACTTCTTTGATGGCCGTAGTCTTTTAATCTTTTAGCGGTGGCCGTAGCCGTTTTTGATTTAGAAATGGCCGTAATCGTTTTATTTGTTGGAGATGGTCGTAGCCATTTTTTCCTTCTGAGATGGCCGTAGCCATTTTTGATTTGGAGATGGCCATAGCCATATTTACTTCTGAGATGGTCGTTGCCATTTTTAGTTCAGAGATTGCCGTAGCCTTTTATACGTGTGTGGGAAGAGTATGATGACGCTTATCGCGTTATAAGGGGAACATCATATGCAAGGTGACGCTCGGGGCGTGCCTCTGGAACCTTGGGGTTGTCATAACTGTTTCATGGGGGACATATTGATTGACAGTTGAATGACCGTTCAATGGTTTCTGCCATGATGGTGCCCGTTACCGTAGGTCTGAGCCGTTTTGCGGTTGGTCGGGTAGTTAATGGTGACCTTTGGGATTTGTGAGGGTTTTCCTATAAATAAGGGGTTGTATCGCTCAGTTCTCACTTTTTCGATTCATGTCTAAGTGGAATTCTGAGGGAGATAAGCTTTCTTGCTTTCAGATTGTCTGGTTTTTCAGTTCTTGTTAATTCATTCTCCGTCATTCTTGTCAGATCTTCGTTCTCTTATTTTTTCGGGGAATTTTACCGTCTTCTTTCTGTTATATTAATAATGGCGAGCAGTTCCCGTTTCGGTGCAGTTCCGGTGGCGGTTGCGGCGGAAGAAGGTCCATCTACGGTGGTGGGAGCCACTGATTCGGCGACCGTTGATCTGTTCCCGTCGGTGACCGACATCCTTTCCCTTCCCGGCCGTCCGGCGACTGATTTTACCGAACCTCAGGGAGAAGATCAAGTGGGCAAGGCTCCATTGATGAGGGAGGTTGGCTTAGCTAAACTGAGGGAGCAATGTGAGATTCCTCGCTTTGCCGACATCGTCTTGGCCAGGAGCGGCGACAGGGTGCATGTCGACCACCGAGGGTACTGCGTCTTCTACGCCTACCCTTTTAGGCTGGGATTTAGGCTTCCTCTCCCATTGTTGGTGGTGGAGCTTTGCCGCTATTACTGGGTATGCCCTGGTCAGCTCGTCCCTTCCTATTACAAATTATTTCCGATGCTGATTAAATATGCAGAGTGCACGGAGGGAAGTTACACTTGGGCACGTGTTGACTCTGTACGCTCCTCAGAGGATACATGGCACTATGATGTTGTTTCCTCGAGGGACCGATGGCTTGACTGTGGAGCTCGATGATGAGGTCGCTACTCGTCCCTTCGAGTATTTCTTTTACATTTAGGACCGAGCACCTGGTGGCGTATGCCACTGACTTCCCGGCGGAGTGGAACCATGCACGTAAGTTTCTCTTATGCTGGCCTTGATTTCTTTTAGGTAGAGAGTTCTGCTTTATGTTTGTACGTAACGATCTTCTTATTGTGTCGAAGCGGGAGGTGCGCCACCGGTGCCAATTTCAGGCATCCACGAGTGGACTGAGACCGTTCTCCCTCTAACAACGGGGACTCGCACGTGGGCATCTTTCTGGGAGGCCCATGGCCGTAGCCGGCTTCTGGTAAAAATATGATTTATTGATTATTGATTTTTCTTTGCAATCATTAGTTCCTCTGACCTAACCCTTTTTCTTTGGTTGGTTGGAATGACCACGGCGCAGGAGGGCTCCTAAGCTTGCTTTCCGTAGGCTGGGGGCGACTGCCCGAATGATCACAATGCCAACACCTCGTTCGGTTTTGAGGGCGACTTCGGTGGAGTCTTCAGCTGCACACTCTCCGGTACGGCCCCGTGCCCCGAGTTGGGGAGTCTCCAGGGGTCGTACGTTCCAGGGCGGAGCAATAGCCGAATGGAGATTAAGAAGAAGATGAGAGGCCGCTGGCTCGGTGTAGGGTGGCATTCACCCCGGCCCTCCCAGTGGTGATCAATTTAGATTCTTCGCCATCGGCGGAGGAGGGGGGTGCAGCGGACCTCGCACCAGAAGGTGAGTGCTCTGTGGGGTTTGCCCCGGTTGGCTTAGGCTAAGGTGATACAGTCGCTTCAGCGGCTCAAGTTTCTGTTCCTGTTGCTGTGAGGGAAGGTTGTTCCTCGGCAACTATTTTGGTGGAGACGGTAGGCGTCGATGTCTCGGCGAATATGGGCGCGTCGACGTCTCGGCCGGCGGAAGCCTCAACTTCTGGGGTGGAAGGTGGAAGGGGCGTTTCAGGATAGGGGGATGATTCGGAGTCCGATATGAATCCAGAGGACATCCTTCTTGCTCAGAAGGGTTATACCCGCTCGGCCGTGCAAGTCGAGGGGGATTATCGTTATTTAGAGATTTCAAACGGCCTGAACCTGTTGCTCGAGGAGGAAAACCTAGTGATGATGTTCGGGTTCCTGTGCTTGGAAGTGGAGAGCATGTCCGTGATGGACATTTCAGACGTTAGACTGATGGGCGAGGTGGCTGCTCTAATTATAAAGGTATGTGCTAAAAGCTTCGGTTTGTTCTCTTTCTTAGCATGCCTTCTCGTGATAACCTTTACTCTGTTCGTTGTAGACATTTTTGCTGGAGGTGGAGAACATTAGGAGGGCTAATGGTCGTTTGGTGCTTTTTGTGCCGCTATTTGGGAATTATTGCTGTTACCATGACCGGTGCTGTGGCCAGCCCGAGCGCGTATGGAACGACCCACGGAACAAGGAGTTGGTAGAAGAGCTAGCACGGAGGGAGCTTCACTTGCAAAAGACCCTTAGCAGGGTATCCAGTCTTGAGGAGCAGCTCCGCCAGGTGAACGAAGGGGCGGATATTGAGATGAGGGTCTGGGTGCAGCGGTGGAGGCCGCTGAGGCTTATACTAGGTAGGTGGCTGCCCTGGAATCTGAGGCCGCCACTTCAAGGAGACAGACATAGGACGCCCTAGCGAAGGTTGAGGCACCGTAGGCGACCAACCGTGCCCAGGAAAGGGAGAGTGGATTAGAGAGGGTCGCCGTTGCTTTTCGAGAACGATTTGAAGGGCGTATTGCCGTCTGCGATCGGGATGTCCGTGCTGCGGCAGATCGGATTGTGGCCTTGGAGGCCAAGAACCAGCGCCTGAGGTATCAGACTGCTGCTTTTGGTCCTGCTCGCGAGCTTTGGACGTATGCCGAGGCTCAGCTCGACGTGTACATGCTCCTGTGGGAGGCTGGATCATGTCTGAAGCCACTTATGAGGAGGCATGCCAAAAGGCTCGTGAAGCCCGCCTTGACTGTGGTTTTGACCTTCTACCACCGGGGGAGATGATGGCGCTGAGGTCGCTGATAATGCCGAGGGGGCGCTGGGGGCGTCGAGTGAAAAAATTTGTAATATTTGATTAGTTTTTGTTCTCTTTTTTCTCTTTTTTTATTTGCCGGCCTTGGGCAAATTTAATTGGGGGTAACCCCGTATAAATATTGTGAATATATGAGGTTTTTTTATTTTCTGTCTGTTTTGTGTTGAATACATTATATATATTTTTTTGTGCCCATTTGCAAGGGTTTTGCTTTAGAGTTCTTCTGGTGGGAATGTTAATAGTCTCAACCGGTTAAGTGATTTCGACCATTGTATGAGCGGCCCTTCTCCTTAGGAGGCGATTGATGCGGATGCCTTGGCCATAGATAGACGCTCTTGGTCATCACCTTCCTCCACTTGGGAGAGTGGGTTGTAGTCGTGTCTAGGCAGTGGCGGCACATAGCCTTAGTCCTAGTTAGGGCTTAGTTGGGCTACTAGCTGTGGTAAGGTAAAGCACGGCCTGGTAATTTGAATTGGACCGAGCTTTGCCCGGGTCAACACTTTTATTTGAGTTTGTCGTACTTACTTGAACGGCGAGGCGCTTGACCCGACCTGGGGATTTTCTATGGTTGAGTTTGCGGCATTTGTGATAGAGGTGTGTATCCTGAGTTCTGGTTCGCCCCACAGTTGAATGCTTTTGTACTTTATAGTGGTGGAAGCATTTGGCCCGACACCTAGTCTAACTCGTAGTCAGACTTTTGGATGCACGCATGTAGCCTGAGCTCTCATTCAACCATAGTTCAAACTTTGTAGCTTTTGAAGGTGCGTAGTCTAAGTCCCAGTTCGACGTAGTTGAACTTTTTGTGCGAAGGCACATGGCCTCTACTGCCATTCAACCGTATTTGAATTTTTATGTGAAGGCACACAACCTGAGTCGAAGGCGCATAGCCTGAGTCCCAGTTCGACCGTAGTTGAACTTTTTGTGTGAATGCACATAGCCTGAATTGCCGTTCAACCGTAGTTGAACCATTGTAATATTTAAAGTCGAAGGCACATAGCATGAGTCCCGTTTAAATCGTAGTTTAATCTTTATGTGAAGGCGCGTAGCCTGTATTGCTTTCAATAATAGTTGAACTTTTATAATATTTGAAGGTGCGTAGCCTGTGTCGAAGGCGCATAGCCTGAACTGAATGCGCATAGGCTGAATTGCCGTTCAACTATAGTTGAACTTTTATAATATTTGAAGGCACATAGCTTGTGTCGAAGGCGCATTTCCTGAACTGAAGGCGCATAGCTTGAATTGTCGTTCAACCGTAGTTGAACTTTTTAAATATTTGAAGGCGCGTAGCCTGTGTCGAAGGCTCATAGCATGTATTGTTGTTCAACCGTAGTTGAATCTATATAATATTTGAAGGCGCGTAGCCTGTGTCGGAGGCGCATAGCCTGAACTGAAGGCGCATAGCCTGAATTGCCGTTCAACCGTAGTTGAACTTTTATAATATTTGAAGGCGCGTAGCCTGTGTCGGAGGCGCATAGCCTGAACTGAAGGCGCATAGCCTGTATTGTTGTTCAACCGTAGTTGAATCTTTATAATATTTGAAGGCACATGGCCTGTGTCAAAGGCGCATATCCTGAACTGAAGGCGCATAGCCTGAATTGCTGTTCAACCGTAGTTGAATCTTTATAATATTTGAAGGCGCGTAGCCTGTGTTGAAGGCGCATCTTGAGTCCCAGTTCAACTGTAGTTGAACCTTTATGTAAAGGCGCGTAGCCCGTGCTGACGTTCAACCGCTGTTGAACCTTTGTGATTTTTCCCACATAACCCGCTTCGTGCTGGGGGTTGGGATTTGATTCTGGTTTCCATATCTTTCCTAGTTTGCATTTGTGGTTTTTCTTTCCCGGCTCGCTCGTATTGCTGAAGTGCTTTGAGGTACGCTTTTATGTTGTCCTCCTTTTTGGTAGGGTCCCACGTGGAAAGAAAAATGGTGAGGTACGTTGAGCTCATTTCTCCCATAGAGACGGGGGATTTGCTTCTTCTTCTTCTTCTTCCCTTCGCTCGAAGATGAGAGGGTGTGGAATCAAGCTCTTCTCGAGTTTTTTGACTTCCTATGAGCCGATACGTCGCTTGGGCTCGCTTGAGCTGGGTTGTTCATTTTTCCTTTCTAGTCTAAGGATAATCTACGCGATTCTGCTATGAAATCCCTACAAACAGCGCCAATTTGTTTTGATCAAAGTTTTCATTTACTTTAGAAGCATAAAACAATAAAAATAAACGGAGGGCCAATTATAGCAGATTATAAAAAAATCAAGGACTAAAGGAATAAAATATAAGAGACACCAGTTATAGATTAAAGGGAGGATGATGAAGATCTTTTATTAATGATATTGGTTTGGTCTGCCTCTCCACGGAGAGGTTCAGAGCCTTACAATGATGTATTTACTCCTCTTTTAGAAGGAGATATGAAGAAGAAGAAGCAGCCCCCTTTTAGGGTTCCTTCTCTTAGTATTTATAGCTAGGAGATCTGCGAGCTGGCGCCAAGGAGTTGGGACCGCATAGAGGGGACGCCCTCGTGAGGACGGCCAAGCCGTGGCCTTAGTTGTCAAATTGGATAACTACCCGATTATCTTGTGAATAAATGGCCATACCATTTATTAGCCATAAATAGACTTTATTAAATGCGTCGATCTCATTCATTATCATGAGGTCAGGTTTTGATCCATACAACGCCCTTGGACAATTTGGCGATCTTTTAGCCCATGAAATGCAATGGTGGTGATCTTTCATCCAATGAAAGGAAATACCTTGCGATCTTTGAGCAAGTGCAGATGTGAGATAAAGGTGGTGATATTTCAGTCGATGCAAGATGTAAATAAGGGTGGCGATATTTCAGCCATGAAAAACGTAAATAAAAGTGGCGATCTTTCATCCATGCAAGAATGTAAATAAAGTGGCGATCTTTCAACCGACGCAATGCAGAAGGTAGCGATCTTTCAGCCGATGCAGAACGTAAATAAAGGTAACGATATTTCAACCTTGTAGATGGAGGTAGAGCTTAACCTCGGAAGGCAGAATGGTAGCCTTATGCAATGCAGGAAATGCAGATAGAGACAGAGCTTTTTCTCGAAAGGCAGAATGATATCCTTATGCAATGTAAAGAAATATAGATAGAGGTAAAGCTTAACCTCGGAAGGCAGAATGGTAGTCTTATGCAATGCAAAAAAGTTACAGATGGAGACAGAGCTTGGTCTCGGAAGGTAGAATGGTAGCCTTACTCAATGCAAAGAAATACAGATGGAGACAGAGTTTAGTCTCGGAAGGCAGAATGGGAGCCTTATGCAATGAAAAGTAATGCAGATGGAGCTAGAGTTAACCTCGGAAGTCAGAATGGTAGCCTTATGAAATGAAAAAAATGTAGATGGAGACAGAGCTTAGTCTTGAAAGGCAGAGTAGTTTGTGCAATGAAGGAGATAAAAGACGAATAGTAATAAAATTTCTTAGCTGATAGCTAATAGCTGATTGCGATATTGTGGCTGCTAGGGATATTGTGCGCAGATAGCGACCGTGAATAGGTGTGATGGTTCTGAGAGTTGTATTTCTTAGCAATATGAGTGCATAATATATTTGATGATTTTTCAACTTGGGTACCTGCATCCAAAGAATAATCGTGAGTTTTGCAAAGGGGAAAGGTTAGTTCGTATCCCTGCTGACTTTGCTTTTCCTGCTTGGCTCTATTTCGGTGATACTGTGTGTATCCTTGGGGTAACGTTGCTAAACAAAGAAATTTTAGTGACAGACATGCATGATTTAGTAAAAATATAGTATAAATACATAGTTAAGAATAGTTTTCTTTAGATGAACCAACGGTTGCGACGTGGTTCAAGACATTGAAACATCTCTTGCTCCGGAATTTTGAGGGTCCTCCTCAAAATTCTACCGCAGTTTACTGAGCCGCTGCTTCTGACGGCTGCTAATGATAAGTGGCTGAAATCAACTTTGGAATTTTGAGGGTCCTCTTCAAAATTCTGCCCCAGTTTGCAATAGCGGGGGAAATGAAAATTTTATTGAATTGTGACCGAACCCATTGGGTTGCCTACTTTTCCCCTCTTAAATGGGAGTCAGGTCAGACGTAGTTCAAATTACATCACATGAGGAAAGCATAAAAGTTACACATAGTATCGCTTGATTGCATATGAATTGATGGGCTTTGTCCAAACTTCTCAGTCCATTTCTGCAAGTATGAGGGCTCCTCCTGTTAGAACCCGGTGAACCATATATGGACCATGTCAGTAGGGAGAGAACTTCCCTTTGGCTTCATCCTGATGCGGAAAGATTTTCTTTAATACCAGTTTCCTCGGTGTGAACTACCTTGGCTTGACCCATTTGTTGAAGGCTCTGCACATTGTGTTTTGATAAAGTTGACCATGGCGAACTGCATTTATTCTTTTTCCATCTATAAGAGCCAATCACTCGTAACGACTCTTCACCCATTCTGCATCGCCGAGCTCAACTTCTTGTATGATTCTTAAGGAAGAATTTCCAATTTTGCGGAAATGACCGCTTCTGTACCATAAACAAGCATATATGGGGTTGCTCCGATTGATGTGCGGACTATGGCACGATACCCTAATAAGGCAAACAATAGCTTCTCATGCCATTTCGTATGCTACTATATCTTCTTCCTTAGTATCTTTTTGATATTCTTAATAGTGGTTTCTACGACTCCGTTCATCTGAGCTTTGTAGGCTGTAGAATTTTTGTGTTTGGTCTTGAAGGTTTCACACATGGATTTCATCAAGTCACTATTAAGACTGGAACCATTATCGGTAATGATCGACTCTAGAATCCCGAACCGAGAAACAATGAGGTCGCGGACAATGTCTGCCACGACTTTCTTAGTCATTGCCCTGTAAGATGCCGCTTCAACCCATTTATCTGAAATAATCTGTTGCCACCAGGATAAACCTATGCCCGTTTGATGCAGTAGGCTCGATTGGTCAAATAACATTCATTCCCCAAGCGACGAACGACCACGGTAAGCTTGTTGCATTAAGCTCGTTTGAAGGCACCTTTATCATATCTGCATGTATCTGACATTGCTGACACTTTCATACATACTGGATGCAGTCCATTTCCATAGTCATCCAAAAATAACCGGCTCGGAGTATCTTCTTTGCTAAGACAAAACGATTCATATGTGGACCGCAGGTTCCTGCATGAATTTCCTCTATAGCCTGGATACTTCTTTTGCGTCGACACACCTTAGTAATCCTAATCCGTAATCCTCCTTTACAGGATGTCTCCATTGTGAAAGAAACTGTTGGATAACGTTAGGAGCATGCGCTTTTGAATAGTGTTTGCAAGTTATGTGTATTCTCCTTTTGCCAAGTATTCCTTGATATCATAAAACCATGGTTTTCCATCTACTTCTTCTTCGACATGAGCATAGTAAGCTGGCTGATTATAGATCTTTACCGGAATGGGATCAATGGAGATCTTATCCGGATGTTGTATCATGGATGATAGGGTTTCTAGTGCATCAGCGAACTTATTCTGGACTCTGGGAAAATGCTAGAATTGTGTCTTTGTGAACCTCTTTCTCAAATCTTGTACATGATGCAGATAAGGGAGTATTTTGAAGTTCTTGGTCGCCCATTCTCGGACCTGATGTATAATCAAGTCTGAATCTCCGATCAAAAGCAACTGTTGAATGTTCATGTCAATGGAAATCTTGAGCCCTATGATGCATGCTTTGTAATTGGCCATGTTGTTGGTGCAAAGGAATCTGAGTTTGGCAGATACCAGATATTGCTGACCGGTTTCTTATACTAAGACTGCTCTTATGGTGACTCCTTTGATATTTGCTACTCCATCAAAAAAACTCTCCATCCATAATAGGATTCTGCAATATCTTCTCCTAATAATGATACCTCTTCATTGGGAAAATACATTTTTAGGGGTTCGTATTCTTCGTCCACGAGATTTTCAGCAAGGTGATTTGCTATTGCCTGCCCTTTGATTGCCTTCTGAGTCACGTAAACAATGTCAAATTCACACAACAGGATTTGGCACTTGGCCAGCTTGCCAGTGGGCATGGTCTTCTGAAAGATGTATTTTAAAGGATCTATCCTTGATATGAGATATGTTGTGTAGGCGCAAAAATAGTGCCTGAACTTCAGAGCTACCCAAGTGAAAGCGCAACAGGTGCATTCTAACAGTGAATATCGAGCCTCATACGGGGTGAACTTCTTATTGAGGTAATAGATGGTCTGATCCTTTCTACTCATTTCATCATGCTGCCCCAGAACACAATTGAACGCTCAATCCAGTACTGCGAGGTAGAGCAATAGAGATCTACCTGGCTCGGGCAGGACCAAAACTGGTGGTGTTGACAGTTACTCCTTGATTCTGTCAAAGGCCTTTTGATAGTCATCAGTCCATTTGGTAGCAGCGTCCTTCTTCAACATCTTAAATATTGGCTCACAGATGACCGTGGATTATGCTATGAACCGACTGATGTAGTTGAGTCTTCCCAAGAAGCTCATTACGTCCTTCTTGTTCTTTGGTGGTGGCAATTCTTGAATAGCTTTGAACTTTGATGGTTCTAGTTCTATTCCTTAATGACTCACAATGAACCCAAGTAGTTTTCCGGCAGGAACCCCGAATGCACATTTTGCGAGATTCAGTTTCAAGTTGTACCTTCTAAGTCTATTGAATAACTTTCTCAAATCTTCCATGTGATCAGTGTATTTCTTGGACTTGATGATAACATCATATGCATATACCTCAATCTCCTTATATATCATGTCGTGGAAAATAGTGGTCATGGCCCTCATGTAGGTGACCCCTGCATTCTTTGACCCGAATGGCATCATCTTGTAGCAGTACATCCCCCACAGCATAATGAAAGCCGTTTTCTCAGCATCTTCTTCGTCCATCCAGATCTGATGATGTATAGCAAAGCAATCCACGAATAACTGTAACTCATGCTTGGTGCAATTGTCAATCAAGATGTGTATATTCGGCAAGGGGAAGTCGCCTTTTAGACTAGCCCGGTTGAGATCCCGGTCGTCTACACAGACTATGACCTTCCCATCTTTCTTTGGTACTAGACAATGTTGGCTAGCCATGTCAGATGTTCTACTACCCGGAGAACCTTAACTTTGACCTGCTTAGTTACTTCTTCCTTGATTTTCATACTACTGTCAGATTTAAACTTTCTGAGCTTCATTTTTACCGGTGGACATGTCGGATCAGCTGGTAGTTTGTGTGCCACAATAGATGTACTCAGACTAGTCATGTCATCGTATGACCAGGAGAATATGTCCTCACACTCCCTTAGAAATTCTGTGTATTCTTCCTTTTCTGACGGTGAAAAATGAACGTTGATTCGTGTTTTTTTTGACATTTTCTACATTTCCCAGGTTAACAATCTCAGTCTCGTCCAGGTTAGGTCTATTCTCAAAGTTCTCAACTTCTTTAACAATCTCTTCCGGTATATCATCTTCCTCTGAATCTATGTCTGTTTGTTGTACTGTCTCATTGCATGTCACAATCAATAGTTCATCAAGATAAGTAACAGTAATAATGTATCAATAAAGTAATGAGAGAAAATTATTAGAGTACGATTAAAAATTTCATAACTATTATCTTATTGCAAAAAATTTGAAATGCGAAAGGAAAATCAACTAGTAAAAACAAAGATAGTGCCTGATGCTTATTCAAATTTGCTACCCTGAGGCTTTCCGAGCTCTGGTGGTTCTGATTGTCCAGTTATTAAGACATGATCCTTGGCTTACGGCCTGTATGGAAGGGCCTTTCTCCCCTCCTCCTCGAAAATGACACAACAATCCATATTATTATCTTCTAGGAAACAATTCTTCACTGCTGCCCGTGCTTCTTCTTCTTCTTCTAACCTATAGATAACATTGGCTGGCTGGAAAGTCTGCTCCAAATATAGTATTGGTTTCTACAGCGAGTAGTAAGGACCGAGCCATGGTGGCAACTAGTTGTTGAACTCTTCCCAAGTGTACTCAATTCGTAGACCGAAAATGGTGCCATGTTTCTTCAGTTTGATAGGCTTGTCGATTCCTTGGAGATTCTTGCCAAGTCCCTTTCCATGTTCATATCCTCTCTAGTTCAATATGCTTTTAATTTTGTTGTCCCACCATTTATCCTGGTCAGCGGCGTTGACTCGCTTGATGTGGTGATAGGTTTCTCCGCCTATGTTTCTTCTTCCTTTGATTACTAGGATGGTCTGGCGACTGTATATGGGATTGCTACCATTGCCATGAATGATCACCTCTTGGTGGCTCCACTCAAACTTCACTGCCTGATGTAGTGTTGATTCTACAGCCCCAGTGGCATGAATCCACGACCGTCCCAACAGCAAGTTGTAAGACAGCGGCACGTCTATTACTTGAAAATTAACATCAAACCAAGTAAGCCCCATTTGAGAACACAAGATAATGTCCCCAATGGTGGACCTTTGGGAACCGTTGAAAGCTTTGATGTTGATGGGCCCGTTCTTGATCTCACGCAACCCGTTTCCTAATGTCCTGACTGTTACCAATGGACAAATGTTGAGGCTTGACCCTCCATCAATCAGAATTCTGGTGATAAAATAATCTTCGCATTGCACGGTGTGAGCATGTGATTTTTGCCTCACACGAATTACTCCCAAAGAACTAAAAATAAAATAAGTTTTTCATTATGTGCAATATTTGTGAATTTTCGTGATATTTTCTGTAATTATTTGCATTTTTCTATGCATGTTTATTTGTTAAATTAATAAAAAATATAAAAATATGTTACATTTGCATTTAGGATTTAATTTCACAATTAGAAGTATTTAAGTTTGTTATACCAAAATAAAAAATATGAAAAGTAATGTACTTCGACATTTTAATCTTTAATGCCCAAATTGTGTATTTTGTATTTAATTATTTCATGATAATTACTGTTTAAAGTTAATTAGCATTTTTAGAATAATTTGGGTCAAAGATTAATTTAGGTATATATTTTATTTTAATTTGAAGTCTAGAAAATAAAAGGAAGAGGAAAATAATTAGAGTTGGGTCAATTTGGTTCAGCCCAAAACAATCCACTCTAGGCCCAAACAAATTTTGCCCAAGCCAGCCCGATCCCTCCACTTAAACCAAGGGATTTTTACCTATCTATACCATATAGCAAACCTTATTACCCCCCATGTTTAAGGTTTGTGTTTATTACATTTAAGCATACCAAATTTCAATTTATGTACCATAATTCAAATTATGGGTATAATTATTGCTTCATTTATTCTAGGATAATTTTAGGAGCATATATTCCTTTTCCCTTTTTTTCCTCCTCTTCTCTTTAAAAATCCCATGTAAAAATCCCTCCCCTCCCCAGAACATTCTCATTTTCCCCTCTGTTATTCTGCTTTCCATAACCGGGTGTTCTCTTTTGCATGTTCTCTTTGCTTTCCCAAGTTGCAAATCCTCGGGCTTTCTTTGGATTGATTTTGTTCCTTTTAGATACTGTTAATGATGGAAGATCTGAATATGAACAATAAACATGTCCGTTACCATATATTTGTCTATGTAGAAATTAAAATTGTTATTTCAAAACATACCAAGTTCTTTTGTTGTCACTTCATTTCAAGCCCAGAAAAGTAGCTTTGTTACTGCACTTGAATGCTTATTAAAGAAGATTAAAACTAAATAGTATTGTATTTAAAGAAGATTTTTTTAAAATTGAAATTTTGAATATTAAGAATTGATTAAATTTGGTATGCTTAAATTTTTTTGACACAAGATTGTAGTTTAATTGTAGTATAAATGTAACAATACAATTTAACTACAATTTACAATTTATCTACAAATTATCTATATTTTATCTACAATTCTACAATTTAACTACAATTTATGGAAAAATATGTCTTCTTCTTCGACGAGTTTCAATCTGAAATTCAGTCAAAACCAAGTGTAATCTTCACCAAAACCCCTCAAAATTGAGATATAAACTCCTAATCATATTTCGAATTATTTACAACAACACCCAATCCAAGGGATTTTCAATTATAGCGTAATTGACATTTTCGACATAATTGTAGAAGACTTATAGAAGTTTTAGTCTTCCCAATCAACAATTTATCTACAATTTATCTATATTTTATCTACAATTTATCTACATTTCTACAATATAACTACAATTAAACTACAATTTAACTACAATTGCTGGAAAAATATGTCTTCTTCTTCTTCGACGAGTTTCAATCTGAAAATCAGTCAAAACCAAGTCTAATCTTCACCAAAACCCCTCAAAATTGAGATATAAACTCCTAAACATATTTTGAATTATTTACAACAACACCCAATCCAAAAAAATAATGATTTTTGAAAATCCAAATTTGAATTCAAAGCTTTCAAGCTTTTTAATGGCTATCAATGGTGGAAAATATATGGAGAAGGAGAGAATTACGCTGCAATGGATTTTATTCAGTTTTAAATTTCGAAATCAATGGTGATAGAATCACCATTAAATGTGATTCCTACAAATTTGGAGCCTTTTTAGGGTAGAATCTATCTATTTTTGGGTTGGTACAATTTTTGTAAACAAAACATGGTATAGGCGGGTAAGTACCAAACCATACACAATTTTGGTAATAAGGTTTGCTATATGGTATATATATGTAAAAATCCCTTAAACCAAACGGTGCTGGTTAAAATAGTTGTTTGATTTGAGCCGTTGTTTCATCCTGATACAACGGTCTAATATCATTCCCACAACCCGACCCGTTAAATCCGAGACCGACCCAGTCTCAAAGGTGTCTAAACGACACCGCTTTGTTTAAGTGATTGATCCAGGCCGTTGATCTCAATTGATCTAACGGTCTGGATTCAATATCCCATTCCATATATAAATACGTAACACACCCCACCACCCTTAGAACCTACCCCCTCTTCGTCTCTCTCAAGCTCCCAGAGACTAGACCACGAACCACCACTGACTGCCCGCCGAAAATCACCGACGGCGGCGGTCAGCCACCAATCACCACCAAATTTACACCCTATCCTCATCTAGACCTCCTCGTTCCAACCCCGTACTATCCTTTCATTGAATCTTAGCCCATCTCCTCGAATCATCAAAACCCTATCGCCGCCTTGAAGGTCTATGGTGGCGGCGCCACCTCTAAGCATCCCAAAACTTACACCCTATGACCACTAGACCACCCTTCTCCAAAATCCACACCTGGTTTCCCTCGAATGTTGGCCTAGATCCTCGAATTTCAAATCCAAGATGAACCTTAAAATCCCAAAAATGAGAAAATGGAAGTATTATCCACGGATTGGGTGTATTTAGACTTTATTCCTGTATTTTGCTAAGAATACACGTATAATGTCCAAGCGGACCAAAATTGGAGAAATTCAGAGATTCCGAGTTGTGTTCTGTTTGAATCAATTTCAGGTACTTTCGTGTCCATTTCTTGTTTGTTTTCAGTTGTTTATTTCGTCTTGTTTTTATGTCGTATTTGGACTTTGTTTGCATATTTTGTTTTGAAATTGGAATAGTTAGTTTACTATTAATGACAATTTGCCATAGGTTTGGTTCTGATTTAATCTTGTGTCGGAATACTATGTAATTGACTTGTTTAGGACTGTTTAATCATGATTTGCTCATTACTAAGTTTGATAGATAATTAGATAGTAGTGAGTTTATGGTATATTTTAGGTCGAGTTTCAGTTCAGAATTCCGGAGGTTGTTTGGTTATAGCTACCATTTCAGAGTTTTCAGGGGATTGGGTAGGACAGTAGTTTAAAGCTTGGGGTGATTTGAGAATTCAAAATTTGGGCAAATTGTTTAACTGAGTGGTCTGTCCAGTAGGGTACTGATGTACCATTAACTAATACTTTAGTTTTATAATAATGAGATTAGGGGGCCACTAAGTAATAAGTAGGGCACTAATGAACAAAAGAGGGACATTTATAGGTGGGATTGAAAAGTTAAAAGACAACTAATAGTGGAAGACTACGTTCTGTTTTGGAAGGACCAATTTAAGAATGATTGACTGTCCACTAAGGCCTAAAAATCCAGAAAAGAAAAGATGATTGAAAACTTAGAAAGTGGAATAAAAGGGGGTCATTTTTCCTTGAGAGGGGGATAGATAGACATTGAGGAGAATATTTTGGGAGAGCATAAGAGAGTCTAGAGTTTAAGAGCTTAAGATAATCTGAGAGAAGATTTGGAGAGCTAAGGCATTCAGACTTAAAAGATTTTGGAGCTAAAAATCCACCAAGTTCCTCCTTACAGATTTGATCCTAAAATTCAAATCTCAAAATCAATAGGAATTGGAAATCCTCTTTTAGATCTTATTATTTTCAAAAAAAACCAAAAACAACAAAAATCTTCAAAAAAATAAAATAAAAAATAGGCACTATTACATTGATTTTTGGGCTAAATTTGATCATTTCTCTTCTCTTCTATTTGCTGAGGTTCCTCTGAAGTTTACTGATGGTTTTTCGAGTGGTTTTAGTTCATTCAAATTGGTTTTTAGTCGATTTAGTAGATCTGTCTGGGTTTGAGCATTTCTGGATCATCTAAGTTTGGGTTCGAGTCTGTTTGGCTGTGTTCGAGTGGTTTACTGTCCAAACACCTATTTCTAGATTGAGAACTGAGTTGAATATGGGCTGTTGTTGATTTCTGCCTATCTACTGCTATTTGATATTTCTGTTGCTGATTCTCTTCTTCTGTCTCATTGCAATATTATTTCCAAGTACACATTTTTTGACTTTGTTGATGTATCCATGTTGAAACGAGTAATGAAATTGAGGCTGGTGCTAAGGATTTGAACTTTAAAAATTCAGTCACATTTTTGATAATTTGGTTTCTCTTATGGTTTGAATGACTGTTCATTGTAATCAAACTGTAGCAACTCTGGATTGTTAAATAGTAGGTTGTTGAACTAATTAGACGTATTTCCATGTTTCAGCAACTTAATTTGGTTCGTCTGGTATGGGTAGGTAATGTAGAGTTTTAGTAGGATTCTATGGGTGCTTAATTGAACTGTATAGGTTATGACTTCTTAGATTCATAAGAGTCAAACGTTTAATTGTTTCCATGAGTGTGTTCAGTAAGTTAGTTCAATAATTCAAATATGAGATCGGGAGTCCATAGTGAACGATGTTAATTGGGATAGCATTTTTAATAATGGTACTAAAAATGTTAGTGCCCAAATGATTAGTGGTTAATATTAGTTTCAACATTAAGCTTTTGAGCACTGCTTTGTATTCCATAAATGCCGTGTTTTACGTAATGCTCTTCCATAGTTAGTTTAGTTTAAAAATACCAGATTACTGAATGCATGATAGAACAAATTGAAACCATTTAGCATATCCTCACTCCTGTGAACTAGAATTCCATTTGGGCATACCAATCAAGGCTCAGTAGCCTGTCTACGATCATCTGGGCTTCAGCTTTTCCTGAGGCCCGGGTCATGGTTGGATCCCTTTTTGTTTGAGCCTGGGCCAAGGCTTACTTTTGGCAATTTTTTTTTGTGGACCAAATTTTCAAATTTTGTCTTTTGGGTTTACCTTGGAGTTTAATGGCATGTCTTGTTTAAAATTATTGTTCGTCTTACACTAGCCTAATGACAAATAAATTAGGTGCTTTTTCCTTTTTAGAGAAAAAATTAAGTAGAGAATTGTAGTCGCTTTTAGGCTGGCTTTAAAATGAATGAGATGAGCCTCGCCTAAATAAAATACATAAATTGCAGGGCCCTTAATAATTATTTTCTGACTAAAATACTTGGACTTCGGGATGGGCCGTTTAACAAATGTCACGGCCTTTCCCAGATAAAAATGCATTAGTCTCTTTAGGCACGCACTTTAATAAAATACCTTCCTAAATTTGTATGCACATTTATGTGACAAAAATCCAAATCTCAACGGAGTCGAAATGTGTCAACAACCACGGGTGTATGATGTGATGTGGTTTGAGACGCGTTCTCACAACGTTGCAATTCTTGTTAAAAATAATAATAATAAAAGCGATCCAAAACTAACAAGAGCACATAAGCTAGAACATGTTTTAAATCAGATAAAATCAAATACAATAGTTGAGCGACCGTGCTAGAACCACGGAACCCGGTAATGCCTAGCACTTTCTCAGAATTCCTTACTTGAATTTCTGGTTCGCGGACTGTCAACAGAGTCATATTTTCCTCGGTTCGAGGTTCAAAATGTGACATGGGACACCATTAATCTCCCAAGTGGAAACTCTAAAATTTTAGTAATAAATCTCGTTCCGATTGTCCTTTAAGTGGAAACACACCTTTACACCCCTGAGGGCATAGGTATAAAGGAGGTGTGGCAGCTCTGGTGACTCTGTTGGGGACACAAACCCAGAACTTCGATTTAGTGTTTTAGAATTCGAGCTTAAAATAATTGTTATGTTTGGCTTTATTTGATTTTCCTACATGTTTCACGTTAAATGTGCTAAATACTTTACCGCTTTGATATTATCTGAACTATATATAAACTGTGCCGAAACCCTTCTTTTCTCACCCTAGGGGATGTACTTACTGGTTGAGACTCCCTATTCTATTAGTGTCATACCTTGAAATAAGAAAGAGGCTCGGAAATGTTACTAAGACAACTGGCCTTTTGGTTCCTGGAAAGTAGCTCCTTCCTCGACTTGAGTTGTCCGCTCGGTTACGCGGTTTAGAACATATACCTAGGTTTTGAACCTAGAATAACTTGACTTAATGCCGGCCCCTAGTAGGAACGCTTATTTGTATCATGTGCATTTGACATAAGGGACTCAACTCAGGGGTTGTGTCCGTCTAGGACAAGCAACCTGAAATGAAAGACCATCCTGTTGCATCCTGTTTGTTTTACACATTTATTTGCTTCTGACTTGCATGTTGACCGGCTTTGAATATTGGGAAAATTTGAAAAAAAGAAGAAAAAAGAGGAAAAAGAAAACCAAAAACGTAGAGAGATAATTACGTTTTTTTAGCAAAACCCTATGTCCAAATAGCATAGAAATTCTGCCAAAATTTTGAAAAAAAATGAAAAAAGAGAAATGTTTCTTAGTTTGATTTATTTGAAAAACAGATGAAAAGAGTCTTGTTTTCAAAGTTAGCTTATTTTCTTTGGCGAACTACGCCGGTTTGATTCTCACAGGTGCCAAAAAATGCCCAATTTTAATTTTTGTCATATAATAAGCCGGGTGATGCCACTCTTGTCAAATATAGCCGAATGTTCCTGAAAGGGACACCGGAAGGCTAACATTGCATAAACGGCCACCTTTGATCATTTTTTTAGATTTTTGGCCGGTTGACCTACATAGCCTTAAAATCTTCGTCCCCGAGGTGCTGAACGCTGTGTTCGAAATACTAGTTTTTTTTTTGGAAAAAATGAAAAAAATAGTCAAATTGTTTTGACTCAAATAAATTTACTTTTGCTTAATCACATTAATAAATGTGCAGGATGGACACGATTCAAAGTGAACCTTTTTCAATCATGACTAAAATCCCTTTCGAGTTGCTGCTATGGTGGAATGATTTAGGCAATGAAGGGCAAGACGAAATTAAGAAATATCTAAAATGTCTTACGGGTTTGTTGGAAATCAAGCCTCGGGGGGATATTATAAGAGCATTGGTCACGTGCTGGGACCCGACACACAATGTCTTCTATTTCTCAGATTTTGAACTCACCCCGACTTTGGAGGAAATAACCGGGCACATCAGAAATGCTGAAGTCCCATTAAGACAGAAATACCTGGTTGCTCCAAGAACCGTTGCTGTGCACCGGTTTTTATACTCATTAAATATAGTCTAGACAGTCCATAACCCGGACTTAACAAATGACTTTTGTACTTCGCGCTTCATATATCGCAGATATGGCCATGTAGGAGGATTCAACCATTCGGACAACAAGTATGCAACAAAAGCAACCGCCAAAAATGGGATGAGCATAGACATGTTTCTTTTATGATAACCTTTCTAGGGCTGTTGGTGTTCCCGAGGAAAGATGGAAATATCGACATTAAAATAGTTGGGGTCGTCAACACTTTGTTCACTCAAGATGAAAGAACTCTCGCGCCCATGATAGTATCTGATATCTGTCGAGCTCTCACAGCCTGCAAAGCCGGAGGAGACGTTTTTGAGGGATGTAACTTATTGTTGCAGATGTGGATGACCGAACACCTGTGTCATCTTGTCCAGTTCCTGAGCGATGGTTCATTTGAGAAAACCTGCATAGAGGAGTTCTATACAAGAATTAATGGGGTCAGTTTACCCGAAGGAGTCTTGGCATGGACCTCATACTTTCGAACCCTCAATGCCAGTCAAAATACAGTGGACACTTGGACGGTTACCGATCGACGAAGTCATATATATGCCAGCAGCTACGCCCCATTTTCTCTTGATGGGGCATAAGATCATTCAGCCTTATGCGCCATATCGAGTTTTGAGACAACTTGGGAGGTGCCAAATAGTGTCAAAAGATGATGATCTAAGTACCCCAAGTAATTGAAATCAGCCCAAAGGGCCTGTTTCCTGAAGCACGAGTCCACCATATCTGGTGCAAATGTCAATACTTGGCGGCAAATACTTGTGTAATAGATCTGGCTAAAGGGGAAGTTTCACTCGGATATCACGCTTGGCATAAAGGAGAAGTGTCCTTTGGGAGGCCGACTAAAAGACCTCACCTCTAGGATTTTGCTGAGTCATCACAAGAACAGTGGGACTGGTTGGCCAAAGAGCGCGAATATCGGGCCGAAATAGGCAAGATTAAACAACATATTAAGGATCTGAAATTTGAGAACAGGGTGAAAGTTGTTGCCAATGAAGGAGAAAAAAATAAATTGGCCCAAGAAAATGACGCTCTCAAGGCACAGATCCGATAAGTGAGGATAGATGCTGAAAGGAGTTGTTTGGATGAAAGATTGATAAACGGACTAAAGAAGCAAATCATTGAGTTCCGGAATGTCCTACAGAAATCTGTGGGTACCATAGCACAACCCCGGGCACAATGGGCAAAAATAACAAAAGAGCGCAGACAGTACTTGCAGCAGGTGAAGAAGAATTATGAAAAAGCCATTGCTAATCTGAAGAGAAAAATGACCACCCTTGAGGACAAGGCAGCTAAGCAAGCCGAAGCTTATGAAACCGAAAGTGGACACTGTTACCATTTGCTGGCTCAAATGGAAGATGAAATACAGCACTTGCGGAGGCAGCATCTCCAGGATTCTCAAGTTTTGGGGGGGCGTAATGATCAGATAAGGCGCATGTTCATAGAAAAGGGTCGAACCAGGAACAAGATTGGGACTATTGGAAATGCCATCATTAGGAGATTCTGAATGTGTGAAGACATGACCCGCAATACCTTCTTGTTAGTAGTAATGATCTTTGTCAACTAGACAATATATGACCTAGAGAAACTTGAAAGAGATCTTGTACCTAAGCGTGCGGCAAGGCCGAACGATGCCTCGCGAGCACCAACTTTTGGAGCTTTAATGTATTCATAGTTTGAGTCAGTATTTTCTGTTTTTAGAGTCCGTTGTCTGTCTGTTTGTTCTATTTTTGCATCAAAATGTGTCAGTAGTTTTTTAGTCCGTATTTGGTTTTACTTCAAGTTTGTTATTCTTCTTTCAAAAAAATGTTTAGTTTGTAATAGAATGTTAGAGTATGGAAAATGGAAAATTCCCAATATTTGTTTTCGCATTTATGGGCCAGAACTACGCACAGTCTGATTCATGCGTGGACATGATACGTAGGAAAGTTTGGAGGCACTTAAAAAATGCCAGATTGACGCATACAGTCAACGCAAAGACATGATAGAAATGGTTAAACTGCCTAGGTACATTGCATGCCCAACGTGCAATTGCAATATTTGTTAAACTCTAACGCTAACAAAGTTTGTTGTTTTCCAGAGATTTCAAATAGTTAGCTTGTTCGAACATTCTGGCACACAATATCTGAAGGCCCCATTCCAAAAAGCATGTCTGGTTCGGACAAAAGTGTTGATGAGGAAAATACAGAAATGCAAACAATGAAGGAGGAAGTGGACAGGTTGAGACAAGATATATCTGGGATGCACCTAGCGCTGTCTATGGGATAACAGTCACCAATCCCTCCCACTACTCCTACCCTTCCAATGGCTCAGACTCTGAAACACCCCCCACTGGTCCATCGACGAGCTTCCCAATTCACCAATACTATCAGGGGAAAATTGCCTACAATCCCCAAGCTCCACCACCCAAACAGAACTCTCCTCCACCAATTGTTCCTGGTTTCGTGGCACCCCAACCAGCCGCACTGCAAAGATCACCCTGTGAGCCGGTGTTTCAGGCTCATGATAACCAATAATATCCTCCTGAACCCACCTTCAAAGCACCCGAGCCATACACTTACACCCTCACTCTGAGCTCCCGACAGAAACTGAGAAGCCATCCAAGAATTCGGAGCAGGAAGAGGTGCTTCACAAGGTAAAGAGCCTGGAGTAGTCCTTCAGGAATATACATTGGTTGGGAGGCCAAATCAGTGTGGCCTATAAAGATCTGTGTCCTTTCCTCGATATTTAGCTGCCAACGGGGTTCAAAGTGCCAAAGTTTGATCATATATGAGGGACATGGTGACCCAGTAGCACACCTGTGAGGTTTCTGTAGTAAGATTAGAGGGGCAGGTAGGAAATATGAGCTGTTTATAGCGTACATTGGCCAAAGCTTGGGCGGGTTCGTACTAGAATGGTACACAAGATAGGATCCTAGCAAGTGGTATACCGACAATCTGTCGCAAGCATTTGCTGGTCACATCCAATAAAATCTTGAGATCGTCCTTGACCATCTCACATTTTTGAAAATTGAGAAAAATCCTGGAGAGATCGTTAGGGAATTTGGGTTCCGCTGGAGGGAACAAGCAACAAGTGTCGATCCTCCGATGTGGGAGGATGAAATGGTGGATTAATTTTTGCAGAATTTGGAGCCAACTTACTTTGGTCACCTGGTAATATCAATTGGTAAATATTTTAATGAAGTAGTGAAGATAAGAGCTATGGTCGAGGAATGATTGAAATCCAATAAGATCCTGAGCTATTCAACAACTAAAGCAACCACCCAGACCATCCAAAGTGGCACTGGGGGTGTGCTTGGAAAGAAGAAGAAAGAAGAGGTCGCAACAGTCGAAGCAGGTACTTGGTCCAGATCTATAGGTCCTTCACCCTTCTACTAATCCAAACCCCACCACCCAAATTACCCATAAACCCCATATGGCCCTCCACAACCCTACTACCCATCACTAGAACAATAATTTTCCGCTAATCACACCCAAACATATACCCATCCTCTGGCTCACCCGCAATAGCGTGAACCGGCTCCCCAAAATACATACCCACCTCCACAAAATACGTATCCACCCCCGAGGGCCTATAGAAATTCTCTAGAGCCTGGTTTCCATGGGAACCAAGCTTTTAAGAATGAGAGCAAGTAGAAGCAGAAAATATTTACCTCGAAACCTATGCTATTCTTTTCCGCAAATTGAGGCAGTTAGGCCTGTTGAATCCTATTGAGCACAAAATGCCAAATCCCCTTCCTAGAAATCTGGACCATTCAGTGAGCTGTGAATATTGTTTTGGGGCTCCTGGATATGATACTGAGAAATGCTGGAAATTGAAGACTGCTGTGCAAGAGCTTATTGACGCAAATAGGATTGAGGTTCAGGATCCAGAGGCACAAAATATTAATCAAAATACGTTGCCGGCGCACCATGAGATCCACATGATCAAATTAGTGCACAAGGGAGGGGAGCTAAAGAAGACTCACAAATAGTAATGATGATCCGTGCCAGTGAAGCCAGTCCCAAGGAAAAATCGACCAGTGAAAAGGCAGTGGTCCAGTTGAAAAGTGTAGACAACAAGCTAGTTGTAGTGATGGGGAAAGGGTCGTCCATTGTTGCGAAGAAACCAGAGCCCATCAAGGTAGTGATGCGAGGGGTATCAAGCGCCCTTGTGGTGGTGAAGGGAGCTCACATAGAACTGGGTGTTATCAAGCCAGTAGTGCAATTGCCAATAATCAGTGAAAAGTCTGTACCATGGAGCTACAATCAAGTGACAATGATGTATAAGGGGAAGGGCGTTATGAAAGAAGTGTGTGAAACCCAAGGTCTAACTCGTCCGGCGGGAAGGTGTTTTGTTCAATCGAGTTAAGATGGGATAATCCAGTAGCAACAAAGAATCCAGTTACCAAGGAAGAGGCAGAAGAGTTCTTAAAGAAGATAAAGGCGCAGGATTACTCCATTGTGGAGGAGCTGAGGAAGACCCCAACACAGATCTCATTGCTATCATTATTGATCCATCTAAACGAGCACCGCTGGGCGTTGATGAGAATTTTGAATGAAGCCCATATTCCAGATAAGATCTCTCTGAACCATATGGAGAAAGTAGCAAACAAGTTTTTTGAGGTGAACCGGGTGACATTTTCTGACGATGAATTGCCCGTGGAGGGTACAGAACATAAAAGAGCTCTCTATTTGACTGTGAAGTGTGAAAATCGATAGTCACCCGACTAATTGATAATGGCTCCAGTGCCAATATCTGTCCTTTGACCACCTTGAACAAACTGAATGTCGATGGTGAATGAATTCACAAGAACAACATCTGCGTTCGAGGGTTTGATGGTGAGGGTACAGACACAGTGGGTGACATCATACTTGAATTGACAATTTCTCCGGTCGAGTTCACCATGGAGTTTCAAGTGTTAGACATGGCAGTGTCATATAATATTCTGCTAGGTTGACCATGGATCCACGCGGCAAAAATGGTGACTTCTACACTGCATCAGATCGTCAAATTCGAGTGGGATAGGCAAGAGATCGTAATAGATGGGGAAGACAATACGTGCGCTGCAAGTGATGCCATCATGACCTTCATTAATACTGATGATGACAAGGGGCCGTGGGTTTACAAGGTTTTTGATACGGTTTCAGTAGACAAAGTTCCCGAGGGTGAAAGCATCCCACTTCCCAAAATAGCAGCTGCAACTTTCATAATAGCCTCGAAGATACTGTATAATGGGTTTGTGCCGGGAAAAGATTTAAGGGTTGATATTCAGGGTATTATTCAACTGGTTTGTTTGCCAAAGAATTTGGATACCTTGGGCTGGAGTTCAAGCCTACAGTGGCATATGTGAGATGGGCCCGTAAGTTGAAGAAAAGAATCTGGGTTCTTCCCAAGCCAATTCCACGTCTCTCCAGGTCATTTGTCAGGCAAGGTGTTAGAAAGTTACTAGCCCAAAGTGTTCTTGGGCCACTTATTGGTGCAAGTGGAGATTTCAATGAAGGTTTTGAAAGATTGTTTGACGAAGTCAACATGGTGGAAGTTGGGGAAGTGTCCAGCAAAGCGGATGTGCAGTTTGTGGGGCTAAAGGCAAAACTCAACAATTGGATGGCTACTCCTCTTCCCATTCAGAGGGAGTCTGGTAGTTGGCTCCGATTTTCCTTCCTGTTATCTAGATTATTCCAGGGTTGTAATCTAGATTTCTTTTATTTTTCCTTTTGTGTGAAACCTTGTTGTTCCGTAATTCTATAAAATGAAAGTTTCTTCTTCATTCCTTATTTTATTTTAATTTTGTTTTCTTCTTTTTTTTTACATACAGTTCTCTTTATACTGGTCGTAATGACGTTGCATGCACGATGGATCTTCAACCTAATGTAAAAAATCAATTTGATTTCGAACTAATAGTGCAAGAGGTAGATTATGATGATGAGTGGAATACGATGAGGATGAAGCTTTTTGAGGAAATTAATAGAGAATTAAGTCAATTCGAAGAGAAATCCAAACCCAACTTAAATGACACAGAAGCCATCAATCTAGGAGATGCAGATGATGTCAAAGAAACAAAGATAAGCATCCACATTGAATCAAACATCAGGGAAGATTTAATCAAAACACTTCTCGGATTCAAAGACGTTTTTGCGTGGTCATATGATGACATGCCGGGTTTAAGCACCGATTTAGCAGTTCACAAATTGCCCACTGACCCGGCATGCCCTCCCATCAAGCAAAAATTGAGGAAGTTTTAAGCCGACATGAGTGTGAAGATTAAGGAAGAAGTGACCAAGGAGTTGAATCCAAATGTTACTCAGGTCACTCGATATCCCGATTGGTTGGCTAATGTGGTGCCAGTGCCGAAGAAAGATGGAAAAATCATGGTATATGTTGATTATTGCAACCTGAACAGAGCAAGCCCAAAGGATAACTTCCCGTTACCCAACATCCTTATCTTGATCAATAACTGTGCCCAACGTGAGATCGGATCTTTTGTGGATTGCTATACTGGGTATCATTAGATTCTGATGGATGGGAAAGATGCATAGAAGACAGTGTTCATTACGCCATGTGGAACTTATTGCTATCGAGTAATGCCATTTGGCTTGAAGAACGTTGGGGCAAAGTACACGAGGGCAATGACTACTGTGTTTCATGATATGATACACAAAGAGATTGAGGTATATGTAGATGATGTGATTATAAAATCCAAGCATCAAGCAGACCACGTAAGTGACCTAAGGTAGTTTTTCCAAAGACTTCAGAAGTACGACATCAAACTCAACCCTGAAAAATGCGTATTTGATGTTCCATCCGGAATGCTATTAGGATTCATAGTCAGTTGGCGAGAAATTGAGCTGGACCTATCAAAGATCAAATCCATTTAGGAATTGCCACCGCCGAAGAACAAAACCAAAGTAATGAGTCTTTTGGGTAGGTTGAATTATATCAGCAGGTTTATCGCTCAACTCACCAAGATCTTTGAACCCATTTTTAGTTACTGAATAAAGATTCTGCAATAGAATGGATGGAAGAATGTCATGAGGCGTTTGAACAGATAAAAGGGTATTTGTCAAATCCACCTGTGTTGGTTCCACCTGAACTAGGGAGACCATTGATTCTTTATCTAACTGTCCTGGAGAATTCATTTTGTTTTGTACTGGGGCAACACGACATCATAGGAAGGAAGGAGCAAGCCATTTATTATCTCAGCAAGAAGTTTACAGTTTATGAGGTTAAGTACACTTAACTTGAGATGACATGTTGTGCTCTAACTTTGGTAGCATAGAAAATGAAGCATTATCTACCATCCTATACTACTTACCTTATTTCACGCTTGGATCTGTTGAAGTATATTTTTCAGAAGCCCATGCCCACAAGCAGATTAGTGAAGTGGAAAATATTACTCATGGAATTTGACATCCTCTATGTGACAAGGACAACAATGAAAGCCCAAGTACTGGCCGATCACTTGGTCGAGAATCCGGTTGATGAAGAATACGAGCCATTGAGGACATATTTTCCTGATAAAGAGGTGATGCATGTCGATGGGTTGGAATTAATTTAAGAAACAGGATGGAAGCTCTTCTTTGATGGAGCTGCAAATGCCAAATGAGTTGGGATAGGAGCAGTACTTATTTCTGAAACAGGGCATCATTATCCTATTACGGCTCAGCTACGTTTTTATTGCACCAACAACATGGCTGAATATGAGGCATGCATTTTGGGCCTACGGCGAGCTACAAACATGGATGTCTAGGATGTTCTGGTCTTGGGAGACTCGGACCTCCTGGTACACCAGATTCAAGGAGAATGGGAAACACGGGATTTGAAGCTTATCCCGTATCGAAAATGTTTGCACGATCTATGTTAACGTTTTCAAAAAGTGGAGTTCAGGAACATCCCAAGAGTTCATAATGAGGTTGCCGATGCTTTGGCTATCGTAGCATCAATGTTGCACCATCCGGATAAATATCATGTTGATATGTTGCATATTCAGGTTCGTGATCAGCATGCTTACTGTAACATGGTAGAAAAAAGAACTGGATGGCGAACCATGGTTTTACAATGTCAAGGAATACCTCAGGATGGGAATATACCTGGCGCATGCCATATGAGATCAAAAAAGGGCCATTATATGGCTGGCAAGTGGATTTTTCTTCAATGGAGGGGTGTTATACAAAAGAACACCATACTTGGGATTGCTATGATGTATAGATGCTAATAAAGCCACGACAGGTATGACATATGTGCATTCTGGAGTTTGTGAGCCACATATAAGTGGATATATATTGGCGAAGAAGATTCTTCGAGTAGGGTATTATTGGATCACTATGGAGCGGGATTGTATCAGTTTTGTGCGTAAATGCCATCAGTGTCACATACACGGAGATCTGATTCATTCTCCACTGACAGAATTACACACAATGTCAGCACCATGGCCCTTTGTTTTTTAGGGAATGGATGTCATCTTACCAATTGAACCAACAGCTTCCAACGGTCATAGGTTCATTTTGGTGATCATTGACTATTTCACTAAGTGGGTTGAAGCTAAAACTTTCAAGTCGGTAACCAAGAAAGTAGTGATGGATTTTGTTCATTCCCGTATCATCTGTATATTTGGAATCCCAAAGGTGATGATCACGGACAATGATGCTAATCTTAACAAGATTTTGATGAAGGAAGTATGTCAGCAGTTTTTGACAGATGTCGAGGGAAAATGTATCGATATGGCTATCAATTCTGACGTAGTCAAGAGATTTTATGTATGATTTTTTTATTGTAATTATCGTTTGTTTCTACTTGGAATTTATCAAAGAATGAAATAACGGAGGCAATTTGTTCTAATCCAAACACTTTAACCTTTGCTTCCCATTTTGAGCCCAATTTACTATTTCATACCCCTATATATATATATATATATATATATATATTATGTTTGACAGATGTCGAGGGAAAATGTATCGATATGGCTATCAATTCTGACGCAGTCAAAAGATTTTATGTATGATTTTTTATTGTAATTATTGTTTGTTTCTACTTGGCATTTATCAGAGAATGAAATAACGGAGGCGATCTGTTCTACTATCCAAACACTTTAACATTTGCTTCCCCTTTTGAGCCCAATTTACTCTTTCATACCTCTCTTTATATAAATATATATATATATATATATATATATATATATATCTATATATATATATATATATATATAAAGAGAAGTCAAAAGAAAACAAAAGGATAGTGAACTACGTTCAACCTGATTCCTCAAAGAGGATACGTAGGCGCCTCAAGGCTCGGTCATAGTGTAACAAAAAATCAAAAGATCCCCAAGCAAGGAAAATGGGCACAAGTTGTGTTTGTAATTTTGGGAAAGAAATTTGATTCCGAGAGTTTTAATGTTTTACCTATCAAAATGTTTTTGAACTTTTGATACCCTTTTCTTTTAACCATACACAAAAACCCATATTGATGTCAAAAGAAAGAGCCCCCGATCAGTCTCCGAGTAGTGCCAAGTCAGGTAAATGGAAGTTGAGAATAACACCCCAATCCCCAGATGAAAAGAAATAAAATGATAGAGCCTTATCAGTGAAAACCTTTACAGGCACCATAAGGCGACAGAAGCTGAGAGAAATAAATTGAGAGAGTCTTATCGGTGAAAACCTTCACAGGCACAATATGGCGATGGGATTTAAGATAAATAAGGGAGTCTTATTAGTGAAAAGCACGCTAAGGCACTATTAAGGCTACAAGGAATTAAAAGTGGAAAACGAGGCAAGGTTGACAAAAAGGATCCATCAAGGCATCAAGCTGAACAAAGATCTTGATTCGGCAAAAGAGTTGGGTTGCGGGACTTTTCGAATTGCAAAGTAAGCCATCAAAAAGATTGATTGATATAATAGATTGGGTTAATTAATCTGAAATGCATAATATGATCATTGAGATCGGTTATACCATTCATATAAGTACTTTTCTTTTTCTTCCCCTCAAACAATTGTTCAGAAAGATTTTTCTTTTTCTATCTCTTAAGGTCATCATCTTTCATTTCTTTTGGTTAATGATTTTTCAATACTAGTTTGTTTGTAAGGAGGATTTTCAGAACTTACTACCAATTTCGAATATGGCGCTAAGTAAAATGTGGATAGGATAGGCCGACGATAATGTGATGGGATGAAAAAGACATCATTGTAAGACCAAATGATGTATTGGTCTAAGATTTCGGGAAAGTATGGAGCAAAAGTGGAAAACAACGATTGAGAAGTTTGTGAATACAGAATCATCAAGAAGGTCGGAAGTTATTGGTCAAGTTTCAATATGGTCGAACAATGTAGAGTATGGAAAAGAGGATAAGGGAAAACCATCCCCAGCAGGAGCATCTCCACGTTTTAAACTAACGAATTTCTTTGATTTGAAGCAAGGACAGGAAATGTTATTGAGGATGGAAAGACATGCCACAAGAAAGATTATCAAACTGAGGCAGAAGATTTTCATTCATTTTGAAAATTCTCTTGAGGTCAGGTAACCACTTGTGGAAGAAGGAAGATAACACAAGTTTTTGGGGGAAGTGGTATCCCCAGCGATTTTGGAAGAAGGCAATAATAGTTTTAAAGAAAGCAATTTCGGGAGGAAGATAACACGAGTCTTAAGGGAAGTAGTTCTAGATGAAGGAAAACCCCAAATTTAAGGGAATTAGTCTTTGAAGGAAGAAAATAACGTATTTTTTAATGAAACACCGGTGTTATCCCAAGCAATTCTTAGAGGAATGAAACACCAGTTTTGAGGGAAACAGTTATGAAAGAAGATAATTCAAGTTAGAAGGAAAATGGTTAAGGATGCAAGGGAGAACAATGCCAATAGAATATAGTTTAAGAAGTTGTTGAAGTCAGGAGCCCGCCTGGAGAATGAAGGTATTATATTTTTCAGAAGTTGTTGAAGTCAGGAGCCTGCCCGGAGAATGGAGGTGTTATATTTGTAAGTTGTAGTTGAAGTTAGGAGCCCGCCTGGAGAATGGAGGTATTATATTTTAAGTTGTTGTTAAAGTCAGGAGCCCGCCTGGAGAATGGAGGTATTATCTTTTAAGTTGTACTTGAAGTCAGGATCCCGCCTGGAGAATGGAGGTGATATATTTTAAGTCATTGATGAAGTCAGTAGCCCGCCTGGAGAATGGAGGTATTATACTTTTAAAAGATTGTTTAAGTCAGGAGCCCACCCGGAGAACGGAGGTGTTATATTTTACGTTGTAGTTGAAGTCAGGAGCTTGCCTGGAGAATGGAGGTGTTATATTCAAGTTAGGAGTCCGCTCGGAGAATGGAGGTTGTTATCATTTCAAGTTTTGAAGTCAGAAGCCCGCCCGTATAACAGAGGAATACATTTCAATCTTTACATTTCAAGTCTTGGAGTTGGGAGCCCGCCCATATATAGAGGAATACATTTTAGTCTTTACATTTCATGTTTTGAAGTTGGGAGCCCGCCCATATAACAGAAGAATACATTTTAGTCTTTACATTTCAAGTTTGGAAGTTGGGAGCCCGCCCATACAATAGAGGAATACATTTCAGTCTATACATTTCAAGTTTTAAAGTCGGGATCCCGCCCGTATAATGAAGGAATACATTGAAGTTTGAAGTCAGTAAAGCGGAGGGTTACAGAAAAAACCGCCAGCATAAATCTGAGTTCGGAAAGACTACAAGTCAAGCTAGAAAGAAAGAAACATTAGAGGAAACACAAGCCAGCAAGAAAGCAAGACAACAAGATCAAGTTTGAGAATAAGTCTTTGTAATACATAGACCATAGCTTAGTCTAGCTTCTTTATTTTTCAACATGGTGTAATAAAGAGGTCAACAAGCAGAGCAACAATGTCAACAATAACAATAAAAACACAGCTTTATGGTAGTCCCTACTACCAAATTCCCGAACTACATTAACCTGATTCTTTTTAAGCCAAGGATAAGTAGCAAACTTTGAAGCACATGTTAGGTCAAATATTTCAAAAAATGCTTCACACAGAGTACTCAAACGGGTAAATATTGCTCATATCCGCTCACTTTGTCTTTGCACGGAAACTCTTCGTGTTTACGGGCAAAGAGGGGTAGCTGTGGGCATGCAATTTTTGCCTCATACGAATTACTTCCAAAGAACTCAAAATAAAATAAGTTTTTTATTGAGTGCAATTTTTGTGAATTTTCGTGATATTTTCTGTAATTGCTTGCATTTATCTGTGCATGTTTAATTGTTAAATTAATAAAAAATACAAATATGTTTCATTTATATTTAGGATTTAATTTCACAATTAGGACAAATTAAGTTTGTTTTACAAAATTAAAAAATCACAAAAAAATAATGTACTTCGACATTTTAGCGTTTAATGCCCAAAAAGTGTGTTTTGTATTTAATTATTTCGTGATAATTATTGTTTACAGTTAATTAGCATTTTTAGAATAGTTTGGGCAAAAGATTAATTTAGGCCTATAATTTATATTAATTAGAAGTCTAGAAAATAAAAGGAAGAGGAAAATAATTAGAGTTGGGTCAATTTGTTTCAGCCCAAAACAATCGACTCCAGGCCCAAACAAATTTTGTCCAAGCATGCCGATCCCTCTAGTTAAACCAAAAGGCGCCGTTTAAAATGGTTGTTTGATCTGAGCCGTTGGTTTCATCCTGATCCAACGGCCCAATATCATTCCCACCACCCGATCCGTTCAATCAAAGGCCAACCCAGTCTCAAAAGTGTCTAAACGATACCGTTTTGTTTAAGTGATTGATCCAGGACGTTGATCTCAGTTGATCTAACGGTCTGGATTCAATATCCAATTATATATAAAAATGCGCAACACACCCCACCCCCTTAGAACCTCCCCCCTCTTCGTCTCTCTCAAGCTCCCACAGACTAGACCACAAATCACCGCTAACCGACCGCCAGAAATTGCTCACGGCGGCGGTCAACCACAATTCACCACAAAATTTAAACCCTAGCTCCTCTAGACCTCCTCGTTTAACCCTGTACTCCGCTATCGTTGAATCTTAGTCTATCTCCTCGAATAATGAAAACCCAAGCGTCGCCTTGAAGGTCTCTAGTGGTGGCGCCACCTCAAAACAGCCCCAAATTACACCCTTTGACCACTAGACCACCCTCCTCCCAAATCCACACATGGTTTCCCTCGAATGTTGTCCTAGATCCTCGAATTTCAAATCTAAGATGAACCCTAAAATCCCAAAAATGGGAAAATGGAAGTATTATCCAAGGATTGGGTCTATTTAGACATTATTCGTTTATTTTGCTAAGAATACACGAATAATGTCCAAGCAGACCAAAATTGGAGAAATTCAGAGATTCCAAGCTGTGTTCTGTTTGATTCAATTTCAGGTACTTCTGTGTCTATTTCTTGTTTGTTTAAAGTTGTTTATTTCGTCTTGTTTTTAAGATGTGTTTGGATTTGTTTTGCATCTTTTGTTTTAAAATTGAATTAGTTTCTCTGACGCTCGACTCATTAGTTAGTTTATTATTAATTGCAATTAGCTATATTTTTGGTTCTGATTTAATCTTGTGTCTCAGTAGCATGTAATTAACTTTGTTTAGGACTCTTTAATGTTGACTTTCTCATTACTAAGTTTGACAGACAATTAGATAGTAGTGATTTTAAGCTACATTTTTGGTCGAGTTTCAGTTCAGAATTCCGGAGGTTGTTAGGTTATAGCTGTTGTTTCAGGGTTTTCATTGGATTGGGTAGGACAGTAGTTTCAAGCTTGGGGTGATTTGATAATTCAAATTTTGGGCAAATGATTTAACTGAGTGGTCTATCCAGTAGGTTACTAATGTACCATTAAACTAATACTTTAGTTTAATGATAATGCGATTAGGGGGCCACTAAGTAATAAGTAGGGCACTAATGAACAAATGAGGGACATTTTTATGTGGGATTGAAAAGTTAAAACACAACTAATAGTGGAAGACTACTTTCTGTTTTGGAAGGACCAATTTAAGAATGATTGACTATCCACTAAGGCCTAAAAATCCGGAAAAGAAAAGATGATTGAAAACTTAGAGAGTGGAATAAAAGGAGGACATTTTTCTTTGAGAGGGGGAAAAATAGACATTGAGAAGAAAATTTCGGGAAATCATAAGAGAGTCTAGAGTTTAAGAGCTTAGGAGAATCTAAGAGAAGAGATGGAGAGTTAAGGCATTCAGTCTTAAAAGTTTTTGGAGCCATAAAATTCCCCCAAGTTCCTCCTTACATATTTGAGCCTGAAATTCAAATTTCAAAATCAATAGGAATTGGAAATCCTCTTTTAGATTTTGTAATTTTCAGAAAAAACCAAAAAAAAAAAAAAAACAAATCTTCAAAAAATAAAATCAAACAATTGGCACTGTTACATTGATTTTTGGGCTAAATTTGATCATTTCTCTTCTCTTCTATTTGCTGAGGCTAGTTTACTGTTGGTTTTAAAGTGCTTTTGGTTCATTTAAATTTGTTTTGAGTCGATTTAGTAGATTTGTCAGGGTTTGAGCATTTCTGGATCATCTAGGTTCGAGTTCGAGTCTGTTTGGATGTGTTCGAGTGGTTTACTGTCCAAATACCTATTTCTGGATTGAGAACTGAGTTGAATCTGGGCCGTTGTTGATTTCTGCCTATCTGCTGTTTGATATTTCTGCTGCTGATTCTCTTCTTCTGTCTCATTGCAATTTGATTCCAGGTAAACGTTTTATGACTTTGTTGATGTATCCATGTTGAAACGAGCAATGAAATTGAGGCTGGTGCAATGGATTTGAACTTTAGAAATTCAGTCACATTTTTGATAATTTGGTTTTTCTTGTGATTTGAATGACTGTTCATTGTAATCGAATTGTAGCAACTCTGGACTATTAAATAGCAGGTTGTTAAACTAATTAGACGTATTCCTATGTTTCAGCAACTTAATTTGGTTAGATTCATGAGAGTCAAACATTTAATTGTTTCCATGAGTGTGTTTAGTAAGTTAGTTCAACAATACGAATATGAGATCGACAGTCTCTAGTAAACGATGTTAATTGGAATAACATTTTGAATGGTACTAAACAATATTAGTGCCCAAATAATTACTGGTTAATGTTAGTTTTAATATTAAGCTTTTGAGCACTTCTTTATATTCCATAAATGCCATGTCTTACGTAATGCTCTTCCATAGTTCGTTTACTTTTAAAATACCCGATTACTGAATGCATGATAGAACAAGTTGAAACCATTTAGCATATCATCACTCTTGTGAACTAGAATTCTAATTGGGCATACAATCAAGGCTTAGAAGACTGTCCAAGGTCATCTGGGTTTTAGTTTGTCCCGAGGCCCAGGTCCTGGTTGGATCCCTTTTCATTTGGTCCTGGGCCAAGGCTTACTTTTGCAATTTCTTTTGTGGACTAAATTTTCAAATTATGTCGTTTGGGTTTACCTTGGAGTTTAATGGCGTGTGTAGTTTAAAATTATTATTCGGCTTGCAGTAGCCCAATGACAAATCAATTAGGGCTTTTTCCTTCTGTTTTTTTGAGACAAAATTAAGTAGAGAACTGTATTTGCTTTTAGGTTGGCTATAAAATGAATAAGACGAGCCTCGCCCAAATAAATCACATAAGTTGCGAGGCCCTCAATAATTATTTTCTTACTAAAATTCTTGGACTTCGGGTGGGTCGTTTAGCAAATTTTACGCCCCTCCCCAAAGATAAAAATGCATTAGTCTCTTTAGGAGCGCACTTTAATGACATTACCTTCCTAAAATTTGGGTCTATATTTATGTGACCCTAATCCAAATCTCAACAGAGTCGAAATGTGTCAACAACTACGGGTGCATTGATGTGACATGGTTTGAGATGCGTTCTCACGAAGTTGCAATTTCGTTTAAAATAATAATAATAAAAGCGGCCCAAAGATGAAAAGAGCACAAAGCTAGAACATGTTTTGAAATCAAATAAAATCAAATACAACACTTGAGCGACCATGCTAGAACCACGGAACCCAGAAATGCTAGCACCTTCTCCCGTGATAAAAGAATTCTTTACTCGGGTTTTTGGTTTGCGGATTGTCAACAGAATCATATTTTCCTCGGTTCGGGATTCAATCGATGTCTTGGGACACCATTAATCTCTCAAGCGGTGTCTCTAAAATTTTAATAATAAATCTTGTTCTGATTGTCCTTTAAGTGGAAAAACTCCTCTACGCTCCTGCGGGCCTAGGTAAAAAGAAGGTGTGACAAACGGTGATTTGCAATGCCTTGTTGTGACTCAATCCTTCTGGTGGCAACTCATCTTCATAAAAACTGATCTTGTGACACTTTAATACCTGTCCTACAATGTTTTCCATTTCTCCTCCGGTGATGTTTCTCGGTAAGTATGCCTCATTAACCACTTTTAACAAAGCATTCTTATGTGTTTCGGAACTTTGTAACAAAGCCATGATAGAGATTTGTGCCGGTGTATTGTTGAGCTGATCAATGACTGAGTATTCCTTGGCTTGTATCTTTCTCCAGAGATCAGCGGGCCCGGTTTGAGTGATGGTAGGCCAACCAGAGGCCTGCTTGCTTGACTCAGCCAAATTTTTCGGAGTATAAACCCTACCAATTCTTGTCATACCTTGTGCCGCAACTGGTTCACTGAACTTGGATTTTCCTTTCCTTCTCGCCTCGGTTGTGTAGTCCCAAGGTATGGCATTTGTATGGAATAGTGTTATAGGCAACATTGCTACTGGAATAGGCACCTTTACTCTGAACGGAGTATGTATTTTGGAAGTTGAAACTGCGACTTCAAATGGTGCAGGTGCGTTTGTCGAAGACCAGAACTTGACCTCAATCGGCTGGGGTCTTTGCAAAGGATGGTGCATCAAACTCAAGTGGCATGGACATATTCACTCTAGCATCCCCAGAAGGCTGAATCTGGAGTACAATCAGATTCAGGGTGACTATTGGCTTCTTTGGATCGTCGCCCTCTACGATCAAACCGATTGATACCTTGGGGTCCCAATCATCGTCTATTTCAATCATGTGAACACCTTTACCCTTGTGGTCTAGTAGAGGGTTGCGGACATTCGGAGCAGGCTCCTTCACCACAATAATCTTTGTTATCAATCAGTGTCTGGATCTTATCTTTAAGGGAACAGAATTCATCAACGGCAACATTTCATGCCGAAATGGTATGCACAAGATTTATTTGGATTGACCCTTTGAGAAGGGTATTTAGGGGTTATAGCATGGATAAGGTGACATAACTAGCAGCTTTGAGCCTTCCGTACAACTGGTCAATTGGTTCGGCAATGGCATTATATTTTTTGGGAGGTCTTCGGTAAAAATTTGGTCGAGGTCTAGGAAAGTATTGGTGAGTTGGAGGTAATTGGTAGTGGGATGGATGAGTATTGTAGGCTTGGTAGAGATGCACGGGTTGAGAATATCTAGGTGAAGTAGGTTGATATGTGGGAGGTGGAGGTGATGGGTAAGTGGGTCGTGGAGCTTGGTAATTTGGAGTAGGTTGATATGTGAGTGGAGGAATTGGGTAGGCTTGGTATTTGATTGGAGATTTGGTTCTTTGTGCAACCATCACGGCTCCCACGTCCCTTTTCTTGGATGTGCCACCGGACTATAAAGCCTTCTTAGTAGCTTGCAAGGCTTCCAAGTTCGTAACCATACCACTTTTGGTACCTTCCTCGATCCTTTCTCCTAACTTGATGACGTCAGAAAATTTATGATTCTCGATCAGCATCAGTCTTTCATAGTATTGCAGGTCCTGAGCCCGAACAAAAAAACTTGTTTGTTTTTCTTCCTCTAGAGCAGGTCGGACCTTAGCAGCTTTCGATCTCCAATGAGTGGCATACTCGCGGAATGTATCTGCGGGCTTCTTTTTTGAATTCTAAATGTAGAACACATATGGTGCATTTTCTGTATTGAAGTTGAATCTGTCCATAAAGTCGGATCCCATACTCACCCAGTTCAACCACTTCTTCGGGTCTTGGCTAATGTACCAAGACAGAGCGTCTCCTTTCCGACTCCTCATGAAAAGTTTCATACGGATCCTCTGATCCTTCCCTACTCTGACCAGTTTGTTGCAATGTGTTCTCAGGTGAACTCTCGGATCCCCTATACCATCAAACATCTCTAACTTAGGAGGTTTGTACCTCTGGGGAAGTTCGTCATCTGGTTGTATGAAAAGGTCTTCGTAGTTCAACCCCTCAAACCCCTTGCTTCCTTCGACGCCCTGAATTCGGCAAGTCAGTTTCTTGAGTTCTTCTGCCAGGTTCCTAATAAGTGAGTCTTTATTGTTCGACTCGGGTGTTCTTGAAATGGATTGAGTGGAGTGTGGCATAGTCTCCACATATATGAGGGTGTTATGATGAGTGTGTAAATTTTCATTCGTAAGGTTCAAATGTTCCTGGATGAATAGTGGAGTACTGTTGGAAGTGTGGCAAGTATTGCAGTGGTTGTGAGAAGCGAGATGGTTTTGCGGTTTCAGGATGTTTTGTGGTGGTGCGGGATTCTGAGTGCTTGGAAAATTGACATCTGGGGTGGTGAGGCAAAATGACAAGCTTGCCAAGTTCGGAACTTGATCAAGTTCCTCCATAAATTTCAACAGTTTTTGCTTGAGTCGGGATGCACTTTCTTTAGAAATCTGAGTACCCTGAGTGATCTCTACCCATTCAACTGCGTTTTCCTTTCCGGTGTTATTCAAATCTTCCATCATTCCTTTGTTCCATTTTCTGATAGGATTAGGAGGAGGAGTGGGTGGAGGGCTCTTGGATCTTGTGGAATATGGGGACGATGTCAGAGTGCACGAACTAATCTTTTGGAGGGGAATAAAACAAAAATTAAAACAAAAGGTAACAAGTTAGTATGGATTATAAGAAGAAACGTTGCGATATTTAAACACGTAGTGCAAAAACATAGATTGTGTCCTAATTTGCGGAACCGCTTTGTGCCCGAGGTAGGCCTAGCGACAAATTAATTTGGAGAACTTATAATGCTAAATGCCTCATTTTATTGATAAAAATTAGACGAATCCCAAAGCAACACTGAATAACAGGAAATAAAATGTCACTAGTGGCCATTGGCCTTATTACATTTCTTAAAGAAAAGATTCCTATCTATTTTGTCCAGAAGGACCATCCCAGACTCGGCATCTTTGGCTCAATCGAACAGCTTCACGAGTTTGCGAAGTCCTAGTAGCAAGTAGGCCCTGGCCAGGTGTCCATCTTTATTTCCCTCAGCATTCTGGCAGTACTCGACCCTCTTGATGAATTTCTTTCCAGCTACACGAAACCCCACTCCAGGTATCCCAATCACTTGTTGGCACTGACAGCCATGTCTTTCCACTCTTCAATCAGCTTTTGGTGGGCTTCTTGTATTTCACGGTGCTCGATTTCACATTCCTAAATCCTCTTGCGCAGTTGGTTGTATTTGACATGTGCTTAGGCCTTTTCATCGATGATTTTGTGACCACGAACAAACCCGAGTTGACCCAGATCATTATGATTATCCTCCAGCCAGCTTGGATAGTATAGAGTATAACTAGCATAGTATCTGTCTAGCTCAATGTCATCCCTTCCTATGACGATCTTGTAGTGCCACATATGTTGAGCTTCGCACTTATAAGGACTACCATCATCCTGAAAGTCGGCCCGGAAGTGACTCATCTCGTCGATCCTTCATATAACCTGCTTCCTACCTGCCTGTATCATAACTCAGAGAGGGACGTAAGGATAAGTTCCTCTCAAACTGATAATTGTCAAAAATAGTGCATCCCTGGATCGGGAAATGAACTCTTCAGTAGGGAACCATTTAAACATCCATTGTACTTGGTCCTCCTTCAGATTTTTGAACAACTCTATCCATCCTTTGGCATCTTCCGGCTGAGCAAACATGCTGGGCATGTAGTTCATTCGCCTTGGCTAATGGAAGGCCATATGATCGTCCCAGTCCCTACACTAAATCTCTTGTTGATATTCACCTTATTTGAGGTGCTCTATGAGCCAGAGTTGGAATAGCAGGTCGCAACCCTCAAAGTGTTTGGCTCCTTGTTACATTTCTCCTAGGCTTGGTACATTTCCATAATGGGCACTATGCTAAATGGTCTCCCACCAATTTCCTCCATTAAGGTTTTTGTGACCATGGCTAGCGTGGTATGGATCCTTGCTTTCTGCATAGGAAACACTATCATCCCCAAGAAGTAGAACATAAAGACAAAGACCCTTAAATGGATATGCCCCAATGATGTGAGGACGAACTCATCAGGATAAGTAGGGTAAGACTTGCTATGATTGTACCTCTAGTACAAATATTCAAAGGGAATATAGGACTGCTTCAAACATGTCAAGTCTGGATTCTTCTATTGACCCATAATTTTTAGAAAACCTCCACACTTGCGATTTTCTGGCATTAACAAACCCGGAGTCTCCCATGGTATACCAGCTAGTCCTCCTATTTCTTCTAACAATGGTGCCATTTCAATGTGCCCAAAGCGGAACACAAACCCATCACCATCCCATAACAGAGTAGCAGCTTCTATTATTTTGTTGTCGGGTTGGATTTCCAAAAGAGAAGGGATATTTCTAGGTATTTTCAGAAAAGAGTATGATTACTGGAATGAAGATCTTCCCACCGGTTTAACAATTTTGGGTTGATGTTGGTGACCATGCCAAATTTGGGGACTTCGTGCCTGATATTTCTACAAGAAAAAGTGTAAGGCGTTTACCCCTACCAGAATCGACTAGTAAATATCAATAAGCATTTAGTTCTCCAAATAAATGCACAAAATGTGGTAGTGTCGGTTTGGGTTTCAAGGAAACCTAGTGGTTTGGACTAGGTTATCTTAAACAGTCATTATGTGGACAATATAACTGACTCAGCTAGGTTTGATGATGATGTATGCACATTTAAACAGAGTAAGGTTGCCATAGGGTATTAGACTAGTACCTTGAGCAGACAACTCAAGAAGGAAAGACGCGGAACCGTTGACTACACTGTTGATTGACTGGTTTTACTGCAAATATGCCTTTGCCCGATTTAGGGGGTGATAATATTGGAAGGGCGAAACCACTCATTATAACTGTTTCTATGGTATTTTGTTTCGAATGAGTGGAATATGATGTTGAAAACATGCTTTATGCAATAATTAAACAAGTTGTCATGTATTTTCATGTTACAACAGTAATAATTGCAACATTTCAACATGGTTTATAATAGTATTGAAGGATAATAGTAGAAGAAAGCGTTAAAAGAAATAAAGGAAAGAAAACAAAAAGCCAAGTAGTTTCGTAGTTGAAGGGGAAAATAAATACTTATTGGAATTATATAAAGACATACAAATAAGCGTAATGTCACAAATAACATAAAATGGTAAAACCTAAAGAAATCCCCAGCAGAGTCGCCATGCTGTCGTGCCTCTTTTTTCTCGCAAAACCGAGTTTATGACATTTAACAGGACAACTCATTCCCTTTTGGGAATTGGGTTTGAATTGAAGAATCGCCACTTAATGATTAAAGTACATTAGCATACTAAGAAGGGTTTGATTTAGGAAAACGAGAGGTTGGTAATGGCTTGAAATTATCCCGAAGGAAAGGTGTTCGGCATCCCTAAGGATCCACTAGTTTGGTTCCCGTCCGTACTATAATTGTGACTTTAAATAACATATAGGCAAGTAAGACTTTCAAATAAGAGGGAACTTTCACGTAATGGTTGCGAATAAATGAAGTTAAAAAGAAACGAAAGAAAAGGCCAAACTTTGAGAAGAATAGTTAGAAATTTGAAAGTAAACCATGAAATACACAAGTAAAAGGGAAGGGGTCGTAGGTTTATAAATAATATGGATCAGCCCCACACCATTCAGTAATCACTCCTCGATAAGGGGCTACACGAGATGTTATCGCATGGTCATCATATTCATATCTACCATTTCCCAGCCCATTTAGGTATTAAAGTGCAGAATGGTCTCGTTTGCTTATTACATGCCATTACCCACCCCAATCCTATCGGTCCTGGAGGCATTTTGGATTATTAATCCTAAAGAGAAGGGTTATTGGGATTTTATGGTTTTAAAGGTAAAAATTAAAAGGCGATAATCAAAAATACATATAGCAAATCTGGGGACACATAAACAAATAAGGCTAAAAAAGGCCTCCTTATCAAAAAAAGCATATTGTCTAGCATGTCTTTCACATACTGATTAGGGTCTGATTAACCTTAAGGCAGGATATCTACATGTATGCAGAAATTCATAAAACTATAGGCAGGACATTCAAATGTGTAATATGATTAAGACATAGTGCAGTGTGGAAGCGCCAGCCCTCAAGTGTCCAAGTTCAGAGGGAACTCAAGGTCCCAATGCAAGGCTCACAGGAGGGGAGCAAAACATAGAGACTAGGAGACAGTGCAAGTGCATAATTGAAATTCTGAAAGGGGAAAGGGAAAAGGGGATAACTTCAAATCAGTGTACATAGGGGTTAAAAGGAGTGGGGAATTTGCAAGAGCAAGCTGATGGGCATACCCAGCAACGGGATATGCTTGCACACCTATCAGCCTATTTAGAGGTTACGACCCCATTAATTTAGAACTCAATTCATGGAAAACAACTCATGTTGCCATGCCCTAAGTTACCACTCACAAATACATAGGGGTAATAGGATAGGGAGGAAAGATTCATAGCAGAAACAGGAAGAAAGATATCAACTCAAATATTTATCTCTACAGAAATAGTACAAGAGATATGGATATAGAAATTGCAAGTAAACACATTGGGGTGGTGTTGAATCTTAAATTAGGACATACTAGTTTGAAAAAAACAAGTAGAAAAGCAGTAGTCTTGTAAAAGCCAAAGTGCAAACAGGAAAAGATAATGCTTAAGTGTGAGTTCAAAAGAGATATATTGAAATTGTCAAGTGTGTAGTGTGTCTAATGTGTAAAAGGGTTGTGCCTTTTATAGTGCGGAAAGCAGGCAAAAACAAGGTAAGAAAATAGTTTGAAAACTGATTGCCAATCAATTATACAAGGCTCTCTTAACAAAGGGATTCATATTCAAATAGGTAAAACCATTTAAGGAAAGGAATTGAATAAACCCTTTGTGTAAGCATGAAATTGAGGGCAAATACATAAAGTTTATTTAAGGATAGGGTTTTGACAATACACGAATTTTGCAAATAAGCCTAGGGAATCAATTAACAGCCAATAAATCACAAGGTCTGAGATTTGGTATGAATGAACCAAGTCATAAAAGATGAAGAAGGGTTTTACCTAAGTCGAGTCACAGAGGAATTCAATAAAAGATCGAAAGAAATCAATCAAGTTATATTCAGATAGAAGTTTACACTAATTGTAAATTTGAAAGCCATTTAGAGGAACATTCATCATATATAAGGAGCATGTGAGCATGAAAGAAGAATGTCAAGTAAATCAGTAGAAAAAATCCAGTGTAGAAGAGTTCAGCAAAAAGTTAGCATTTTATGTAAACAAATGTCCAAACTCAGTTCAGAGACTCAGAGTTAGTCTGATAGAGTTAAGGGTTAAAATAAAATCCTACTTCGAGCAAACCAGAAAGCAAAGAGTAGAGGGCAAGCAAATTGAATCGAGACATGTGTAGAGGTTTCGGAAAAGAACTGAAGCTTCTAACATGCTTCTTTCAGAACTCATGATGCAAACACAGTAGAGGGATTCAAAGAACATAATAGTAGAAGAAACATGATTTAAAGAAGAAACTTAACCAAGGTTCAATAGAGGAAAAATAGTAAAACACTTAAGAACACATTAGGAAAATACAGTAGAAGAACATGCTTAAGAAGGTCTTTTCTTAGAAGAAACTTAAATAAGGATCAATAGAACACAGTATAAAAGCATAGTAGAAAGCTTATGGGAACATAGTATGGAAAACAATGTAGAAGAACATACAAACGATCACACCTCCTTTTTCACTACACCTGCAAGGGCGTGAAGGAGTTTTTTCAATTAAAGGACAATCAGAACGAGATTTAATATTAATATTCAGAGTCACCACTTGGGAGATTAATGGTGACCCAAGTCACCGGTTGAATCCCGAACCGAGGAAAATATGACTCTGTAAATAGTCCGCGAACCAGAAATCCAGAGTAAGAAATTCTGTTAACCCGGGAGAAGGTGTTACACATTCTCGGGTTTCGTGGTTCTAGCACGGTTGCTCAACTATCATATTCAGATTTATCTGATTTCACAACATGTTTTAGCTTATGTGCTTTTTAACCGTAAATTGCTTTTATTATTATTACTATTATTGTTGTTATTATTATTATTATTATTATTATTATTATTATTATTATTATTATTATTATTATTATTATTATTACTACTACTACTATTATTAATAAGAATTGCAACGTCGTGAAAACATGTCTCGAACCACGCGACATCAATGCACCCGTGGTGGTTGACATATTTCAACTTCGTTGAGACTTGGCTTTGAGTCACATATATGTGCACTCGAGTTTAGGAAGGTAACGTTATTAAATACGCGCCTAAAGAGACAAACGCATTATTATATTTAGGGAAGGCCGGGAAATTTGCTAAAACGCACCATTCCGAATTCTAAGTATCTTATTATAACTATTTATTGAGGGCCCCATAATTTTGCATTTTTATTTGATGAGGCTCATCTCATTTTTATTTAAAGGCTGATTCTAAAACAACAATGATTTTTCTAATTATTTTGTCACTAAAAAGAACAAGATAAGTCCCGGATAATTTGTTATTAGACCGAGGTAATTCAGTTATTGGCCCACATCGAAACGCAAAAGAAATTGACACTGGACCTAGGCCCAAACGGCTGGAAAAATGTGATTCAAGGTTGAGTTTCGACAAAGCAACAAAATAGCACTAAAGGCCAATTCACTTGGCCCGATTAATTTCAAAACATACCAACTGATTATGTGCAGCCCTACATTCATTCCTAAATAAGTAAGGAGAATTCATTTGGTACTGGGCCAAAAATAGATTCAGGTCAGCTCAGACTCCAGAGGTAATGGCCACCTTTTGAGCCTTGACAAGAGTCCAAATCCTTTTGTCTTCAGCCTATAGCTTCAATTCACCATGAGTTCCCCATTCAAGCATATGAACAACTCAACCTCAATCTATCAATTTTAAATCGTCTAACAAAATTACCACAAAGACTATGCGAACAAGTCAAGCAAGTGAATTAATGCATTACGAGATTATGTCATAAGGACTTCCGTGTGTGAAACAAATCAGCGGATAAGAAAGGATCCAACAGTATATATGAAATTACAATCTACACATATTTCTATATTAATATGAACTATTAGCCTGCTTTGGACATAATGTCACTCTAATAGCTTATTTAGATCTAGTTTTATACCAGCACATTCAGTAACACAAGTTCACAAACTTCCCAGATCAATATCCAACTCAAGTTACTTATCAGTTTTTACAACGTGTGAGCTAAATACATATTAACTACAACTAAAAACAGTCCACAGTTCATCAAATCTCAATATACATCAATCAATTATTCAGGTAGAAAGTAAATGATTCATGACTTCAAACAACATCGCTTCAACATGTATTCCTCTAATCAAAATACATCAGTTCTTCAATAGTTCATAGGAAATCAAAAGATGTAACCAGAAAATGAAATAAAAGTAGAAGAAGAAGAGGTCAGCCACAATAATGCAATAGTAGACCAAGAGATGATCAAACAGCAGCAATACACAGCCCATGAAATTGAAACACAGCCTAGAATAATTTTCAGAGAAGAAACAGAATCAACAGTTGACCAAATAAACTTGCAAAAATCCAAAGAGACTCAAAACTACTCCCAACACAACTTTCGAAGCTAACAGTCAACCAACAGCGCAAAATTGACTTAGCAAACCAAATACAGCTCGAAATCACCCAAATAAACTCGAAGCTGAACCCAAAATACTTCAAAAGACAATGACTCAACCCAAACCAGCTCAGTTGCGCCCAAAATCACTCGAACAAGGCAACCGATCAATTCAGAAGCTTTTAATAACTCGAATTTAGCACAGAAATGAAAACATTCAAATAGGAATTTATAAAGGATCCAAAGAGGCAATAGACAATGATTCTTTTTTTCGATTTTTTAAAAGTTTCTACTGTTTTTTATTTTCTCATAAGGAAAGCTAAGATCTAAAAGTAATTTTGAGCTGCAATTTGAATTCTCAGATCTGCAAGCCCGAGAATTGTTTTTGGGGAAATTTATGGCTCAAAATCCTTTTGTGCTACGACTCTTCAACTCTAGACTCTTAAGTTCTCCATCTTTCTTTTTTCAATCCTCTCTCTCTAGTCCCTTAATGCCTGACCTAGTTATCACTCTTAGCTTAAACTCTCTTCAACTCGTAAAATGTTGTCCAAAACTCAATCCCTTCAATCTGAATAGGCCTATCTATTTAAAGACCAACTACGGCCTCCTTTTTTTATTCAAACTTCCTCTTTCCGGCCTGTATTATTACCTCCCATGTGCATCCCTTTAACCATTTTATCATTCAGCCCATGATGTTCTGATTTCCACTTAATAAGGTATTTAAAATGGTGTCAGCTCTTTAATTCTTTATTAAAACCCCATACTATTTCTGATCTCCAGCCAATAAATGCACTTAACACATTATCACTCCCACTATTAATCCCTATTTTATTCATTAGTTTAATAGCAAATTATACCTTTCGTTATTAAAACCTCCTAATATAAGCTATTGAGTAGCTCACATTATTCAGGACACAGCGTACGCACAGAACCTGCAGAAAAAATTTCAAAAGTCCTAAAATCAAACAAATTCAGTGTTCCTTTTCCAATAAAAAAACAAAACAAGCAACATTTACTTGGGTTGGAAATCTAAATCGTCTTCGATACTGATGCATACAGACCTGGAATGCACTTGTTCCATAAGCTTGAAAGGGACTAATTCAACTGATTAAACGAGATATGATTCTAAACAAATTGACTACACAGACTTTAACGAAACTAAGAACAAATTCATCAGAAATTTCGAAAATAACACACACAAAATAGAAAAATAATTTTATACCAGAGGATTGGTCGAGTTTCAACTGAAATCGACCAGAGAAAAGAGATGGGAAAAATCAACAACAGATAAAAAGGAAAAAAACAAACAGAGAATCAAGAGATGACTCACCGGCCAGGCTTGAGCTTTGAATTTTATATTCAAAGGTTTAAAGCAATATTCAAGGGAAACCGGTACGGGATTTGGGGTAAGGGTAGTCCGGTTGTCATGGGATGTTAGTTTGGGGTCAATTGGGTAAGCTAGGGTTTGGGGTCAATCTTTTAGATCTAATATTTGAAACATTTGAGTTTAATTTGAAGGAAACCAATTACATATTGGAAAAGAGGGAGGTATGGGTGTTCTGGGGTGTAAACTTTAGACCTGTTGGGACCAGCGTCGTCGGGTTTTGGGCGGTGGAAAAGGAGGCTGCTATCTGGGATTTTGGGGGGGGGGGGTTTGTGTCTCTGTTAGAGATGATTGGGAAGGGGTCTTGAAAGGGGAAGGTCAGAGTTTGGGGGGAAGGGGGTTTCGATATATTAGATATAGGCTAATCAACCTGGACCGTTAGATTGATGGGAATCGATGGTCCAGATTGATAGAGGGGGAAAACGAGGTCGTTTGGTGGGGTGTACGCGACGGACTGGGTTGGGGTTGATTTTTGGTTTCTTTTTTTTTGGGTATTAGATGGATAAGGGGTGGGTTTCTTTTGGGCCTTGGACTTTTGGCCCAAATACAATTCTCATCTCTTTTATTCTTTCCCTTTCCTATTTTTTCTAAATTTTTTTTTTCAAAATTACACTAATAATACTAATTTAAATTATAAACTAAAATCAACTTATAAATACCAATTAACTTTGAATAATAATTAATCACACATAATTAAAATATCATATCACACAATTAAACACAAAAATGCAAAGTGTATTATTTTTTATGATTTTCCAATAATAAAAATAAATAATTTATGATTTAACACAAAATTATAAAATTAAATCCTAAATGCATATGCAATGTATTTTTTTTTTGTATTTCTCATTAATTAAGCAAAAATAAACATGCACAGACAAATACAAATAATTATCAAAATGCCACGAAAATTCTCAAAATTGCATACAAAGGAAAATTATTTTATTTCTTTGAATTCTTTTGGAGTAATTCGTGTGGGACAAAAATCACGTGCTCAACTGCTCCTCTTTTTCCGAAAACACGAAGAGTTTTTGTGAAAAGATAAAGTGAGCGGATACGAGCACTTTTTCCCGTTTGAAGCATTTTTGAAAGATTTGACTGAACCTCTGCTTCAAATTCCTACATATCGTTGGCTAATAAGGAATCATGTCAATGTAGTTCGAAAAGTTTTGGTTGCTTGGACTACCATAAAGTTGTAATTTTGCTGTTACTGCTCTTACTACTGCTGCTACCACTTACTGACCTCCTTATTACACCATGCTAAAAGAAAGTAAGAAGCTAGACTAAATTATGAATTACAAACTCTTGCATAGATATTCAACTTGCTCTTTCTCTTGCATCTCTTGTTGCCTTGATGTCTTATTGATTTGCATTTCCTCCGATGTTTCTTTCTTGTAAGCATCGAACTATTTTCCTTCGAAGCTTGAACTGCCTTCTTCTGATCTTTGTTGCCTTCCTTCTGACTGCTATACTAGAATTTTTGCTCAGGATATTTTGTGGTAACCCTTCACTCTCCAGGTGAGTTACTGACTTCTGACAACTACTCAAAAAGATAACACCTCTGTTCTCCATGCGTGCTCCTGACTTCAACTACAACTTAAAAATGATAACAACCTCCATTCGCTAGGCGGTATCCTAATTTCAATTACAACTTAAATATAACGACCTACATTCTCCAGACTACACATTAAAATATAACAACCTCCATTCTCCAGGCGTGCTCATGACTTCAACTGCAACTTAAAAGGATAACAACCTCCATTCTCCAGGAGGGCTCCTGACTTCAGCTACGACTTGAATATAAATACCTCCATTCTTCAGGCGGGTTCCTGACTTCAACTACAACTTCAATATAAATACCTCCATTCTCCAGGCAGGCTCCTGACTTCAATTACAACATAAAATATAACAACACTCCATTCTACAGTCGGGCTCCTTACTTCAACTACAACTTAAATTTAAAATCCTCCATTCTCCAGGCGGGCTCCTGACTTCAATTACCATTTAAATATAAGAATCTCCATTCTCTAGGAAGGCTCCTGACTTGAAATTACAACTTAAATATAAAATCCTCCATTCTCCAGGTGGGCTCCTAACTTCAAACTTCAACTTTTAAAATATGATACCTCCATTCTCCAGGTGGGCTCTTGACTTCCACTACAACTCTAAAATATAACAACCTCCATTCTCCAGACGGGCTCCTGAATTCAACAACTTCTTAAAAAATTAACACCTCCATTCTCCAGGCGGGCTCCTGTCTTCAACAACTTCTTCAAAATATAACACCTTCATTCTCCAGACGGGCTCCTAACTTCAACTACTTCTTAAAAATGCATTCTATTGCCGTTGTTCCTTTCTGCCTCCTGAAAAATTTTCCTTCTCACTTGAATTATCTTCTTTTAGAACTACTTTCCTCAAAACTGGTGTTTCATTCCCCTCAAAACTGTTGGGGATAACACTGGTGTTTTCTTCAAAAATATGTTATTCCCCTCTTTCAAATACTACTTCCCTTAAGATGGTGTTTCCTTCCTCTGTAACTACTTCCTTTAAGACTTGTGTTATCTTCCTTCGAAAAACTCTTTCTTTAAAACTTGTATTTCTTCTTCCGTAAATTTTTGGAGATACCACTTCCCTCAAAACTTGTGTTATCTTCCATCTTCCCAAAGTGGGTACCTGAATTCAAGAAAAGTTTCAAAATGGAAGAATTTTTTTGCCCCAGTTACTTCCTTGTGGCATGTCTTTCCGTCATTAATTACATTTCCTTTCCCTGCTTCAAATAAAAGAAAATTTTGTTAGTTTAAAATATTTTGAGTGGTCGTGCTACTCCTGCTAGGGATGATTTTCCCCTTTCTCATTTTCCTTCTCTGCGTTCCATTTACACTATCAAAACTTGCCGGGGATGATATTATTTATTGGGGAAGATATTCCTTTTGGGAATGATATTTCTCCTGGTCTTACAACGACTTGCCTTGCTTCATTTTGTCTGACCATCTTGAAACTTGGTCGATAATTTCCGGCTTTCTTGACATTCCTTATCATAAACTTATCCACTGTTGTTTTCCCACCTTCGCTCTATACTTTCCCCAAAATACTAGACCAATCCATCATCTGGTCTTGCAATAAACATCTTTGTCATTCTATTGCACTATCTTCATCTTGTCCTATCCATAATTTTGCTTTGCACCATCTTGGAAACTATTAGTAAGCTCTAAAAATCCATCTAAAAAACAAACTACCATTGAAAAATCTTTTATACAAAAAAATGAAAAAGCGATGACTTCAAAAGATAGAAAAAGAAAAGACTTTCTGAAGAACTTTTGGGGAGAAGAAAAAGGAAAATAACTTGTTTGAATAGTTCAGGATGTCTTAACCCAGTCTATTTATATCAACCAATCTTTATGATGGCCTTACTTTGCATTTCAAAGGCCCCGTAATCCAACTTTTTTTTGCCGAACCAACATCTTTTTCTGCTTGATGCCTCGACGGATCCTTTCCGTCAATCTTATCGTGTTTGCCCCTTTTTAGCTCCTTGTCGCCTCATAGTGCCCTTCGTGGGGTTTTCATTAATAAGACTCTCTCATTTCTCTCATCTCCTGTCGCCTTATGGTGCATGTGAAGGTTTTCACAGATAAGACTATCATTTTATTTCTTCAGCTGGGGATTGGAGTGTTACTGATATGAGCCTCTCTCCTGGGGATTCTTTTGGCTATCAATTATTTTTAACTTATGATCCTCTTTCTGCTGGGGATTAGAGTGTTATTCCCGACTTCTATTTGCCCGACTTGGCACTTCTCTGATACTTATTGGGAGAAAAAGGTATCAAAAATTCAAAATAACTTTGATGGGTAAAACATTACAGCTCTTGGAATAGAACTCCTTTCCCAAAATTACAAATACAACTTCTGCCCCAGTTTGCTTGCTTGGGGATTTTTTGATTTTTTGTTACACTATGACCGAGCTGTGAAGCACCTATGTATCCTCTTTGAGGCATCAGGTCAAAAGTAGTTCTCCCTTCTTTTGTTTTTCTTGGAATAGAACTCTTGGAATAGAACTCCTTTCCCAAAATTACAAATACAACTTCTGCCCCAGTTTGCTTGCTTGGGGATTTTTTGATTTTTTGTTACACTATGACCGAGCTGTGAAGCACCTATGTATCCTCTTTGAGGCAGCAGGTCAAACGTAGTTCACCCTTCTTTTGTTTTTCTTGTGACTTTTCTTTTGTTTTGTTATAATTTTTTTTCTCTTTTTTTTTTTCATTTTTATTACTGATTCCACAAGAGGGGTATGAAAGAATAAATAAGGATCAAAAGGGGAAGCAAAGGTTAAAGTGTTCAGATAGAATAATAAATTTCCTCCGTCATTAAATTCTCCGATACAATGCCAAGTACAAACAAACAAACAACAATCACAATCAAAAAAATCATGCATAATATCTCTTGACTGCGTCAGAATTGATGACAATGTAGATACATCTTCCTTCGACATCTGTCAAGCATATAGCGCCATTGGACAACACTCTGGTCACCATAACTGGCCCTTGACAATTAGGGGCGAACTTGCCCTTTGCTACGGCCTGATATGGAAGGATTAGTTTCAACACTTGTTGCCCCACTTCAAACTTCCGGGGGCGCACCTTCTTATTATATGCTCTTGCAATCCTGTTTTGATACAATTGGCCATGACATACTATTGCCAATATTTTTTCATCGATCAAGCTCAACTGCTCTAGACGGGTTTTGACCCACTCATCATCATCAATCTTAGGCTCAGCGACAATTCGAAGAGACATAATTTTAACCTCCGTCAGTATCAGTGCTTCAGTTCCATATACCAACAAGTAAGGAGTTACACCTACTGAAGTATGAACAGTAGTACGGTAACCCAACAATGCAAATGGTAACTTTTCATGACATTGTCTCGTTCCTTCCACCATTTTTCTCAATATTTTCTTGATATTCTTGTTCGCTGCCTCAATCGATCCATTCACCTTGGGACAATACAGGGTGGAATTTTGGTGTGTAATCTTAAACTGCTGACATACTTCCTTCATCAAAATGCTATTAAGATTAGCACCATCGTCCGTGATGATCACCTTTGGGATCCCAAATCTACAAATGATATGGGAATGAACAAATCCACCACTACTTTCTTGGTTACCGACTTGAAAGTTTTAGCTTCAACCCACTTGGTGAAATAGTCGATGGCCACCAGAATGAACCTATGACCGTTGGAAGCTGCTGGTTTGATTGTTCCGATGACATCAATGCCCCAAGCAACAAAGGGCCATGGTGCTGACATTGTGTATAATTCCATATGCAGAGACTGGATCATAATTCTGTGTATCTGGCATTGATGGCATTTATGCACAAATATGATACAATCTCGCTCCTTGGTGAGACAATAATATCCCATTCGGAGGATCTTCTTTGCCAACACATATACGCTCATATGAGGTACGCAAACTCCAGAATGCACCTCCGTCATAACTGTCATTGCTTGACCCGCTTCTATGCATCTTAGAAATCCTAAATCCAGTGTTCTTTTGTACAACACTCCTCCACTGAGGAAGAATCCACTTGCCAACCATTGAATGGCTCTCTTTTGATCTCTTGTGGCCTACACCGGGTATATCCCCATCCTGAGGTATTCCTTGATATCATAGAACCACAGTTCGCCATCCAGTTCTTCCTCTATCATGTTACAATAAGCATGCTGATCACAAGCCTGAATATGCAATGGATCAACATGAATTTTATCTGGGTGGTGCAACATTGATTCTAAGGTGGCCAAAGCATCGACAACTTCATTATGAACTCTTGGGATATGCCTGAACTCCACTTATCGAAACTTTTGACATAGATCATGCAAATATTATCGATATGGTATGAGCTTCGAGTCCCGTGTTTCCCACTCTCCTTGAATCTGGTGTACCAGGAGGTCCGAGTCTCCGAAGACTAGAACGTCCTGGACAGCATGTCCACAGCTAGCCGTAAACCCAAAATGCATGCCTCATATTCAGCCATGTTGTTGGTGCAATAAAAGTACAGTTGAGCCGTAACAGGATAATGATACCCTGTTTCAGAAATAAGTACCACTCCTATTCCAACTCCTTTCGCATTTGCAGCTCTATCGAAAATAAACTTCCATCCTGGTTCCTCAGTTAATTCCCTCATGGAAATACATAACCCCTTCATCAGGAAAATATGTCCTCAATGGCTCGTATTCTTCATCGACTAGATTCCAGGCCAAGTGATCGGCCACTTCTTGGGCTTTCATCGCCGTCCTTGTCAATAGATGATGTCGAATTTTATGAGTAATATTTGCCATTTTGCCAATCTCCCTGTAGGCGTAGGCTTTCTGAAATTTATATTTCAACGGATCCAGGCGTGAAATGAGGTAAGTAGTATAGGATGACAGATAACGCTTAAATTTTTGTGCCACCAAAGTTAAGGTGCAACATATCTTCTGAAGTTGAGTGTACTTAACCTCATAAACTGTAAACTTCTTACTGAGATAATAGATGGATTGCTCCTTCCTTCCAGTCATGTCGTGTTGCCCGAGTACACAACCAAATAAATTCTCAAGGACTGTTAGATAAAGAATAAGCGGTCTCCCTGGATCGGGTAGAACCAACACAGGTGGATTTGATAAATACCTTTTTATCCGTTCAAATGCCTTCTGACATTCTTCAATCCATTCTACTGCAACATCTATCTTCAGTAACTGAAAAATGGGTTCACAAGTTGCTGTGAGTTGAGCGATAAACCTGCTGATATAATCCAACCTCCCCAACAGACTCATTACCTCGGTTTTGTTTTTCGGCGGTGGCAATTCCTGAATTGATTTGATCTTTGAGGGGTCCAACTCAATGCCTCGCCGACTGACTATGAATCCCAACAGCTTTCCAGATGGAACACCAAATGCACATTTAACAGGGTTGAGCTTGATGTTGTACTTCTGAAGTCTTTGGAAAAACTTTCTTAGGTCTCTTATGTGGTCCGCCTGATGCATGTATTTATAATAACATCATCCACGTATAACTCAATCTCTTTGTGTATCATATCATAAAACACAATAGTCATTTCACTCATAAAACCAATTGGCATTACCCGATAGCAATAATTTCCTCACGGCGTAATGAAAGCCATCTTCTTTGCATCTTCTTCATCCATCAAAATCATATGATACCCAGCATAGCAATCCACAAAAGATCTGATTTCGTGTTTGGCGTAGTTATCGATCAGGATATGGATGTTGGGTAGCGGGAAGTTATCCTTTGGGCTTGCTCTGTTCAGATTTCGATAATCAACACATACCCTAATTTTTCCATCTTTCTTCGGCACTCGTACCACATTAGCCAACCAATCGGGATATCGAGTGACCCGAATAACCTTTGCATTCAACTGCTTGGTCACTTCTTCCTTAATCTTCACACTCATGTTGGTTTTAAACTTCCTCAATTTTTGCTTGACGGGAGGGCATGCCAGGTCAGTGGGCAATTTTTGAACCACTAAATCGGTTCTTAAACCTGGCATGTCATCATACGACCACGCAAAAACGTCTTTGAATTGCAAAAGTGTTTTGATTAATTCTTCCTTGATATTTTTGGTGACGTCCAAATCCACCACTAAAAAGAAATAGATACGATCGCAATAATATAATTATTTAACTATTATTCGGGGCCGAATCGCACAGAGAACAATGTGTACGCGATTAGGAATGTAAGAAAATTATCGCTAGTCGCGCAGTGCCAAACACTAAGAATTTTAGTTGAAAATTGTTTTTATATCTAAAAATAAAGAAATGTTAACTAACCTAGAAAGCAAGTAAAATGATCAATGGCTACAAGTATGAAAGCATCGAGAATTACACTCAAGTAACTATCCAATGTATTTCATGATTTTACAAAAATGAGCGAGTTTATGTTAATTAGCCACGGATAATAATTCTTAATTAGCTTCTTCCGAAGACGAACAAAACTTCCTAATTGAATTATCCCTAATCACAAATAGAAGATTAAGCACACCCGCAAGGCTACAAGTAGTTCAATCCCATCCCTAGGTAGAATCTATAAAATGAGGGTTAACACCTCAAGTTCTTGTTAATTAATCTTTCCTAACCCCAAACTATTTTTTTCAAAATTAATTCAGAGTTAATGGGTGAGTCCTAGGGTTAACTAATCCCTTTGGAAACATAAAAGAACAAGAATAATTAAAGAAACAATAATTCACTTCATAAATATAGAAAAATTATTCAATACATAAGCACAACAAGGTATAAAATCCACACTTTAATTATGAATATTCTCATAAACAAGATTTAAGTGTTGGTTAAAATACTACACACTTAGATAAACAATACAAAACAAGGAAGTGAAGAAATAAACATAAATGGGTAAGAAAACCTCAACCACAAGCTTTAATCTTCACAATCCAAGTGTGTTTGTGCAAACCCTAGCTCAAGAACTTGTTCTCTCTAGTCTAAGAAGCCTAAAAATAAGCCAAATATCCCTTTACAAATGACCCTAGTCGGGTATTAAATAATTTGGGGATCAAAAAATGTGAAATTCCAGATTTGCCCATGCCTGAAGCCCGCACTTCGCATTTGCGAACAAAAGTTCACAATTCCCAACATTGCCTTAGGACACCTGAGTTCGCATTTCCCAGAATAACTTCACATTTGCGAAGTCCTCCTATCCCAGCTGCCTTCGCATTTGCCATTGTTTCTTCGCATTTGCGAAGCGGTCCCATTTCATACTAAGTTTCCATATGCGAACACTCCTTCGTATTTGTGAAGGTTACCAATTTCAAGAAGGGTTCATATGCGAACCATTATTCGCATTTGCAAAGGCTACCCTTTTGTGCCGGACTTCGCAATTCCCAAGCATAGCTCGCATTTGCGAGCTCAAAGGGCCCTGCCTAGATTTTCCTTCTTTTGGCTTCTTTTTGATTCGTTTTTACTTGGTTTTTTCTACATCTCTTCTAAATCACATTCACCCTGTAAAGTAGAAGTAATTGACATTAAATGCATGATTTTATCACTATAAACATAGCAAAAGTATAGGTTTAAAGGAAAGATAAGTCGGTAAAATACCAACTTATCACACCCCAAACTTGAACTATTGCTTGTCCTCAAGCAACTAAAGCAACAAAATCTCTTCCCAAGTGGTTCAACAACTTCATATCCTTATCACACCAAGCCAACAAGAAGAACTATTTTAAGTACAAATGCATGACTTCAATTGGTACCAACAATTACTCCAAAGCATATGAATTATCAAGCACTTCACATAATCAAGTGCTCACACACAAATGCAAATCAAAGTAGCAATCATGTCATGACACTAAAGCTTCAAAATTTGCCTCTCCATCACAATCAACTTTCTTTCTTCATTCTTCCCAATTGAAGATGGGATTAAATTCACAACTGAAACTTCATGTGCCCTCACATTTAAGAGAGGATCCCACACTCATAATTCTTATTTCAAAGCAACAATGGGATATCAAATGGAAAGAATTCACTCTCTATATCAAAAAAATGTTCAAATGCAAACAAGTAGTATCTAGGCCTGCCCTTCATGTATTCCTCCACTAATGTAGACAACTCGGTTCAAAATCTATTAGGAACGAAGGGTTGTAGTTTAGGCTTTTGGATAAGGTATGGTACAATTTTGGATAAAGTGACTCAAAACCTCCCCAAGCACTACATAATTTTCAGTTAAAGTCCACATCCTTCAAACACATTTTTCACCCTTTTTTCACTTTTTCTTCCACATCTAGTCTTCCCTTTATTCACAACGTTATTCACTTTATTCTCTCTCTCTCTCTCTCTCTCTCTCTCTCTCTCTCTATATATATATATATATATATATATATATATATATTCTTTTTCTCTTTTCCTTTTCAACTTTTTATCATCATTGTTTTCTACCTTTCATCTTTTCAACAACTCCCATATCAAAACTTCTCCAACCATTCACCCTCAAACTTAGGCTTTTAGCCTATGTTTGCACTTTAAAAGTACTTCGGGAGGTCCGGTACCAAAAGGTATATCAATTAAGAACAAAGGATTTAAGCTTGTAACATGGTTGCCAAAGAATAAGGTTAAAGGCTCAAAATTGGTTGACTAGGGAAAATATTTACGGGTAGGAATTTTTTGGCATACTAGCTGTCCAAGGAGGGTCTAATATCATTTTTCGAACCAAGCTACTCTATGATTTCGCCTTGAAGCACGTTCCGGGAAAGTTCTAGACTACAAACAATGCAAAGGAACTCACAAATAATCTCACTACACATGGCACATGAAAATTCAAGTGGAACATCAATCTACAATCCAATTAGAACCAATGACTCAAAGAGGTTGCATATAGCATAAGACACTAATTTATGAATCAAAGAGCCAAAATCTGAGTCTAAAAGTCATGACCTCTATACTTTACTTATTATATTTTTGTTGTTTTTTTTCTTTTTCAACAATCAGCAATTCATATGCCGAGGTTTAACTCATGAGGTACCAAGCAAGCCACGACCAATGGGAACAATTCCCAACAAAAATCATTTATTACCCTAAATTAACAAAAACTAATTCTAACTAAATGACTAATTCCCATAAGAAAGTTGTCAATCCATCCATCATCGGGAAAAGTCGACAAAAACATTCCAATTACCCGGTTCAAGAAGCATCTTGGAAAAAGAACCATGGTATAAAGAAAACCAAGAATATCGCCACTAACAGAAAGCATACTAAAATAAATAAAAATTAAGAAGCTAATAAACATCAACTACTAAACAAACTAATATAAACATACTAATATAACACATGATATAAAAACATACTAATAACAAAATGAAAATCATGAACAACAGTCAAAGTACTAATCCGCCAAATATCCAACAAAACATCACAGATATACAAGAACCACCCCAACCAAAGATGTTGCAATGTCCCCAATGCAACTAGACATGATATACTAGAATTTGGTGGAAAGTACTCCCTGAATATTGCATCAAGTGCTCTCCTCGCTCTCAGACTCAGACTCATCCTCATCCTCCTCTCTGTCTTCCTTGTGCCACTCAGTAAGAACATCATCATCATCCAAAACTCTGCACGATGGTATCCGGTCCAAGGGCTTTAGGACATTGAAGATGCCCTTCACCCCCTTCCACATCCGTGTGAAGAATTTATCTCTTTTCTTCTCTCTTTTCACCATCCAGGTGTGTGAATTTTGCAGAACTCCTTGAGAAGTGCTCAACTCACGATGCTTCTTGGCTAACTCAATGTATGTCTTTTCAAGCGCCTTGAGGTGATCCCCTTGCTTCTTCTGATCATCAATGTTTTTCTGGAAATCTTTCTTTGAGATGTTGGCAGATCCCTCAGAAGTCTCCCCAAGCCTCTAGGGAAGGCCAGACACTAACTCGCAAATCACTCGCATCTCCTCACTGATCACAGCAAATGGCCCTCCTGCTGAATATGATGGTAGACTGCTCGGATCACAATGAGAAGAAGAAGATGTCTTTCTCTTTTTGAGCTTCACTGCACCACCCTCTCCTCTTTTCTTCAATGGGTGTATAGGCTTTCCTGGCTCTATCCAGTTGTCCCCAGGAGCTTCTTCCACCCCTGCCAGCTGGCATAACTCAGTGATGAGAGAAGGGAATAATAATGACGGACTGTCGTGAATCCGATACTCTCTCAGCTCACTTATAAAGATCTTGCCCACGTTCAGCTGAATGCCGTCAAAGATGCAAGCTATCATTTGAGCTCGAGTAATTGGGATGTTCCATATGTTTGTCACAGGGGAGACACGACTGCATATGATAGCCATCCATATCTTTGCTTCTGCAGTGAATTCTTTTGATGCGATCCCCTTCTTTTCAGCTTCCCAAGGAACATCTACTCACGGGCATAGTTTAGAGGCCAACCACTCTCCTGAAGCACAGTCTTTTTCCTTGAAAGGAGACATGTCGTGGTTGAGAAGATTGTAGAACTTGTTCACATCCTCAGCCCCAAAGCGCACCATTTTACCCCGAATTCTCATCTTGGGCTTTCTCAATTTGATTGCTGGGAGGTTGGCATAAATTTCCCTTACCCATTGCTCATTGGCACTACAAGGTTGAGGGGTATAACAGTTCCATCCCATGCCCATTAGCCTTTGATGTAACTCAGGAAGATGTTCTGCAACATCATCCATCACAATCCCACTCTCCAGGACCACCTTCTTTGAGATCAGTTCTTCGTAGTACCGTTCCTGGCACTCCATTGTCAGGAACCGATGCTCATCAAAGGCTTGCTCTTCTTCCAAAGGGTTTTCGCTTGCAGATCCTTCAGAGTTTGGGTCCATTTATGCCATTATACTACCTGTCAAGAAGTGATAAGAGTGAAAATATGGTATGGCTATGAAGAGTAGTGCAAAATGAAGCAATTATGCCAAAAGAATGACCGGACAGTTGAAACTCAGGCTTAGAAAAAATTTCAGGATTTCTAGTTTTTGAGTTGCCCGGCTGCAGATGTCGCAATTCCCAAGCTCTACTTCGCAATTGCGAAGTGTGCAAAGATGGGAAATGTGAGAAAAATATCGCATTTGCGAAATTCTTCAGGGAAACTGGTTATCGCAATTTCGAAGAAATCTTCGCAAATGTGAAGTTACCCAGAAAAGGCAAACTTCGCAAATGCGAAGAAAACCTCGCAAATGCGAGCCTTCGTCCCCCAGGCAGTCCCTCTTTTAGAGTTCAGTTCCTCAGCCCAAAAATTGCTATTCCAAACCTTGTTTTTGTAAACCCTATCATTAATCGAGCATATATCATGCATTACACTTCATAAACAACCATGAATCAAGGAACCACAATGGTTTTGGACACGAATTTCATTCGAGCCTCACATCGAACACATTAAAGGCGCAAACCTTTTGCTTCTATTTTGTAAGAGCATGGGTACTTAGACTTCCCTAAATTCGTTCACTCTCAACCAACCCTCTCCATGAAATCACAACGAATTTTAGAAAAAGTTTCGACAATTTCGGACGAGATTCGACCCATTAGAATTGTAGGGTTCCATAACACCCAACAAGATGAATGAAGAGAGTGGGGATGAAAAAGAAGGTAGTGTAGAGATATAAACTTTCATACCTGATTTTTTGCGATAATAGATGAAGCTTTTGTGCCTTTACAATGATGAGAGAGACGGGGAGCCAAGAGTGTGGGAGTTTTAGAGAGTTGGTCAATTTTAGTTCAAAATGGTGAAAGGCAGCACTTAACACCCGCAGAAGTCGCAATTGTGACTGGACTTTCGCAATTGCGAAGTCCCAAATTTCTCCGCTAGTTCGCAAATGCGAAACTAACTTTGCAAATGCGAAGTTCAGACACTACATCCCAGTTCGCAAATGCAACAATTTGTTCGCAAATGCGAACCCTGCCATGCAATTTCCAGTCAGCTATTGGTTTTTGCCAAACAGGTCATCCCGACCTGCTCAAATCAACTCCAAAAATTCTCAAACTTGGAAGATTAGTTACAAATAATAGTCTAAGCTATTATAAAAAAGCAAATTTATAAAATGATGAACATTTGAAAAATGATGGGTTGCCTCCCACCAAGCGCGCATTTAGCATTGTGGCACGATGCAAACAACATTACCACTGTTCTCGCCAATTGGATGATATGAATTGGGCACCTAGCTTGGAATAAAGCTTGTGATCACGAGCGATGGGGGGTGGTAAGTTGATGATTGAACCAATGCTTAAAATCTTCATTTTGCACTTCTTCGCTTTCAAGTGAGGGATGTCGTTTTGATTTCTTGTTTCCTCAAACTGTAAAGTGTATGGCCTGAATTTTTCCTCTTCGTACTTCTTCATTGATTCATGTATGTCAACTTTTGTGTCACCACACAATTCCAACGTTGAAGAATTCCTTGAATGTGACTTCAATCTTTCACCTTGCAATTTTTTTATTTTGACATCCTCTCTTTGCCCCGGATTAGAGTATTATCAACCAATATTGCATTTTTACCGGTTGACTTCAATTCCATATTTTTATCTGCATCAATAAGACTCATTAAGTTTGTTGGCGGATATTCAATTCTTGACTCCTCAAAGTAACGCTCACTTTCTTCCTCGGAGTTGGACTCTTCTTGGCTCTCTTCCACACACTCAAGTTGTTGGGCATAGTGAGCCTCAACCAAATTTTGCATTTGATCCTCCAATGTGTGGATGTGTTCATCATTGTATGCCAAGCTTTGTTTCAAGTCCTCGGGTGCAAAGTTGTGCTTCTCCTCATTTTCAAGAAAGGTCTCCAACATGAGCATTATTTTCTCATCTTGAGTATTTGGGAGTTCTTCTTCGTTTTGATCAAGTGCCAAGAAAAGGTTCTCACTTTCAATCTCCAAGGAAGGATTGTGGTCTTCATTCACTTCCAAGGCACTTCAAACCCTTAAGGCTTCGATCATTTCCTCCATTTGTGAGTACAATCGTTGGAGTGCTAAATCATTTTGGAGACTAGTCTCCAAAAGATGTTCCAAGGCATTTTGCTCTTTGTTTCCTTCTTCAAGTAGACACTCCAATATGAGCTTGAACTCTCCATTTTGGCCATGCTCAACTTCTTCAATTCCCGTAGCCCTATAGTTTTCATCACAAGAAGAAAACTCATCATAGTAGGGGTTTGAGGAAGGGAAGGTCAAATATGCACAATAATCCCAATGACCATTTTGGCAACCACACTTATCAGAAATACTCCAACCATGGGGTTTAGATTGTGCGCACAATCCACCCCCGGAAGAATTTAAACAATGTCGCCATGAGTGTGGTCCACCACAATAAGGACAAGGGTCATCAAAGTATGAACCACAACCATCCGACCAATTTTCATTATGTGATCCCATTTTTCAAGAATAGGAAAATAAACAAGAACTAACAAGAAAAATAGACCCAAGGCAAAAAAAAATAATTACACAAATATTCACAAGTTTGGATCAAAGCACTTTGGCTTATTTCTCAAACAACCTAAATTACGCCAAATTGTTCCCCGGCAACGATGCTAATTTTGGTGACGTCCAAATCCACCGCTAAAAAGCAATAGATACGGTCGCAACAATATAATTACTCAACTATGAGTCGGGTTCGAATCCCACAGAGAACAATGTGTAGGCGATTAGGAATGTAAGAAAATTATCACTAGTCGCGCAGTGCCAAACACTAAGAATTTTGGTTGAAAATTATTTTTATATATAAAATGCGGAAATTTAATCTAACCTAGAAAGCATGTAAAATGATCAATGGCTACAAGTATGAAAGCATCGGGAATTACACTCAAGTAACGATCTAATGTATTTCACAATTTTACAAATATGAGCGAGTATATGTTAATTAACCACATATAATAATTCTTAATTAGCTTCTTCCGAAGGCTAACAAGACTTCCTAATTGAATTATCCCTAATCACAATTAGAAGATTAAGCACACCCACAAGGCTACAAGTAGTTCAATTTTATCCCTAGGTAGAAGCTATAAAATGAGCGTTAACGCCTCAAGTTCTTGTTAATTAATCTTTCCCAACCCCAAACTATTTTTCCCAAAATTAATTCAGAGTTAATGGACGAGTCCTAGGGTTAGCTAATCCCTTTGGGAACATTAAAGAACAAGAATAATTAAAGAAACAATAACTCATCATAAATATAGAAAAATCATTCAATACATAAGCACAACAAGGTATTAAATCCACACTTTAATTATGAATATTCCCATAAATAGGATTTAAGTGATGGATGAAATACTACACACTTAGATAAACAATACAAAACAAGGAAGCGAAGAAATAAACATAAATGGGTAAGAATACCTTAACACAAGCTTTAATCTTCACAATCCAAGTGTGTTTGTGCAAACCCTAGCTCAAGAACTTGTTCTCTCTAGTCTAAGAAGACTGAAAATAAGCCAAAGATCCCTTTACAAATGACCCTAGTCGGGTGTTAAATGATTTGGGGATAAAAAAACGTGAAATGTAAGATTTGCCCATGCCTGAAGCCCGCACTTCGCATTTGCGAACAAAAGTTTGCAATTCCCAACATTGCCTTAGGACACCTAAGTTTGCATTTCCCAGAATAACTACGCATTTGCGAAGTCCTCCAATACAAGATAGTTTCACATTTGCCATTGTTTCTTTGCATTTGCGAAGCGGTCCCATTTCACACTAAGTTCGCATATGCGAACACTCCTTCGCATTTGCGAAGGTGACCAATTTCAAGCAGGGTTTGCATTTGCGAACCATTATTTGCATTTGCAGAGGCTACCCTTTTGTGCTAGACTTTGCAATTCCCAGGCACAGCTCGCATTTGCGAGCTCAGAGGGCCTTGCCCAGATTTTCCTTCTTTTGGCTTCTTTTTGATTCGTTTTCACTTGGTTTATTCGACATTTCTTCTAAATCACATTCACCCCTGTAAAGTAGAAGTAATTGACATAAATGCATGATTTTATCACTATAAACATAGCAAAAGTAAAGGTTCAAAGGCAAGATAAGTTGGTAAAATACCAACTTATCAGTTTTGTTCAATGTTGATGCTTATCATTATTTCCTTGACATCATCTGTATCTCTTAGATTGGCGGCTTCCGTCTCATTTAATTTGGGCTTGGATTTCTCTTCAAATTGGCTTAACTCTTTACTAATTCCCTTGAAGGCTTCATCCTCTTCGTATTCCGACTCATTGTCATATTCTACCTCTTTCACTACTAGTTCTGAATCATATTGAGTTTTTAAAATTGGTTGAAGATCCATCGTGCATGCCATGTTATTATAACCAGTATAAAGAGAACTTTTTAGAAAAGAAAAAGAAGAAAACAAAATTAAAATAAAATAAAGATTAAAGAAGAAACTTTCATTGATTGAAGTACATGATAACAAGGTTTCACACTTTTGAAAAATACAAAAACAAAAGAAAACTAAATTACAACCCTGGAATAATCCAGCTAAATAAGAAAGAAAATCAGAGCCCAGTACAAGGGCTCCCTCCGAATAGGAAGAAGAGTAGCCATCCAATTGTTGATCTTTGTCTTCGGCCCTACAAACTGTATGTCCGCCTTGCTGGACCCCTCCCCAACTTCTACCATGTTGATTTCGGTGAATAATCTTTCAAAGCCTTCATCCAAATCTCCATTTATACCAATCAATGACCATGTAAGCTTGGACAACAATTGCTTTTTGATGCTCAGCCTGATAAAAGATCTGGACATGCGCGGGACTGGCTTCAGAAGGACCCATACTCTCTTTTTCAACTTGTGGCCCATCTTAAATCTGATTATGTTGGCTGTAATCCCAGCCCAAAGGTTCCAGATTCTTGGTCAAAGAAACTGGTTGAACAATACCCTGAAGATCGTCCCCTAAACCTTTGCATGGCACAAATCTGTTATTCAGCATCTCCGAGGCTACCATGACAGTTGTAGCTGCTACTCTAGGAACTGGGATCTTTCACCCTAAGGAACTTTGTCCACTGAAACCATATCGAAAACCTGGTAAAACCCACGACCCCTTTTCATCATCGCTCTCTATGAAGGGTACGATGACATCACGTATGGAGCATGTATTTTCTTCCCTATGTACTATGCTCTCTTGTCTATCCAACTCGAATTTGACCATCTGGTGTAGTGTAGAAGGCACTGCGTTGGCAGCATAGATCCACGGTTGCCCCAATAGAAGATTATATGACACTGCCACGTCTAACACTTGAAACTCCATTGTGAACTCGACCGGACCAATTATCAATTCCAATATAATGTCACCCACTGTGTCAGTACCACCACCATCAAACCCTCGAACGAAGATGTTGTTGTTGTGAATTCTGTAACCATCAACCTTCAATTTTTTCAAGGTAGATAAAAGGCAGATATTGGCACCGGAACCATTATAATCAGTACTCGAGTGACTATCTAGTCTTCACACTTCAAGGTCAAATAGAGAGCTCTATTATGTTCAGTACCCTCCACGGGTAACTCATCGTCTGAAAAAGTGACCATGTTGACCTCAAAAGTCTTGCTTTCTATTTTCTCCACATGGTTCACAGAGATCTTATCTGGCACATGGGCTTCGTTCGGAATTTTTATCAATGCCCGTCGATGCTCATCTGAATGGATCAACAATGATAGCAATGAGATCTGTGTCGGGATCTTCCTCAACTGCTCCACAATGGAGTAATCTTGCACCTTCATCTTCTTTAAGAATTCTTCCACCTCTTCCTCAGTAACTGGCTTCTTTATCGCTACTCTATTGGCCATTCTTAACTCTGCGAGAGCAAAAGACCTTCTCAATGGAGTTAGACCCTGGGCTTCACACACTTCGTCCACAACTTCCTTCCCCTTATACATCGCGGTCACTTGACTGTAGCTCCCTGGCACGACCTTCTCACTAATTATCGGCAACTGCATTACTGGCTTGATAACAAACGGTTCTTTGTGAACCCCCTTCACGACTACCACAGGTGTGCTTGATACTCCCTGCAGCACTACCTTGACCGGCTGGATTCCTTACAACAACAGACGAACTCTTCCCCATCACCACTACTAGCTTGTTGTATACAGTTTCCAACTGTACCACTGCCTTTTCAATGGCCAGTTTTTCCTTGGGACTAACCTCACTGGCACAGATCATCATTATTATTTTTGAGGGCTTCTTTAACTCCCCTCCTTTGTGCATTAATTGGATCATATGGGACTCATGGTGCACCGGCAATGGACTCTGATTAATGTTTGGTGCTTCTGGATCCTGAACCTTGATCCTATTTTTGTCGATAAGATCTTGCACGACAGTCTTCAATTTCCAGCATTTCTTAGTATCATGTTGGGAGCCCCCAAACAATATTCACAACTCACTAAGTGGTCCATATTTTTTGGTTGGGGATTTGGCAATTTGGGCTCAATAGGATTCAACAGGCCTAACTGCCTCAATATGTGGAAAAGAGTAGTATAGGTTTCTCCCAATGGAGTAAAGGTTTTCGGCCTCTGCACCCTCTCATTCATGAAAGCTTGATTCCCGCAGAAACCTGACCCTGATGGATTTTTTAGGCCATCGGGGGTGGATATGTATATTGTGGGGGTGGGTATTATTTTGGGAAGTTGGCACACACCATTGCAGGTGAGCCGGAGGCTGATTATATGTTTGGGAATGATGGATGGAAGAATGTGGCTCTTGTGGTGGGTAGTAGGGCTTCGGATGGCCATATGGAGTGTGTGGGTAATTTAAGTGGTGGGGTCTGGGTTGGTTGTAGGACGAAGAACCTCTTGATTTGTACCAAGTACCTGCTTCGACTGTTGCGACCTCTTCTCTCTTCTTTTTCCAGAGCATACCTCATATGCCGCTCTGGATGGCCTGAGCAGTGGCCTTGATCTCTAAATAGCTCATTATTTTGTTGTACTTGAGTAACTCTTAAATCATACCGCCCATTTTTACTACCTCGTTGAAATATTTACCAACTGACATCACTAGGTGACCAAAGTAAGTTGGCTCCAAAGTCTGCAATAAGTAGTCCACCATTTCACCTTCCCTCATTAAAGGATCAACTCTCGCCGTTGTTCCCTCCAACTGAACCCAAATTCCTTAAAGCAATCTCCAGGCTTCTTCTCAAGTTTCAACAATGTGAGACGGTCAGGGACGATCTCATGATTATATTGGAAATGACCATCAAATGATTGTGCTAGATCGTCCCAGGTGTACCACCTGCTGGGATCCTGCCTAGTATACCATTCCAGCGCAGATTCGCTCAAGCTTTGGCCGAAGTATGCTATCACCAGCTCATCCTTTCCACCTGCCCCTTACCTCGCATATGGCCAGTGGATCACCATGTCCCTCATATAGATCAAACTTTGGCATTTTGAACCCCGCTGGAAGCTGAACATCGAGGAAAGGAATCAAATCTTTATAGACCACACTTACTTGGCCGCCCAACCCATGCATATTCCCGAAGGACTGCTCCAAGCTTGTTACTTTGCGAAGTACCTCTTCCTGCTCCGAACTCTTGGATGGCTTCTCAGTTTCTGCCGGGAGCTCAAAGTGAAGGGTGTAAGTATATGGCTCGGGTGCTTTGAAACTGGGTTCAAAAGGATAGAATTGATTGGCATGAGCTTGAAATATCGGCTCACTGGATGATCTTTGCAACGTAGCGGGTAGAGGTGCCACGAAAACTGGAGCAATTGGTAGAGGAGGGTTCTGTTGTGGCAGTGGAGCTTGGAGATTATAGGCAGTTTCTCCTTGATAGTATTGGTGAATTGGGAAGCTCGTCGATGGACTAGTGGGAGGGTGTTCCGGAGTCTGAGCCGGTGGAGAGTAGGAGCATTAGGAAGCATCGGTAATGGTTGCCCCCTAGCCCAGGTGTGCATTTCTACTATCTGTTGTCTCAACATGTCTACTTCCCCCTTCATCGTTTGCATTTCCATTTTTTCCTCTTCAATACTCTTGTCCGAACTAGACATGCTTTTCGGAATGGGACATTTAGATCTTGTGTGGTAATGGTAATATTTCAGAACGTTCTAACAAGCTAAGTGTTTGAAATCTCTGGAAAACAACAAACTTTTAGTGTTAGAGCTTATCAAATATTGCAATTGCACGTTGGGGATGCAATGCACCTAGGCAGTTTCAACCGTTTCTACTATGTCTTTGCTTCTATTGTATGCGTCATTATGGCTTCTCTTAAGTGCCTCCAAACTTTCCTTTATTTGTTTCTTATTTTCCCTTTTTCTTTTTCAATTCTTTTCTATTTCTTTTTAGTGGTGGTCGAATCTTATGTCGATTTTTTGCATATCATGTCCCCGCATGAATCAGACCGTGCGTAGTTCTTACACAAGTGCGAAAAATAAAGACACTACTTTAGGATTTTTTCAACTTTCATTAACAAAAATTATATTACAAGGCTACACATTTTTGAAGGGAAACTTGACATACTCGAAAAAATCTACAAACTTCAAAAAAAAAAAGAAGAAAAACACGAACTTCAACGGATAACAGACTTTAAAGAAAATTACAGACTCAAATTATGACTGCTTTAAAGCTTTGAATTTTGGTGCCCGCGTGGCATCGTTCGGCCTCGCCGCGGGCTTTGGTACAAGGCCCCTTTGCAAACTTTTCAACTCTTCCATGATCTGGTGGACATAACGCATAACTGAAGTGAAGAAGGTAGTACGGGGTGTTTCCTCACAGGCTAGGCACTTCATGGTGACGTAGCACCCGTTATCGTTGATTCTCCCCCTAATTCTATCCCATTCACAAGCAGTAGCTCTATTTGTTGGTCCGTCATTCCCAGCACTTGATCGTTGTTAAAAAGTTGATCCTGGAACTTATCCATCTAATTATCCATTCGTGCCATCAGGTCATAGCATCGTTTCCTATCTGTTCTGGAATCCCAGGCTTGTCTAAGGACCAGCCCTTCGAGAGTGGATATGATTTGTCTCAATATAGTTGTGTTCCCTTCATAGTCCCTCTTTACTTGCCGCATATGCTTTGCTCGTATATTGTACATTTTGCCCATCTGGCTCGTATTCTCGCCACGCTAGCTTCTGATCTCTCCCAAACCTCTTGTCTGTAAATGATCTGCTTTTTTAACCAAGCTATCAGCCTCTCATTTGACCGACTTCTTTTTTGATTGTCAGCATCCCTTCTAATATGTTGGATTTGGGCCTTCAGGGCCTCATTTTCTCGGGTCAATCTGTTCTTTTCTCCTTTATCAGCATCAACTTGCACACTATTTTCAAATTCCAGGTCTCGAACCTGTTGTTTCAGTTTGCCGATTTCTGCGATGTATTCTTCTTCTTTTGCTAACAAATCCCAATGATCTTGTGAAGACTCAGCAAACTTTTGAAGGTGAGGTCTTTTAGCATGTCTTTCGAACACAAGTTCTCTTCTATACCAAGCAATGTATCCCGGCAACACTTCACCTTTGGACCTATCCCTTACGCAAGTATTTTCTTTTATGGTTTGACATTCATTCCAAACTTTGCGAACGAGTGTTTCGGGGAACTGACCATTAGGCCCAGTTTCGACTACATGGCTGTTGAGATCTTTATTCTTTGGGACTACTTGGCACCGACCCAACAGCCCCAAGAGTTAGTGTGGGACATATGGTTGAATTCTTTTGAGACCCATCAACATCAAGAGAGATCCTGTGGCTAACATATGTATGACTTCATCTACAGATATCCACCAGAATGTCCACTCTATCTGGCTTGCGGTGACAGAAGGCAGTCGTGCTACCCATTCGTTGACCCCTTCTGGTAAACTAATCCCGTTGACCCTTATAGAAATTCTTCTATACATGTCTTCTTTGATGACCCATAGCTTATAAATTGAGGGCGATAACATAAGTGTTCAATCATCCACATTTGTAGCAATACATTGCAACCCTCAAAGAAACCCCCTACGGCTTTGCAAGCAGTAAGAGCACAGAAGATGTCGGCTATTATCTTTAAAGCCCTCTGCTAAGTTTGGGTTGTGAATTGTTATGTGTATCTTCAAAGTGTCTAAGAACCTGTGTATGGTTATGGCCCTTGGAGCAATCAAATACTGGTTTCTCAAAGGAATTTTGGGACCCCCGATGTACCTTGCTATTTCTTCCAATGTTGGTATAAGCTCAAAATCGAGTAGTGAAATACATTGTGTGTTGGGCCTTAAAATGGGATTAATTCCCGTATGATATCCCCTCTCGGATTAATCTTCAGCAACCTAACGAGGCCACCCTGATTCTCCTTTGTCATTCCACCACATATGAAAACCCAAAGGGACTTTGTTTATAATGGCTCCAGGTGAATTCGAACTCGTGCTTATTCTGCATATTTATTAAGGTGATTTAGGCAAACAAAGCAAAACATTTTTTGACTCAAAACAAAACTATGTTTCCTTTTTTTCTCCAATTTTATAAGAAAAACTTGGTTTTCCGAACACGGACTTTCTGCACTTCAGGGACGAAGATTTTAAGGCTTTGTGGGTCAATCGGCCAAAAATCTAAAAAACAAAAGATCAGAGGAGGCCATCTATGTGAAGTTAGCCTTCCGACGTCCCTTTCGGGAACATTCGGCTATTTTTGACAAAATGGCGCCACCTGATTTATTTATGTCTTTTTTTCTTATTTTGAAAAATAAAAGACCTGGTATTGTAATCATGGCCTTTCACCACCTAGGGGAAAAAAGTTTTAAGGTTGTGTGGGCTAATTGGTCAAATATAAAAAAAAATGATCCAAAGTGCTTGTTCGTACAAGGTCAGCCTTCCGGCGTCCCTTTCGGGAACATTTGGCTATTTTTTTCAAAAACGGCATCGCCCGACTTATTTATGTTGACAGTTAAAATTTTGACACTTTTTGGCTATTTTTGCAAAAGGGGAAGTTGGACTCGATGAGAGTTCCCTACGTATCTCACATCCGGTGAGAATCAAATCGGCGTAGTTCGGGAAAAGAAAATAAACTAAATTAAAACACGACTCTTTTGTTTTCAAATAAACAGCTTTCTTTCCTTTTTTTCATTTTCTCAAAATTTCCGTAGAGTTTCGACACTACTTAGGCATTGGTTTTTCTAAAAATGAGTAGTTATCTCTCTACACTGCTATTTTTTCTTTCTTTTTTTCACAATTTTCCAGTATTTCCCATTTTCAGAAGCTGATCACCATGTCAGTCCGAAGCAAATAAATGCATAAAACAAACAGGATGCAGCAGAATGGTCTTTTTACTTCAGGTTGCTTGTCCTAGACGGACACAACCCCTGTGTTAAGTCCCCTAAGTCAAATGCACATGATGTAAATAAACGTTCCTATTAGGGATCCGGCATGAAGTCAAGTTATTCTAATAGAATAAGGAGTCTCAACCAGTGAGCACAACCCCGGAGGTGAGAAAAGAAGGTTTTGGTAAAGTTTATCTGTACAATTCAAATAATATCAAAGCGGTAAAAAATATCATTTTTGCACTTTTAAGCTCAATCACATAATAAAATTAGATAATGAATAATGCCAAATACTTATCTGATTTCACAACATGTTTTACCTTACGTGCTTTTTAACCATAAACAACTTATTATTATTATTATTAAGAATTGCAATGTTGATAAAACATGTCTCGAACCATGTCACATCAATGCACCCGTGGTGATTGACATATTTCAACTTCGTTGAGACTTGGCTTTGAATCACATAAATGTGCACTCTAGTTTAGGAAGGTAACATTATTAAATACGTGCCTAAAGAGACTAACGCATTATTTTTTTTAGGGAAGGCCGGGAAATTTGCTAATACGGCCCATTCCGAACTCTAAGTACATTATTATAAAAATTTATTGAGGGCCCCGCAATTTTACATTTTTATTTGGCGATGCTCATCTCATTTTTATTTAAAGGCTGATCCTAAAGCGACTAGGATTCTTCTAATTATTTTGTCTCTAAAAAAACAAGATAAGTCCCAGATAATTTGTTATTGAGCCGAGGTAATCAGTCATTGGCAGGTCCAAACGCGAAAGAAATTGACACTGGACCTAGGGCCAAATGGCTAGAGAAACGTGACTCAAGGTTGAGTCTCGACAAAGGCACAAAATAACACCTAAAGGCCACACACAAAATAGCACCTAAAAGCCAATTCACGTGGACTGGTTAATTTCAAAACATACCAACTGATTTTGTGCAGCCCTACATTCACGCCTAAATAAGTAAGGAGAATTCATTTGGTACTGGGCCCAAAAGTGATTCAGGCCCAGCTCAAACCCCAGAGGTAATGGCCACCTTTTGAGCCTTGACAGGAGTCCAAATCCTTTTGTCTTCAGCCTATAGCCTCAATTCACCATGAGTTCACCATTCAAGCATATGAATAATTCAACCTCAATCCACCAATTTTAAATCGCCTAGCAGAATTACCACAAGGACTATGCGAACAAGTCAAGCCACTGAATTGATGCGTTACGAAATTATGTCATAAGGACTTTCGTGTGTAAAACAAATTAGCGGATAAGAAAAGGATCCAACAGTATACATGAAAGGACAATTTACGCATGCTCCTATATTAATATCAACTATCAGCCTGCTTTGGACTTAATGTCAATCTAATAGCTTATTTATATCTAGTTTTATACTAGCACATTTAGTAACACAAGTTCACAAATTTCCCAGATCAATATCCAACTCAAGTCACTTATTAGTTTTTAAAACGTGTGAGCTAAACACATATTAACTACAATTAAAAATAGTCCACAGTTCATGAAATCTCAATATACATCCATCAATTATTCAGGCAGAACGGAAATGACTCATCACATCAAACAACATCGCTTCAACATGTATTACTCTAATAAAAATATATCAGTTCTTCAATAGTTCATAGGAAATCAGAAGATGTACCTGGAAAATGAAATATAAGTAGAAGAAGAAGAGTTCAGCCACAACAATACAACAGTAGACCATGAGATGATCAAAGAACAAGAATACATAACCCAGGAAATTGAAACGCAGCCCAGAATAATTTTTAGGGAAGAAACGGCATCAACAATAGACCAAATACAATTGCAGAAACCCAAAGAGACTCAAAACTACTCCCAACACAACTTGTGAAGCCAACAATCAACCAAATAGCCCAAAATAGACTCAGCCAACAAAACACCACTCGAAATCACCCAAATAAACTCGAAGCTCAACCCAAAATATTTCAAAAGACATTGACTCAACCCAAACCAGTTCAATTGTGCCCAAAATCAATCGAACAGGGAAACGGATCACACTAGAAGCATTTAATAACTCGAATTTAGCACAGAAATAAAGACATTCAAATAGGAATTTAGAAAGGATCCAAAGAGGCAATGGAACAATGATTTCTTTTTTTTTTGTGAAAGTTTCTAATGTTTATCTCTTAAGGAAAGCTAAGATCTAAAAGTAGTTTGGAGCTGCAATTTGAATTCTGAGAATTGTTTTCGGGGAATTTATGGCTCAAAATCCTTGTGTGCTACGACTCTTCAACACTAGACTCATAAGTTCTCCATCTTTCGTTTTTCAATCCTCTCTCTCTGTAGTCTCTTAATGTCTGACCTAGTTATTACTCTTTGCTTAAGCTCACATCAACTCTCAAAATGTTGTCCAAATCTAAATAGGTATGTTTATTTAAAGAACAGTGGTAACCTCTTTTTTTATTCAAACTTTCTCTTTAAATCCTATATTATTCCCTCCCATGTTCGACCCTTTAACCATTTTATCATTCAACCCATGATGTTCTAATTTCCACATAATAAGGTATTTAAAATGGTGTTAGCTCTTAAAATTCTTTATTAAAACTCGATGATATTTCTAATCTCGAGCCAATAAAGGCACTTAACACATTATCACTCCCACTATTGATCCCTATTTTATTCATTAGTTTAATAGCAGATTATCCTTTTCATTATTAAAATCTCCTAAGATGAGCTATTAAGTAGCTCACATTATTCAGGACACAACTACACATAGAACCTACAAAAGGAATTTCAAAAGTCCTAAATTCAAACAAATTTAGTGTTCTTTTTCCAATAAAAGAGAAACAAAACAAGCAATATTTGATTGGTTTGTCGTCTATGATACTAATGCATACAGTCCTGGAATGCACTAGTTCCATCATCTTGAAAGGGACTATTTCAACTGGTTAAACAAGATATGATTCTAAACAAATTGATTGCGCAGCCTTTAACGAAACTAAGAACAAATTCATCAGACATTTCGAAAATAACACACAATAAACAGAAAAATGGTTTTATACTAGAGGATTGGTCGAGTTTCAACTGAAATCGACCAGAGAAAAGAGATGGGGAAAAATCAACAACAGAACAAAATAAAAGAATAAACAGAGAATCAAGAGAAGACTCACCGGCCATGCTTGAGCTTTGAATTTTATATTCGAAGGTTTACAACACTATTCGAGGGAAACCGGTTCGGGATTTGGAGTAAGGGTAGTCTGGGTTTCATGGGGTGTTAGTTTGGGGTCAGTTGGGTATGGTAGGGTTTGGGGTCAATCCTTTAGATCCAATATTCGAAACATTTGAGGTTGATTTGAATGAAACCAATTGCATATTGGAAAAGAGGGAGGTATGGGGGTTCCAGGGAGTAAATTCTAGACCAAATGGGACCGACGCCGTTGGGTTTTAGGCGGTGGAAAAGGAGGAGGCTATCTAGGGTTTGGGGGGTGTTTTGTGTCTCTGTTAGAGACGATGGGGACGGGGTTCTGAAGGGGAAGGTCGGGTTTGGGGGGTTCGATATATTAGATATAGGCTAATCAACCTGGACCGTTAGATTTATGGGAATCAATGATCTAGATTGAATATGGGAAACGGACCGGGTTGGGGTCTGGGCCTGTTTCTGTTGGGTATTAGATGGATTAGGGGTGGGTTTCGTTTGGGCTTGGACTGTTGGCCCAAATCCGATTCTCATCTCTTTTATTCTTTCCCTTTCCTATTTGTTTCTCAAATTATTTTTCCAAAATTACACTAATAGTCCTAATTTAAATTATAAACTAAAATCAACTTAAAATGCCAATTAACTTTAAATAATAATTAATTACACATAATTAAATATCAAATCACACAATTAAACACAAAAATGCAAAGTGTATTATTTTTTTGATTTTCCAATTATTGTAAAAATAAATAATTTATGATTTAACTCAAAATTATAAAGATAAATCCTAAATGCATATGCAACGTATTTATTTTTTTGTATTTCTCATTAATTAAGACAAAATAAACATGCACATACAAATACAAATTAACAAAATGCCACAAAAATTCTCAAAATTGCATACGAAGGAAAATTATTTTATTTTTCAAATTCATTTGGAGTAATTTGTGTGGGGAAAAAATCAGGAGCTCACACAAACATGAGGCATATAAACAAAGCAAAAAGAAAATTCAAGAATGGAGTATAAAAAATCAATAGAAGAACACATAAGAACATGGTAAAAGAAAAAATACAAGACCACAGTAGAAGAAAGTACACATAAAGAAAAAAGATAGTCAGAAAACACTTAAAACATTTTCGAAAACCCTATATCAGAAAAAAAACACTTTTGAAAAGTAAAGTTTGAAAGAAAAGTTAGGGATATCGTTTGGAAACTCAAGTAGAGCATATATACACACCAGATATAAAAAGAACCGAAGAAAAAACCTCGAAGGGTTGGGGTTCAGAAGAACCCTAGAAATGAGAAAGGCTTTGAAAGGTCACCAATCTGAGTCAGAGAGGTCAGAAACAGGCTCAAGACACCATGGTAAGTCGGAGCAAGGCCGGTGATGACTCTGGAATATTGAATCGACAGAGATTTGGGTGCAAACCTTCAAGGTCTTGCCTCGAATCTTTAGGTATCATGTGTGTAAGAGCAAGGGGAGGTGAGTATAAGACTCCCATGGCCTGGGAAGCCATGGATCCCAGTGAGTTTCAAGGTGGAAGATGATGAGAGGTGGCTAGGGTTAGGGAAGATTCAAGAGAGTTTGAGATATGGGGGTTTTCAGAGGCGACGGGTGAATGAAAATGAATTTAGGGTTGGGGTTTTGGTGGATTAAAGACAGAAGGGTGGAATCGTGGTCGTTGATCATTTTGATCAACGGCCTGGATCAAAAGGGGAGTTGGGCGGGTAAAATAAATGGGTCAGGGGTTGGGTAATTTAGAAATAGGGCCTGATAATTTGAAATTGCAGCTGGATTTAATTGGGGGGGGGGGGGGTTGATTTGGGCTGCAATTGAAATGAAATAGGTATAGATTTTAAATAGCCAATTTTTCCCTTTTTATTTTATAAAAACTAGTAAAATGATTTTTTGAGACAAATTAAAGGGGCTAAGCTAATTAATATTTTATAAATATTAAATAAAAAATACCAAAATCTATTTTGTAATTATAAATGCAAATAAATCTTACAATAGGCTAAAATTGCAATTATATGCAATTTAGCTTTTAAAATACTAAATAAATTTATAAAAATGTGTAAAAATTACCTTAATTATATTTTGGTATAAATATGAGAATCAAATAATTTAATCAACAAAATGATAGTTTGAGGAATAACTATTGGTTTTTATACTACTAAAATAGGGCAATAAATTGATTAATATATTAAAAAATATTAGGAAAAATACAAATACAATTGGACATACTTAAATATACATACATATATATATATATATATATATATATATATATATATACATACATATATATGTATATACATATATATATATATATATATATACATATATATATATACATATATATATATATATATATATATATATACATATATATATATATATACATATATATATATATATATATGTATATATATTATTTTGAAGGCATTTTTCATCTAAAAAATATACAGGAAAAAATTGGGTATGAACATTGATGTCACTGTCTTCCAAAGTCAATCACATATGCGCTAACCATGTCCTCGAAAATCTGAACTGTCCGCTCCGACTGTCTCTCGGTCTGAGGATAGAATGATGTGCTGAGCTCCACACGGGTCCCAAACTAACTCTGAACGATTCTCCAGAAATGCGAAGTGAACTGAGGGCCTCTATCTGATATGATGGAAACAAGCACACTGTGCAACCGAACTATCTCCCGAATGTGGATCTGTGCTAACCTCTATGAAGTATAAGTAGTCACTACCAGAATGAAGTGTGTTGACTAAGACAACCTATTGACAATGACCCAAAATACATCAAACTTCCCCAATGTCCGTGGCAACCCAACTACGAAGTCAATAGTAATGCGCTCCCACTTCCATTCTAGTATAGGCATCTGCTTTAATAGGCCACCTGGCCTCTGGTGCTCATACTTAACCTGCTGGCAATTCAAATACCTAACCACATAATCAACGATGTCCTTCTTCATTCGCCACCACCGATAATGATACCTCAAGTCACAATACATCTTCATAGCATTTGGATGGTTAGAATATCGTGAACTGTATGCCTCTCCCAAAATCCTCTCTCTTAAGCCATCGACATTCGGAACACATAGGCGACCCAGGAGTTGCAGAACACCATTCATGCCCATAGAAACCTCCTTGAAGCTACCTGTAGCAGCGTCTCTCTAAGAACTGCCAAATGCAAATCATCGAATTTTCGGGCCTTGATCTGCCCCAACAATAAAGTCTGAGCAACAACATACGCAAAGACTCGACTGGGCTCTAAAATGTCCAACCTCACCAGTCTGTTAGCCAAGGACTAAATGTCCAAATCTAGTGGCATCTCCTCTGCTGAAATGAATGACAAGCAATCCATGCTCTCTGCCTTCGTACTCAGGCAACTGCGACAACATTTGCCTTGCCCGCATGATAAAGAATAGTGATGTCATAATCCATTAGTAACTCAAGTCACCTACGCTGTCTCAAATTATGATCCCTTTGTTTGAACAAATGTTGTAAGCTGTGATGATCAGTATAAACCTTACACATTACCCCATATAGATAATGCCTCAATATCCTAAGATCATGAACAATCGCTTCTTACTCTAGGTCGTGCACAGGGTAATTCTTCTTATGAATCATTTGCTGACGTGAAGCATATGCAATAATTCTTCCCTCCTACATCAATACATATCCCAAGCCAACGTGTGAAGCACCACAATATACTGCATACATCCCCGAACCGGAAGGTAATACTAGAATCTGTGTTGTAGTCAAAGCCTTCTTGAGCTTCTGAAAGCTCACCTCGCAATCATCTGACCAATGGAAAAAAGCACCCTTCTGGGTCAATCTGGTCAGAGGTGATAAAATAGATGAAAAGTCCATGCATGAATCGATGGTAATAACCTGCTAACCCTACTAAACTCCCGATCTAGGTCATTAAAGTAGGATGTGGCCAACTCACAACTGCCTCAATCTTCTTGGGATCCACCTTAGTAACCTCACCTGACATAATATGCACTAAGAATGCCACTTAATCTAACCAATACTCACACTTAGAGAACTTAGCATATAGATGTTGCTCTTGCAAAGTCAGAAGCACTACTCTCAAATACTGCTCGTGCTCCCCCAGGCTACGTGAGTATATCAATATGTATCAATAAAGACGGACAAAGGAAATAATATAAGGCATAAAACATGTTCATCAAGTCCACAAATGTCATCGGAGCATTAGTCAAGCCAAAGGACATCACCAGAAACTCATAATGTCCATATCTGTACGGAAGGCAGTCTTCGAGACATCTGAGTCCCGAATCTTCAACTGATGATACCCTGGTCTCAAGTCGGACTTAGAAGACAACCTAGCACCCTGAAGTGGTCAAACAAATCATCAATATTTGGCAATGGGAACTTGTTCTTGATGGTAGCTTTGTTAAGTTGGCGGTAATCAATGCACATCCGCATGGTCCCATCCTTCTTCTTTACAAATAGCACTGGTGCACCCCAAGGTGACACACTTTGTCTAACAAACCCCTTCTCTAACAAATACTCAAACTGCTCCTTCAACTCTTTCAGAGCCATACAGTATGGTGGAATAGATATATGCTCAGTACCTAGAACCAAATAAATACAGAAATTAATACCACGATCTGGTAGCATGCCAGCAAGATTAGAAGGAATTATATCGGCAAACTCCCGGACTACTGGTATTGAATCAATTGTCGAAGACTCTACGGTGGTGTCCCGAACATATACTAGAAACACCAAACAACCCTTCTCGACCAAATGTCGAGCCTTTAGAAACAAGATAACATGACCAGATGAAATAACAGAGGAACCCTTCCACTCCAATCTCGACAGCTCTGGCATTGTTAAAGTAACATTCTTAGCATGGGAGTCAAGAATGGCGTGATATGGAGATATCCAATCCATGTCCAAGATGACCTCAATATCAATCATGTCGAGTAACAGGAGATTTGTTCTAGTTTCATAACCACAAAAGCTAACCACACATGACATGTAGATCCGATCCACAACCACAGAATCGCCTACAGAATTGGACACATAAATAAGAGTACCCAAGGGCTCACATGGAATATCCAGGAAGTGAGCAAACAGATATGACACATATGAATATATATACCCTAAATCAAACAATATCGAAGCATCCATACTGTAGACAGAAATAGTACCTATGATCACGGTATTTGAAGCCACTACATCTGGTCTGGCCGAAAAAATGTAGAATCTGGCTGGAGTATTGGCTGGATAGCCTCCGCCGGGATGAGAAATGGATGACTGAACTCCCTCTATCTCGCCTCCACCTCTAGGATGGCCCCTGCCAGCATGTTCTCCACCTTTAGATGGTCAGACGGATGGCGCCGTAATCATAGGATGATAACCCCGCTATATTGCCTTGCCCTAATCTCTTTAGGTGACCTGGATCCCCACACTCATAACAACCCCGTGGTACCATATACTGTCGTCCTAAAGCCTGAACCTACGAGCAAAAATACCCACTAGAAGAACCCTGAATGGCGGGTGGGCGGTAAGAACTCTCTGGTATGGCACTGAAGTGAGCACTGGAAGAACCCGAATAACTAGAATACCCATCAGAGGAACCTTGAATAGCTGGTGGATGGTAAGAACTCTCCGGCATTGCACTGAAATAAGGCATCACTGGTGTACCTCGAGAAGGGGGTAGTGGTGCTGAATATGGGGGCTTGCTGGGCTTACCCCTCCCAAAGTGACCTCTGCCCCTAGCTGGGACACCTCTGAACTCTCCAAAAAATTGGGCCCTCTTATCCTGCAAAATCTTCTCTCTACCCCCCTAGCGATAGCCTTTCAATCATGCGAGTAATCTCTACCACTAGTTGATACTTAATACCCATCTCCACCCTTCGGTCCATGCTAGTTCAAATACCAAGGTGTAACCCCCACAACAAATCTCTACACTCTCTGCATCCTTAAGGAGTATCATGAGTGCCTGGCAAGAAGACTTAGAGAATTTTACCACATACTTGGTCACAGACATCTGACCCTACTCGAACTGCTCAAATTGGCACCACAACTCTTCTCTCTGAGAGGGTGGGATATATCTTTCTAGGAAACGCTATGTGAACTAACCTTAAGTAATGGGAGGATAACCCGCTAGCCTGTTAAGAACATAAGACTGCCACCATCTTCGGGCCCTGCCCTCAAACTGGAATGTATTGAAGTCAACCCCAAGAGACTTCAATATCCTCATGATGTGTAGTCTGTCATTGCACCTATAAATGAAATCCTGAGAATCCTCATGATGCTCACCCCCAAGAAGGGAGGGTGTAGCCTAGTCCATCTGTCTAGTATCTTTTGCGGATCACCGTCCGCATGTACCACTGCAGCAACTGGATGGGGCCCATCTGTTGGTAGTGCTCTCGGAGTGTGATACACTACCGCTGCATGATCAGAAGCCTAGGTGGTAGGGGTCTGTGCTAACCCTCCCGCCTGATATATGGCTGGGTCCGCTTGAAATAAACCATCCTAAGTCATGGTGTCCATGAACCGCAACATACAGCCCATGAACTCCTGGAAACCCAGTGTTGTCATGAGGTCCCCTGGGGTATGCTCAGCTGCGGGCACCTCACCCTGATACTCTATGATATGATCCTCCACAAGATCCCAGTGGTACAACTGGGGCAGCTTTGGGACGCCCTCGTCCCCTACCTCGGACTAGTACCCTCCCTTGGCCTCTACCTCGGCCTCTAGCAACGGGTGGAGCAGCTCCTCCCAGGTCTGGAACATCTGCCGTATGTGTCCTTAACATCTGTGAGAGAATAGAAGAAAGGAATTTAGAATACCATCAACTGCACGATAGGATATGAATAAAGAGTAGCTTTCCTAACAACCTATATCCTCTCGAAGATAGATACAAATGTCTCTGTACCGATCTGTAAGACTCTAATAGGTTTTCCCATGACTTGTGAGACCTACGTGAAGCTAGTGCTCTGATACCATGTTGTCACGGTCCAATTTCCAATCTAGGTCACGATGGAGCCCAACACCAAGGTTAGGCAAGCAAAACTCAACCAACTAATGGATTCCATTTATGTCACCAAAACATTTTTGACATTTACTTAGATTAAATTTAAAACATTCAGTGATAATAAATAGTTGAGGCAAATTTAAAGAAGAAATGACCAAATGATGTCATAATTAAGTGATTACATCCCAAAATAATAGTATACTAATGTGTGTGCCAAGATTTGGTGTCACAAGTATATGGATGTCTAGTAGAATACATAAAAGAATACATCTATCCTACTATCTGAAATAGAATAGACAGTCAAAAACAAAAGAGAGACTCCATCATGGTGTTGAACGGCATTGGAAAGGTGCAGCTCATCGTGGAATCTCGGAAAACTATCAAGAATGTGCACTAGATGGGCAGATGCACCTGACTCAGAACCTATGTAATAAAGTATATAAGCGTATATGAGTATATAAACAATATGTACCCGGTAAGTTTCTAGTCTATCCTCGAAGAAGTAGTAACGAGGGGTCAATTTGAAACTTAGTAGGGTCAATAATATGATAATATGAGGTTCAATATTCCAATTCACAATATACATAGATAAAAACAAGTTCAAATACCAAATAATACTGAAAATCTTCTCATCAATTAATAAGTCTAGGCATTTCCTTCTTTTAAAACAAGTAGTCTTTCAAACAATAAATCATACGGATGATAAAAGGTCTTGTTTCCATTATCACACAATTTTCGTCGAGGACGTTCACCATGATCTAATATTAAATAAATTGTGCACTGCCATGAGAGTAGTGGAATAATCAACCCACTCACGGAATATACTTGCGATGCGGTTAAGTATAAATATAACTTAAATACACCTTTAATTGTTTTCAAAATAACTATTTACTTGAAATCATAACATTCTCAATGCAGTTTCAATTAATGCAATTAAATAATTTACGATTATATAACAATATCAACAAAGCATGGGTGAAGCCTATAACTACCTGAACATAACAGGAATAATAGCCATGTACATACTCTCGTCACTTTGTGTATACGCGGCTCCGTACAATCAAATCACACATTGATTAAGTTTACCTATGGGAAAATTTCCTTCTTACATGGTTAGAAAAAAAGACTTACCTCGCTTCACGGCCTACTTTCCGATCAAAGCTTAAGCCCAAACCCTCAATTTGGTGCCAAACACTCCAAAACTATCCAAATAGCGTAGAAACTAATCAATATAGGCTTAAAAGTTCATATCCCAACCATTAGAGTGATTCCCCAATCCAAATACAGGATTCCTAAAATTTCACCCCCTGGCCCTCGTGCCCGGATTTCGGAAACTTTTGAAGAAAGTTGTTACCCATAGCCTAAGGATCGAGAATATATGATTTTTACTTAATTCAATGACAAATTTCATGGTTGAATCTTATCTTTAACAAACACTAGATTTTACTCAAATCCCATGATTATTACTAATTTTTGTGTGTTAATCTACCTATAACCTAAGTATTAAACTCACATTAAGTAGAAATAACTTACCTCACAGTGCTAGGTTGAAATCCCTTATTTGAAAGCTCCCAAATCGCCCATGTGTAGAAGTGAAATGAAATAAATGGCCTAACTCCCATTGTTTAAAAAGCTGTCTCCAGGCCATGCGACATCAGGTTTGCAATTGCGACAAAATTATCGCTAATGCGAACTAGGTCTCACTCTGCCTTGATCGCAAATGTGACAGAATGGACACAAATAGGGACCCTTCTGGGTTCGCAAATGTGAACAAATCGTCGCAAATGCAACCACTACCCCATCCAGGGTTCATCAAAATTGTGTGCTTTTATCGCAAATGCGAGGTTCAAAAATGCGAACATTTCCTCGCATTAGCGAGACCCGCAACTTTGCGCAGAAATACCAGAAAATTGGGGTGTTTTTCACACCTAACCCATTGCTGAAACTCACTCGAACCCTCGGGCTCCACCCTGAATACTCAAACAAGTCGAACAACATCGTACAAACTTGCTCGAGTAATCAAATCGCCAAAATAATAGCTAAAACTACGCATTTCACACCAAAATGCATGAAATCCTTAAGAACATTTAAAATTCATATTTTTACAACTAGACATACGAATCACATCAAATCAGTCTCATTTCTGAAAAAATTTCACGGACAAGACTTAAATATTATATTGGACCTGCACCGGGCTCCGAAATTAATATACGGCCCCGATACCACTATGATCAAATATTATTCTATTCCTTTAAATCCTTAGTTTTTCAATTTAACATTTTTTAACAAAAATTCATTAATTGGGCTAGGGACCTCGAAATTTGATTCTGGGAATACGCCTAAAAATATGATCTGTTTACTAAAAATATTGATCAAAGTCAAACTTGGCCTTTTAAGCTAACCGTAAGGAACCAAGTTTTTCGATTTCAATCTAAACTTTTCCAAATCCCGAACCTACCATCCCCGCAAGTCGTAAATCAGATAAAGCAAGTATGAGAATTCTTATTTAGGGGAACGGGGTTCTAGAAAGTAAAACGACCAGTCAGCTCATTACACCGGGGGCCTCAATTTTATTTCGTGTGGTTAACGGATATTTTTGGACTTGGGAAAATTGCAGATTTATGATGTTCTCTAGTTTTTGTTTCCTTCTTCACGTTAGTAAGGGGAGTCCCGCATTTATGAAGAGGAACTAGAGGCAGGTAGAATTTTATGCTTTGCTGTTGCGATATTGGTCCCGCGTCCGCGAAGCTCTAACGTTATAAGTCTACGCATTTGCAAAGAGGATCCCGCGTTCGCATAGAAGAAGTTGGTCCACTTGGTCCCCAGACCTTTTGCCTATGTGTTCGCGATGTTGGTCCTGCATTCGCGTATGGTCGAGTCGAGTAAGCTTCACGTTCATGACCAGATCATCGCGTTCGCGATGAGTATTTTAGGGATGAAGCAAATTTATTCTTCGCGAACGCGATGGTCCTTCCATGTTCGCGAAGAAAGCAGTACCTAGGCAGAATACAATATTTCAAAATAGAGGTTTTGGCCATTTTTATCAGAATTTGAGTTAGAGAGCTCGGATTTTGACGAGATTTTGAGGTATTTTTAGAGACATCAATTGGGTAATGATTCTACACTTGATTTTGGTTATATCTCACTAATCTATCATTAAATCCATCCTTATTATCGCATTTGAGTTGAAATGTTCGGAAAAAAGGGGGAGAAATTCTTCAACAAACATTTTGGGTTTTGATTGAGATTCTGACATCGGATTTGGATAATGTTGGTCGAGTACCCCCGTGAGTGAATGGGAGTTTAAGTTTGTGACTTTTACCCGATTTCAAGATGTGGGCCCGGTTCGACCTTTTGGGACAATTTTCTAATTTGTTTCTTACGCCTTGATTTCATTAACTAAATTAGTTTCTATAGATATACTTATGGTATGTAATTGCTTTTGCTAGATTTGGCTATTAGGAGTCGAATATTCATGGAAATGCATTTAGCTTAGAATAGTATGTCTATGTACCTTAAACGCCTATTTGAACTTTGTGCAGCGTGCTTAGTAAATTTACTGCTTTTTCCTTGAATTGTACTTAGTCTAAGCTGTAGAATTACTTGTTGTAACTATTATTTCATTATTTGGGATGCGTATTTACTTTGGGACTACAAAACTGCATTCCGAAAGATTCCCCATACATATTTACTTTAAGAATACGGAACGGTATTCTGGGAGATCCCCTGTATATTTATTTGGGAATACGGGACAGTATCCCGAGAGATTTCCCCATGGACATTTACCTTTGGGACTACAAGACGGTATCTCGGTAGATCCCTATTGTTATTAATGTATTCTTTGCTGTTATTCTTCTGTGATTTCCTTTTGTTAAATTTCAGTCTCTTATTATGCTTTGATATTTTCATTCCGCCTTATTTAATTTATATATAGCAGTAGAGCCCTGACCTTACCATATCACAACTCGACCGAGGTTAGGTTTGACACTTACTGGGTACCGTTGTGATGTACTCATGCTACTCTTATTCACATAATTTTGTGTGCAGATCCATGTACCTTTTACCAGCCTCGATTTTAGTTGTGTAGCTGCTGCTGTTCTAGAGACTTCAAGGTATATTTACCCGCATCCACATATCTTGGAGTCTCCCTCTATCTCTTCTGTGTTGATCTTAATTAACTTTTTCTAGATACTGATATATAGAACAGTTAGAAAATTCTTAGAAACTTCTGACTTATGATGTTCCGAGTCTTGGGAAGATATTTGTGGTATATTCGAAAGTGGTTATTGTGCATGTTGAGCGAAACTTATAGCAATTGTTAAATTGTTTGTTGCAATTAGCTGTTAAATTTATGCGTTCATTTTTATTATTCTGCAATGTTAGGCTTGCCTAGTCCTAGAGACTAGATGCGGTCACAACATCTCATGGAGGGAGGACTTGGGTTGTGACAAAGTCCAAGGATAGATTTTTAAAATTTAGGTTGAAATTGACTTAAACTAGCGAAAAAGACTAGTTTTGTACTATATACAAAAATAACATTCTATATACCATTTGAACTGGCTAAAAATAATTTGTACAATATATTAAATGATATACTATATACCATTTTGGCATACAGTTCATTCCAACGATATACTATTACAATATACTATATAATGTAACAGTATACCATTATAATTTAATCGTTTTGGAATTTTTTTTAACTTTTCAATGGAGTTTTCATATTTATTTTTATGTTTTTTCTTAAACCGAAATATCTAGTTTGAAATATTTGATTGGATATTGTGGCTAACGGAGTCAATTTGATGGAAATTCTGGAGTAGACTTTTAAAATTTGGATTAAAATTGAGTTGAACTATCGAAAAAGGCTAATTTTATCTATATACCAAAACAACATACTATATATCATTTTGTATATAATATATTATTTAATGTGTATAATTTATTGTGTTGAATTGGCAAAAAAGAATTTGTACTGTATACCAAAATATATCATTTTGCTATACAGTTTATTCTAACGATATATTGTTACAAATATACTATATAATGTAACAATTCTATTACAATTTGTTTTTTTAGAATTTTATGAAATTTTTATTGAGTTCTTTATCAACTTTTCAACACGGCTATCATGTATTTCAACATTTTTCTTAAAGCAAAATATTTTGTTTGAAATATTTGACTGGAGGTTGCGATTAAAGTTTGAGTCAATTTGGTAAATATTCTAGAACAACTTTTTTAAAATTTAAGTTGAAATTGAGTTGAACTAACGCAAAAGATCAATTTATACTATATATCAATATAACATACTATATACCATTTTGGTATATAATATTTAATTTAATAGTGTATAAATTATTACAAGAATATACTATTACAGTATATGGTATCTTGTAACAACATAGTTAAAATTGGTATTTTTTTTTAGATTTTTAAAAAAGGAAAATCAACGGGTCCTTTTTAAATTTTCTATCAGGGTTCTCGATATCGTATACCATGTTAGTATTTATTATATAGCATATGAGTGTCATAGTATACTGCAATAATATACTATGACCGCTACTAATATGCTATTTTCGATGTACTATATGTTAAAGTAAGTCATTTTCTAATAAATCATATATAGAAAATACGACTAAATAAAAAAAAGTAAAGGAACCAAAAATGTGTGCAAAATAAGATTATGTAAAAATGGGAAATAAAAATTGATTTGCAATAATTATAAATAAATGAAAGCTGACGAAATCAAAAAGGAGAAGAGAAAATAGTTATAATGTATAAGTTGTTCTAATAATTGAATAAAAAATATATATTATATATGTTATATTAAAAAAGGTAAAAACTATTTACTCTATAATTTATTTTTTCTTAATGTATAAAAAAGAATAATTATGAAAAAGAGTAATAAAATAAAATAAATTATATTATGAAGTGAAAAAAAGGAGTTAAATGAAATTAGAAAATGAATAAGAAATAAACAAAAATAAAATTAAGAAAATAAAAAAGGAGCCAAAATTGAGTGTGCAATTAAATTATGGTAATAATAATTATAATATGATCTGGGCAAACAATAAATGAACAAAAAAAGAGGGAAAAAAGGAGAAGAGAAAGAGAAAAAAAAAGCCGCGGAGAAATAAAAAAGAAAAGGAGGAAAAGGCAAAAAATATAATAACTTTGCCAGTCATTTTGAGAATTTACCCCCGGTCCCCTATTAATTACTTTTCCCATGTCTTTTTCTGCTATTGTGATTTACCGGGAAGGTTCGTCTTGACTTTCAAAGTGTTTTGGGACACTTAATCGCTAAATGAGAGTTTAAGTCTTAGAATTTGGACCATAGTCGGAGCAATGTGAAGAGGGGTCCGGAATAGAATTTGTTGTTAGCTCCGTTGGGTAATTTTGGGCTTAAGGGCGTGTACGGATTGTGTTCTGGAGGTCTATAACTTACTTAGGCATCAAATGGCGAAAGTTCAATTTTTAGAGTTTCTGGTGATAATGAAATTTTTGATATCGGGGTAGGAATCTGATTCCGCAAGTTGAAATATGTCCATAGTGATAAATATGACTTGTGTGCAAATTTAGGGTCAATCGGATATGGTTTGGTTGGTTTCGGCATCAGTTATAGAATTTTTAACTTTAAAGTTCATTTAGTTTGCATTGGAGGGTAAGTCGTAGTTTTAGCATTGTGTGATGTGATTTGAGGGCCCGTTTAAGTTTGTATGATGTTTTAAGATTGGTTGGTATGTTTAGTTGAGGTACGGGGAGCCTCTGGTGAGTTTTAGGTGCTTAAAGGATGAAAATTTGAACTTGAACAAATTCTGAAGTTGGCTGCTTCTAGTGTTTTCACACCTTGCGGTGGGAAACCAATAGGTACGGCCCCGCAAAAGCGAGGAAGGAGGTCGTAGGTGAGATTTGAGGCAAGAGGAACAGTGGTCGCAGATGCAACTCAAGATTCGCAAAAGCGGAGCCGTATCTGCGAAAAAATGAACATATGTGCGGAGTTTGGAGAATGAAAGAAATTTCACAGATGCGGAGCTACATCCGTGATAGCTGGACCGCATGTGCGGTCCTTGGAGCGTAGATGCGAAATCGCAGGGCAAAAAGAGAATTTCAAGGGTTTGAAATTTCATAACACAAAATGTGATTTGGAGAGGCGATTTCTTGAGGGATTTTGAAGGAGAACTATTGGGTAACGAATTCTAACTCTAATTTGATCCTAATACATTAATCTATTGTTGTTTCCCTCATCTAATTAAGGAATTTGAGGGTGGAAGTTTGGAAATGAGGAAAATAAGTCCCCCAACTGAACATATGAGGTTTGAATAGGAATTTGACGTCAGATTGTGATGATTTTTGTACCAGTGATCTCGTGAGTGAATGTGTGTTCTTAATGTGTGATATTAACCCGATTCCGAGATGTGGGCTCGGAAAGGATTTTTGGATGTTCTTCTATTTTCTTTCCTTAACTTCGATTTCATTAGTTAAATTAGTTTTTTGTTGTTATATTTATATAATGTCATTCATTTGATTAGATTAGGGCCACTTGGAGTTGGATAATCGTAGCAAGAGCGTGATTTCAGATTGATTTGATCTTTGTTCGAGGTAAGTGGTTTGCCTAACCTTCTGTAGGGGAATTCTCCTTATGATTTTGGTATTGATTGATATATGAGCGTCGTGTACGTGAGGTGACGAGTGCGTACATGTGCTATTTATTGTAAAACCTTCGTTTTTCATGAAATCTTAACTTGTTTTAACTTAGTTTAAACTGCAAATTCCTTGATATAACTGTTTTTTGTATTGACGCTACTGTATATTTACTTTGGGTCTGCAGATCAATATTCTGGAAGATCCCCCGGTACAGAATATTTACTTTGGGACTATGGATAAGTATTCCGGGAGATCACCACGTACTGCATATTTACTTTGGGACTATAGATCAGTATTCTGGGAGATTCCCAACACTGTATATTTACTTTGAGACTACGGAAAGGTATTCCAGGAGATCCCCATGCATATATACGTTTGGGACTACAGGACGGTATCCCGAGAGATCACCTGTTTCTATTTTTGTGTTTTGAACTGTTGTTTTACGTGCTTATTTCCCGTTTAAAACTTTGGTATTTACTTCTTTATTGATGATATTATTTCTATTAAATTTTATCATATTGAAACTGTAGGGCGCTGACCTGATCTTGTCACTACTCGACCCAGGTTGGGCTTGGCACTTACTGGAGACCATTGTAGTATACGCATGCCTTTTCCTACACATATTCTTTCATGTGAAGATCCAGGTACTTCTTCTCAGCCATACTTCTAGTGAGGTGATTCGATCTCAGAGACTTTGAGGTATATCTTCCGCGTCCACAGACCTAGAAGTCCCTCTCTATTCCTGATACACCTACTACTACTACTACTCTCCAGGATACCCTTGCACAGTTCATGAACATGTACAACTCTCTAGCTCAAGCAAGGTTGATCTCGCTTGTTGCAGCCATATCTCAGTCTGGGGGAGGAGCAATGACTCCTGCCGCCCGCACTACAGCTTCATAGGAGGAGAAACGGAAGCTTGAAAGGTACAACAGGTACAAGCCTCCAAAATTCAGAGGATGCTCAGGGATTTTCGGAAGAGTGCCACCGTATTCTCCGCACTATAGACATAGCAGAGTCGAGTGAGGTCTCTTTCATTTCCTTTCAGCTTTAAAGTACAACCTATCAGTAGTGTCGGACTTATGAGTTAGGCAGTGCATCCGTGGTAGCTTCCATTTCATGGAGTCAGTTATCTGACATATTTTTGAGAGAGTATGTCCCTCAAAGCCTCAGGGACGCATGGCGCTCAGAGTTTGAGCAGTTGTGTCAGGGTACTATGACTGTTTCAATGATTTTGCTAGATATGCATCGGCTTTTGTTTCTACAATTCGAGAGAGGGTTTTTTGGTTTATCAAGGGACTCATCCCTAGCATCAGGACTATCATGGCCCATGAGCTTGAGATGGACATCTTGTATCTGTAAGTGGTGATTATTGCTAGGAGAGTAGAGGGCGTGCTTTCTCGGGTTAGGGAGAAGAGACAGGCCAAGATGTCTCAAGAGTCGGGTCATTATTCTGGTGCCCTGCCCCAACAACAATTCGCCATGGTAGAGGTTATCTGCGTTGCCTCGTACATAGATCTTCCAGTAGCCAATGGTATTCCAGCTCCGCCTAAACCTCAAGAGCCTGATTATGCACCTCCAGTATCTAGTGTGCCTCCTGCATGAGGTGCCATCAATGGTCAGTCCAGTAGACCTGACCCTTGTCATTCACAACTGCCACGTCCTCCCAAAGCTTGTTCTGAGTGTGGCGATAGACGCTGTATGGTGACAGATTGTCCTCAATTTAAGAGGGTTGCACCTTCCCAAACTTCTCAGCCATAGCGTGCTCTGCCAAGTCCTCGATCTATGATTACAGCACCTTATGCCACCCCACTTGCTCAGCCATCCCGAGGTGGAGGTCGAGGTGGTAAGGGTCGCCCTAGAGGGGGAGGTCAAGCCAGATAGTATGCCCTTCCTGCTTGTATCGAGGCTGTTACCAGATTCTGTTATTACAAGTATTGTTCCAGTCTGTCATAGAGATGTATCGATCTATTCGATCCAGGATCCACTTATTATTATGTGTCTTCTTATTTTGCCCAGCATTTGGGCGCACCTAGGGGTTCTTTCAGTTCCCCAGTTTATGTTTCCACTCTTATGGGAGAATCTCTTGTTGTAGATCGCATTTACCGGTCATGTTTTATTGCTCTTAGTTTTTTTGGGACCAGATCCAATTTATTATTGCTCATCATGGTAGATTTTGAAGTTATCTTGGGCAGAGACTTGTTGTCTCCCCATTATGCTATTCTTGATTGTCACGCCAACACGGTGACACTAGATACGCCAGATTTACCATGATTAGAGTGGAGGGTACTTTAGATAACAATCCCATAGAGTTTTTTCATTTCTTAAAGCTCTGAAAATGGTTGAGAAGGGGTGTGACGCGTATCTAGCTTATGTGAGAGATGTCAGCATTGATACCCCTACAGTTGATTCAATCCCAGTAATGAGGAATTTACTTGATGTGTTTCTAGCTGATCTTCCGGGCATGCCACCCGACAGAGAAATTAATTTTTGCATTGATTTATTATCAGGTACTTAGCCCATCTCTATTCTTCCTAATTGGATGGCTCCTCCTGATTCAAAGGAGCTGAAGAAACGTTCGTGGAATTGCTCGATAAGGGATTTATTCGGCCCAATGTGTCACCTTGGGGTACTCCTATCTTATTTATGAAGAAAAATAATGGTTCTATGCGTATGTGCATTGATTATCGCTAGTTAAACAAAGTTACAATGTATCCTTTGCCTCGTATTGATGACATTTTGATCAGTTACAGGGTGCTCAAGCGTTTTCTAAGATTGTCTTGCATTCAAGTTATAATCAGCTGAAGATTCGTGAGCCAAACGAAAACTCCTTTCAGGACTCGGTATGGTCATTATGAGTTCCTTGTTATGTCAATTGGGTTGACCAATGCCCCAGCAGCATTTATGCATTTGATGCATAGTGTATTCCGACCAAATCTTGAGTCGTTCGTCATTATCTTTATTGATGACATCCCGGTGTATTTCTGGGGTTGGGAAGATCATGAGCAGCATCCGAGGACAGTGCGTTAGAACTTGAGAGAAAAGAATCATAGGAGAAGTTCTCAAAATGTGATTTCTGGTTAGATTCCGTGGCATCATGGGTCACATAGTATCTAGTTAAGGGATCAATATGGATGCGAAGAAAGTGGAAGGAGGGAAGAGTTGGCCCAGACCATCCTCAGCTACCGATATTCATAATTTTCTTGGTTTGACATGTTACTACCGTCGATTTATTGAGGGATTCTCATATATTGTAGTGCCTATGACCTGATTGACCCAAAAGAGTGCTCCGTTCAGGTGGATGGAAGAGTGTGAGGAGAGCTTTCAGAAGCTCAAGACACTTTTGACGACAACCCCAGTATTGGTATTGCCTTCAAGTTCGAGGTTTCATACGTTTTTTGTGATGCATCACGACTTGGCCTCAGTGCGGTGCTGATGTAGGATTGTATGGTATTGCCTATGCGTCTAGACAGTTAAAGGTGTTTGAAAAGAACTATCCTATCCACGACCTCAAGTTAGCAGCTATTGTCCACGTCTTGAAGATCTGATGTCATTATTTGGACAATGTCCCTTATGATATCTAAACCGGTCATCGGAGTTTGCGGTATCTGTTCAAGCAGAAATACCTCAATTTGCGTCAGAGGAAGTGGTTAGAGCCACTTAAGGATTATGATATCACTATTTTGTACCACCTAGGGAAAGTCAATGTGGTGTTCGATGCCTTGAGTCATCGGGCGGAGAGTTTGGGGAGTTTGGTTCATCTAACCTCCGTAGAGAGACCCATGGCGAGGGATGTTCAGGCCTTAGTTAGCCAGTTTGTGAGATTGGATATTTCGGGGCCCAGTAGGGTCCAAGCTTGTGAGGTTTCTCGGTCTTCCTTGTTTGATCGTATCAGAGAATGTCAGTATGATGACCCTCATTTGCTTTTTGTTGGCCCAAGTTCAGTTGAAGTTTTGAAGATTGACAAATGAACTCAGTGATGGACCTGGTCCATCTGGTGTGACACAGTATATATCAACCATTGCATATGAGATCCACAAGATATGTCTTAAAGATCTAGCAGCAATATCTTCTGAACAAATGGAAAATATTGCATTTGGAATAAGGAGAATAGTCTCTTTATGACGAGAGAACACAATCCTAATCTAGGATAAGGGTTGGAGTTCGTGTTGGCCAAGGACTCAATCGTCTAAGGATAAGTAATGGAGTTTGAATCAAACTAGAACTACTAACTCAATAAATAACTGAGTTTGTTCTCGTTTACAGGTATTGCACATACGTAGAAGTGAAACATAAAAAAGAGGAAGTCTGTTTTGCAAGCAATATATGTGAGATGTATGTGTGCACGCCTGAAACTACATGAACAAGATAAAAGAACTAGTTCCATTGTGTTTATTCAAATTCTAGTTCAAATCTAATAGGTGTTTCTATTTCTACCTTTCATCTTATTTAGAAGCAATTGTATTAGGTACTTTGAGTATTCAAGTTAGAGTTAACCCAAAAGTATTGCAACAGTTGAGGTGGTGTGTCACACTAGGATTAGAGTTAATCCTTAGGTTTACAAAGAGTTTTTGTAAATGATGTTTTGGCTCAGTGATATTAATGGAAGTTTGGGAAAATCCTACTGAGTAGAAGGTCGTGGTATTGTCACCTTTTGAGCCAGGTGTTTTCCTTGTAAAAATCTCTGTGTTCTTTACTTTATGTATTTATTATTCCGCAAACTGTAGAATAAAGAACACCTAGAAGTACCAGGTTCTTCTAAAGTGAAAATTGGGTATCACACAAATCACCCCCCCCCCCCCACTTGTGTGGTATTGACGTTTATAACATCAATTGGTATCAGAGTAGGTTACCTTTGAAGAATTTAACACCTTAGAAAGATCAACATGAGTTCACCACCTACAAACTGAGAAGGGCAATCCACTGCTAGGCCTCCACTTTTCAATGATCTCTACTACTCCTAGTGGAAGAATAGAACGAGAGACCATATCACGGGAGAAGACTATGAGCTTTGGGACATCATCACTGATGGTCTTTTATCCACAACTAAGAAGAGTGCTGAAGGGTTGGATATTCCAAAGAAAAGAGTTGATTGCACTGCTGAAGACTTAAAGAAGTGTGAAAAAAATGCTAAGGCCAAGAAGTGGCTAGTATGTGAACATGGTTCAGATGAGCACATCAGGATCCAAAGCTGTGATACTGCCAAAGAAGTTTGGGACACCTTACAAGTTTCCCATGAAGGAACATCTCAAGTGAAGAGGCCAAGAGAAACACTGATGTATTCTCAATATGAGAATTTTAGTATGGAGGATGGAGAAACCATCCAAGAGATGTATACAAGGTTTACTACACTGAGAAATGAACTTGAGTCTCTCGGAAGGATTATCCTGGAAGAAGCCAAGGTTGAGAAGATCTTAACTAGAGTTCTGCCAATTTCCCGGGAAAGAAAAATCACAGCTATTCAAGAATCCAAGAATACTGCTACCCTAAAATTGGATGAACTGATTGGAAATCTCACTGCCTATGAATTGAAAAGTCAGACTATAAAGATTGATGCTCCAAAGAAAGAAAGAAGTCTAACTCTCAGAATCTCAGAAGGATCAGATCTTGAAGATGATGAAATGGCTGTGATAACCAGGGATTTCAAAAGTATCTTATGAGAGGGAAGGGTCCTTCAAGAGGAACAACCTTCAACAAACCTTGGGCTCCTGAGAAGCAGACTAATGATGGTTGCTATAAGTGTGGTAAGACAGACCACATGATCAAGAATTACCCTTAATAGGAGATTGATTGGAAGAAAGAAAGAGCTGAATGGAGAAACAGGAAAAAGGAACAAGTCCAACCAAGAAGGAAGAAAGGTTCAACTAAAGCTATGGTTGTAGCATGAAGAGAAACCTCAAATGAGGACTCAGAAGATGAAGTTGAAGATGAGAAAGCTGTTATGGCCATCGGAGAATCAGAGGATGAACTTGAGGTAAGTATCTTAAATCTTAAAGAAAAGCTTAAATTTTTGTCTAAAGAAAGGTTGGGTGAGCTATTATTGGACTTCATTGATGAGTCTGAAATAATAAATAGTGAGAAGGATGTTCTGCCTAGGGAACGTGTTATCCTAGAAGAAAAATGCAAAAGGTTAGAGTCTAGGGCTGATGAGAGTGACAACACAAATTCTGAGTTGAAGAACCATATTCTTGAACTTAAAAATAATGTCCTATAACTCATACTAATGATGGTTGCTATAAGTGTGGTAAGACAGACCACATGATCAAGAATTACCCTTAATAGGAGATTGATTGGAAGAAAGAAAGAGATGAATGGAGAAACAGGAAGAAGGAACATGTCCAACCAAGAAGGAAAAAAGGTTCAACTAAAGCTATGGTTGCTGCATGGGGAGAAACCTCAAATGAGGACTCAGAAGATGAAGTTGAAGATGAGAAAGCTCTTATGGCCATCGGAAAATTAGAGGATGAACATGAGGTAAGTATCTTACATCATAAAGAAAAGATTAAATTTTTGTCTAAAGAAAGGTTGGCTAAGCTATACTGGACTTCATTGATGAGCCTGAAATAATAAACAATGAGAAGGATGTTCTATCTAGGGAACGTGTTATCCTAGAAGCAAAATGCAAAAGGTTAGAGTCTAGGGCTGATGAGAGTGACAACACAAATGCTGAGTTGAAGAACCATGTTCCTGAACTTAAAAATAATGTCCTATAACTCATATCTGAAATTATTAAACTGAAATTAGGGACATGAAAGAAAATGGTTGATCAATCATTTCTCACACTAGACGAAAATCTAGAAAAAATGAAAGATGAAGTGTATAAGAAAGATGACTTGATTAAGGCCCTAAAGGAAGATTTAGGAAAGGTAAAGCATGAACTAGACAGAACATGAAAATGGAACAAGGCTTCTGATGCACTCTCCTGGCTGCAAGAACATCATGGCAGCAACAAGAGGCGACTTGGGTTTGGGACACAAGCTCCAAAATGGCATCCCAAAAACAAGTACCGCACACTTTCTGAAAAAAAGATTTGCACACACTGTGGTAAGACTGGACATTACAAAAATGAATGCAATGCAAAAGAAAAGGCCAGTCAAAAGAACAAAGCCTTTGTTCAAGAAAAACACAAACAGCCTGGTTAGGTAAAAAAAAATTTAATTCATCCTTTTGCCCATAGAAAGGGACCCAAACAAGTATAGGTTCCTAAGACTAACCCATGATTTTATTTTGCAGGTCCAAGTGTAGGGGAGTAGCTAAATATGGTACATGGATAGTGGCTGCTCAAAACATATGATTGGGAACAAGGACCAGTTCCTTTCACTTGAGAACCTAAAAGGAGGTAATGTCTCCTTTGGAAATGAAAAGAAAGGTGAGATCATTGAGGTTGGAAAGGTAGGAAAGACAGACTCTCATTCCATCGAGAATGTCTACTTGATAGATGGCTTGAAATATATCTTCATACATGTGTCACAACTATGTGACAGAGGTAATCTTGTAGCTTTCACTTCTACCAAATGTTTTGTGATTAACCTTACTACAGAGAAGACTTTTTTTTAGGTAACTAAAATTTTATATTAATCACCAAAGAGGTTTCGTTACAAATCCATAGTGCAGCTAAACACAACTGACTATCAAAAAGAAAACTTAATCAAAGTCTACTATCACTGTACCTGTCCTTCTATTTACAGTAGAAAATGCTGAAGCTGTAGGCTAACTTTAGGGGTACTCCTAACATTACAAACATATGCAATGGTCCTAATTAATTGATCACTAGAACAAAGGACATTCTTAATTAACCTCGAGTTTCTCTTTAACCAAGTAGCATAGAACAATTCTGCTATAGTCATTTTGAAAATGTGAGCTCGACTAGTTTTCCCTTTAGCTTTGGCAATGATCCAGTGAATAAACTGCTCCCAATTCTGACAATTAGGCAGAGTTACTCCAATCCATATCATTGTTTGATGCCTCAGTTGACTAGCAAAGGGACAAGAAAAGAAAAGATGATCTCTGTTCGCCATATCTTGTTGGCATAATACACAGGTGCTATCCACATTCAAGTTCCACTGGCCCAACCTATCTTTAGTAAGTAATCTGTCTTGCAACACCAACCAGAGATTGAAAACTGCCTTGGGTCTGGCATAGTTTTGGATGGTTAAGTTCTTCCACATGACTCTAGGCAATTGTCCAATCTGGTGTAGATACAACATCTTTATAGTACACACTGGTTTATGCATCATCTGAGATTGCTGCAATGAAACAGTAGCTTCAATAATCTTCCGGACCATCCAGCTGGCTTGGTTGGGAATAACTATGGATTCTAACTGCTGTTTCTTTATATAGACTGTGTGAATCCACCTTACCCATAGTGCATCCTTCTTATGAGCCAAATCCCATCCAAGCTTGGTAATAGCAGCTTTGTTCCACACTAGCAGGTTCATGATGTTTAAGCCTCCAGCTGACTTAGGCAAGCATACTTTGTCCCAGGCTATATATGCTTTTTTTGATATACTTGCTGACCCTGTCCATATAAAGGATCTACACATTGCTTCTAGCATCTTTTAGATTTTTGAAGGAATAAGGAAAAGTTGGGCCCAGTAAGCTTGTATGCCAAATATCACTGATTGGACCAATTGAACTCTACCAGCATAAGACAGTTTTCTGGCAGTCCAGGATGTGATCATGGCAGTGATCCTATCCACCAGTGGCTGCCATTGCACTAAGGTCATTTTCTTGGTAGATAAGGGAACTCCCAAGTATTTGAAAGGCAACTCCCCATATACATAGCCAAGATGATCAACAATTTGTTGCTGCATATAAGTAGGAACACCACCAAAATAAACAGAACTCTTACTCAGATTAGCTTTCATCATAGAGGCTTCAGTGAAGTGAGAAAAATACTTAAACATGGCTGCTACAGATTGATGCTCTCTTTTGACAAACAGCAATAGGTCATCTGCAAAGCTAAGATGCGTGATGCCTAGCTTTTTACAGCAGGGTGAAATAGAAAACCTGTATCCTTCTTCAATTCAGCAAGAGCTCTACTTAGATACTCCATCACTATGGCAAATAAAAAGGGGTAAATTGGATCACCTTGTCTCAGACCTTTAGCTGCTTGGAAGGGTTCAGTAGTTTCCCCATTCACCATCACTGTGTAGCTGACTGTTTGGACACATTCCATAATCCATTTCATAAATCTGCCTAGGAAGTCTAAGGCCTCCATTACCTGCTGTAAGAAAATCCATTCAACAGAGTCATATGCCTTCTGCAAATCAATTTTAATCATGCATCTAGGAGACACATAAGCTCTTGAGTAATGTTTAATTAGTTCATGGGCCAGTATAACATTGTCTGCAATCCTCCTGCCTGGGATGAATCCTGCTTGGGCATCACAAATGATACTGGACATACATTTTTGTAATCTGTTGGCCAGTATCTTAGAAATTATTTTGTATAAGACTGAGCAGCAAGCAATTGGTCGAAACTCCTTGACTGATTGTGGATTAGCAACTTCAGGTATCAAGGTGAGGGAAGCACAATTTGATGGTCTATACAGTTTGCTGGACTGGAAAAAATGCTTGACTGCCCTGATTATATGGTTGCTAGTGATACTCCAGGTCTGCTTAAAGAAAGAAGCATTATATCCATCAATCCCCGGTGCTTTGTCACCACCAATTGATTTTAAACTGTCCAGAATCTCAGTAGCAGTGATATCAGCAGCTAACTGTTGCTTCTGGTGATGTGTGAGCTTTGGACCATTACTCATATACAATCTGTTAATTGCTGGTAGTGAGGCAGCTGATGTTCCCATCAAAGACTTAAAGAAATCCTTGATCTCCTTTCTAAGGTCATCTGGATTGGTAATCCTAGTTCCACCTTCTGTAATCAGTTCTGTTATGCTTTTGTATTGATTCCTTTCCTTCAAGACAGCATTAAAATATTTATTATTTGAGTCTCCCAATTGGATCCATCTGGCCCTGGACTTCTGTTTTAGGATATTCTCTTCTATCATTCACCATTTTTCTAACTTCAAGACAAGTTCTTTCTCTTTAATCTGCAAATCATCAATGTAATTCAGCATCATCTGGTCCTGAGTGTCCTTCAACTCCTCCCTGCTAGACTCAATTTTCTGTGCAATGTTCTTAAAATCTCTAACATTTAGAGCTTTTAAAACTGGTTTCAGTGCCTTGAGATTATTCCACACCTCCTTGACAGTACCCTAAGTAGTATTTTTCCAGTTCTCCTTGATAAGTTGCTGAAAGTCCTTATGATTAGCCCATGCATTATAGAATCTGAAGGGAGCCTTCCTAATCATAGTATCTTCAGTCAAAGTGAGCACCATTGGATTATGATCAGAGATTAGTGGGGAGCCATATACAGTTTGTACATGGCTCCACTTAATCATCCATTCATAATTACTAAATACTCTGTCCAATCTGCTACAAACTCTATCATTGCCAGTTTGTTTATTGGTCCATGTGAAAATTCCCTTTCCAAGGGAGTTCTGATAGCCCAGACAATTGGATACATTGAGTGAAGTCCAAAGTTTCAGCTTGTTTAACTTGACTACAGGATTGCCTATCATTGATAGACATAACAGCATTGAAATCACCTGCTACTAGCCAAGGGTCTGTACTACCAGCAGAAAGATTTTGTAGCTGTTGCCACAGTGTTCTCCTTTGATCCAAGCCATTGAAGCCATACACCACAGTGAGGAAGCAAACCAGATTACCTGCAGGGGTACTGACATTACAATGAAGGAATTGAGCCTCCTCCTGAATACCAGTGATCCTAAACTTCTGAGTATCCCATAGGACCCAAATTCTACCCCTTGGAGAGTCCCTATAGTTAGTTAGCATATCGCATCCTGGAACCAACATCTTAGCTATTCTATCTGCATTTCTCTCCTTAACCTTCTGACAAGACTGTTTTGCAGGGAAAGTGAGTTAATATTTATATTGTAGATTTGTCAACTCTCTCTGAAAATGAACTCACTTGCTTAAGTCTGTTAATTAATGATCCCCTCTTTGGCACAAAAGACTTAGTCATGCCAGTCTAAATCAATTGAACAAATTAGTCTCCAAAGGCTTGGTGATAGGGTTACCGAATATCAAGTTTAAGGAAGACAAATTTTGTGAGGCATGTGCAAGGGGGAAGCAGTTAAGGTCATCCTTCAAACCCAAGAGAATGGTAAGTACGTCCAAGACGTTGGAACTGGTTCATATGGATGTTTGCGGTCCAATGAGAACCATGAGTAGAGGTGGAAAGAGATATGTAATGGTGCTTGTTGATGATTATTCTAGATTTACCTGGATGTTGTTTCTAACCTCTAAAGATGAAGCATTTGAGACGTTCACTGCTTTTGTTAGGAAAACCTAGAAACAGTTAGGAAATCAACTTGCATCCATTAGGTCTGATCATGGAACTGAATTTTAAAATGCAAAGTTTGATGAATTTTGTGATGAAAATGGAATAGATCATAATTTCTCTGCTTCTACGACCCCTCAACAAAATGGGGTAGCTGAGAGGATGAATATGACCCTTGAGGATATGGTAAGGACCACGCTTCTTTCAAGTAAACTACCTTACAGCTTTTGGGAAGAGGCTATAAACACTGCATGCTACATAAGCAATAGATGCATGACTAGACCTTTTGTAGAGAAAACTCCCTATGGATTACTTAAAGGGAGAAAATCAAACATATCCCATCTTAGAGCGTTTGGTTGCAAGTGTTATGTGTACAATAATGGCAAAGACTCCCTAGGTAAGTTTGATCCATAATGATAAGGGAGTATTCTTGGGATATTCTTCAAGAAAAGCATATAAAGTGTTTAATAAAAGAACTTTGTGTGTAAAAGAAAGTGTACATGTTGTATTTGATGAATCTAACATTCTTTCTGAGAGACAGGAACACGAAGATGAAGCCATTGGACTGGTGAAATAATTGACTGAAGCCGCAACACATGTCAAAGTGGCATCAAAGGAAGAAACAGGTCCTTCCACTCAAGGAAACCTGATAGGGGGAACTAATCTTAGAGAAAATTGAACAAAACTCTCTGAAGGAACCTGTACTTAAACATGTTCCTCAGTAAGAGAACAATGAAGAAGCATCTAGCAGGAACCAGCTGGTGGGGAAATTTTACAAGTACCTGAGTGCTCATCCCATTGAGAAGATCATTAATGACCCAACATCTGGAGTCAAAACTAGATCTCAAATGAAGAATCTGTGTGCATTTGATGCTTTTCTGTCCATCATTGAACGAAAATGTTGTTGAGGCTTTGTAGGATACAGATTGGGTCAATGCTATGCAGGATAAACTCAATCCATTTGAGAGAAGTCAAGTCTGGCATTTGGTTCCAAAACGCAAGGATAGATCAGTCACTGGGACAAAATGGCTATTCAGGAACAAACTAGATGAAGATGGAACAGTTACAAGAAATAAGGCAAGGCTGGTGGTTCAAAGCTACAGTCAAGAGGAAGATATTAAATATGATGAGACCTTTGCTACAGTTGCATGACTTGAAGCAATTGGACTCTTCATTGTCATTGCAGCACATATTGAATTCACTCTTCATCAGATGGATGTCAAAAGTGCCTTCCTAAATGGCTATCTCAAGGAAGAAGTGTTTGTGAATAAAGCTCCAAGATTTGAAAGCAAGGAGTGTCCTGAACATGTGTACAAGCTAGATAAGGCTCTATATGGTCTCAAGCAGGCCCCAAGAGCTTGGTATGAAAGGTTGTCAAAATTCTTACTTGAGCATGGGTACAAAAGAGGTAAAATTGACAGCACTTTGTTCCTCAAAGAAAAAGGTAAAGATCTTTTTGTTGTACAAATATATCTTGATGACATAATTGTCATGCCCCAAATCCGAGGGACATGACCGGCACTCGATCGGGTATCCACTGTCGAGTGGACCTAGATGCCTTTTGTGACCCACGAGTTACCCCACATTTTTCATTACTTACTAACCGAGTGGAAACAACTGTTTATAATTGAGATTCCCTTTTTACAAAACATACATAACATAGATAACATTAGCATGCTTTAAAATTTAAAATGCCCAAAATACAAAGTACTTACTACATGGTTTATGACCCATATTTCACGTCAACGGGGCCTCTAAAGATAAAGATAACAGAATTGTACTTGCCGGTAACAAGGCTCTAGCTATACCTTTCTACATAGACCAAAATAAGATCCCAAAGTACAAGAACAGAGGTGGCATGAGCCACACAGGGCCCAGGAAGGAAAGAGGCTCACTAATACCGCTAATGGGGAATGAGGAAGAGCTATGGACGGTGGACTGGAGTACCTGCTGAAGATCCATCTACAATCATAACACGAATGTAGCACCCCCGGAAAAAGGAACGTCAGCACATTTGAATTGTACTGGTATGTATGAACAAAACTTGTCCCAAGTAAACTCAAGCCATACGCAAGTAGAACATAGCAATGGTAGTATCAATCAAACACACATAGAAGGTACAATTAGCCAAACAAAGGGGAAAACAGTGCCCCACTGATTACAAACTCTCTTGTTGTCTCCTTTCACAATTCCACATCAATAATTTCACAATTTTGTTCAAATGATGTTTCAATAGTGATTTCGATCACTTTTCCACCCTTATTACCTCGACAACCCTTATCACACCAACCCACACCTTATTACACCGTGTTGTGGCACGCAACCTGACCCCGTCGTACAGTTTCAATTCACAACAAGCACAACCAAACATCAAATCACAAAGATGAACAACAAATACACCTCAAGACATCACCACAACAGTGTTACAAGTGTTTTCATAACTATTAGTACCAATTTCATAACATTCAACAGTTCGTACTCAATTCAAGTTACCATAACTGCCCACAACATTTCAAGTATATTGTTGTCACAGATAGCCTTGTTTCACTATTTACGGATTCCTTCAATCACTTGTTATTCAACTTTTACCACGAGATGCATTCACAATCAAATCAGTCACACGAAGTTCACAAATAACCAACATAGATATCAACTACCAAACAATTCATATGCCAAGCAAGGCGATTTTACAAGGATCAAGATTAGCCATACATACATGGAGTAGAATTCCCTTTTTAAGTTTTATTCTCAGTCATCAAGCCATCTAGCACTTTTCTCTACTTCTATCAATTTCTCTTCACTAAATTCTAGGTTTTGAGTGACATGCATGAGGGTTTTCAATTGTTAGCTCAAAATCAAAGCATATGACTCCCTTCCCTTTGCTTAAATCAGAAAAATTGTGGAAAAGGGTTAGGGATTTTACCTGTAAGAGTGGAGATGAAGACAATAATTAAAATTTCCCCGGCCCGGATGGCTTTGGAGGATCAATTTGATGAAGAATTATTTATCTCTCAAGAAATCTCTCTTCCCTCTCTCTTGTTTTGTTCAAAAAATATGTAAAAATGAGGGGTTGGGGTGTTTTATTAGAAAAGGGTCGGGTTTTAAATTTTAAGAAGACTGAAGTTGGTGCGGGATCTGCGGTCAACTATGCGATCTCATAGTTTACATGCGGTCCGCATATTGGACTGGATAACGGTCCCAAATTGGTGACCTCTCTGTTTGGGTATGCGGTGAGAATGCGGTCAGCATACCCGTTCTGCGGTCGCATATTTCACCACAGAGTTGACCTCCACAAATCCTTGAGTAATTTATGCGACCACTATGCGGTCCGCATACTGGTTTTGCAATCGCATAATGGACACATTTTCAACATCCAATTTGGCTACTGTCTGGTTAACTTTGCGATTGATATGTGGTCCGCATACCTGATCAACGACCGCATTCCTGACCGCAGAAATGACATTTTTCCGGAAAATTTGACTATAAGTTTTTAAGTATAAAATTAGTAGAAAGAGGTCCCTACACATAGGGGAACATGACTCTATGAGTTGCTAGGACTCGAGCACTGAATTTCACGGGGTCTTACACCCCCCCCCCCCCCCCCCCGCTTAAAATCATTCATCCTCGAATGAGAACTTCGAAAAATCAAATGGGTTGAAAGCATGGTATGCAAGCTCCTAAGTTTTCTCTAACTATTATGATTTAGAAAAATTTCGCCAAAGTTTCCTTTGTAATACGGACATATGCACCTGTTAGTAAGTCCCAAAACATATTTCCAAGCACCATTACATAATCTTGCTACCCCTATAACAGGTATACAATGCATGACCTTCACACTTATACATATTCAACCTCTCGACAAACTTTTAACCCTTTTGGTACACCACATGCAATTATATTAAGCATTAATCGTCTGCACTATCAAAGTCATTTACTTATCACAATCACCAGAGTATGATACCTTCATTTAACAAGAAGGGTTGCCTATGGTTCAATTCATTACCTTCATACTTGCACACATTCAATTGTTTGATACTCTTTTGCACATAGTTGATTACTTTAGGGAGTAAGACACAGTTAATCATTCCAATACAATCCCTCCATGCAAAACTAATCATTATTTCTTTACACTCACTCTACCATGGGCCGATTATCTACCACAAAAACATACAAAATTTTGGCACAACTTGAAGAATTATAATAGTGAAGTATTTAGGAACTTTTACACTAAAGGAGACACAATTCTAGTTTGCTTTGGGACAAGGACTTACGTGACCACTCCTATTCTTGCTCGAACAAATGGGGGTATTTTACTTTCATTTCATCTTCCGCTTCCCACGTGGCCTCTTCGACTTGTTGGTTTCGCCACAACACCTTAGCCAAAGCCATCTCCTTATTTCGCAACCTACGGACTTGTCTATCAAGAATAGCAACCAGGATCTCCTCATATGATAGCTCTTCAGTAACCTTGATGTCTTCAACTAGAACAATGGTGGACGGATCCCCAACCACTTTCCTTAACATGGACACATAGAACACCGGGTGCACTAAGGACATTTCAGGGGGCAACTCCAACCTATAAGAAACTTGTCCGATCCTTTGAAAAATCTGATAAGGCCCGACATATCTAGGACTTAGCTTCCCTTTCTTCCCAAATTGCATGACTCCCTTCATGGGCGATACCCACAAGAATACCCCATCACCCTCTTGAAACTCCAATTCCCTTCTACGCACGTCGACTCTGAGCAGTCTTCATCCTTTCTTGAATGACTTTAACTCTTTCCATGGCCTGGGGTACGAGGTCCGGCCCTATCAATTCTTCCTCGCCTACTTCAAACCACCTAATCGAGGACCTACACCTCCTCCCGTACAATGCCTCAAACATGGCCATCTGGATGCTCGCATGGAATCTGTTGTTGTAAGCAAATTCTATAAAGGGCAAATTATCATCCCAATCACCCTTGAAATCCAAGACACAAGCCCGCAACATATCTTCGAGCGTCTGAATAGTCTGCTTTGCTTGAACATCAGTCTGCGGGTGAAATGCCGTGCTGAGGTTCACCTGAGTACCCAACCCTTGCTGAAATTTCTTCCAAAAGTTAGTTGTGAATTGAGACCCTCGATCCAAAATAATAGAAATGGAGTACCATGAAGTCTCACTATTTCCTTGATATACAATCGAGCATATTGTTCTGCAGTATCGGTGGACTTGACTGGCAAGAAGTGAGCTGATTTGGTGAGTAGATCCACTATCACCAAATTGAGTCGAACTTATGCTGAGTGCGAGGTAGTCCTGCCACTAAATCCATGTTGATCATCTCGCATTTCCACATTGCTATCTCTATAAGTTGGGTTAGCCCACCGGGCTGCTGGTACTCGGCCTTTACTTGCTGACAGTTCGAGCATTTAGATACAAAATCTGCCACATCCCTCTTCATACCGCTCCACCAATAAATTTCCATAAGATCGTGATACATTTTTGTAGAACCTGGCTGCACCGAATATCTGGAGTGATGAACCTCCGCCATTACCCTCTCCATAAGATTATCTACATCTGGAACAAATAGCCTACCTAGACATAACAACAAACCATCATTGCCACCGAGTGAGAATGCCAAAATATTGTTACTCCGAACTGCCTCCCTTATTTGTGCTAATGCTGGATCAATAAACTGCTTCTCCTTGACTTCTGTTACAAGCGACGACTCAGATATGTTGTGCACCATAATCTCCTCCTCATTTGGGGTCGAGATACAAACCCCAAAATTGGCCAACTGATAAACCTCTCGAGCTAGGGACCTCCGATCCGCTCTCAAGGGGGCCAAACTACCCATGTATTTCTTACTGAGGGCGTCGACCACCACGTTTGCCTTCCCTGGATGGTACAAGATGTTCATATCATAATCTTTGAGCAATTCTAACCACCACCGCTGCCTCAAGTTAAACTCCTTCTGCTTGAAAAAATATTGGAGACTTTTGTGGTCCGTGAACATATCCACATGGACCCCATAAAGGTAATGCCGCCATATTTCTATGGGAAACACAACTTCTGCAAGCTCCAAATCATGCGTCGGGTAATTCTTCTCATGATTCTTGAGTCGCCTTGAAGAATACACTACAATATTCCATCCTGCATGAGCACACACCCTAAATCGACCCTAGAGGCATTGCAATGCACCAAAAATCCTTTTGTGCCTTCCGGCAGAGCCAACACTGGTGTTGAGGTCAACCTTGACTTCAATTCCTGAAAACTTTTCTCACAAGCATCAAACCATTGAAACTTGACTGATTTCTGTGTCAATTTAGTTAATGGGGAGGCGAGTGTGGAGAACCCCTCCACAAACCTCCGATAATAACCTGCTAACCCCAAAGATCTATGGATCTCCATCGGGGTCGTGGGTCTAGGCCAATCCTTCAATGCTGCAATCTTTGGGGGTCCACTTGAATCCCCATTCCAGAAACAACATGTGCTAGAAAACCGACTGACTCCAACCAAAATTAACATTTTTAGAATTAAGCATACAACTGGTGCTGATGAAGGGTTTGCAAAACTGCCCTGAGGTGATCGACATGATCCTCCTTGCTTCGCTAATAAACAAGGACGTCGTCAATAAAAACAAACACAAAGGAGTCTAGAAATGGCTTGAAGACTCGATTCATCAGATCCAGGAAAGCTGTCGGGGCGTTGTTAGCCCAAAAGACATGACCAAGAATTCAAAGTGGTCATAGCGGGTTCTGAAGGCGTCTTAGGAATATCCCGCTCAGTGATCTTCAATTTGTGGTACCCGGATCGCAAATCAATTTTGGAGAAGAACTTCACATCTTGCAATTGTTCGAACAAATCATCTATCCTGGGCAAAAGGTATTTATTCTTGATGGTGACCTTGTTAAGATGCCGATAGTCAATACATTATCTTAAGTTACCCATCCTTCTTCCAAACAAAAAGAACCGGAGCACCCAGTGGTGATACACTTGGTCGAATGAACCCCTTCTCTAATAAATCCTTCAGCTTCTCCTTTAACTCTCGTAATTCTACTGGATCCATCCTATAAGGTGGAATAGATATTGGCAGGGTGTCTGGAAACACATCAATCCCAAAGTCAATCTCCCTATCTGGCAGAATCCTTGGAAGCTCATCTGGGAATACCTCCAGAAATTCATTTGCAACTGGCACGGATCAAAGGACAGGAACATCTGAAGCGGTGTCCGCCACCCGGGCCAAATGATAGATACACCCCTTCTTAATAATCTTCGAAGCCTTAAGGTAATAAATAATCCTACCTTTTGGCACAACACCATTCCCTCTCCACTCAATAACCGGCTCGTTGGGAAACTCGAGTTTCATGACTCTCGTCTGACAGTCAAGCTTAGCAAAGCATGAATAAAACCAATCCATTCCTATAATCACATCAAAATCTACAATTTCAAGCTCAATAAGATTGGCCGTGGTAACACGACCACACTTTGTGACAACACAATTCCTATAAACCCGCGCGGTTGTAATAGAATCACCAACCGGAGTCGATACAGAGAACGACTTAAGAAGCTATTCGAGCTCTATCCCAAAACTCGAAGCAATGAATGAAGTGACATAGGACAAGGAAGACCCAAGATTAATAAAAGCATAACAATCAATGGCCCGAACAGAGAAGATACCTGTAACCACATCTGGAGAAGACTCAGCATTCTGGCAACCACTCAAAGCATATAACTAGCTCGGTCCACCTCTACCACGAGCCCCACCCCTATCTGCACCACGCCCTACTTGTGCTGGAGGACGCACAAATGATATAGCAGCTGAAGAACCGGATGGTTGGGAGAATCTCCTACCCAAGCCTTATATGGGCGCACGACAGTTCCGCCGGACATGACCTCTCACCATGCAATTATAACATACCGGGATGTCCAAATAGCAAGTCTCCTTGTGGAACCTCCCACACATGGGACATATAGCTCCCCCTGCTGCCGAGACAATGGTCATGCAGGCATGTCGCTCCCATCAACCTGTGACATGTCGCTCCCTTCAACCTGTAGGAAGCCAATTCAACCCCCTCTGATTCTGTGGCCTTCATCATACAAAGGTTCTTGTACATCTCGTCAAGAAAACCCTGCGGATCGGCCTCTAGGTCTGTGCCTGAAAACTCTGGAGGGGCCAATCGCAGAAACTGGTGGACTCCGGAGCTGGCAGAATCTCCCTGTCCGCTGGAGGACATATGAGCATCGTGAGATCTCTGGGCATGAGCATCCACTAACTGGGTCAATATACAGATGGCTCCCTAAGGTCCCCATCAGAAGCCTCGAGACCGGGAGATGAAGCAATGCTAGGATTAGGAATATCGACAGGAAGGATGGTGACGCCCTCTGCCGCTGCTGGAACAAGAATGCTTGGATCTGGAAGGGACGGGCTAGGTATATTCAAAGTTAGGGAGTCACTCTCGCCCATGGCGTCAGGTACATGGCCCATGATCACACTTGGGGTGGTGCTGGCCTCAAGGCCGAGTCTAACCTTCTTCTTAGGTGCCATCTCTAAAAACTTCGGAACAAGGAACGAGTTAGACACAAATACTCTCACTTTTCACTTCACCGCACGAAATGGAATAACAAGGAAGAGAGTAGTTTTCTAAATGCCCGTGTAACCCCCAACTTATAGATATGGTCGACAACACATCGATAAGAAGGGATCTACTAGGCACGGCTCTGAGACACCCTATGACTCTTTTTTCTTAAAACCTTAGGCTCTGATACCAAGTTTGTCACGCCCCAAATTCGAGGGACATGACCGGCACTTGACCGGGTATCCCCAGTCAAGTGGACCTGGATACCTTTCCTGACCCACGAGTTACCCCACATTTTCCATTACTTACTAACCGAGTGGAAACAAATCTTTATAATTCAGATTCCCTTTTCACAAAACATACATAACATATATAACATTAGCGTGGTCTACAATTTACAATGCCTATAATACAAAGTACTTACTACATGGTTCACGACCCATATTTCATGTCTTTGGAGCCTCTAAGGATAAAGATGGCAGTACTGTACTTGCCGGTAATAAGGCTCCGGCTATACCTTTTCACATACACCAAAAATAAGATCCCAAAGTACAAGAACAAGGGTGGCATGAGCCATGCAGGGCCCCGGAAGGAAAGGGGCTCTCCAATACAGCTGACGGGGCATGAGAAAGAGCTACAAATGGCTGACTGGAGTACCTGCTAAACATCCACCTACAATCATAACACGAATGTAGTGCCCCCGGCAAAAGGGACGTCAGCACATTTGAATTGTACTAGTATGTATAAACAAAACTTGTCCTATGTAAACTCAAGCCATACGCAAGTAAAACACAGCAATGGTAGTAGCAATAAAACACACATAGAAGGCACAATTAGTCAAACAAGGGGCAATCAGTGCCCCACAGGTTACAAACTCTCCTGCTGTGTGCTTTCACAATTCCACATAAATGATTTCACAATTTCGTTCAAATGTATATATCAATAGTGATTTTGATCACTTTTACACCCTTATTACCTCGGCCACCCTTATCACACCAACCCACACCTCATTACACAGTGTTGCAACGCCCAACCCGACCCTGCCGTACAGTTTCAATTCACAACAAACACAACCAAACAGCTAATCACAAAGATGAACAATAAATACACCTTAGGACATCACCACAATAGTGTTACGTGTGTTTCCATAAGTATTAGTACCAATTTCATACCTTTCAACAGTTCGTACTCAATTCAAGTTACCACAATTAGCCACAACATTTCAAGTATATTGTTTACATAGATAGCCTTGTTTCACCATTTACGGATTCCTTCAGTCACTTATTATTCAACTTTTACCATGAGATGCATTCACAATCAAGCCAGTCACACGAACTTCACAAATAACCAACATAGATATCAACTACCAAACAATTCACATGCCAAGCAAGGGGATTTCACAATGATCAAGATTAGCCATACATACCTGGAGTCGAATTCCCTTTTTAAGTTCCTATTCTCAGTCACCAAGCTATCTAGCACAGTTCTCTACTTCTATCCAATTTCCCATAAATAGATTCTAGGTTTTGAGTGACATGCATGAGGGTTTTCAATTGTTAGTTCAAAATCAAAGTATAAAACTCCCTTCTCTTAGCTTAAATCAGAAAAATTAGGGAAAAGGGTTAGGGATATTACCTGTAAGAGTGTAGAAAAGACAATAACTTAATGATTCCCCGGCCCGGATGGTTTTGGAGGATCAATTTGATTTGGAATCCTTTCTCTCTCAAGAACTATCCCTTCCCTGTCTCTTGTGTTGTTCAAAAAATGTGTAAAAATGAGGGGTTGTGGTGTTTTATTAGAAAATGGTCGGGTTTTAAAATATTAGAAAACTGATGTTCGTGGGGGATCTACGGTCAACTATGAGATCGCATAGTTGACATACGGTCCCCATATTGGATCGCACAATGGTCCCAAATTACTGACCTCTCTGTTTGGGAATGCGGTGAGAATGCGGTCCGCATACCCGTTCTGCGAAGGCATATTGCACCGCAGAATTGACCTCCACAAACGCTTGAGAAATTTATGCGACGACTATACGGTCGCATATTGGTTATGCGATTGCATAATGGACCGCTTTTTCAACATTCAATTTGGCTACATCTAGTTAACTCTGCGGTCCGCATACCTGATCTGCAACCGCATTCCTGACCGTAAAAATGACATTTTTCCGAAATCTTTAACTCTAAGTTTTTAAGCATAAAATCAATAGAAAGGGGTCCGAACACATAAGGGGACCTGACTCTATGAGTTTCTAGGACTCGAGCGCTCATTTCACGGGGTCTTACATCATAATATTTTGGTATACTATAGATAGGTTCAGTAAGGACTTTGGAAAACTAATGGGAAGTGAGTTTGAAATGAGTACGATGGGTGAACTCAACTTCTTCTTATGTTTGCATATCAAACAAAGTCCAAATGTAACTATGATCTATCAGTAGAAGTACACAAAAGAACTAATCAAAAAGATTAAAATGGAAGAATCCTAAGAAATAGATACACTTATTGATACTGCCACTAAGTTGGATATTGATGAACCTGGTTTATCAGTTGATCAGAAGCTGCATAGGGGTATGATTGGTTCACTTTTGTATCTTATTGCCAGTAGACCTGACATTTTTTATAGTGTAGGACTTTGTGCCCATTCACAGGAAAATCCAAAGGAGTCACACTTGACAGCAGTCAAAAAGATATCGAGATATTTGAAAGGCACCACTGATTGTGGCTTTTGTATCCAAAAGGTTGTAATTTTGATTTAATTGGATATACTTATGCTGATTATGCAGGTTTTCTAGTGGATAGAAAGAGCACCTGAGAAATGGCACATTTCCTGGGTTCTTGTCTTGTATTATAGGCTGCCAAAACGCAGAATTCAGTAGTTCTCTCTACTGCTGAAGCTGAATATGTTGTTGTTACTTCATGTTGTGCTCAATTGTTATGTACTAAGTAACAACTACTAGATTTTAGAATTGAAGTGGGGTGCATACCAATATTCTGTGATAACACTAGTGCTATAAGTATGACAAAGAACCTTGTTCATCATAAAAGGGCTAAGCACATAGATGTTAGACACCACTTCTTAAGAGATAACTATGAGAAAGGGTTAATCTCCATAGAATTTTGTGCTAATGAAAAACAAATAGCTGACATCTTTACTAAGGCACTAAGTAGAGAAAACTTTGAAAAGAACAAGTTGGAATTAGAGATGATTAAGATCACCTAAAAAGGTCTAGTTCAGAATGCACAATGAAAAAATTGAAAAATGAAAAAAAAATCTTTGGTTAGGAGTTCTTAATTCATGTAAATATCTAGACTAATTCTTACTCAGTCTCATACTTTAACTAGTATACTCATGTGACATGTGTTTATATGACTTAATGATCTCTTACAAAGTTTTCTATTCTGACATTTGAGGCATAATGAAGAGAAGTTCTACTTGAAGAACCTGGTTCATCAAAATATGCTCATGAGAAAGTTCAGGTATGTTTCTATACTTTGCACAATTAGAAATATAAAATTATCAATCATGAGAAGAATTCCTTGTTACACCAAACGTCTGGAAAAATTTATCCGTTGAGCAATTGAACCAGTTTCATTAAACTAGGAGTCTAACTATAATGGGTCTCTTCCCGAAAAACTAGTGATTTTCATTAATCACTAAGGAAACCGGATCACTTAGGAGACCGGATCACTTAGGAGCCATTACTGCCGTAATCATGACCTCTATTTAAAAACCCACCAAATCACTCATAATTGTCATTCTAATTCCAAGAAATTCAAGAAATTCTCCACCATGCCTTATCCTCAAGACAACCCCGGAACTCAACCACCAGTCTCCCTTGAAACCTCCTAGTGAACCCCCAAAACTCAGATTTCGTCGCTAGAAAATATTAGCTAGAAAAAATTTTGAACGGAAAATTACAGGCTAGTCAAAAGAAGGCGGTTACAACCAAAGAAAGTGACTCAAGCTCTGAATCTAAGAAATTCATCTTTGCCAGTGAAGGAGAAGAACCTGGGTCCTCTGACAATGTCAAGAGTCAAGAAACCCCTTGAGATGTAAACACTTGTTTATTATTTTCTTATGTATTAGAAAGGAAGGATAATAAGTTTGTTCTGGTAGGTCTGTTAAAAATGTTGGAAGAACTGAATCTAGTAAAATGATAAAGAAAAAAGAAGGGGAAATTTTTAGCTATATGTGGAAGTGGAGAAGGGGGAGGCATGAAGTCAAGGGGAAGTGGGTCAGGTAAAGCTGCTGAGGTACTGGTAAATTTGAGTGAACAACCATATGTACCTGGTTCATCTATGGAGGAGACTTTTGCAGATATGCTAAAGAAGTTTAAAGCCAGTTTTGATCCAAAGAAATGCAAGGCCTCCTCACAAAGGACCCTTGTTGCTTCCAAACCAACTAAGAAGAGTAAAGATTCATCACCTAAGTCTGCTACACCTAGGGGTAGAGCCACAAGAAGTAGGGTGATGCAAAGTGAAACAGAACTGCAAAAGGCATTAGAGGAGAGTAAGAAAAGGGAAAAGCAAAAATGGTTGAAAGTTTTGAGGCTACTGTTCAAGAGGAAGAGGAAGAGATGAAAATGGTCCATCAAGAGAGAGGTACGACTATGGAAGTTCCTACTGCCAAATCAAAGAGAACCAGGTCTTCTACAACAAAGGCCCTCCAAGTCTGTACCTTCTGAAACCTCTATTGCTAAAAGAACAAGGTCAGCTGCAAAGGGAAAACAAGTACAGATTGAGGAAGAAGACGATAAAGAGTGGAGTAAAGAAGAAGGGGAAGAAGAGTTAGAACAGGAACAAGAAAGGTTTTCCATTTTTGGCAAAAGAAAAATTATGAAGGGTAAATTGTTCAAAGACCTGTAAGATCCAGGCGTCGTAAGATTGTTGACTTCACTGGAGGCACAAGGATGGAAGGACATGGTCCTTCACATGGATGGAAGATTGGCTAGAAAAGAACTTGTTGAATTCATGGCAAATGGGACTATGAAGAATGGGCTTATAACCAGTATAGTGAAGGGGGTGAAGGCGAAATTTGATGCACCTAAGTTGGGCAGAATCCTGAACATTCCAAGAGAGGGATATGATGATTACACAAGGCAAAGGTGGCCTTGTCTGGATGGTCTGCCTACTGAAAATCATAAAAACTTTTGTGACAATAAAGATTCTAAGGAGGTTCCTCAAGCATGGGATGTTCAAAAGAGCGAGATGTGGCCAGAGCATAAAGTGCTCTACAAATTTGTGAACAAATGCCTGCTTCCTAGACAGGAGAGGAGGCATAAAGCAAACTACATGGACCTGGTCCTCATGCAGTACTTGGTGGAAAGAAAGCAGATTAACTGGCCTGCTCGCATTGTTAAGCTCCTAGACAAGGATCTCAATGGCTCAAAGGCGCATGCCATCCCTTATGGGTTTATTCTGATAGTTGTGCTGGACAAGATGAACGTTCCATTGAAGAAATAGGAAATGGCTTCCAGCAAAGAGCACCTTGGAATCAAGACTCCTCAGGCCTGTGATTATCTCCTCAGTGTAGGCCCTGTTGTACATGGTTCATCAATGAAGACTCCAGTGAATAGCAAGGTCAGAACCTTGGTTCAGGAGGTAGGGACCAAGGATGCTGAGATTGCAAGGCTTCAAGCTCGAGTAGTTAAACTGGAAGAAGAAAGGAATAGGTTAAGAGCTGAACTTGCAAAGGAAAAAGAAAAGAGTGAATGGATGCTCTAAAGTATGCTTAATCTGCTACAAACCCAACCATCTAAATCCTCAAAGCCTTAAGTTTCCTTGTACTATTTTGAACTAGTCCAGAAAACCCCCCAGTGACCTAGATTCGGGACTCTCTTTTTTTTTTCCTCAAGGTTGGTAGTTTTGTTCTTTCCTTTTGTGGACTGTTATGTAGAAGCACTGCTTATCAATGACAATGTGCATTTCTCTTGCTTTATGTTAAGTTTGATCTTTGTAATTATTTTTGTCAAGTTGATTTTTGAAACTAAATCATGCTTTCACTTTTAGTTGTCCCAGTGGACATGAGTAATAATTAATATTCTGGGATACACATTATTTATGCAACTTTTCGATGATTCCAAAAGGGGGAAGATATTATGCTTAAATTCTATTATCTGAACAGTGATGTTTATTACCTAATTAAATCTGACCCTTAATGATAAGTTAAAATTTTTAAGTGTTGATATTTCGGCTGAGTTCTGCAGGTTCTCTGATCAATAAATGCATAGAGTTTGTCATCATCAAAAAGGGGGAATTTATTGGCCAAAGTTCAGTTGAAGTTTTGAATATTGACAAATGAACTCAGTGATGGACCTGGTCCATCTGGTGTGACACAGTATATATCAACCATTTCATATGAGATGCACGTGAGGAAGATATGTCTTAAAGATCTAGCATCAATATCTTCTTAACAAATCGAAAAGATTGCATTTGGGATAAGGAGAATAGTCTCCTTATGAGCAGAGAACATAATAGTAATCTAGGATATGGGTTGGAGTTTGTATTGGCCAAGAACTCAAAATCGTCTAAGGATAAGCAATCAAGTCTCAATCAAACTCTAATTACTAACTCAATAAATAACTTAGTTTGTTCTCTTTTACATGTATTGCATATATGTAGAAGTGAAACATAATTCAGAGAAAAAGAGCAAGTCTATTTTGCAAGCAATATATGTGTGATATAAGTGTGCACGTCTGAAGCTACTTGAACGGCATAAAAGAATCAGTTCAATTGTGTTTATTCTTATTCTAGTTCAATTGTAGTAGGTGTTTCTATTTGTACCTTTCAGCTTATTTAGAAGCAATTGTATCAGGTACTTTGAGTATTCAAGTTAGAGTTAACTTGAAAGTGTCGCCACAGTTGAGGTTGTGTTCCATACTAGGATTAGAGTTAATCCTTAGGTTTACAAAGAGTTTTTGTAAATGTTGTTTTGGCTCAGGAATATTAGTGGAAGTTTTGGAAAATCCTACTTAGTAGCAGGTCGTGGTTTTTTCACCTTTTGAGCCAGGTGTTTCCCACGTAAAATCTCTGTGTTCTTTATATTATGTATTTATTATTCCACAAACTGTAGTAAAAAGAACACCTAAAAGAACCAGGTTCTTCTAAAGCAAAAATAGGGTACCACACAAATCACCCCCCCCCCCTTCTTGTATGGTATGGACATTTATAACATCACTTGTCCTAGGGATAAGGTTCTGCATGATGATGCCAGATATGTGACCATTGGTGATGATGACGTATTGAGGATGTAGGATCATATATGTGTACCCAATGTTGATGGGCTTCAGGAGATGATTTTGGAGGAGGCCCTTGTGGTATTCCATCCATCCGGGCGCTGCAAAGATGTGCCAGGATTTGAGACAACACTATTGATGGAGGAGGATGAAGAAAGATAAAGTTGGGCTTGTAGCTCGATGCCTCAATTGTCAGTAGGTGAAATATGAGCATCAGAGACTCGATGATCGTTTGCATTCGGGTCAAACATTATTTGAGCCCTCACAAATTCGACCTAGAATATCGGGGGACATCACCCTCGAATTAAGGTCTTTAGTAGGGTAAAAAGAAAACTTAATGTGATAAAAGCTAAGGTTGATGTCTAGGATTTATTGTAAGGGCCAAATGATTGTTTGAACTGTGCCCACATAGTCCATCCTTGGCATGGCACAAGTTTTATCCGCTTTTAATCATGTATCTTGCTTACCAAGAAATGAAAGAAATTTCTACTTACTTTACACTTTATCATTACGCATTTTTCAATCTTGAATTCTAAAAGCCTATTGGCTACCTCTAAAAAGGGATTATCGATCCCATGGGCTATGCCTACCCGGGGCCACTGGAAGAAAATTCGGATGACTCGGACTACCGAATCCCAAAGGTGCCAAACCTATTAGGCATTGCCCAAAGGCTCCGTCCACCATGAAAATGGTTCGGGGCATGTCTGAACCCAGAAAGTAAGGCCTCTATAAGAACTCGCAACCTACTAAAAGGTTACTCTCGGCAAAAGTATCGTCTAATACACTTAAGCATTTTGGAAACCCCTAGCGGTACCAATAATTCGAAGCCACGAGCAAACAAAGTTGCATCAAAGTCGTGCTTCGTTCGAATCTCAGAAAAACGAACGCCCCATAACTACATCTAATTTTATGCTAAGGCATCAGAAAAAAATACATCAACAGAAATTGCAAGAATATGCTGGAAAATTAAAGATGTGATATTACCATAAAGGGAAAATTTCATATATACAATCCAAAATATATTTACAATGGCTTCGATAAAACGACCTCAAAACAAAAAATATACATAAGGAAAAAACAAAATACTGAAAATACACTAAGCCATCAATGCATGGTCTTCATGGGGGGCCGACTCATCGCCGGAACCATCGGAGTCTTCAGATCCCTCAGAGCCTTCGATACCCCCGGTACCATGGAGTGCCTTTTTCTCGGCCTCGAGCCTCTTACCTTCCTTGACCTTGTCTGATAAGTCAAAAACACGAGCATGAATCTTTTGGAGGGTCTCTCTTTGGGACAAACACTTCATATATTCGACTTTGGTTTTAAGCGAGTCTCGGCCACCTCCACATCGGACATTTACTGGGACACCATTTCCTTAGCATCAGCTAAGGTTTTGTCTAATTTGGCCCCCAGTATCGCAGATTCTCTTCCGAGGGCATCCCGTTCTGCGATGGCCGAGCCTCGTTGTGCCCGGAGATTGTCGTTCAAACTAGACCACTTGCCAGATTTATACTTTTCCACGCGATGTTGGTTTTCGACCGATGCCAACTCCACCTTAGCATCTTCCTTCTCCGAGTCCAGCCGGTCAATCATTTCCTTCCATACTTCGATCTGGGCCTTGACCTTGTCCGTCTCGGCACGCAACTAGTTGATCAGGTCTATCTTTTATTGGTCCTGTGAAGTTGTGTTGTTATTCACCATGCCTACTACTCATTTTTAGCTTTAAATACCTTTACCTTTTCAACTAGGCGGCATGTTCCATTTCAAGATTGAGGCTTCCTTTTGCGTTTTTTTCCAGCTCGACCTGGAGAATCCCGAGGTCTTTAAGGGTCTCATCCTATTTCTCACTAAGAAGCCTATACATATCCTTCTTCCAGACCTATTCTTTAAGCTCGAACTCGAGTTGGCTGATTTCCAAGCGGTACTGGAGGAAGCTTCCATGGTGAAGCAGTGAAGCCAGTAAAATAGTGGAATTAGTAAGAGACATCAAAGGAAAACTTACGTGGGGTTCATAAAGGGAGTATGGAAGTGTTAGAGCCTTACCCGGCTTAGAGCCTTCTATTCCTTGTTGAAGAGACTTGACGTGCCCACCTCATTCATCTTTGTTTGGTCCTTCTCGGTCACCACGCATCGGAGGTAGCTGGCTACACATACCTGAATGAACATGAATCCAACATTCTCCGATACTATGAGAACAACTATTCTCTTGTGCTTGGGGTCCACGCTTGGCGTGGGAAATTACATAACCAATCTTGGGCTCGAACTTGGCCTGCCAGCTCTCGAGGTCATGTCCAAAAACGGGATCTCCAGGTGACCCTGCCCGAAGAAATAATGTGGACATGTCCATGCCATCGAAGAAGGAGTGGAGAAGATCATCTGCACCTTGTACTCCTTAACTTGAATTTTCATTAACTGCTTGGGACTCTTCAAGCCTAGACATAGAATAGGAGGTCGTCTCGATGATATCGATCAAACTAGTTACCTTCTTTAGAGAAGGAAAGGCTTATTGGGAAGTCACAACCTCTATCTCCACTTTGGCCTCTCGAATTGGAAGGGGTTCGGCCTCGTTGCTCCTTTCCTCAGTTGTCGCCTTCTCCCTTGCATGGGTCGATCCATGGGAAACAAAGATGTCGTCTTCTTGGGACTCATCCCTGAGACAATAGAGGCAGTCACGGTCTGGTACCCTGGACTTAGTATTCTTCTTGGGCTTCCAAATCGGGATGGCGCCCTATTTTTTTTCTTTTTCTCAAGATCCGAGGAACATAAAGACTTTATTTTCCTCTTCTTCTCCGCCTCCGTAGAAATCTCGAACTACCCAAAGATAGAGAGAATGGCAAGCTAGGATGTATCCTCGTGCCCATCTAGTAGCCTAAGTTTGGTGTTCTTAGGCAGACCTATGAAAGAAGAGAAAAAGTTAGCATTATGTAAGTTGGGGATGTAGTGATAACTATGCAAAGAAGAACCTCACCATGAGAATGAGACTCCCATTTTCCCTTCAAAAGTTTGTGCCATGTGCGCTCAGTATATGGTAAATGCTTTTAGATCTCTTCGATCCACTCCTTGAACTGGGGGTTTGCATCAGGAGCTCGAGCAACAGCTGACGGCCATAAATAAAGTCAATGAGCGAAAGAATGAAAAGAAGTTAATACATAAGAAAGACTACATTTACGAGATGTGTTCCACTTCTAAAGGAACGGCAGGAACTCAAGATGGATAAGGTCTTTAGTTTTAACACAAACAAACTTGCCCTGCTCTCGATCCTTATCGATGCTTAAGAAAGGGGCCTTTCTTAATCGCTAAAAGAGCTTTATTAGTCCCCATTGAAAATTTTTGGGACTATACAGATAGAGTAGGTGGTTGATGGTAGACTGGGAAGGTTCAATGTTGCTAATGAAATGTCTTAGGAGGATCATGATCCTCTAGAAGGACGGGTGGATTTGCCCAAGACATACCTCTTACAAAAGGCCAAGATTACTGGGTTTACCGGGTCCAGCGTGAAGGGGTAAGTGCAAACACTTAAATATACCTCCACGTGGGTAGCAATATCATCATTAGGTCCGGGGACGACCACTTCTTTGCCTTCCCATTTACAGTCATTTCAGACTATGGGAATGGTATCTTAAGTAATTTTTGCATATGTATCTCCATGATCCCTCACCTCGGTCTTGTTAGATGGTAGGCATTACCGACTTTGAAATCATCCCCGATACAGCAATCCCCGGGTATAAAGCTCTTCATAGGAGGCTCAGGAGCCATATCGAGGATGGTCGCCTTGATGCCCGGGGTCAGGTGGAAAGATGAGGGGGACGCTTGTTGTGGTACAGGCTTAGAAGTTTGATCCATCATGAATCTGGGATATATATATATATATATATATATATATATATATATGTATATATATATATATATCTGTGTGTGTGTGTGTGTGAATATTTGAAGAAGGCGTATGAAGGTTTGAACGTTAGAGATGAATATATGAAGTTCTAGTTGGAAATCTAAGAAATATTGTGAAAGTTTGAAGGTCAGCGATGAACATATGAAGGATCAAGAAGTGAGGTATGATGATTTGAAAAAACAAGAGAATCGCAATTCTCTTACAAGTATATCAAATACTTGGACACTCACTTAACTAAAGTACTCCTTATTGAGTAGATATGAGTAAAAGAATATGTTCAAGATCACAACAACTTTAAGCAATAATATGGCTCTCAAAAGCTTTATGAAATGAGTAGAAAATGAAGAACAATTGAATGAAAGCTTATAGCAATGTAATGATCAGTTTGTGTATGTTGTTGTTGTTGAAACACTGAAATGAAGCTGTATTTATAGTTGAAAAAGTTGGTTCAACCGTTGTCTAATTGCCAATTAAGAGTTGCTGAAATTACGCAGTGATAATCGATTATTAAGACCAAACAATCGATTATCTGCCAGTTAGTTTAAAAATCAATCCCAGATTTAACGCTTCACAATCGATTATACATAATCTATAATCGATTACTGGCAATATTCAAAATCAGATAATCGATTACACTAAGTTCATAATCGATTACTTTAGCAACGTTCTAAAAATCATTTCCGGATTTTAAGCAAAACATCGATTATATAAAATCTATAATCGATTACTTCAGCAACGTTCTAAAAATCATTTCCAGATTTTAAGCAAAACATCGATTATATAGAATCAATAATCGATTACCTTATGGTATTTGAAAATCATTTGACAACGGCCAGCTTCAACAATCGATTGTCCTTTGCAACAATCGATTACTTGTTATTTTCTGAAAATCATAAAACTTACTGTCTCAGTGATAATCGATTATCTAAAGACATAATCGATTACTTAATTAAATTTAAAATCACTGGAAGACATCAACTCAACACAATCGATCACCATTAGTTCATAATCGATTATTTTGAGTATTGAAAAACTTTACCTCAACAACAATCGATTGTCATTTGTTCACAATCGATTATCATGCAGATTTGGAAAAACCTGATGTTCACTGTCTTACTCACAATCGATTACCATTAATTCATAATCGATTGTCATGCAGTCTTGGCTCAGAAACAATCGATTATCATAAGTACCTAATCGATTATTTTAGCCCAGATTTTTGAGGCATGTTTAGAAAACATTTTGTCTAATGTAAATATGCATGATTTAAAATTTTTGTGACACAGAATTAAATATGCATGATTTTGGAAAATAGTTTTATGAGGGAGGCCATACGATGAGTCAAGTTATAGGATCGAGATTACAATTTAGAACAACTCAATAACAATTAAAAGCTATATCTTGAACTTCAATCTTATTCGCAACCATTGTGCGCTTGTACTTGAATTCCGTCATATATCAATTTTTGCTTCGTTTGTCATTCATCAAAACCTACAAAAGAGTACACGTTTAGTATATTGCATTGAGAACGTGTTTCTAACAATTTCCCCCTTTTTGATTATGGCAAACATTAAGCGGGATATGCAATTTAGGCAAAACGATATTGACAATTCAAGACAAGTAACAATTATGCAATTCCCCCTCAATTTAAGAGTTCCCCCTCAATTTTAGCTTATAAGCAATCAATGAATTAAGAGGTGGTGCATACCCGATATCCCGTTTTCTTCCCCCTTTTGCCATTAGCAAAAAAATATTAAGGAAAGATGCAAAAAGATGAAATAAACACGGTTTATTTATTGGAAAAAAAAAGAGGGTAGTCGATTATTGATACGGGATAATCGATTTTTATAGGGACATTGCTGCAGATTCGCGGTTTGCTTAAGAATTGCTCTTAGCTCTAGGGTGATACCTGCAAAAAGAAGTTAGACGCCTCCGACGCTCAAGTTAGAAATCATGTAGGAAAGAAAATGCAATGCATGACTTAGATCAAGGTGGAGTCAAGGATCCCGAGTTCACTGCGAATTCGGAAGAAGGACTCTTTCTCTAAAGGCTTGGTAAAGATGTCTGCCAATTGGCTTTTGGTTTCAACAAATTCAATTTCGACATCGCCTTTGAGTACATGATCTCTAATAAAATGATGTCTAATTTCGATGTGTTTTGTTCGCGAATGAAGAACGGGGTTCTTCGTCAAGCATATGGCGCTAGTGTTATCACATCTAAGAGGAATGTGATCAAGACTTAGGCCATAGTCCAAGAGTTGTTGTTTCATCCATAGGATTTGAGCACAGCAACTCCCCGCGGCTACATATTCAGCCTCGGTGGTAGACAACGCAACACTTACTTGTTTCTTACTAAACCAAGAGACAAGAGAGCTACCGAGCAAATGGCAAGTGCCACTTGTGCTCTTGCGGTCCAATTTGCATCCAGCAAAATCGGAATCGGAATATCCAATAAGTTGGCATGAAGAGCCTTTGGGGTACCATAGACCCACATTTGTAGTACCAATGAGATACCTTAATATCCGTTTCACCGCAGTAAGGTGAGACTCCTTCGGACATGACTGATAGCGAGCACATAAACACACGCTAAACATGATGTCCGGACGACTAGCGGTAAGATAAAGAAGAGAGCCAATCATACCTCGATACTTTTTAGTGTCGACTTCCTTACCTTTTTCATCTTTGTCTAGATGATCGGATGTGCTCATGGGAGTAGCCATTTCTTTTGCATTGTTCATCTCAAAGCGTTTTAGTACTTCTTTGCAATATTTGGCTTGGCATATGAATGTACCTTCTTTCATTTGTTTCACTTGTAACCCCAAAAAGAATGTTAACTCGCCCATCATAGACATTTCAAATTCGCTAGTCATTAGATCGGAAAATTCCTTGCATAAAACATTGTTAGTAGCACCAAATATAATATCGTCTACATATATTTGAACTAATAAAATATCATTGTTTTTATGCTTGACAAAGAGGGTTGTGTCAACTTTTCCCCTAATGAAATCATTTTCCAAAAGAAATTTACTCAACCTTTCATACCAAGCTCGAGGAGCTTGTTTTAAACCATAAAGAGCCTTTTTGAGTTTGAAAACATGATCGGGATATTTAAAATCTTCAAAGCCGGGGGGTTGTTTGACATAAACTTCTTCTTCAATAAAACCATTTAGAAAAGCACTTTTCACATCCATTTGATATAGAATAAAATTCATTGAAGAGGCGAAAGCAAGTAATAGACGAATAGCTTCTAATCTAGCTACGGGAGCATAGGTTTCCTCATAATCAATACCTTCTTCTTGACTATAGCCTTTTGCCACAAGCCTAGCTTTGTTTCTAGTGATTATACCATTTTCATCTAGTTTATTGCGAAAAACCCATTTCGTACCAATTATAGAATGACCTTCGGGTCTTGGCACCAAATCCCAAACGTTATTGCGTTCGAATTGGTTAAGCTCCTCTTGCATTGCCAAGGTCCAAAATTCATCCCCAATTGCTTCGGAGATGGTTTTAGGTTCAATTTGAGAAACAAAAGCAGTAAGTTCTAAAGTGTTTTTGAGGGAGTTTTGGGTACTTACCTTTTCTCCAACATCGCCGATTACCTGTTCGAGAGGATGATCCTTGATCGTTCTCCACTCGTTAGGCGTATTTATTCCTTTTTCTAATTGTGGCGCTTCTTCCGTTGGTTGTTCCCCAATTTCATTTTTGTTTTCCTTTGAAGGTTCTTCTTGGATTTTATCTTTCAAGCTATCCAAGATACCTGCAAGATCAAAACCGGATTCCTTTCTCGCCAAGCGAGTATTATCTTCGGAAAACACAACATGAGGGGATTCCTCCACAATTTGGGTTCCTTTGTTAAAGATCCTATATGCTTTGCTACGTGAGGAATAACCAATGAAAATACCTTCATCCGATTTAGCATCAAACTTACCCAATTGGTCCTTGCCATTATTATGAACAAAACATTTACAACCAAAAACACGTAAATGAGAAATGTTGGGTTTTCTACCCTTATAAAGTTCATATGGGGTTTTCATGAGTATCGGCCGAATTGCTACTCTATTTAAAACATAGCAAGCGATACTCACGGCGTCCGCCCAAAAGTATTTGGGAATCTTAGCTTCGTCGAGCATGGTTCTTGCCATCTCTTCGAGACACCTATTTTTTCTTTCCACCACCCCATTTTGTTGTGGTGTTCGTTGAGCGGAAAAGGTGTGTTCGATTCCGAGTTCGTCACAAAAATCCGCAAAGAGATTGTGATCAAACTCTCCCCCATGATCACTTCTAATCGAAGTGACGGTCGATTCCTTTTCGTTTTGAACACGCTTAAGGAAATACTTGAAATTTTGAAAAGCATCACTTTTATTTGCAAGAAATAGAGTCCAAGTAAATCTAGAAAAGTCATCAATAATTACAAAAACATATTTATTTTTACCAAGACTTTCAATACGAGAGGGACCAAATAAATCCATGTGAAGTAATTGCAAAGGTCTAGACGTTGAAACAATATTCTTGGATTTAAAAGATGCTTTGGTTTGCTTCCCTTTTTGACAAGAATCGCAAATAGAATCATTTTCAAACTTTAAACTGGGAAGACCAACTACTAAGTTTTGAGAAAGAAGCTTGTTCAAAAGATGCATGTTCATGTGTGCTACTCTACGATGCCATAGCCAAGAGTTATCCTCTTTGCTTACTAAACAATCAATATATTCGGGTGAGGAGTTTGCAAGATCAACCATATAGATATTATCAATTCTAAAACCACGAAGTATGATCTTGAAATCACTACGTCTAAATACAAGACATTCATCCGAATCAAATAGAGCAAGATTTCCCTTGTCACATAATTGGCTTATGCTCAAGAGATTATGCTTCAAACCTTTCACAAGTAGTATATGTTTAATAGAGGAGTTTTTGTCCTTACCAACCGAACCAATGCCGATGATTTTTCCTTTATTGTTATCACCAAATGTGACACTTCCTCCTTCTTTGTGCTCTAGTTGAAGGAATTTGGATTCATCTCCCGTCATGTGTTTGGAGCATCCACTATCAAGGTACCATAGTACACTTGATCCCTTCAAGCACACCTACAAAACAAATTAATGTTCTTTAGGTACCCATGCCATCTTGGGTCCTTGAGGGTTAGGCATGTTATAATGATGCAATTGATTTATATGTCTATGACGAGTAAAGCAAGCGGGAGCAATATGACCAATACGTCTACAATAATGACAAGTCACGTTGGGATTATGCATTTTTCTAGGTACATAGTAACTAGATGAATGAAGGTTGCTTACTCTACTTTGAACACCATTGTTTCTCCTATTATGAGCTCTAGGAGGTTCACAAGTTTGTCTAAAATATGCATCATTTCTAGAATATCTATTTCTAGGTGGAGGGTCATTTCTTGGTCTTCTAAATTGTTCAAGGTTTGGCCTAAAATATGCATCATTTCTAGGTCTTCTAGCATTTTCACTATTTGGTCTAACATGCAAGTTATTTCTAGGATTTCTACTTCTAGGATAAGCATTTTGGTTATTAGTCCTAGGTTGAGCTCTAGGTTATTGTGGTTTAGCACCAACCTTTTCTTCATTCTTGAATCCTATTCCATGTTTAGTTGATTTTAGATTAACAAGCACATCATTCAAGTTTTTATGCGAAGAATTAAACTTATTTAATGTGCCTTTAAGTCTAGCTACTTCATTCTTAAGAAGCACACAAGAAGAACAGTTTCTAGTAGAACCTTCAGGTTTATCAGCACTTCTGTTTCCATAAAACTTGTTTTCCTCTTTTAGCTTCTCATTTTCGAAAACCAGTTTTTCTAATTCTTTTTATTTTAATGAAAGCTGTGTTTGAAAATCTTTTTCTTTTAGAGAAGCTCTTTCTTTAACACTTTTGACAGTTTTTGAAGCTTTGATAAATTCAGCATATAGTTCATCAAAAGCATTTCTCATTTCATCAAGAGTAAAGAAATTTTGAGAAGAGATTTGACTTACCTCGTCTTTGCCGTCTTCTTGAGCCATGAGACATAAATTTGCTGCTTCATCGTCTTCTTCTTCGCTTGCTTCATCTCCGGAATCTCCTCCCCAAGAGATGTATGCACGTTGCTTTTTGAAGGGTTTCTTTTCCTTTTTGATGTTTGGTCAATTTTATTTTATGTGCCCGGTTTCTCCGCATTCATAGCATTTTAGTTGATCGCCTTGCTTTTTGATCTTGCGTTCATACTCTTTGCGCATGAATTTTTGAAACCTTTTGATAACGAGTCCAAACTCGTTGTCACCTTCCTCATCAATTTGTGGTTGGCTAGCCTTTAGAGCAATCCTTTGCCTTCTTTGATCATCAACAAATGGGTTAAGTATAGTTGATTCATAGGTTTTGAGATTACCTCTTAATGCGTCAATTGTGACATTTGTGATGCCAATGGATTCTTGGATTGCATCGGCCTTTGATCGCCATGCCGGAGTGAGACTTCTGAGGATCTTCCGGACAAGTTCTCTATCCGTAAACGTCTTTTTGAGGGCGTGTAGATCATTCACGATCATTGAGAATCGCTCAAACATTTCGTCTACTTTCTCTCCTTCCTTCATGTGGAATAGTTCATAAGAGTGAGTTAAGAAATCAATTTTAGCTTCTCGTACCTGGTCGGTTCCTTCGTATGTCACTTCAAGCTTATCCCACATTTCTTTTGCTGTTTTGCAACATGATATCTTCCTGTAGTCGTTAGCATTAACAGTACAATATAATAAATTTATAGCTTTGGCATTATTTTGAACCTTACGAATATCCTCCGCGGTATATTCCTCTTTGGTCTTTGGAACCCATTCGTCTTCCACCTTCTTGGTTGGAATTTGGTTTCCATTGGTGAATACTTTCCACAAATGAAAGCTATTTGATTGCACAAAGATTTGCATCCTCTCCTTCCAGTATGAGTAGTTTGTGCCGTTGAATAGAGGAGGTCGTGTAGAGCATTGTCCTTCTTCAATTCCTGCAAAAGAGTCAAGAGTAGAAGCCATGGATGGTTCTCTCAAACGGTTAAGTTTTCAGAGAGTTGGGCTCTGATACCAATTGTTAGAAACTACGCTTTACGCTAGAGGGGGGGTGAATAGCGTATTAATAGAATTTAGCGTTTTCTTGCGGAATTTAAACTTTGCAGGAAGTAAAATAAGTGCAGAAAAATAAACTTACACAAAGATGTATACTGGTTGGCCACCAACGTGGTTAGTCCAGTCCCCGAGAGACTCTCTCGAGATTTTTCACTATCTTGTTAAGCTTAAGGGTGCTCAACAAACCGTTACACACTTGAGGACACAGGCCTCAAACAGTTGCTCGGAGATCGCAATCTCAAAGACTTCACCCAAGAAAACGCAAGTTCCTTGAAACAAGAGAATCGCAATTCTCTTACAAGTATATCAAATACTTGGACACTCACTTAACTAAAGTACTCCTTATTGAGTAGATATGAGTAAAAGAATATGTTCAAGATCACAACAACTTTAAGCAATAATATGGCTCTCAAAAGCTTTATGAAATGAGTAGAAAATGAAGAACAATTGAATGAAAGCTTATAGCAATGTAATGATCAGTTTGTGTATGTTGTTGTTGTTGAAACACTGAAATGAAGCTGTATTTATAGTTGAAAAAGTTGGTTCAACCGTTGTCTAATTGCCAATTAAGAGTTGCTGAAATTACGCAGTGATAATCGATTATTAAGACCAAACAATCGATTATCTGCCAGTCAGTTTAAAAATCAATCCCAGATTTAACGCTTCACAATCGATTATACATAATCTATAATCGATTACTGGCAATATTCAAAATCAGATAATCGATTACACTAAGTTCATAATCGATTACTTTAGCAACGTTCTAAAAATCATTTCCGGATTTTAAGCAAAACATCGATTATATAAAATCTATAATCGATTACTTCAGCAACGTTCTAAAAATCATTTCCAGATTTTAAGCAAAACATCGATTATATAGAATCAATAATCGATTACCTTATGGTATTTGAAAATCATTTGACAACGGCCAGCTTCAACAATCGATTGTCCTTTGCAACAATCGATTACTTGTTATTTTCTGAAAATCATAAAACTTACTGTCTCAGTGATAATCGATTATCTAAAGACATAATCGATTACTTAATTAAATTTAAAATCACTGGAAGACATCAACTTAACACAATCGATCACCATTAGTTCATAATCGATTATTTTGAGTATTGAAAAACTTTACCTCAACAACAATCGATTGTCATTTGTTCACAATCGATTATCATGCAGATTTGGAAAAACCTGATGTTCACTGTCTTACTCACAATCGATTACCATTAATTCATAATCGATTGTCATGCAGTCTTGGCTCAGAAACAATCGATTATCATAAGTACCTAATCGATTATTTTAGCCCAGATTTTTGAGGCATGTTTAGAAAACATTTTGTCTAATGTAAATATGCATGATTTAAAATTTTTGTGACACAGAATTAAATATGCATGATTTTGGAAAATAGTTTTATGAGGGAGGCCATACGATGAGTCAAGTTATAGGATCGAGATTACAATTTAGAACAACTCAATAACAATTAAAAGCTATATCTTGAACTTCAATCTTATTCGCAACCATTGTGCGCTTGTACTTGAATTCCGTCATATATCAATTTTTGCTTCGTTTGTCATTCATCAAAACCTACAAAAGAGTACACGTTTAGTATATTGCATTGAGAACGTGTTTCTAACAGTGATAGTATGGCCTTGTCCCAAATACACCAGGCCATCGATATGTCTGTGTTTGGCAAAATTTCCACAGCCTAAACAACAAAACAGGCCTGGGATATTTTGGCCAAAGCATATCGTGGAGTTGATAAGGTCCAAAAGAATAATTTGATGGCGCTAAAAAGTAAGTTCGAGCTTGCCACGATGGACAAGTCAGAGACAGTTGAGGGATATTTTTCGAGGTTGACGGAGATCAAGAATGAGATGGAGCTCAATGGTCATACCCTCAGCGATGAGACATTCGTTAAAAAGGTACTTAATACTTTACCTATGAAGTTTGATCATATTGTGGCAGTAATTCAAGAGACCAAGGATCTTTCAACTTTAAGTACCGAGGAGCTTCTGGGCTCATTAATTCTTCATGAGAATAGAATTAATGGGAAATTAGAAGAGTCATTGGAGAAAAATCCGGCAGAGAAGGCATTGCAGGCACATACTACAGTTAAAGAGAGAGGAGAATCTTCTAATGTGGCCGAAACTAGAGGACATGGTTTCCGAGGCAGAGGTCGTGGAGGCACCGGCAACTATCGTGGCCGTGGAAGAGGTAATCATCATTTCCAGCTAAGAGAAAATTACAACAATCCAGGTCAGCAAAAACCTCCCCTTAAATGCTATAACTGCGGTAAATTGGGTCATTATGCTAAAGATTGTTGGAGTAAAAAAACTGAAAATAAACAAGTTCATGCTCGAGTAGCTGAGGATGAAGGGGATAAAAGTGAAACCACTTTATACTCCGCATCTATGGCTGCTGTTAGTGAAGAAACTAACAATGATGTCTGGTACGTTGACTCCGGATGTAGTAATCATATGTGCGGTAAGAAGGAGATATTTGCTGATTTGGACGAGTCTTTTAAATCCACGGTTAAATTTGGAAATAATCAAGTTATGCAAGTTGTCGGGAAAGGGAGAATACCGGTCACCATGGAGAATGGGCTTGAGTGCTCCATAAAAGATGTTTACTACGTGCCTAACCTGCTGCATAATTTGTTGAGCTTGGGTCAGCTCCAACACAATGGATATGAAGTGCATTTCAGTAATGATATATGCACTATAAGAGACAAGAGTATGAAAATTATAGCGAAGGTAAGTATGACCAAAAATCGGATGTTTCCAGTAACTTTCAACTACGGTCACTTACCCTGCTATAATTCAATTGCTCTTGATGATACTTGGTTATGGCACATGAGGTTTGGCCACTTTAATTTCGGCGGTTTACAATATCTTGTGAAGAATAAGATGGTGTCAGGTTTGCCTTCACTTGACTTTGCTCCAAGACAGTGTGAAGCATGCATTTTGGGGAAGAAGCATAGAGAGCCATTTCCCAAAGGCAAAGCTTGGAGAGCGAAACAGCCATTGCAGCTGATACATTCTGATTTGTGCTCGGTGGAAGTTCCTTCGCTCGGTGAAAGTAAGTACTTCATTACTTTTATTGATGATTTCAGTAGAAAAGCATGGGTGTATTTGCTGAAAAATAAGTCTGAAGCCTGTGACACATTCAACAAAACATATGTTGAAAAACAAAGTGGCCATTTTATAAAGACTCTGAGAACAGATCGAGGCACAGAATACACTGTGTGCGATGATTTTTTGAAGAAGCATGGGATTCAACATCAGTTGACTGCAAGGTACACTCCTCAACAAAATGGAGTTGCGGAAAGAAAGAATAGGACTGTGATGGATATGGTGCGGTCAATGCTGGCAGCAAAATAGCTGCCTAAAGAATTCCGGGCTGAAGCTGTCTCTACTGTAATTTACATATTAAACAGGTGCCCTACGAGAAGCAACCATGGAAAAACACCTTATGAGGTATGGACAGGTAGAAAACCAAATATTTCTCATTTACGAATATTTGGTTGTCTTGCCTATGCGCATGTACCCGATCCACTGCGAAAGAAGCTTGACGAGAAAGCAGAAAAGAGCATATTTGTTGGCTACAGTCGACAGACAAAAGGGTACAAGCTATATAATCCAGACAGCAAAAAGGTTATTGTCAGTAGAGATGTCACCTTTGATGAACATGAAGCATGGGATTGGAAGAAAAAGCAGTTGAGCCATCTCAACCTCCAGCACCATCATATCTTGATGACGAGGAGCATGATGAACCTGCGCAACAACAGTCTCCCTCAGAAATACAACCAATACAGCATGGCCGATCACAGAGGCAACGACGTCTACCGGCTCATTTGGAGGATTACGTTGTCGGTAATGATGTTGATACTCTAACTGACCAAGATATTTTGAACTTTGCCTTGTTTTCAGATTGCGATCCTGTGGATTTCAAGGATGCAATTGAAGAAGAACGTTGGGTGAAAGCAATGGAGGAGGAAATCCATTCTATTGAGAAGAATGATACTTGGGAGCTTACCGACCTTCCAAGAGGAAAGAAACCCATTGGAGTAAAGTGGGTATACAAAACAAAGTACAGACCAACGGGAGAAGTCGACAGATACAAAGCAAGGTTATTTGTCAAAGGCTATAAGCAAAAACTTGGAATTGACTATTTCGAGGTATTTGCTCCTGTTGCTAGACTAGACACAATTCGTTTGATAATTTCTCTAGCTGCTCAAAATAACTGGAGAATTTATCAAATGGACGTTAAGTCAGCCTTCCTAAATGGTGTTCTTGAAGAAGAGGTCTATGTGGAGCAGCCCCCTGGCTTTGTTAAAAGGGGTAATGAAAACAAGGTCTACAAGTTAAAGAGAGCTCTATATGGTTTGAAGCAGGCTCCAAGAGCGTGGTACACACGCATCGACACCTTTTTCGTTGAAAGCGGTTTTCAAAGATGTGCTTATGAGCACACACTATATGTGAAGACTTCCAATGCTGGCGATGTTATGATCGTCTGTTTGTATGTGGATGATTTGATCTTCACAGGAAATAATGAGAAGATGATGGCGGATTTCAGGGAGGCTATGATCCATCAGTTTGAGATGACCGATTTGGGTCTTATGTCATATTTTCTTGGGATTGAAGTTTCTCAATCAGATAAGGGAATCTTCATATCTCAAAGAAAGTATGTTGGAGACATTTTGAAGAAATTTAAGATGGATGGTGCGAATCCGATTGCGACCCCAGCTGAAGAAAGATTGATGCTGACGAAGAATGGAACAGGTGATCTTGTGAATCAATCCTACTTTAAGAGCTTGGTTGGAAGCTTGAGGTACTTGACCTCAACAAGACCCGACATTGCTTACAGTGTTGGCCTAATAAGCCGATTCATGGAAAAGCCACGCCAATCACACTTACAAGCGGCTAAGAGAATTTTGAGATACATTAAAGGAACTCAAGGAGATGGAATCTGCTATCCTAGAGGTGAGTCACTTGAACTTCTTGGATACACTGACAGTGATTGGGCCGGTGATACGATCGAGAGAAAAAGTACTTCCGGCTATGCATTCTTCACTGGTTCGGGTGTGTTTTCTTGGAGTTCAAAGAAACAACCAGTGATAGCATTATCCACTGCTGAATCCGAGTACATTGCTGCATCAAATGCTGCTACACAGGCGGTATGGTTGAGAAGAATGCTCAGGTTTCTTCAACACAAACATGATGGTCCAACCACGATATTTTGTGACAACCAATCAGCAATCAAGTTGGCGAAGAATCCAGTACTTCATGGTCGCAGCAAACACATTGATATCAAATATCATTTCATTCGAGAAATGGTATGAGAAAATGAGATCCGAATTGGCTACTGCAGAACTGGTGAACAGGTGGCAGATATTTTCACCAAGGCATTGAAGATGGAGACTTTTCTGAAGATGAAAAAGTTATTAGGAATGACCATCTACGAGGCTTTGGTTTAAGGGAGGCAATGTGAACAATAAATTAAACCAAAGCTAGATATTACTAGAATATTCTAGACTATTCTTAAATAGTCTAGAATGAGCTAGAGTGTTCTAGAAGGTTCGAGAACATTATGGAGTTCTTTGGAACATTCTAGAAGATGATAGAAACTCTTTTATGTATAGTAGAGAATGTGAGAATATTCTAGAGTAGTGGAATATTCTAGAACATATGAGAATAGGTAGATATGAATATTGTTTAGGATACTTATATGGAATATTCTAGAATGTCGTAGAACATGGAGGTTGATGCCTATAAATACGGGAAGACCTCCTCATTTGTATGATGTACAAAAGGAGTGAAGCAAAGTGTGAGCCCAAGTGTGTACCAAAGTGATCCCTTGTGTAATAAAAGTTGAAGAATTACAAAAGTCTCTCTCCATATAGCTACATATATTAAACCTTCCAAACTACCTCCATTTCTTCATTTATCAACTAAACAAAATCTCTTTCCTTCTTACATTTAAAGGTCTTCTACCTTTAAATTGTTCTCCTACAGATATGAATTTTACTTGTAAAGAAAGGTTAATTTATGAGTGAAATTTTTTATTTTGAGTAGAAATACTCCTCAAAAAAAGTTTAACATAATGCTTCGTTATTATCTCCATCGTATCTACCGAGCTAAAAATTATTTGTTCAAACCTTATGTGACTCTTTAAGATATTAATATTTTTATACTATTTTCTCTAGAAAAAGTATTGAACAATTGTAATTATTGTTGGAATTTGGACAATATTTATATTGTTATGAAATAGAAGATTCTTACACTTCTATTTAAGGTGAATGTCTTTAATGTATCTAATTAGAGAGATTTTAGAGTTCTATTAGTGGTAGCTAAGTCATCCTCCTCCCTATAAATAGAGGTGCCCCCTACCATTGTAAATCATCCCTTGAGACCCCTCTCAACTCAATAAGAAGAACTCTCTCTACTCTTCTCTCTATTGCTATTGTTCTTGTTCTATTGTTCTTGTCTTTTGCTTTAGTTTATAACACGTTATCAGCACGAGCCTCTAACCAATTGAAATTTTCAATTGTCTTAACTTTTGTTTGTGTAGGGTTTTGCTTCAAAGAAAGAATGAAGAAAGAAAGAAAAAGAAAAAAAAAAAAGGGGAGGAACGAAATTAGGCAGAAAGCAAACGAAAGTTTGAATTGAAAAAAGACAAACGAAAACAAGGGAAAGAAACGAAAAAGTTGAAAAGAAAAAGGAAAGAAAGAAAGGAAAGGAAGAAAGGAAGAAAATATATTTGGTATACCTTAAAGGTAAGTAATTTACTTTTCCTTTTCAAATTCTTGGAATTCTATAAATTTTATATACAAAGTTTGATTATAACTCTAATGGAGTTTGTGAGAAATTATAACCACACGAAGTGGTAAAATCTCTATGTCCTGCCATGATTAAATTCATGTATGATTGTGGACGTGACAAAGAATTCCGTCCAATTGAATTTGCTCCATTCCCTTTAGAGAATGTGGTAGCAGCTTGTGTAAAGCACATGATTTTGATCCATTCCTTGAAGTGAATGTGATAATTGTAATAGAGCCCGTAAGTATGAACACGCTCTTGATGTAATTGTGTCATATGAAAAGAAAGTTCGTTGCCCTTGAAATTTCGGGCAAGAACTATATGACATGGGTGTTGGATGCTGAAATCCACCTAGATGCTATGGGTCTCGGAGACACCCTCAAAGATAAAGAAAAAGCATCCACCCAAGATTGTGCGAAGGCCTTGATTTTCTTGCGCCACCACCTTGACGAAGGTTTGAAGATTGAATATCTCACCGTCAAGGATCCACTCGTTTTGTGGAACAGCTTAAAGGAGAGATATGACAACCTGAAGTTGGTCACTCTGCCACAAGCACGATATGATTGGGCCCATCTGAGGCTACAGGACTTTAAGTCCGTTTCTGAGTATAATTCTGCTATGTTCAGAATTACTTCTAAACTGAAGCTATGTGGAGATAACATCTCCGATTACGATATGCTTGAGAAAACGTTTACAACGTTTCATGCCTCCAATATGGTACTGCAGCAACAGTACCGAGAGAAAGGCTTTACGAAGTACTCTGAATTGATTTCTCTCTTACTAGTGGCTGAGCGAAATAATGACCTGCTCATGAGAAATCACGAAAATAGACCAACTGGGTCTACACCACTGCCTGAAGCAGATATGGTGCACTCGCATTATGCCAAACATAAAAGGGACCATGATCACGGTCATAAACGGGGTCAAAGCCAAGGACGTGGACAAGGAAGAAATTCCAAAGAAGTCCGTCACCCCCCAAAGAGAGATAACCACCGAAAGCAGAAACGGGATCCCGAAGATCCTAAGGCAAATAGTTTAGAAACTATATGTTATCGTTGCGGTGGGAAAGGGCACTGGTCAAAGATTTGCCGTATACCAAGACACTTGGTTGACCTTTATCAAGCATCTCGAAAGAGAAAAGGCCCTGAAACAAACTTTGTCTATGACGACAATGAGGACATCACCCACCTGGATGTGGCAGACTTCTTTGAGCAACCCGATGGAAAAATAGACCACCTAATCGGCAATGGATCCGTGATGAAAGAAGATGGAGTTATTTGATTTTGTTCTACTTATTTGTATTAGTTAGTGAATAAACTAATAGCATTAGCTCGTATTAGTTAGTTCATAAAGCAATGTTAGCAGTAGTTCTTTAGAATATCTTCAATATGTTCAAATATCAATAAAACTTTTATTTTCCAGTGGGGGTAATCGACTAGCCTGAAAAACTAGTCGATTATCAACTATTTTCGCATTAAAGTTGAAAAACAATTGATCAACAATCGATTGTCTTTGGCTAACAATCGATTGTCTTGAAACAGTGTTCTGGAATTTTTCAAAAATAGCCAACAATCGATTGTCTTTGTCTAACAATCGATTGTCTTGAAACAGTGAGGTCTGGAATTTTTCAAAAATCACCCACAATCGATTGTCTATATCTAACAATCGATTGTCGTTAGGCAGTGTAATCTGGAATTTTTCAAAAATCATCCACAATCGATTGTCTATGTTTAACAATCGATTGTCTATGTTCCAACAATCGATTGTGTGTGTTTAATAATCGATTGTCTTATGAAAAACGCTGAAATTTTCAAACTGCATAGTAATTGATTATGGATAACATATCTGATTTTGTTAGCCAACTGTTAGTAGCAGATTTTGAAAATATTATGTGACACAAAAGAATTGAACTTGCTTATTCTTATGTTCCTGTATTTCTTTTGTATGTCATACCATGGAAAGTAAATTGATCGAAGGCTCCGGAAGAGCCATTGTAACTCTGCCCAAGGGCACGACGTTAATCATAGAGAATGCTATGTTCTCCTCCAAGTCTATGAGAAACTTGTTGAGTTTTAAAGATGTACGCCGGAATGGCTACAATATTGAGACAATGGATGAAGATAATCTCGAATATCTCGTCCTCACTTCAAAGAATGTCTCCGGCCAAAAGAGGGTTATTGAGAAATTCCCGTCTTTATCTTGTGGCCTGTATTGGACAAGAATTAGTGCAATTGAGGCACATTCAACAGTAAATCTAAAGAATACTGAGTCCAATACATTTGTACTTTGGCATGATCGACTGGGTCACCCAGGATCAACCATGATGAGACGGATTATAGAAAGCTCATATGGGCATCCGTTAAAGAATTTCAAAATTCTTTCAAGTAATGAATATCCTTGCACTTCGTGTTATCAAGGCAAGCTGATTATCAGACCATCCCCAACAAAGGTTGGGACTGAGTCACCCCAGTTTCTGGAACGTATACAAGGGGACATTTGTGGACCTATTCACCCACCTAGTGGGTAGTTTAGGTATTTCATGGTCTTGATAGACGCATCCTGTAGATGGTCTAATGTGTGCTTGTTGCCATCACGCAACCTTGCGTTTGCAAAGTTAATGGATAATAGATGAGAATAATCTTGAACTCTTCATGAAAACGAGGCTGCCCATTTCGGTTTGGGTTCACGCCATTTTGCATGCAACAATACTAGTTTGTCGGCTGCCCACTTCGGTTTGGGGTCACGCCATTTTGCATGAAGCAATGCTAGTTCGTCGGCTGCCCACTTCGGTTTGGGGTCACGCCATGTTGCATGCAGCAATGCTAGTTCGTCTCTGACTGACGAATTGACACAAATATTCCCCATTGCAATTGGTTTTGGGTCATGAACCCAATATATCCCATTTAAGAAGCTTTGGATGCGCAGTATATGTGCCTGTAGCACCGCCATCCCGCACCAAAATGGGTTTGCAAAGGAGGTTAGGAATATATGTTGAGTTTGACGCGCCCTCCATTATTCGCTACCTCGAAACATTGACAGGAGATTTGTTCACTGCACTATTTGCAGACTGTCAATTTGATGAGACACTTTTCCCAAAATTAGGGGGAGAAGTTGGTGAAACCAAACGGGAAATTTTGTGGAAAAATGTATCATTATCTCATCTTGATCCACATACCTCTATTTGAAAGAAAGAGGTACAAAAGACTATCCATTTGCAAAGAATAGCAAATCAAATGCCTGACGCATTTACGGACTTGAAGAGGATAACGAAATCCCACATTCACGCGGAAAATGTTCCGATACGTATTGAAGTCCCTATTGGACAAATATCTAGTGTCATATCCAATGAGTCAAATGCACGCCAGAAGCGTGGCAGACCATTAGGTTCCAAAGATCGAAATCCTAGAAAGAGGAAAAAGAACGATCTAAATGACACTATGAAAGAATCACATGAGGACGCTCATGATTTGATTAATTCCGAGATTCACGAAGAATCTATTGAGCCTGAGACTCTTGAAAATACGGAATGCAAGAATGTGAGGATCTCGAACCTCAGTCTGTGGTAGTACAAAATTAATTGAGAGCTCTCGAAGAGCCAATTATTACTATGTTGGAGAAACACAATTGAGTATTGTGCTGTAGTAAGTCTCAAAGAAACTTATTCAGTTTCCAAAAGTACACGCGAAGGCGATTGATGATATTGAGACTATAAATAAAGGAAGGCTTTGATTCTCCTATTACTACAACTTGTAGCGGGGTAATTTGTATATGAAAAGCTACCCGCTTTGGTCTCCAGTTTGTACTACACAAAAGAAAGAATGCCACAATAAAGTGGATATCTATTGGTATAAAACCCATGTCATAATAAACCCGAAGTTTATTGATAAGTGCACATGTCATGGTGTAAATTTGAAGTTTACCAATATTGATAATTTATTCAGTTGGCATTCATGTTAGCCATCTCATTTTAAGTATGATGTGCAAATTCACATAGGTGAATATTAAAGAACTAGAAAGTTCTTTACGAATACTCTTGTATCACTTGTTCTCCGTAATGAACTGACCAACTAAAGAGTTCGGGTTGAAGCCCCTTGATTCTGGAAATATCAAAGGTGAATATGGGCCCATTCACCTGCCATGTATACCACATATGATGCATCTATGATATGGTTACATGCGCCATTGTTATTAACCCGCAGCCTGGCAGTGCTTGCGAGGTAAATCGCTCAGTAATCTAACTTCGAGCATAGTTTCCAAATTCTCTACTCAAGACAGTTCATCTTGATAAGTTGGTTTATATTAAAGTTGGTTTAGCAAGATAATTATTGAGTGCTTCCACTTAATAGCTAAACTGTTTCTTATGAGAACAAAGTTATATATATATATCAGTTTGATATAAGTTGTATACGAGAGTATATTCTCCCCTCACAAGTGGTTCAGGGTCAGGAACCAAATAATTTCATCTTATTATTAAGGTGCTGTGTATATTGACATAATGCACAAAGATGATTTTCCAAAGTTGAGGAAACATGTTAGCTTTACTAACATGAGGGGGAGACATGATAAACACTTGAGAAAGTGTTACATGGGATGAATTTTCATTTGTATATGTATATCCCCGAATATCATGATATGAACCTGTAGTTCATAAAAGGGAAATGCAATTGCAACATATTGCAAAGCATGTTATACGCATTTGCTGACTCAAAGAAAGCAACTAAATGGAAGAGATACAATTCAAGAAGAATTGATTCCATATGAAAGACATGTAGTTTTGAACCTATAGTTCAAATGCTTGAAAGTATAAAGTCAAAGGTATGTATAATCAGTTTTCGATATCTTATTTGTTTAGTATCACTAATGAAAGCTTGATATGCAGCTAAAGTCTATTATGCGACTTATATAACTTAACTTGAAAGATTTAAGTTGCATGAAGCATATGCAATTCTTGGTCCTGAAGTACCACATCCTAAGTACAATTTGTGTACATATGTATCTTGCCATAACTATAAGCATGATGGCATTGAGAATGCATCTATGGAGATATTGAAGTGTTATTCCACGACATTATATGAAGATGTTCATATCTATCAAGAATGATGATTTCAAGGTACGGAATATTTATTCAAGTCAATATGGTTGATTTGTCAAATCTCTACCAAAGATCGTTTTGAAGATGATGCACAAGATTGGAATGCAAATGCTCAAGGATATAAATCAATGTACTCATTAGGGGGAGTCAATGCGCGTTGCACTCTTTTTCCCTTACAAGGTTTTGTCCCACTGGGTTTTCCTTGCAAGGTTTTTAACGAGGCAACCAATAGGCGCATATTCAAACATGTGTACTCTTTTTCCTTACTTTAATTTTTCCCATTGGGTTTTGGTTTTAAGGTTTTATGAGGCACATCATTGAATAGACATTCAAGGGGGAGTGTTATGAAATAGAAGATTCTTACACTTCTATTTAAGGTGAATGTCTTTAATGTATCTAATTAGAGAGATTTTAGAGTTCTATTAGTGGTAGCTAAGTCATCCTCCTCCCTATAAATAGAGGTGCCCCCTACCATTGTAAATCATCCCTTGAGACCCCTCTCAACTCAATAAGAAGAACTCTCTCTACTCTTCTCTCTATTGCTATTGTTCTTGTTCTATTGTTCTTGTCTTTTGCTTTAGTTTATAACATATATCACAATATTAGATAAATATAAAGTTTAAAATAATTACATAGTTTGACCTTTTTCTTTGCACGTGTAATTGGTTAGTTAATATAAAATTAAGCGTAATTAAATGAAGAAAGGAGCTTATAATTCAAATAGGAGTTCATCTCCATTGAGGGAAAATATTTTTGATCAATTTAAATAGTGATATTTCAACTGATGTAATAAGGAAATAGTTTAAAGAGAAAAACACTTTATATTTAAGTAACAACTCAAAGATTAAACATCTAAATCAACCATGTATGGAAATGCATGTATTCCAAATATTTTAAAATAAAATTTTTGCTAATGAAAAATAGAAAGGGGTAAAGCTTGTTAGTTTTGCTTACGAGGACTTATGAAGAGATTTAAAAATTGAGGGGCGCGTGATTTTGTTAATTGCCATTGCCATTGTCAGATACATAGGATCTTTGATTGAGTACTCGGATGCAAAGTCGCAAACCACAATTAGTAACATAAATGTGTTCGAATTATAGATTGAATTTCTCTACCAATAAAAAAAATTTACTTTTCTATCAAACACTTCGAGGATCAACATAAAGTTTACACGTCTAAAAATAAATTTTTAATTACGAGAACACATAAAAGGTGAAAATAACTAGAAGAATCTGATAATCAAATATTTAAAAGAAGAATTCTCGGCGAAGTTATAAAGGACTCAAAACAAAAGTAGTAAAATAAAAAGAATAATTTCATAGTAATTCTTCAGTTGTCGCCCCAATCTAGCTCTGTGTTTTTATTTGAACAGTGCATTTTCCTTTGAACAATTATATCTTTTATTTGAATTATTATATGAAAATTGAAGCTTTCTATGATGTCAAAATTTGTGTTGTCAGAATATGTAAGTTTGGCATAAATTAGTCATGTTATTTAACGCAACCTGATCATGAAATAATTATTTTATATATAACAATACCCAATAAAATTCATATAGTGAATAATGCATATTCAGTTCATTACAGCAATAATACATTACAGCTTAGATGCCTTTGAATTTACTTGGATTTCATATTCAGTTCACTGGCTACCAAGTTGTGTATCCAAAGTATCTTTCACTTGAAAAATAAATTTAGAAAGAGTAGACAACTTATTAGGAAAGACAACGGAGGGAATCATTTGAGTTTATTATGTGAATTGAATATTGTTCGCTCAGATACGGATAATAATTAAATTTATATGCGATTTTAAAGATATGTGGATTAATTCAACACAAATAATTAAAGATACTAGATAAATGAGTGAAAGAAAAAAAGAATAATCAAACCAGTTGTAATGTTATGGCCCAACTTGAACTTGGGTTGTGCAATAATTTCTACCCTCGGCTGAATCCTTGGTTCGAAGCCAATTGAGTATGAAAAACAACAGTAAAGTAAAACCTTTTCAATAGTTAGGAAGCATAAAAATGAATTTGTATTGTCTTGGTATTAAGGCTAATTATTGGGCGGATCGGGGGGTTATTTACACTTAACAGTTCGATTTATCGATTATTGGCTTTTAAATGTATTAATCCGCTAGTCACTCGATAAGATATCGGGTGGATTGAAAACTTTAAAGTATAATAAATCACAATAGTTAAAAATTTAAAATATATACAAAAAAATCGTGATCAAAGAAATTCTTTTTTATTTTTCAAATTTCAAACCGTATTAAATAAATTGGGAAGGAGCTTTATAGTTTACTTTAATAGTGGAATAATAAATAGGACTGAGAGATATTTTCTTAAACCTTTTTTTCAGTATTTTCATAATTAAGCAAAGGGTTAAGCCGTAAAAATCATCGATATCATTTTATTTATCTGAGTGTGATCCGGATTCTAGTATCCTAGATAGAGGCCCATAGAATATTTGCAAACAAGGGCCCGAAATTTGTGAAATTGACAATAGAAGGAGCCTTATCCGTTGTAAGTACGCGTGGCACTTCCAAGGCAGTTTTTAATTTCGGCGGCACTAAGCTAGATATGACGTCATCCAACGCAACAAACCTGTATTTTTTCTGAATTTCCAGGACTACCCTTTTCCATGCTCAGATATTTGCAACAAATCTAAAGTAAATATCCCTTTCAATCTATATTAGGAGGCGTAATTAGAAGTATTTACACAATTACACAAAGAATATATATTTAGTCTCAACTGGTATATGTTTAGTCGAATCATGTCAACTCCTACAAAACTGTCGTGATTGACGAAAATAAAATATTAAATTTTTTAAAAGGTTCAATAGAATAAAACAATCAATCATTTAAACAGGACAAGAAAATAGTGCATATAAAAATCCGAAAGATTTTTATATGAGGCCCCAATCCGTCCAAATTGGAGGACAAAAATATCATGATATAGCCAATTTTTACAATAATCAATCAAAAATATTTAGAAGTTCTGGTGTATTTGTATACGAACTCCAACATATTATGCTGGATCGGTATATTTTGCTAACTCTTATATAATATACGGGAGACTGGAGCACCAATGCTCCAAATTCCAGTATATTATACTTGATATTAATGCTTGGTGAACTCCCATAAAATATGCGAGAGATCCAGCATAATTATGCTTGAACTCCCGTAAAATTTGCGGCAGCTCCAGCATAGTTATCCTGGAACTCCCGTAAATTATGCGGGAGTTGAAACATATTTATGCTGGAACTCCCGTAAAATTCGCGGGTGCATTTTTCGGATGTTGAAAAATATTTTCGCTCAAATTTATCTTTACATATAAAGTGGCTAAATTCCAACGACTTTTAAAATTTAGCTATTTTCAACCACAAGTGAAAATCTGGCTATTTTTAAATTTCTCCTAAATTGGAGTTGTAAAACACGTGGTGAAACGTTGTAGAACAGTTATCAATTTTAGAAAATGAATAACTATAACGAATATAATTAAGAAAATATATTTTAGTCTCACCTAGCCATCTTCAAAATATATATGAATTTAAAGAATAAAAATACGATTACAACAACAATAACATATGCCATATAGAAGTAAGAAGGTTGTTTTTTAAAAAAAATCGGCTCAAAAAAGATTCTCAACAAACAAGAAATATACAAAACTAAAGGCGCTTTTTGAATCAAATATATTTTTCCATTTAAAAAAGCTCACTAAGCTTCAAATAATTATAACTATTGAAACGTGATTTTTTGGCAGCAATTATAATATTATTTCTACACTACTAGAAACAATATGCTTTTCCTTGGGCATTAGGTAAGAGGGCATAAATGTCATTCCAAAATAAATAATTAAAGCATATTGACAAAGTAGTTTCTTTGTCACAGTGTGTCCCCAATGGGATTAAAATATCTACTAGCAACTGACTTTACTAATCTTTCTCTATTTCTCTTTCTTCTTCAATTCAATTTAATTCAATACACACAGAAAAAGTAGTATCTCTTATCTTCTCTCACTCACACCAATTCTCTTCTCCTTTATCCATTCCCCTTTGTCGGCCGTAAATTATCTTTTTCTGTTTTATCCTTTTCTTTTATCTTACTTCTTTTTTTTTCCTTCTTTTATCTGATTTTGTGAAACTACTTTGGTTCCCTTAATCTTGATATAATATTGTGATTTGTTAAGATAATTAACAGGAAAGTTGAAGACTTTATTGTTGTTGAAGCTACGATCTGTGATCGGAAGCTGTTGGTTGTAATCCAGGTGTGATGTACTGGTTTTAGATAGTACTTAACGCAATTATTCTTCTTCTTTTGGATTGATCAATTGATTAGACGACTTAATAAGTTGAATCTTATCGAAATTCAAGCAGAATTAAGTTTAAAAATTTTATCTTTTTTTTCTTCTTTCTGTGTATGCGAGTTTAGCTATGTTTTGATACACAGTAAATATAAAGACTGTTAAGTAGTGATCAGAGACAAAGGCTGGACTTTGATGTTATTCCCAAACTGAGTTTTGAATTCAGTTGAAGCACTGACTTGTCCAATACTTTGTAATTCTCTGTTTTTTAAGAACTATTAGGACTCACTTGTAGATTGTCACACTATTTAATTTGTCATCTTTAACTGTATATAGATTTGTATTTCTCTTAAAAGATTACTTACCATAATCTTTTTAATAAATCAAAAAGAAAAAGACCATTGTTTTAAGAGACAAATTCTTGGCTATTGGAATGAAATAAGTCCAAATAGAATAGAATCGATATAGAGAATTCATACAAGTGATCCTTACTATTTTGAGATTGAGCCGTAGTTTTATCTTGTTGGAAAAATGATGTCCTTGGTTTTAATCTATTGTTGTCTAAGTAGATTGCGGAGTAGGCAGAATGAGCTCTCTACAAGGGCCTGTTATTTGTCCCGTGGTTCGTGGAAAGCAAACAAGTCAGTTTGCTGTTCCTGTCAAATCTTCTGTAGCGAGGGCTAAGGTTTTGAAAAGTGGGTTCTGGGGGCTCAATGGGATCTCTAGCTGCCGGCTTAATGTGGGTTGTCAACCACGATCACGAGTAAGCAAGGTGATTGGATGCAGTTTTAGTTCGTCATCAAATGGAAATGGTAGCACGGCAGAGAATTCCAACGAAAATGATGCAGATTATGTGAACTCTAGCGTGGTAGAAGCTGGTATGCTAACTTTGTTCTCAACTGCTATATTCTTTATTGTCATACTTTGTTTTTTATGAGAAAAAACGATTGATAATGCTGGGATTCATTGTACCAAATAATAATTATACTAATAATCATGCTGCAATTATTGTACTAAAAAGTATTGGCGCCTTATTTGAAGTGTAACCTTCTAATTTAGTATTGAGATGACTCTGCCGCAGTGTGATGACATTCCATAATTTTTCCTTTTTTTTTTTTTTGTGGGGTAACTTTCCTATACTTTTTTTGTAGTTGAAGTGCGAAGTGGGCCAGACGGTTTCATGATCAAGATGAGAGATGGCAGGCATTTGAAATGTGTCCATAATAATCCACAAGGAGGTCATCTACCTGATTATGCTCCACATCCTGCGATTGTTTTAAGAATGGAAGATGGGACAGGACTTCTTCTCCCTATTATTGTTTGTATGTAAATATTTCATTCATTTGTTTCAGTGACTAGACAGTTTCTTAGGTGCATAATTAAATTATAAGGCTGTCTTTTTTCTCTGTGGCTGTTTATATGACAGTGGAGATGCCAAGTGCGCTGCTCATGGCAGCTGTGCGCAATGTCCAAATTGTAAGTTTCCCCTATATAGGTTCTGGTAAAGCCATCCTGCCAAAATTAGCCGCATTTGTTCTATTCCAGTTACTGAAAAAAAAACATTGCCTTTGTTTCAGGCCAGACCAACAATGTATCAAGTTGTGAAGGAAATGGTTGAGAAGATGGGTTATACGGTAAGCTTTTTATTTGTGCTTTTACCATTGGTTATGTTATTTTAGGCTTAATCTAACAGTTTTTCTGTTGGAAGGTTAAACTTGTTCGAGTTACCAAGAGAGTGCATGAGGCATATTATGCTCAGTTATACCTGACAAAGGTGTGTAAATGCTGTTACTATACTCTGACTGATCACGTTCACAAGTTTCAGTACACTTTTAGGCTAGGTGATGCAACTTAACCACCTTTGGTGTGGTTGTCATTACAGTCAGACAATGATGCTGAGATAATTAGCTTTGATCTCCGTCCTTCTGATGCAATCAACATTGCTGTGAGGAGCAAGGTGAATAACTAGTCTCCAACTTCTGTTTTATACATGAGTTAACTTGTACGTCATTATTTTGAAGTTACCCACAACAACAACAACAACTATCCAGTATAGTCCCACAAAGTGGGGTCTGGGGAGGGTAATATGTAGACGAGCCTTACCCCTACCCGAGAGGGCACAGAGGCTGTTTCCAATCGACCCTCGGCTCAGTGAAGGAAAGGAAAAACAAAAACAAAAACAAGAGAGCATTAATAACTCCAGCAGAAATAGCGTAAATAATTCTCTAAACATAAGAACCATAAATAAAATTAAATTACCACATGTTTGCTACATTGTTGGTCTGGCCTGAAACAAAGGCTATTTTGAAGTTACCCACATGTTGAAATATTGGGATAGAATTTAGTAATCAGGAGATAGTTTTTCCCTTCCTCCTGTGTTTTCTGCTCATTCTCTGTTCATCCATTTCGATATATATCCTCTGCTTTCTTTATTAGTCCTCCTTTGGGGTGTGGATTATGGTGTTTGATATAAAAACAAAACGTAATGTGAATCTGATGCTTTAATTCCTGCTATCTTATTCAAGAATTACAAATAAAATTTGGGAGAATAACTTTATTCTCTCTGTTTCTTGATCTCCGACAAGCTCCAAAAACACTCTTAGCGTGAACCGCGTGGTGGCAGTTTTTCTCGCATTTTTAGATTTGACATAAGTTACCCGAGCTGAAATTAGTAGCATTCAATTTTAAGTGGAAAATTTTGTTTAGTCCAGGAATAAAATTATTATCCATCAACTGAACTTGGGTTCAATTTTTTGATTACCTCTTTCCAGCCTCTGTTGCCCTCTGTGCAACCCTCTCACTTTTTTTAAGTGCTCTATATTGCTTATTTAACTACTTCTTATTACTTCTAAACAAAAATTGATGAATTCTTTTGTGTAATAACCTGATTAGATATGATTTTCAGAATATTAGCCTGTTGCCAACATATTCAATATATGTCATACCTTATATCCACCCTCTACCGAGTGATACAAATACAATCTAGTTCATGATTCTTCCACTAATAATCTGCTCACTATAATATCTTGATATTACAACCGCACAATACTCTCTTCATAAACCGACTTCTAAGGGCTCATATTGTGCCTGATGTATTATGGACAAGGGAGGATTACAATTGCTCCTCCTAGGGATTATAAACTTGAGATCAGTCTCACTCCAATTTTCAATCGACTGTAACCGCCGTTTTCGTATCTGGGCATAATACTTCCCAGCACTACTCCTTCCCACTCAATTTCATCTTACATACCAAGTATGAAAATTTAAGGATTTAACTATAGTGAATTCCAAATTTAATCCAAAACCTATCCACGGATCGAGCAGAGTGTAGAAACTGTGTCTGAGGCCATCCACATTTTCGTCTAGTCCCCATCACTACAGTCCTAATTGCTCGCATGTAATCTGATTGTATTGTCATCCAACTTTATCTTGCCCTTGCACCAAATGAATGCTAATATAATAAAGTTTCTGTTGTCTAATTGTTCTAGGTGCCAATACAAGTCAACAAGTACTTGGCATACAATGATGGTATGAGAATAGTTGAAACTCCGAAGCCAGCAGTGCATACTACTGGTTCGGATGGTTTATTGTTCACTGAGCTTGACAGGTAAAGCTCTTTTAAAAAATCCTTGCGAAACTTCGTCCACATCTTGTTTTTGTCAGAAAAAGCAGTTCATAGATTGCCCAATTGTCTTACATGGTGTGTATTTAGGGAAAAATGACACGACATTATTTCCTGTTTGAGAGATAAAATTGTAGTAGGTTGAAATTTGAAACTAGCAGAAATCTTAACAATACCTTAGTCTATAACAACTAAACCTCATTCCCAGACAAGTTGAATTCGGCTATATGTATCCTCATTGACCATGTTACTCATTTGTTCTGTCGTGACAAATGTAATCCAACTTGTTTTAACAGTCACATACTTGATCTAACTTGTTTTGATGGTCAGACCTTCTGGCCGGCCATGCATTGAAACAAAGGAGTTTATTCTTGTGCGGAACATGCTGATTGCAGCAGTTGAAGAACGATATAGAGATGCAGGTACGATTTGTTAACATGTTCAGATTTTGCGTAGAATGTTTTTTCTGCTACCATCTATGCTTTGTGTACCGCTTCCTTTCCATGCTGTGGAAAATCCTTGTCTGACATTTATTGTTACAATATGGGTCCAGAAATTTTGCACCCCCGGGATTAGTCGGGGCTTGAAGAGATTCAGACACGCGGTGCAAATCAAAAAATATATATATGGGTCCAGAAATTACATCAACGAGAACCTGTAGAAGTGACGGGGTCATTTTCTTCTAAAGATGAAGCATCAACTTTTAAATTTTCTCCGAGTTATTTTTTTTAAAACCTGGAAGTGTAACCTTATCAGCTAAGAATTGACAGACCTTCCTTATACGCTGGGTTTTCCTGACAGGCCTTCCCTCGCTAGCTTTTTTTCCTTTTCCGGGGAACTTTTTCCTAATTCCTGTTTTCTCTTTTCTTTGTTGTTTGCCAGTTTATATCCCTGGTTGAATGTTTTATTTCTCACTTGTATATTGGTAAGTGCAGCTCTGTGGAGGGACAAGCTTACTCAACTGCGGTCCAAACGAAACTGGATATAACAGGTACATTGTCCAATAATTTTCCTCGACCCTCATATTCTGCGAAAGCTATTAGCCTTACTTCCCTTCGGCGTGTATTTGAATTTAAACTACTGGAGGAACACGATGGTTGATTTTGATTAGAAGCTTGTTTCATAGGTGTGCTTTAGAGCGTGTATATATGAGCCATTCATCGGAGCCAATGTGGTCAGCATCTTCAAAGATCAATTGTAACTCTCCGTTAATATGTAAAATAACTTGTGAATATCTGTATAGACTGTAATGTTAATGTGAAACAAACCGGTAAACTTATGGTTCTTGGACATGAACTTTATTCAGTTTCATGTTGATTTTGCATTTTAAAGTGTGCCTTTCATCTCCTACAATTGCTAGTGTTTGTATAAATGGGAGTCGGAACCAAAATGTGGTTCCTTTTGACTAAAGTACGTAAATAAGTGTGAAAAAAAAAGATATCAAACTATATATAAAGCTACAAAATGTGGTGTCATACAGTAACGGTAGCTGCACCATTACTGTATGGTGCCACAAATTAATCAAAAGCTGACACGGCTGACATAGTGCCATTATATTTGGTGCCATGCCCATATTTTTGGTTCCGGACTCCTCTACGTTGCCTGCCCCCAAATGCCTTTATAGTAACGGTGCAGTTACCGTTATTGTATGGCGCCACATTTTGTGGCTTTATATATAGTTTGGTATCTTATTTCTTTTTTTATACTTATTTACGTATTTTGAGTCAAAAGGAACCACATTTTGGTTCCGGACTCGTATAAATGGCATGTAATTGGGTGTCGACTTTCCGTTACCAAATTGCAGCTCAGTAGTCAATATCATAGTATAGTTTTGGATCGTAATATGTGAGCATTGTTATGGAAAATCAGCTTAAGATGCTCTTGTTAGCGAGTAATATGTTACACAGGATTTAGTAGTTGATCCATAGGTGGATGGTATATGTATGCTCAGTGTAGAAATTGCTGGATTTTGTTGTACTTTATTAAATCTTGAATACCCTTCTAAATTAATCAGGTCCTATTGGCTGAATGACTGTCATTTAGGAAACCAAAAAAAGAAATTGGAAGTCGTTATAAGGAGGGGAGAGTGTACCTAGTCAAGGGGTGGCATACAGGCGGGTCATGTTAGATATGGGAGGTTTGAAAATGGATAATGCAAAAATTGAGATATTATTTGATTCGGTTCATATTTAATATGGATAACAAGCGGGTTAAACGGTGAATAATGTGAATATTTGTATTATGCATGACCTCTTGATATGATCACTTTTGGTAATTTGTAGTCTCTTCAATTTAAAGAGTCCTATTTTTCCATAACTATAACATTTATATTTTTTAGGATTTCTTTTGAAATAATTTCTATATTTTCTTTTATTTATATATCTTCTTTTTTTGTTATTATTTGTAAAATTCCTTAAATTGTAATTTCTTCTAATGTATTTCTTATTTCTTTTCTTATAGTGTTTTCTTATTTGTTTAAGGTATTTTTTACTACATCCTATTTACTTGGTTTATCTTTTGCACAACATAATTGTATATCTGATTGTAATAAATTTCTAAGATTTGTTGCTTGAGTACATCTATCATTTATCCAATTTGAACCCACTAGTTATATATTGGTTATTCCTTTTCTTTTTTTTTTTTGGATAATATGATTTTTATCCATATTTGATTCGTTTTTAAAAAATTTATTATTCGACTAATTTTTTATGGGAAAATTTCATATTAAAACATCTGAGCTGCCTCCTTTTCAACTTTATACCTTATTTTTTAATTTACAATTGAGTAGCCCAAAAATAAGAGGCATATATTCGAAGAAAGGGGCGTTATTTTCGTGTTTTGGGAGCCTTTCAGCAAGATTTTCTCTCATTCTTTCCATTCTTTTTTTTCATATTTACAAAAACGAGATCTTGCGGTTAATGCAGCTCCAAAAACCTTAACAATTCTTCTTCATCTCGAATTTACAACAAATTAAACACGAAAAGTGAATTTTTTTCTGCAAATCATCGCAACTTCTATTTTTGCTGCAATTTTGATTTTAACTTTTTGTTCGATGAAGCTTTTTTCAGTTTACGTTTTTATAGTGGTGAATGGGAAAAAAATAAGTTTATCAATTTTGTTAGCAATTGTGTAATAATCGAGTCAACAATTAGCTACAACAATTTAGTTACAGTTATTTCGGAACTGATTGGATCGATAGTGACTGTGACATAATAGAGATTAACTTCTCCCAAATGATTGTTTGCCATTGATCCTAGATTACAACGATACATGTGTTAATATGTATATTGAATTTAAAGAAGAAAAATTTGAATCACTGATACTCCTTGTTTGTGGCAGTGAAAGAGATTTATGATTAATCGTTTGATTGCTACAAGTTTTATTTGTTTGGTTGCTACAAATTTTAATTTTATAGATGTATCCACAATTGATAGCACTGAGATTATGTCTGATATCAAATTTTTTGAAAATATGAAATTTAGTGAAAAACGAGTATACTAGATAATATGTTGAACGAATTTGTTGAGGGGGATGAAGTTTATAAAAATAAAGAGACAGGTATGAATGTGATTAAAGAACTCGGCTGCACACGAGAGGTTCCAACTTAAGGTGAAGAGATCAAGCGCAACAAGGTATGTCAATAGTTGTATATTCTGTTATATATATGTATAAATATAAATAAAGTAGTATATATTTGTATATATGTATTAAAATTAGTATATATCTAGTTATTTTTTTTATATGCAAGTGTATTTAGAAGTTGAATGATCTTTAATCATAGGTATCACCTTATGTGTGTGGATGACAATTGCGCTTGGAGTTTCAAATCTTCTGCATTTTTCAAGGCAAACACATTCAAATTAAGAAGTTACAATGATAATCACACATACAGCTATGGTGTAAGATATTTAACACGTCATACCTCTTCAGGTGTAATTGCTAGTATAGTCAAGGGCAAGTATGTTAATCCGAAAAAAAAAGTTATACCGCAAATTGATATAATAGAGGACATACGAAAGCAACAACGGATTGAAGTAAGCTACATGAAAGCATAGAAAGTTAAAGAGATAGCTATAGCAATGATAAGAGGGAGTCCGCGTGATTCATCTAAGAAGTTGTCGAAGTATTATTATATGTTAGAGCATACAAATTCATGAACGGTTATAAAGTTACACAAATCAAAAGTTGGATGCTTTCTTTATGCATATGTTTCGCTATATGCATATATGAAGGGATGGAAGCATTGCAGATCAATAATGGTTGTTGACGGAATCTTTCTTAAAGCAGTATATAAGGGTATCATATTGACTATTTGCACACATGATGGAGCTGGTGAGTTGATTGTATCTACCTTATTTCAGCAGTTTGTATAATATTGTAGTTTCATGTACTAAACAGTAATAGGATTTCACAGCTGCTATTTTTATAAAATTTGCAATTGGTATAAAGTTATATAATTGTGCATAACTGTGTATAAGATCTGTATAATTTTTTGAATCTTAATGTCCATTTTGTATAAATAGGAAAAATCCATCCACTTGCATATGCAATTGTGGATTCAGAGAATAACAAATCTAAAGAGTGGTTCTTTGTCCAGATAAAGGGCACTTTTGGTGTTAGGGAAGGAATGTGTATAGTTTCATATAGAAACAATGCCACTAAAATTATGTGCCCAGAAGTGCCACATTGTATTTGCATGTTTCAAATGTGGCAGAATAAAGGGCACATTCAAGAAACATCACAAAAAGGACAAGTATGTTACACAGGATTTAGTAGTTGATCCATAGGTGGATGGTATATGTATGCTCAGTGTAGAAATTGCTGGATTTTGTTGTACTTTATTAAATCTTGAATACCCTTCTAAATTAATCAGGTCCTATTGGCTGAATGACTGTCATTTAGGAAACCAAAAAAAGAAATTGGAAGTCGTTATAAGGAGGGGAGAGTGTACCTAGTCAAGGGGTGGCATACAGGCGGGTCATGTTAGATATGGGAGGTTTGAAAATGGATAATGCAAAAATTGAGATATTATTTGATTCGGTTCATATTTAATATGGATAACAAGCGGGTTAAACGGTGAATAATGTGAATATTTGTATTATGCATGACCTCTTGATATGATCACTTTTGGTAATTTGTAGTCTCTTCAATTTAAAGAGTCCTATTTTTCCATAACTATAACATTTATATTTTTTAGGATTTCTTTTGAAATAATTTCTATATTTTCTTTTATTTATATATCTTCTTTTTTTGTTATTATTTGTAAAATTCCTTAAATTGTAATTTCTTCTAATGTATTTCTTATTTCTTTTCTTGTAGTGTTTTCTTATTTGTTTAAGGTATTTTTTACTACATCCTATTTACTTGGTTTATCTTTTGCACAACATGGATAAAAGCTACTTTTGGTGTTAGGGAAGGAATGTGTATAGTTCAGATATAAACGAAAGCACCTTCAATGCCACAAAAGTTGTGTACCTACCACATTGTATTTGCGTGTTTCACTTGTGGCAGAATCAAGAAACATCACAAAATAATTGAAGGATATCTTCTTTGCTTTGGTTAGACTTACACGATAGAGAAGCTTGAGTACCATATGATAGAGATATGCAAAATTTATTCAAGGGTGCAGACGAAATGGGCTACGAAAGGTGATCTAGGGCATACTCCAACGTGAAAAGGTCGATGGTAATGACTTCCAATGTTGCAGAGTCAATCAATGCAGCAAAAAAGGATGCTAAAGAGTTATCAGTAATGCGATTGCTGGAATACATGACAAATTTGCTACAATAGTAGAACAACAAAAATAGAAAAAGTGCAATAAAGACATCTACAAAGCTTGGCGAAAAGTATAACAAAATCCTTAGAAAAATCTGATTGCATCAAAGCAAACGACGGTAAAATGAATCAAATATAATGACGCTTGACACTGCTGACTTGCATTTTACTGATTGTATAAGGATGTATAACTCTGTATAATAATGTATAACGTTCTTTAACTTTTTAAAATAAAAAAATTATTGCAGGTGAGGCCTGCTACGGAGCAGTTATATACTGTGTTTGAAGGGGTAAGGCGAAACATAGTGTGCCTTGAAGAGGGAATATGCATCTGCAGAAAATTTCAAATGGATGAACTTCCATGTCAACATGCTTGGGCGATTTTGAAAAACCAGCAGCTTAAACCTGGCCAGTATTACTCTTTTTACTCCTTAGAAGTTATGAATTTCCTATGTAAGAGTTTATGGGTAATCCCAACAGAGGTTTATGGAAGATATGGTCCTACCACTTAAAGAGAGAGGGAATGAAGGAAGGCCAAGAAAGGAAAGACTCAAATCTGCTTCAGAGAAAGAGCCTAAGAGGCGTTTTCATGTTCTATGTGTGGACAAGGTGGTCAAAGTAAAAAAACATGTTGGAATCGACCAAAATAAATAGTTGGAAACATAACTCTTCCTATTACGTTTGTTGTCATGTTGAATAGTTAAGTTTCACAAACAATAGAGTTACATATGGTGAGTAGTTAAGTTTCACAAGTAATTGAGTTAGTAATATCAATAAAGAATTATTATTTACACTATATATTGCAATTATGTTAAATATGTTACATTATACATGTTTTGGTTATTCAATAATATTGTCTTGCTATTTTTAATGGTGCTTAATATATTGATAGATTGTACAAATACAAAACAAAACTACAAACAACCAATGGTATTATATGTATGCAGATATATAAATGAGAGTATAAGTTTGTATCAATTTGTATAACTATGTATATTATTTAATACATATGTATAAACCCTGCAACATTAACAAAACCGCAACCATAATAAAAATACATACTTTGTTAAAGGACAAAAGCAACTTAAATATTCATTATAATGTAATTCATTCACAGCCACAATGTGTAATGACTACCACAAATTACACAAATAAAAATACATCTTTAATATCCTTTAAGGTTATCTCACAAGTAGAAGAATAGTACTTAGACAAAACTAGGCAACAACTCCTGATACATAGCAAAACTACAGTAAAATGACAAAAAACAGAATTACTTTCTCGGTCGTCCCCTCTTCCTCTTCATGAAAAGTCTCCCTATGATGTCATCACTACTAATTGCACCGGATTGTTATTTTTACTTCCATAATCCCACAACAGAGATCCCCACCTGGTGCGAATTTTTTCAATGTCTAAATTATCTTTTCGAATTTCCTTACCAAGGATGAAATACTCAACAAAGCCAGCAACAAAAGCACCACAATCACTGTAGTTAAAAAGAAACAAATCAGATTCAAATAGGTACATTAATAGAAAAATAGTAAAACAATTCAGATTTAACATACCATTAATCTGTTAGGGCACATTATTAACCAGATTAATCTGCAAACCATCAGAATGGGATTTATCAGTATATATATCATTGTTCCAATCAATGTCCTTCTTCTCGACATAAAAATTATAACTCTTCAAGAAGTAAGGTATCAGAAATGCATAAGGTAATGCAACATCCAAAGTAAGTCTATCATTAATAGCTCCACGGTTTGAGTCATAGATGTGGATGCACTTATCTATGAACGTAAACAATCCCAAAACCCTAATGGCCCAATTTTGCTCTTCTGCGCTGATAATAGGTGAATTTAACTATAATCAGGTCCTAAATAATCACCTCATTGTATAGTTTTGATGATGAAAGTGATAATAAAATGCTCTTATTAGTGATTTTCATGCTTTGCAGGTTGTATATGACTAAAGAAGGATATGGAGTACTTTTGGGATCAAAAAGTAGAGAAAAAGAGGCCAACCATAAAAGTCCATCAAGTGAACCACGCAAACAGCTCAAAACCAGGCCTGAAGAATCAGAGAACTGGGCTGGCGACGATTCCACCGCGACCGCGGCAGAACCGCGGTGAAAGAGGTCCGCGGACAGAATGAGAATCAGAGAAGTTGTTTGGACGCGGTTTGACCGCGAATGTGGCAGAACTGCAGCAGAGGCGAGAAACTTCAGGGACTAAAGTGTAAAAATCGGAATTTTTAGCCCAAAACTCTATTTTAAACACTAGACTTTGCCAAAATGAGGATATATTGAATTTTAGAGTATCTTGGCAAGAAAAACAATTGTGAGAGATCACCCAAAATATCTTTTATTTGAAATTTATTGCTAGTTTATGATGAATTTTATCTAAGTTTGTTTACCCATAGCCATGAGTAGCTAAATCCCTTGTCTAAGGTTTTGATGGAATCTATTGGGGGATGAACTTCTTGTTTATGTGAATAAAAATTGCTAGTTTCAATATTTATTTATTCAATTATGTTCTTGTTGTAGTTAATTGATAGGATCCTCAATTAGCTGTGTATATTAAGTGTGCGTAACTCGGAAGAGAGTACATATTTAGGTTATTATTGAATAACACCAGTCCTAAAGTATAATAGGAATCTATAACTGCGGGTTTAAAGGCTGGATTAGGGATAATGAAGCCTTTGGTGCATTTTTAAGTGAACTGTGTTAATTAAAGCTAGCTAGTGTATCTCGGGAGAGTGCAATAATATATTACTGTGACTACTCAAGAGAGATTTATGGTAAGAAGAGTGTTCATGATTGATAGAGATTAGTTGGTAAATTTGTATGAAGCATAAGCAAAAGGGATTCCATCAATAGGGGAAATCATTACCTTAGCTTTTTCTCATCATTGTTTACAACCTTAGCATTATAGTTTACAACTTGTTATTTACTTGCAACCTTAGTTAGTAAAGAAACCTTCAACTGTGACTCGAAAGTTTGGGAAATTAGTTCTCAAGAGTTTAGTGGGTCTAAAGATTGTGATTGATAGATTAACTCTCTGTGGATTCGACCCTGAGCGTCATACTCGGGTTATATTTGCAACGTGCACAGAGTTCTTTTTAGAGGGCATAGGTGGGCGTGATCAAATTTTGGCGCCATTTCCGGAGAGTTAACGAAATTATTCAATTGCCATTGATAGAAATACAAAATTCTTAGTGTAATAAGTTTCTCTACACCCAATTTTAGATTGAAACTTTTGACGGTTGTTAACTTGGTTTCACATATGTATGCGTAGAAACGCTACAAGGATTGGAGAACTACTTGAAGGACTCTTAGACCCTTAGAAAATATTTCGGTTGTTGAATCGTGCCAACGAAAGACTTCAAATACCCCAACAAACAAACAAACAAACTCGAAATTGACATAGGAGACGTAAACAACCCCAACGGAAATGATAGGAATGAGCAAGTCGACTTGAATGCCAGAGAAGCGGCACCTCTTGTACCCGAGGGTGAACTATATGACTGGGCACAACTCACAGCTAATAATCTAGCCACTGCCATTGTTGTGCCTGCAATACAAGCTGAGTCGCTCCAGATCAAAATTAACATGATGCACTTGTTGTAAAACAAGTGACTCTTTTCTGGGACACAACTTGAAGATCCTCAGCAGCACCTTAAGAACTTCCTGTCTATCTGCAAAACTCAAAGGTAGCCCAATGTCACTTCAGAGGCAATCAGGTTATTATTGTTCCCATTCTCAGTGACAGGATCTGCACAGGTTTGGCTAAACTCACTCCCCATAAACTCTATAGTAACATGGGATGAGTTAGTCAAGCAATTTCATAACAAGTTTCATCCACCCAACAAAAATGCCCAACAAATTGATGAGATCATGAGCTTTACGCAGAAACCAATGGAGACACAACATGAAACATGGGGAAGGTTCAAAGGAATGTTAGTTATGTGTCCCCATCATGGTTTTCCTAATGTTGGGACAACGATTTTATATGGGACTGTCAGATGGATTGAAGAATATTGTAGATGCCTCAGCTGGTGGGGCATTCTTGAGCAATACTTGGAGAGAAGGTCAGAGTCTACTTGATAAAATGACACAGAATTCGGGATGGACATCCATAAATGCACCTATCACTCCAGTGGTGCACTCAATGCCTCTTGATCCTTTAAACACTATGGCTGAAAATATGGCAAATCTCCTGACACAAATGAGCATGCTCACGAAAAAGGTGGAGGAATCAGGGAAAAAATAGCAGGTACATATAGTAGATACTACTAATTGGGGATTGTGAACATCTTGCATTAGCCAGCCAATTGGTAATCATTGCAATGCAGAGCATGATCATCATCATCAGCACCCTGAAGACATGAACTATGTGGCTAACTATGGGGGTTAGAGACAGGGAAATCAGAACTGGGGTAAGCGTACAAAGCATCAGTACAAGCCACCTCAGCCACAATATAACGCTGGAAATATGGGAGTTATGAGACCTCGCAAAAACATGGCACCATATCCTAGACCACATGGGTACAACAATTAGCAACAAGGGTACCACCCACCTCAGTAGTAGCATGGTGGAAGACAAGAAGATGAGTTTGCTAGACTGGAGGCAATAATGCAGCAGGTTATTGGGTCCAATGCAAAGATAAATGAGAGAGTAAATGCATATGATACAGCTATCAAAAATATTGAAGTGAAAATAGGCCAGATTTCAATGTCTTTGAACAACCATCCTTAAGCGACGCTACCTGCGGATACCCAAATCAATCCAAAAGATCAGGGCCCAAAGCAGTTGATGGCGGTGAGTCTCCGTAATGGAAGGGATCTGGATGTAGAGCAAGAGAGAGCTCAAGAAAACATATAGGCTGAGACACTCATTCCAGTGCCCATTGAACTGGATGAGTCTACGGTATTGAAAGAGGTAACAGTCCAGCCCGCTCCGGAAAACAATAACATGCAGCAGGAGACTGAGAAAGTAGCTGAGCCAGTTGAAGAGCCAGTGACTGACATAGTAGCTGAGAAAGAGAAGTCCCAAGTGGTTGGGAAGAAGATATCTCCCGCACCCTTTTCGCAGAGGTTGGCTAAGCATCAAAAGGAGGAGCAGTATAAAAATCTCTTTGAGATGCTCAAACAAATTCAGGTAAACATTCCATTGATTGAAGCTTCAAAGGAGATGCCTGGATATGTAAAAGTGATAAATGACTTGATGTCCTGGAAGTTTGACTTCCCATACTTGGAAAGGTGACACTTACTCAGACATGTAGTGCTGTGGTGACTAGACCGATTGCTAAAAGGGTGTCTGATCCAGGCAGCTTTACAAATTCCTTACACTATTGGAAATTTTGCCTTTGCTAAGGCACTCTGTGATTTAGGAGCCAACATTAATCTTATTCCCCCTAGCTATTTATAAGAGGTTGGGCATGGGGAGAGCTAGACCCACCTCTGTGTTATTGCAGCTGGACAACAGGACTGTGAAGCGTCACATTCGGTATCCTTGATGATGTGCTTATTTAGGTGGGGAAATTTGTGTTCCCCGCAAATTTTGTAATCTTGGACTGCAAAGTGGATGAAGAAATTCATATAATCTTTGGAAGACTATTCATGGCCACGAGGAGAGCCTTGATTGATTGTGAGACTGGGGAGCTCAAGATGAGGCTCAATGATGAAGAAATTACATTCAATGTACAAAAGTCTATGAGGATGACCAAGCGAGTTTGCCAATTTCTCTCATATTGATGCTGTGGATGTAATACTGGAGTCTGAGGATAAGGTGTTGACAATTGAGGACAACATTGCTGCATGTTTGATGAACTTAGATAAAGTGAATGGTAAGGATTTGGCAGAATGGGTGTTGGCATTGGAGGGTAGAGGGTTCTGGGAGAGAAATCTTGAGTTTGAGCCCTTTCACTTGAAAAAGAGAGAGAATCCTCCAACTAAGTCATCCATCGCAGAACCACCAAAGCTGAAGCTAAAGCCATTGCCAGCCCACCTCAGTTATGAATTTCTGGGACCCAACTCCACATTACCTGTTATTATCTCATTTAGTTTGTTATAGGTGCAGGTTCAACAGCTTTTACAGGTACTAAAGGAGTGCAAAACTGCCATTGGGTGGACCATGGCAGACATCAAGGGGATCAGCCCCGCCTACTACATGCATAAGATTCCGCTGAAAGAGGGGCACAAACCTTCCAGGGAACATTAGAGGAGGCTGAACCCCAATATGAAGGAAGTAGTGAAGAAGGAGGTGATAAAGTGGTTAGATGTGGGAATTATTTTCCCAATATCTTACACCATCTAGGTTAGCCTAGTTCAATGTGTTCCTAAAAAGGGTGGCATGACAGTTGTAAAGAATGGCAACAATGAACTAATCTCAACAAGAACTGTCACAGGCTGGAGAATTTGCATGGACTATCGAAAACTGAATCTAGCCACCTAGAAAGACCACTTCTCACTTCTCTTCATTGATCAGATGCTAAATAGATTGGCTGGGAGGTCACACATTTGTTTTCTAGATGGGTACTCAAGGTACAATCAGATCTCCATTACACCTGAGGACAAAGAGAAAATCTCTTTCATTTGCTCATATGGCATTTATGCCTTCAGGAGGATGCCCTTTGGCCAATGCAATGCACCCACCACATTTCAACGCTGCATGATGGCTATATTCACTGACATGGTAGAGGATATAATGGAGGTGTTCATGGATGACTTCTCAGTAGTGGGGAATTCATTTGAAGAGTGCCTAAAAAATCTGAGGTGTGTGCTGAAACGGTGTACCGAGACTAACTTGGTTCTGAATTGGGAGAAGTGTCATTTCATGGTACAAGAAGGAATGATCTTGGGGAATCGGGCGTCAAGCAAGGGAATAGAGGTAGATCGCGTAAAGGTTGATTTTATCAAAAAACTGCCTCCACCAACTTCAGTCAAAGCCATAAGAAGTTTTCTTGGACATGTCGGTTTCTGCCGACGGTTCATAAAAGACTTCTCCAAATTCGCCAACCCTCTCTATATGTTGTTAGAGAAAGATCACCCATTTTTATTTTCTGATGAATGCACGGTAGTGTTTGAGGAGTTGAAACAGAGGCTGGTCACAACACCCATCATTGTTGCCCCTAACTAGGAGCAACCGTTCGAATTAATGTGTAATGCTAGTGACTACGCTGTGAGGGCAGTGTTCGGCCAGCGGAGGGACAAATTGATGCACCCAATCTACTATGCTAGTAGAATGTTGAGCGGAGCCCAGTTGAACTACACGATGACAAAAAAGTAGATGCTAGATGTGATTTTTGCATTTGAAAAGTTCCGGTCTTACCTGATAGGATCCAAGGTAATTGTATACGCTGACAATGCAGCTCTCAGGTATTTAATAGAAAAGAAAGAATCTAAGCCACGCCTGATTTTTTGGGTGTTGCTGTGCAAGAATTCGATCTTGAAATAGGTGACCGTAAGGGCACTGAGAATTAAGTCGTTGATCACCTTTCCTGGCTTGAAGGAGCTGAAAATGCAATTCAGGTTGAGGAAATTCTCGAAAATTTTCCAGACGAAGAGATGCTCGCCACCACTCATCAGGAAGTGCTATGGTATGCGGACTTTGCCAATTACCTGGCCAGTGGTATAGTCCTCATGACCTTCTATCGGTCCAAAGTAAATGAGTTTTTCGCGAAAGTCGTGCTTATTATTGGGATGAACCCTATCTTTTTATACTATGCCTTGATAACATGATCCGTAGATGCGTCTCCGAGATAGAGCAACATTCTATTTTACAGGCTTGTCATGCATCGGCTTATGGTGGACACTTTGGAGGGGACAGGATAGCAGCAAAGGTGCTAGAGGCCGGATTTTTCTGGCTAACCATTTTTAAAGATTCTCACTTATGGGTGAAGGGTTGCAATGAATGTCAACGCACCGGAAACATTTCCCGATGCCATGAGATGCCCATGAACACAATTCAGGAGGTGGAAGTGTTTGACGTCTGGGGGATTGATTTCATGGGTCCCTTCGTCAGCTCCTATGGCAATAAATACATTTTTGTTGATGTAGACTATGTGTCCAAGTGGGTGGAAACTGCAATGTTGCCCACCAATGATGCATAAGTAGTGGTGAGATTTCAAAAGAAGAACATATTCACCTGCTTGGCTAAGAGTTGGTTAACTATCATCTGCAGTTGGTTCATGCCCTCAAGTAACACAACTGATGTGAACTTCTAGAGAGACCTGTTGACATGGTGCTTCGTGACAAAGAAGGATTTTGATGCATCCAGGCTAATAGGTGATGAAATGATACTGCGGTCACCGCTACTATCAAAGGGATTCTACTTCCCTTCCCTGGTTACTACATTGTGCCTGCTGAGGAATGTCTCCACCAATCCGGTCGATAGAGAATTGCCCCCTATAGCAGCATTCAGAGCCTCAAACATCCGAGTGGGCAGGGGTACACGTACAATAATTGAGATAGATGATGAGGATGATGACCCGATCCCTATTGCACCATCCAGGAGATCTACTGACAGTGTCGGACCCTCTCGGTGCCCCCATACTGGGGCAGGCCAATCCAGATCACAGTCCACCTAGCCTATGCTGCGTTCCATGGAGGAAGAGGCTGCGGATCTTCACACCTCGATGGATGGCCTACACACGTGGATGGATGCCATGTCTCAGAGGTAGGCTAGGTCTGAGAGCAGGTTCATGTCCTAGTTCTGTGCTTTAGGGAGATCTTTCCATGTGGACCCCAGCACCGTCTGCGACTCTAATTGAGTCTCAGGGAAGTCATCTTACCCTTCTACTCTTTACTTTCTTGATATGACATGGGGACATGCTTTTAAGTGTGGGGTGGGAGACTTGCTCTGGTTGTGTGTTGTAGTGTATATAGACATTATGTGTGTTGTAGCATTGAAGTGATGTTGTTGTATACAAATAATTGTACTTATATTAGGAGTAACTGACTTGGCCCAACGATGTACACTTGTCGACGGTCTCTTGAGAGTCCAAGTCGGATATAAAAAATGAAAACAAAGGTAGAAGACTCTTCTTGAGGACAGACCACTTGGACAGTACTATTGAGGGAAGTAGTCCATGTAGATTCTTTTTTATTTTATTTTTCTTTTCTAGGTAGTGTAGTACTTCTCCCTTTGTTTTTCTTTTGACCACATTTCTTTTCCAAGGGCATTACTTGAACCGGGTTAGGTAGATATTTCTCTTGTAATTTTAGGACTAAAATGGGTGAAGGCTTGAATGCAACCCCTGATGTACACACCTGCAAATAACTAAAACGTACTTGAGAGTGTGACATCTAGGTTCTTTGTGGACTCATAAATCTATGCCTTAATTATGCACATCTTGTCTTGCTTGAACGCTCGTATGAGTGTGTTGATGAACTGATTCGAAATGAGTTACATGCTAAGTGTGTGTGAGATATTACTTGCATTATGTGCTTGCATGCGATACCTAGAACTTGCCCCGTGTGTTTGCAAGGCGAAATAGAAGTTGTTTGGTTTTAGAAAGGATTGAGGCATTTCTTTATGTAAGCCTTTATAAATGTAAATCCATTTGTGTATATTGCAATAGTTAATCCTTTTGAGCCTGAAGCATGTTCTTTGATAACCCTATAATGACCTATATCTCTGTGTTTAAATAGATGATTGTTTGAACCTATACCTCCTAGAAGCACTTAAATCACTAAAGAACATGCAAAAGTCAAAGTATGGGGTAGTAAGGATGTAGAGAAAAAATGGGAATCAGGAATGACTTAGTTGAATGGTGCACTGGCATAGAAAAAAGAAAATCAATAAAGAGACGAACAAAAAAAAACAAAAAAGAAAAAAAAAAGAGAAAAAAAGGTAAGAAAAAGGCCAATTGCACAAAAGTGGGGGTCATCTATGAAAAAAAATGTGGAAAAATAATGGGGTTGTACATGAAAAAGTAAAATAAAAAGAAGTGTGTATTAAAAGTGCTTAGGGAGGTTAGTCACTATATCCAAATATATCCTACCCGCCTCTTAGCCTACATTACAACCAAATAAAGATCTCTTGATCGTTGACTAAACATCACGATTAATAAAGTATTATACTAGGGGCAAATTTATGGTGTGTCTGTGCGGCATGTGAACGATCATTCCTGAGAGTGAGTGGATTATTTCTATCCTTGGTTCCTTATTGTTTGAATTTTATGTGGGTGGAACTTCTCCCAGACTTTTGATGTGAGGGCATGTGACTCAGGAAAAAAAGTAAGTCTTCACTTCTGTTAGAGTAACTAGAGTGAGCACGAGTGTGTCATGGCATGCGAGTCTGCATCTGAGCTATGATTGTTTCACTGCTTAGGTTGGTCCTTCATAATAACGGGTGTGACAAAATCGGGGTAATGGATCAAACGGTTAAGCCTAGAAGTGTGGTTTAATTTGCTCGAGAACGAGCAAAGGTTTAAGTGTGGGGTATTGGTAATAGGTAAATTTAACTATAATCAGGCCCTAAATAATCACCTTCTTGTATAGTTTTTATGATGAAAGTGATAATAAAATGCTTTTATTAGTGCTTTTCATGGTTTGCAGGTTGTATATGACCAAAGAAGGATATGGAGTACTTTTTGGATCAAAAAGTAAAGAAAAAGAGGCCAACCGTAGAAGTCCGTCAAGTGAACCACGCAAACAGCTCAAAACCAGCCTGAAGAATCAGAGAACTAGGCTGGCCGCGGTTCCACCGCAATCGCGGCAGAACCGCGGTGAACGAGAATTAGAGAAGCTGTTTGGACGCAGTTTGACCGCGAACGCGGCAGAACTGCGGCGGAGGCGAGAAACTTCAGGGACTAAAGTTCAAAACACGAGATTTTTAGCCCAAAACCCTATTTCAAACACTAGACTTCGCCCAAAGGAAGATGTATTGAATTTTAGAGTATCTTGGCAAGAAAAACAATTGTGAGAGATTACCCAAAACATCTTTCTTCTTTTCTTTGGTTTTTATTGCTAGTTTATGATGAATCTTATCTTAGTTTGTTTACCCATAGCCATGAGTAGCTAAATCCCTTGTCTAAGATTTTGATGGAACCTATTGGGGGATGAACTTCTTGTTTATGTGAATACAAATTGCTAGCTTCAATCTTTATTTATTCAACTATGTTTTTGTTGTAGCTAATTGACAGGATTCTCAATTAGCTATGATTATTTAGTGTGCATAACTCGGAATAAAAAGTGCATATTTAGGTTATTGTTGAATAACACCACTCTTAAAGCATAAGAGGAATCTATAACTATGGGTTTAAAGGCAGGATTAGGGGATAATAAAGCCTTGGTGCAATCTTAAGTGAACTATGTTAATAAAGCTAGCTAGTGTAACTCGGGAGAGTGCAATAGTATATTACTGTGACTACTCGAGAGAGATTTACGGTAAGAAGAGTGTTCATGATTGATAGAGGTGAGTTGGTATATTTTTATGAAGCACAAACAGAAGGGATTCTATAAATAGGGTAAATCATTACCTTAGATTTTTCTCATCATTGTTTACAACCTTAGCATTTTAGTTTACAACTTGTTATTTACGTGCAATATTAGTTAGTATAGAAACCTTCAACTGTAATTCGAAAGTTTGGGAAATTGGTTCTCAAGAGCTTAGTGGGTCTAAAGATTGTGATTGATAGATTCATTCTCTGTGGATTCGACCTTGGGCGTAATACTCGGGTTATTTGCAATTTCCGCAGAGTCCTTTTTAGAGGGGCATAGTTGGGCGTGATCACGCGCTTCACATATAGGTAATAAGACGTGGTCAACAATATGAAATGGTATATTTACATCACAATAGTATCTTCTAATGTACTCTTCTATCTCATGCCCTTCTGGAATTACTGAAGGATCTTGATTCACTTTGAAATCTTTATACAGGGAGTTGATTTTATTACCAAAGACAAAGTTGGTTGTTGTAAACCGCATGGAAATATTCGGCCTATATTTTCCCCTCTTTCTCAAATAATAAAGAGGACACCCAAGTGCTAAGGCAAGAAATAAAACAAAACAATCATCACTACCATATTTTTTAAATATAGAAATGTATAGACTATTATACAGAGGTATACATATTTATACAGGATTATACAATCTTATAGCTATGAATACATTATGGGGGTATCAAACAATAAAGATATGCAACAAATAAAACAAGGCTTTAGAACAGAAAGTTATTAAATACCGTGTCAATCAAAGGTCGACCACAATACACAAGTGAGTGGAACCAATCCTTCGTGTCCACATGACACGAGCCAAAAGAAAAAGCCTCCGCAAGCTTATTTACTTCATCGGTATATATATTTTTGGCACTTCAAATTACAAAAAATAAAAAGTAATTCGAATTACCTTCATTAACAAGTATAAAATCAGAACATGAAAGATTAAAGAAAGTGTAGATATCTTCGCCTCGTATCCATCACATTATCAACAAACGAGCAAAACTCTTTAGCCAATAACGACAATAGATTAAATTATCAATTTCGATCGCGAAAAGGATGCTTGATATCAACAATGAGCTTGTGCACCGATCCTAATGCCCCGGAATCAAAAACTGGCAGATATGGAGATTTTGCATATTTTCCTGGTATTTTCTGTCGAACTGACTGCTAAGGAGAAATGTAATCATCTTCTACGTCTATGATGGATGGTTTGTGAAGCACAATTTGAGACATCTGTAGAGCAGCTAAATCTTCATCGCCAATGTCATCCCAAAATGTGTCACCCCTGACATCACCTGGTGCCCCTTAGATAGAGAAACCCAATAATAAAATAACTTTCAAAATGAAGAAAAGAAAAATGAGACAAAAAAGATAAAATGCAGAACGAATACCATGATAAACACTGTCAATAACTCCCTCGTTAGCTAGCACGTTATCTTTATTCACTTGATCGACAAAGTCATGACCAACATCATATTGATATCCATCAAATTCGTCGAGACCAGATGTATTGTCATCAGACACGCGCTGACGAATATAATAAAAAATAATAGAAAGAGAAGGCATGACTGTTGAGTGATGATTCACAGAAGGCATAACTATTGAGTGATTTGGTTTTAGTAAAAAATTACCTTAGAATCAGTAACATCCTCCCTCGTTTGCTTGGTTTCCGTCATATTTACAAAATTGAACACTTTTTCAAAGAAAGAAACTACATAATTATTGAGTGTCATAATTATATCAATCAACTACAACTATATAAAACAAAAATAACAAAAGTAAATCAACAACCATGTTTATAACCAAAAAATTATGTATATACAAAAACCGATAAACTACAGAAAAGCTAGATCTCCAGTACCTTTCCAACATCACTCCTCAACTTCTCAACTTCAACATTCAACAGACAATGCGCACCGAAGGATCATAAATCGGGTTAGGCTGTCGATCCATATTCTAAGGAAACTATTTCTCTGTATTCTGAGGATAAGGTCATTTAAATTGTTTCTCCATATTCTGAGTACAAGGTGGAGATGCAACGATAGAATCATCAGTGTGAAGGGTAGGCACCTTCCCTGATGCAACATCATCAGTATTAACTTCAAAAAGCTTGTCGTTGTTCAGACTCGACATCTCTTCACGAGTAAGGGAAATGTTCCAATAGTTCAACTACAAGAAGAAAAACTGAATTACAATAGTAGAAAAAGGAAATCGTTACACATTCATAAATAGACATACTTACAGAAAAACTGAAATCATATATGAAGAAGTATTGTCGCACAAAATGTTTACCTTGTCGATACTAGACATTATCACCCCACCAGTCAAATCCGCATATGTTGGAGTTTCAGTGACTTTCCAACTAAGAATGCGTGGCACATTTGTACCAACATGAATAGCTAGATGCTTGTCAACCATAGAGAAACACTCAATTATATTTATAATGCAAGTGGTAAATCTCCAAGCCTATACATTATCATAGTCACACTGTCTGTCCCTTCTTTAAAATATCTTCAAATAACCCCAAGCATATATCTGATATTAACTAGTTTCAATGATATCATAATCATCTTTATTGATACCATGATTATTGGCATATGAGAATATGAAATGATGGACAAACACCATCAAGGCCATCTTGAACGCATCTTCGTCCGACTTCCAGTCTTTTTTCTTGAAGCGATCAAGAAGTTGCACCCTTATTATAGCTTTTTGTCCATCTCCTGAAAAATACTCTTTTAGCAACCTATTGACATATGGTTTGTCATAGAAAGTGGCGTCTTCTTCTACACACCTCAAACCAGTAATTACAGCAAACTCTCCAATGCCAAAACGAGCAAATAATCATTAATTTTCACCCACAACTCCCTTTCTAGTCCTGGGATGACTTTCCTCAATAGTACACAATGAATAAGTTTATTTTGAATTTTAAATTGAGGGAGTTCTAAGAAGTACCCAAAACAACTAGCAAGAAACATTTGAAGCAGCATATCAGTCAAACATCGCTTCAAAATGCTCACAATATCAGTATCGGTATGGAAACTAATCCTGTTGTGGAAATGATCAGCTGGTTGTATATAGAAGTCCCCAATCTTGCATACGGAAAAATTAACTTGAAATAGACCCGGAACAAAAATTATACTAAAATATTGTATAAATTAGTGTACCAGTACTTGTATAAAAGATGTATAAACAACTGTATAACTTTGTATGAAATTATATAAGCATGTATTAAATTAATAGCAACACAGAGAATACCTTCAGCTCAGCTTTTCTCTCATTCAATTTGCATCGAATAACAAATCTTTGTTCTTTCGAAATGCAATAAAGACCACTCTCACCATCTCCTTGACATTCTCCTTTTCGGTTTAACACTAGGGCCCACATCATTTTCATTAACCAAATCAACTTTCAACTTTTCTCTTGATTTTTCAGGTCTCCTACATTTCTTACTCCTTATTCTAACGATGTTAACCGGAGTAGGAGTATTACTCCTTTGTGAATGAGTCATTCAACTGCTCTCTTGTTGCAACTTTTTTGTAGGAGTAGGAGACTCAAAATCATCATCATCGAGAGACTAGACATGCATATTCTCTTCAGAAGCAGGGGTTGAGGGCAAGTCCTTCGATGATTTAGAGTGGGAGTATTCATCGTTTGCGAACGAGTCATTCGAATGCTCTCTTGTTGTGAGTTTTTAGGAGGAGCAGGAGACTCAAAATCATCATCATCTGGGACATGGACATACACATTAGCTTCAGAATCAGGGCTTGAGGGCAGGTCCCTCAATCTTTTCGCAAAATCGAACTTAACACTTTTTCTAGAAACCTTCATTTTGCTTTTAGAAGCAGGTATTTTTGAACACATTTTCTACAATAAAACAAACAAACAAAGCTTTAACAAAAGTGAAGACACGTGAAGAAAAACACAAAAATCAAATCAAAAATAAAGGCCATGAACACAAAGCAAAGGCCAACTTTTTTTAATTGTAACAAAATTCAAAAAATAAAAAATTCTACCCTAAAAGTCGAAATAACAAAGCATGCAAACTGAAACATCAAGTTTAAACCTAGAACGAAGATAGAAAGAACACAAAATCAAACGAAAAACACAACATTGTAAAGAAAATAGGCATAATCAGAAAAGCAAAAAGAAAAAACAAAATTCAAAATCAAAACTATGGTAAAAGCATAAAATGAAACGAAAATTACCTGAAAATAAGAGTGAAAGCTCGAAAAAGTACTTGAGACCTAACAATGGAGGTCGGTTGCCTTCCTCTCTGAGAAAAACATGAGGAAGAAAGAGAAAAAGAAACACAGAAATTAAAATTTAAAATATTAAAACCGTGGTTTTAAGTTGTGGGCTACCAGGTGAAAACTAAATTTCATAACATATACAACTTGGGCTAAATCAGGTAAGAGTTTCAAATATGGGCTATTTTCGAATGGCTGTATGGCCCAAGTAATATATGTGAAGTTCTTCATTTTTTATTGGATAATAGGTGAATAATTATTTTCTTTTAACCATTTTGCTATCATTAACGTAGACCTTATCACTACCTTTGTGGAGGTACATAGCTTGTTTTCGATGGCCCTCGGCACAGACCGCAGTGGTGACAACAATGGCTTGAATACAGAAAAGAAGATGCTAAATATACCAGGAAACGTGATAGTGAATAAACTAAATTAGTGTTTCGATCACAGCCATTTGTGGGTGTATTCCCAGTTCAACAGGTATCTTATTTCAGACCGTAAAGAGAAAAACTTGCATGTAATTGTTGTAGAATTTATTAAAAATAGGTTCTTTCTTTTATTGATCAAAGATCTTGGGGTCGTTTTCGTTCCGTCAACAAAACTAGAAATTGCTTGTCCGGTGGGACGGTTAGTGATCAAACAAAAACAATTCATATGCAATGTGTTTCTTTTTCTTCTTTTGTATTTAAGACGAGAGGGGTTGCTCTGATAGTAAGCAATTTTCACTTTCAATCGAGAGATTGTGAGTTCGAGTCTTTCCAAGAGCAAGGTGGAAAGTTCTTGGAGGGAAAGATGCCGGTGGTCTAGCCTCTCTACCCAAGGGTAAGGGGAAAATCTGCGTACATACTATCCTCCACATACCCCACTAAATAGGATTATACTGGGTTATTATTTTTGTATTTAATAACATAAAAATGATGGAAGTACGATGCACATATTTTTTTGTTGTTGTATTTAATAACGTAAAAATGATGGAAGTACGATGCACATATTTTTTTGTTGTTGTATTTAATAACGTCAAAATGATGAAAGTACAATACACATATTTTTTTTCCGATGTAACAAGTGAAGAGGGAGGTGCAAAGATATAAAGAAAATCAAAAAGAAAAGCAAAAAGTAGGACAAACGGGGAAAACAAACCCAAAATTAAACCGAGAATATTTGATCCAGTTTGCAAATTCAAACCCATACAAGATTGTTTCAACCAAGCCTTTGTCTACTTTCCAACCTGATGATACCTTTGAAGAGGTCGTATCTCAATCAAAAGATAATTTAAAGTATTCTCTTCGTTTCATATTGTTTGAAATACCTTTTTTTTAGTCTGTTTCAAAATAAATAACACATTTCTAAATTTGGAAATATTTCAACTTTAAACTCTTCATTTTATATTTTTTGCCTTTAGTGTGAAGCTTTTATAGCCACACAAATGGTATGACCCCACAAATCTTTTACCCTTTAATCTTTAAGACCACAAGTTTTAAAAGTCTTCTTCTTTTTTCTTAAACTTCATGCCGAGTCAAACTACCTCAAACAATATGAAACAGAGGGAGTAATAATTATTTTGAATTATTGTTGCAGCGGGATATTGATTTTTCCAATATTTTTTAATTGCTCAAAATGAGTATCGCAGAGGCGGCTTAACCCCAAGCCACTAAAGCAACCGTTTTAGGCCTCACAAAATTAAAGGCCCCAAATGTTACTCTTTTTATATGTAATTTAAATATTAAATGTATTTATTATTAAATAGTGATAAAAAAGTCAATCATCTTTTGCTACCTTGTCACCAATTAATAATATAGTTTTATATTTTATATTATCATTTTTTGAATTTGGTTGAGAAAATTCAAGTGAAAGTGAAATGCAATTAAATCTGCAGTTACTTTTTAGTTATTCTTACTCCAACTGAAAATTTTTTATTAACAACTCTAACTTTGTAAGATATTTTCTTTTAAGATCCCTTATAGGCACACTTCAAGCTAATTAAATCATAAAATATTTATCATCTTTGTAAATACAAATTTCTACTTGATTGTTACTTTGGGAGACAATGCTATATAGTAAGTTATGTTGACGGTCATGTGAACAGAAAAAATTCAAAATTAAACTTATTAAAATCTAATCAAAGGTTAGTAATGTTTTAATAAAGATTAAAGGGGTTGGTTATACCGTCAAAATGAAATTACATCTCAAAAAGACTTTTTAAAAAGATTAACAAAAATATATAAAATTATTAAATATGTTTAAGGTATTTTATTACGTCTTGGCTTTAGGCCTCTAATTTATTAAATACGTTTAAGACCTCTTATTACGTTTTGAAGAGGATAGGACAGCTTAAAAATAGATGCGAGGGTTCAATAGAAAATAAAAAAGTTGGTAAAAAAGAGAGGGTTAGAGCATAAAATATAGATACAAAAGCAATCAATGGCATATTCCCGCCACTAAAGAAAAAGGGTCCCATATAGCAAGTTGTGGGTCCCACCCACAAAACCAACCGCTATTCAAAAGTAGATAGAACGCTTAACTGCTTCACGAAACTCCCCAGTTTCTCTTCACTTCGACTTTGACATAGCCAAAAATCCAAATATGTTTCCATGCTCAATGTTATTTTATTTATTTATTTAATTTTTTGTTTTTTTTTTCAGGGTGATGAGATTTACCTTTATAAGGTTTCCATCAGTTTAGCAGACATTAATATCGTTAAGTAACTTCACTTTTTAGTCCTCAGAAAATGTCAGGTACCTACTGTTGATCTATGTTGTAGGCAGTGTCGACTTTGTTCTTTTTTTAGTTTGATATTTTCTCTCTACTATTTTCATTTAACATAACACATTCACAATCTCATATGATCAAGAGATTAAAAGTCAATCTTAGGGAAACAGTATAGGAGATTAAATTAGTTTTATTTTCATGTCGTAATGTACATTTCTTTATCCGGTCCTTTTTTATTTTTATCTCTTTAGGATGCTGATTTCTATGTCTGTCATTCAATTGAAGTTAATATAAGCACATAACCTATCTCAAATCGGGAATGCAAAATATGATTTCGGTGGGTTGATGCCGGATTGTAGTCAACATTATGATCTGGAGGATCCGATGAGGCCAGGCCGAGTCCGAAAGGCTTTAATGACTTAAGATTCATATTAGGGAAAGAAGAATGAGGGGAAGAGGGGGCAGCCCTCAGTCAGATCATCCAATTCGCTCCAACAGACAGGCATGATTTTGTAGTCAAAGCAATTTCGTCACTTTCTTCTACCAACCGGACGGCACCCCTTTCGGGGGTTTCTTAGGAACCATTTCACTCTACGTAGACTGACTGGCAGGCGATCGTGTTTTTCACAGGATTTTTCGTTAGTCATGTCAGCTTCTGATATCTTCAGGTCTTATCACCAAAAACCATCCCCGATTGATAGAACATTCCTACTGACACTTGAAAAGCAACTTTCAAGGTCTCGTCGCTTTGGTGAATCACTTGAGCCCTGATACATTTTCGGTGCTATGGAGCTAGACCAGTGAGCTATTATGCTTTCTTCAAAGGATGGCTACTTCCAAGCACACTTCCTGGTTATCATCGCTCGATCACTTCCTTTTCCACTAAATGATTGCTTAGGGACCTTAGAATACGATCTGGGCTGTTTCTGATCTTAGCACCCAAAAAGTCTTTCTGTACTAACGATCTAGGCATGTATCTGGAGTTTCCCAATATATAGCCTAACCCAACTAATGTAGGATTGATTCTTAGTTGAGTGATTAACGTTTGGTCTAATAGCAGGCTTTGACTATTGAAAGACTCAACTTTTGGTGTTTTAGCTTTTTGTTGTGTAAATTCGAAGAATTTAAATGTAATTATCATCTGAGTAATCTTCATTAATCAAATCAATGCTGAGAATTTCAATGCTTTTATGCCACATGTCAGAATGATGCGGAGTAGATGATAGCAATGTGTAATGTGTTTAATACATTTTGAAATTGGGAATACTTGGCTAATTCTTCTTTTTAGCCCCAATTCTGTTTTTTTCTTTATTTGTATCTATCATGTTTTTGTGGCTGAAATCCTGTCTTTTTTTCCGTTTCCTCTGCTATTTACCTCCTGAAAACTATGCATCCTCAGTTTTCATATTGTTGGTCATGAAGTTATGTTTCTCTTATAATTAATCTATAAGTTATTGACTGTATTATCCTTTTCAAGCGACTGTGATTCGACGAAGAATCATTATAGATTTAGTACTTGCATGGTAACTCTAATTATAACTTTGTATATTTTGCACAGATATTGGTGAAGGAACTTCATTTAATGATAAGATCAATTGCATTCTAAAATCTGCGAGGGAAGGAAGAATGAAGTTGGATCCTTAAGATAGAGAGAGAAAGCTGCCCAGTGATTCTGGGAATTCCCTTGAGAAGATAATCAGGAAACAAAATGATATTGAAATTTCTTTTATCACAGAGCAAATTTGGAGCCCTGAGGAGTTGAAGTTTGTTAATGCTTTTCGACAAGTGCTGATTAAGGATAACCTGCTTCCTGTTATGCCTGATGATAATCTCAAATTATTAAGGTGCCCTTGCCAATATTTAACCACAAACATGCGGAGCGTGAAGGCGAGCCTTGGCTTACCGGGTAAATTTATTGCCATGTGATCAGGAGGTTACGGGTTTGAGCCGTGGAAGCAACCTCTTGTAGAAATGTAGGGTAGGACTAAGGGTGTCAACCGGGCCGGGACCGGCCCGGTTACTAAGGGGCCGGGTGGGTTGGGTTCGAGGGGGGAAGGGGTTGGTCCGTTTGGAATTTTTGGGGTTGGAACCGGACCGGACCGGACCGGACCGGTTTGACTACACAGTACCGTGGACCGGCCCGGTTCAATGGTAAATTTTTTATTTTTTTTTAAATTTTTGAGGCCCACATAACCGTTGGCAACGGTCCAGATCCGTTGGCCAACGGATATTTTTGCAAAAATGGCCATTTTTTGGTTATTTTTTTTATTTATTAATTTACAATATTAACTATTCTTAAAATCTATAAATACCATCCCCTCTTCTTCATTTCTTCACTCAAAATTCTTATCTCAATCTCAATTTTCAAATTATCAATCTCTCTCTTCCCTTCAATTTGCAAGATTTCATATTCTAATTTTATAATTTTATTTGTCTCTCTTTTCCCGAATTTAATTTATCGCAATTTGTCATTCGGAATTTGAAGCTTGAAGTTCAAAATTGAAATACTTGCTTGACGTTTGTTCGTGGTAACATCGGATTTGCGTAATCAAGTGCTCAATTTATTGTCGAATTCGGTGCACTCCCTCCCACTCTTTCTCTTATTTAATATTTTAATTGCATATTTAATTTTAGCTTATACTTTCATTCTTACAATATGTTTAGTGCTGCTAAAAGAGCGTGTAGAAAAGTTACTGGTAGGGGTGGAAATAAAAAAAGAGGTAGTCCTGTAGCTTCCGGTAGTAATAGTAATGACCCAATAACACATGTTTCTGAATCATCGCCTAATGATAATGTAGAGATTGATTATGAACAATTACAAGAAGATTTTGGAATAGAAGATAATGAAATTGGAATAGAAGATGAGATACCACCTACACCTAGTAGTGGAAAGGTTGGTATTATTGGAGTTGGAGTTGCTAGTGCTACAAGGGGTAGTAGACCACCAGTGGCTCCGACTTATAATCATAAAAGAAGAAGTCTGGTATGGAAATTTTTTGAAATAATAGAAGGTACTAATAGAGTTAAGTGCAAACTTTGTAACGAAACTTTTAAACATTTGACCGGAGGAAATTTAGGGGGGACTGGGACACTTACTAGACATATGATGTCTAACCATCCCATAGAATGGGGCAATAATGGGGATGGAAGTCAAACAACTATTAACCCTAGTACTGGAGGTCTAGTAAAATATGATAAAATGAGGGATCGTGAGGAATTAGCAAAAATGATTGCTTTGGGATGTCTACCTTTTTCTTTTGCTTCATCGTATCTTATTATGTATATTCAAATGATTTACAATCCTTTATTTAAAGGTATCCCTAGAAGTACTTGTAGAGCAGATATCTTTAGACTTCATGGACAATATCAAACATACATACGTTATTTGTTAAGTCACCTTCCTTCTAGAGTATGTCTAACTTCTGATATTGGTCATGCTGTTAATGGAAATGATTATTTGACAATTACATGCCATTGGATAGATGATAATACTTGTATGAAAAAATGTATTATCGCTTTTAAATATGATGAAGATCAGAGTCATACTGTTACGTTTATAAGTAGTACAATTGTTGAAGTTGTTGAATTTTATAATCTAAACCAAAAAGATTTGTGTATGTCTTTTGATAATGCTTCAAATAATAATGCCGCAGTTTCAATTTTAAAATTGCATTTGCAACCACCACTTGATGATATTTTTCATGTTAGGTGTGCATGTCATATTTATAATTTAATTGTTAAAAGTGGCCTTGATTTATTTTCAGTTGAGATTACTCATGTTAGAAGAGCAGTTGATGTTATTCAGGGAAATAATAGACAATCTAGAATAAAAGAATTTAAGACTAAGTGTATCCAGTATAACCTTACACCTAGATTCATGCCAGACGAAATTGTTACTAGATGGAATTATACATATATATTTTTAAAATGTTGCTACAAATATAGATTTCTATAACTGAAGTTGCGAATGCACATTGTACTAATCCTAGGCGCATGTTAACAAGTGATACTTGGGAGGTCATTAATGATATTGTTAAATTTTTACATAAATTTTATACTGCTATTGTTGTGTTTTCGGACGTATATTACCCCACTGTTACCATGACTTTAGTACATATAGCTGAAATTTCTTTGCTACTATCTGAATTTAAGAAGAAAGAAAAATAGAAGGATGTTGTTGAAAAAATGCAAGAAAAATTCAAAAAATATTTCTTTCCAATTCCTCCGATTTACTTAATTGGTGCAGTTTTTAATCCTTCAATTAAAATGTCTGATTGTCACCAATTAATGAATGCTTTATATACTTATATGGAGATTAGAGAAACTGAAACACCAAATTTATATGATTCTATGAACAAGCTAAATGAATATTTACAACAACTGTATAATTATTATGCAAATGAATGTCTAGCAATGTTAATCCCGTTATGCAATGTAGCCAGTGGCAGATCTAGGAATTAAAGTTTCTGGGTGCTGAATTTTTTTTGTACATAAAATTAATGGGTGCTTTTATAAATTTTTATACGTTTTCTCAAATTTTCTATATAACTATACATACTCTGCTTCGAGGTTAATGGGTGCTCGAGCACCCAATTTTGTTAGTAGATCCGCCCCTGAATGTAGCAGTTCTGCAAATGTGGATGATGAAGGCCTTGATAGTTTTAATATTTTTTCTACATTTTCTAACACTCAAACCAGTAGTAGGAATATCAATGAGCTTCAATTCTACTTGCAGAAGCAAAAGGAGCCTCGCACAAAGGAATTTTCACCGTTTGGATGGTGGCATGAAAATGAAAAGCAATTTCCCGTTCTTTTCGCTATGGCTCGGGACGTCCTGAATGTGCCAATTTCCACTGTTGCGTCGGAGAGTGCATTTAGCCAAGCAAGACAATAACTTGGAGACACCGCCACTCATTGGGAAGCAATGCTTTGGAAGTTTTAGTATATTTCAGAGATTGGATTAGATCGGAACGAAGAAATCAAGGAAAGGAAGATGTTGATAGCCCAAAAGACAAGGAACTTGGAGATATATTAACCCATGGAAACCCATCCGAATTTAATTCCCCAGAAGAAGGTCAATTGGTTCATATTGATTATGATGAACTTGCTAGGGCGATGCAAAACATTTGAAATTACTACTTTACTAGTTTACTTGTTAGAAAAAATGTAAACATTTCATTTTCTACTTTTTCAATTTGAAATTAAGAAATAAAGTAGCACTTGCAATAAGTGCAATTTTTTCCCATCTTACTTGTATTGATTCAATTATTTCAAAGTACTAATATAACTTAATAGTTATACTACACATAATTCAAAAAAAAATGAAAATATACTAAACCCGGCCCGGCCCCCTCAACCCGTAACCCGTATGGTTCAATTTTAACCCGAACTAACCCAGCCCGCTACGAACCTGTCAGGTAGGACTGCGTTAATAGACTTTGTGGTCCGGCCTCGCATAGCGTGAGCTTAGTGCACCGAGCTATCCTTTAAACATGCGGAGTGTAACCTGTATTATGCATGAGTTGCAAAATTTTCGGTACTGTGATAATTAAGCTAATGCAAGAGCTAGGGGATTTTAACCTTGATGCCAAAATCATCTAATGAGTTCTTATTAGAGATCTATAATTTACATATGCTAGGAATGTAGGATGCATAAAATTGGATTTCATAACTGTGCTCAATGAAGCTTCTTTTGTGTTGGTATACACATTAGCTCTTCAATGTTTTTTTGTCAGATTTCTGAAAGCTACAAAGTTTGACATTGAGAAGGCAAAGTGCATGTGGACAAATATGCTTCAGTGGAGGAGAGATTTCGGAACTGACACTATAATCAAGGTACAAATGATCTAACTATTCTTCTTTATGTTACTTAGAATGTCATAACTCACATAATAACTTGAATATTCATGAAAAGCTAAAAGAGAAGGAGACAAGTCATTTGGCTTGAGCTAACATCTTGTTTGGATGATTGTTACATGCTGTATTGTATCGTATTGTTATTTCAAATACTATATTTATTTTGATTGTTACTTAAATTTTAGTGTATCATACCGTTAAATCTATCGTTATATAACGACGAAAAGTGCCACTTTATGGAATGACCGATTTGGTGTGATTGCATTGTTACCTTTTCTTTTCCTCTCATCTTATTATTAAATAATCTTATTTTATCTTTTATCTTGCCTTTGCTTGAATCTTACTTTTTCTTTATAATGTTGCAAATTTATTCTTCATACATGACTTCATGAAACGACGGCAAACTATACAATCTATCCAAATATTGTATACATCAAAACGATATAGTAGAATACAAAACTATATGATACATTATGAGACGATACATAAAAACTATCCAAACAAGCTGTAAGTGGAATTTTCAAAATCCGTTACTATTATATAGCTCTTTCAACACTATGAAACATCCATGAAGTTGGAGTGGTTTGAACTTGCTATCTGCACTTGTTAATGCTAAAACAACAATGCTAGTCACTTTACCTATAGCTTCTTGATCGTATACAATATTTTCCTCAGGATTATGACTTCCATGAAAGGGATAAAGTTCTGCAAAACTACCCTCAGGGTTATCATGGCACAGATAAGGAAGGAAGACCAGTTTATATCGAAAGATTGGGGCTAATCAATGTGGAAAAGCTATTAGAAGTGACTACTTTGGATCGATATGTTAAATATCATGTTCAAGAGTTTGAGAAGTATATTGCCTTCAGGTTTCCTGCTTGCTCAGTAGCTGCAAAAAGACATATAGATAGAAGTGTTACCATTTTGGATGTCGAAGGAGTGGTATATACCTATTCACTAAATTATTTTTCTTTTCTGGTGGGATTTTCAACAATGTGCTTCTTATAGTCCAGTTTCATAATTTGTTTTCTGTATTGTAGAGTATGAGGGAGACAAGAGGGGTTGCTCTGATGGTAAGCAACCCCCACTTCCAACCGAGAGGTTGTGAGTTCGAATCTCCCCAAGAGCAATGTGGGAAGTTCTTGGAGGTAAGGATGCCAGGGATCTATTTGGCAACAGCCTCTCTACCCAAGGGTAGGGGTAAGTTCTGCGTACACACTACCCTCCCCAGATCCTGGGATTATACTGGGTTGTTGTTGTTGTTGTATCGTAGAGTTTGAGGAATTTCTCAAAACCTGTACGAGAAGTCATGTACTGCCATATAAGAATGCTAACCTAATATCTAACCTTGAGAAACTAATTCTGCAGACACTTGGCGAAATGTTTGTCATAAATGCTGCACCTGGATTTAGGCTCATTTGGAATATACTCAAGCCTTTTCTTGACCCTGAAACTACTACCAAGATTCATGTATGGCATGCAATTTGACCAAGCTTTTCCATGATCCTTTTATATTAAGTTTTATCATCTGTTGGTAATCATTATTTTAAGCAGCTTCTGAATCATTAAGCCTATTATGAAGAATAAGATTTATCGATGCCTGTAATCTACTTCAGAATTGGTCTTAGATTGAGATGGAAGGATATGACTTATGAGTCAATGGGACATATTATATGTTTGCTGATCAAGAATTATAACTTTTCAAATTTCTAGGTTCTTGGCAACAATTATAAAGGCAAACTGCTCGAAATCATCGATAAACGGTAATTATCTCTAATTCTTTTTTTCTCTAACCTAGCTGTTATAGTGTTCCTTAGATGATTAACATAAAAACTATGTGATTCCCAGTGAGTTGCCAGATTTTCTAGGTGGCAGTTGTACGTGTGGGAATGATGGTGGTTGTTTAAGGTCAGATAAAGGGCCGTGGAGAAAACTCAAGATATCACTGGTGAATGTGGATTATTAGTAGCTTTACTTCGCACAAATTACCGTCTTAGTGTATTTTAATTGATTCTGATCTAAATGAAGATGAAGTGTGGAGAGGAATCAGAATGGTTAGAGAAGACAAAAGCAACACCGGATGTTACAAGGCAACTACTAGGAGAGAACCAGCCAGAGATGGTATATATGCTTCATTTGGTTAAAAGTTGTGTCTTTCTTTTACTATGAGGTTTTCTTTGTCTAGATTGGTCAAACTCTCAAGTGCTTGTTCCTAGTACAGGTAAGGTGTTGCGAGACATATGCTACTGAGCCAGGATTTGAATGTGACGGAGGTACGTCTAGCAACATTTCTTCATATTTATCTCACTGTCCAGTTTGTGAAGACGTAAACTGTACATGATGGTGATTCGAGTCCAAGGGTACTTACTGCTCAAGTTTATGAAATTTGGGAATGGTAGAGTTGTCTCTGATTTAACCATTGTTATTTGTAACCTTGTGGTTTGTTGTGAACACTATGATTCGCTCATCTCCACAACTCGACCACAACCCGTCAATAAAGTTCAACAGCCCAGACAATGTGATCTGCATTTGTAGAAATTTTAGCAAAATACAGGTCAAAGTGTAACACCATAAAAATATCTAGCGAGACCAAATGATATTTCTTTAGGAAAAGGTTCAAGCTTACTCCTTTACTATATGCAATATCTTAATTTTATCCTATATTATACTTTTGGGGTCATTCATAACCTTATAGTTAGCAAATTGTTCCGTATATGTCCTTGACTTTAAACAAGTTGTAGCATGAAATGACTGGATGTATCGTGTCAAAATAGATCATAAAAAGGGTTTAGATATACCCCGCTACTTCTGCTTACGGTTTAGAATTATCCTCCGTCATACTTCAGTTAGGGTCCACAATCGAATTTTATCAGGGTCAAATGAAAATACTAGACGATTTGCTAGCAGCAAGGTATGAATGACCCAATAGTATAACAGATGGAAGACTTAAGATACCTCGTACTGTGGAGCTATGTTGTAGGGACTCTCTAACATTGCAGCTGCACCCGTGTCGGATCCTCCAAAAATACACGACTTTTTTGGAGGATCCGATACACACCTGGAGACATTTTGAAGAATCCGAGCAACATAATTGTGGATTCCTTATTCTTATATGCAGTGTGGTTAAGAGGAATTGAATAGTTCACTGTAAACTGAAGCAGTGTCAAAGAAATGCATTACAATACCTTGTCATCTTCACTTGTCTCATTCTCGTTTTCTCTATTCTGCAACCCCACATTGCAATCAATGTCTTCTATCACAAGTATAGAGCGATTTGCTGAACCAATCAACAACCTTCTCAAATCCGAATTACATTGCACCTCTCTCAAATCCAAGTCATAAACATCAAACTTAAGGTAATTAGCCATCGCTGCAACTAAGCTCGACTTCCCTGTACCAGGTGGTCCATATAACAAGTACCCGCGTTTCCAAGCTTTGCCAACTCTCCTATAGTAATCTTTCCTATTCACAAACATGTCAAGATCCTCAATCAGCTCCTTCTTCATTTCTGGTTCCATAGCCATTGTATCAAATGTTGCAGGATGATTTAACACCACGGAACTCCAATAATCAGTCCCATTTAATCCACTGTATGTAACCGCACTGCTTTCTTCTCTTCCTTAATCTCTTTGGCCCTACTTAATATATATGGTAAATAAGATTTTAAAACCATCTCCTTTTTCTTCTTGTGAAAACTCAACTCAAAATATCGAAGCTCTGTCTTGGGATTAGAGCTCTTGTCACTCTGTTTAATTCCCATGGACTTCAAAATCCAGGTGAAATTCACATTTTCATAACAATCGGTTACTTCTTGGTACCTATGGATCCAAGATTTTAACTCAGTACGCTTAAATTTGAGTTACCTTAGTCAATAACTGACAACAAAAAGTAACTATTTGTAGCAGTAATTGAGCCATAAATTTATACAAGGGAATTTAAAATAAACTATAGAATGTCATATCTGAGATTTGGATCGGTGAGCTAAAATTTTTGTACCCCTTTTGCCACTTCACAAGACTTTTTACTTATATTAGGGATTCAACCGTTTATGTATAATCAAAAAATATATTTTTACCTATTAATTTGCATATTTTCACTGTATAGTTTTTCAATGATTCCCTCGGCTCAGCTACTCCATTGATTCTTCGCAAATCTAATATGATAACATGAAAATAGAGTAAATAATCTGTTGTAAGAGCTTTTAAAAGTTACAGATAACTCTGTTAGTATTATATCAATTGCTCATAATAAAAAAGAGAGAGTATAATTCAGCTAATCGTGTTATTGTACAAAACGCATATATAATAAGCACGATTAAACAATTGGTGTAAAATAGAATCACACCTTATATATAAGTTCTATCCTTAAAATTGATTGCACTCACTACCAGGGGCGGATTAAGGGGGCGGGATGAATCTCCTTTGCTGGAAAATTACATTATACATAACTCGTGGTCAACGGGTTCAAAACCTTGATGAGGTTACTTTCTCATTGGCTACAGTCTCTTTTAATTTTTAACCCTTTTCCTTTTTGAACCCCTTAGCGGAAATCATCCCCTGCTCACTGCTCAATACCAATTTGTTTCAGTTGTACGAACTTAGTATAAAACTATCAATTATAAATTATATATTTTAAAATTTTTTAACTATATGTAGTTCAAGTCGAGGTTTACCTATCGACAGTGACGGCGAGCTCTTCATCTTTGTCGGGCTTATTGACTTTGATCCTTTGAGTCCAAGGAGAAACCTTTGTACCCAAATAAACGTTGGCAGCGTCGAACATCTGGTTCGAAGTGAGACCTTCAGATTCTTCTATGACAACTATCAGCTGTGAGGAAAGGCGTTTCGATAGTTTCTGAAAGCGTGAAGAAAAGAAGTGCTGAAGTGTTTCAGGTACAAGATCGCTAGCTATTGATCTGAAGAGAATTGCTGAAGCAGTGAGAGAAGTTGCTGCCGTCAAAATTGCTTTAGAAGATGGCATGGATTCGAACAACTCCATTTTTGTTTTAACTTTGTTTTCTGCTAAGGTCTTCTGATGATGTTGGAGAACGGCGAGTTTGGGGAAGGGGATGGAGTTGAAGTGTTTTACATAGGATTATGTCTTGGCGGGCAAGAAAACTGTCAGACATTCGTGGAGGAAATTCGAAGATATCCAGAAAACTCTTCGGCGGTGTGCAGTGAAATTTGAGGCCCAAGAATGAAAGGTGCTACCCTAAAAAAGGTGACGTGTACAAATAACCACACTAACCGCTCATGTTTTTATTTTAAAGTCAATATTTTAAATATTTTTAATTTTTAGTCGTCGGTTTAATAAATTTTAACTGTTCGAACAAAAATACCTTTCTGCTCATTCCTTAAATTCAGGATCTCAGAACAACATATCCTTAACTTTTGAACTTGGAACTCTAAGTTCAAGACTTCAGGACTATGTCTTTAACTTTTGACTCTAAGTTTAGGACTTTAACACTACACTTCATTAACTTTTGAACTTGAAACTCTAACTTGAGGACTTGAAGGCCAAGCATCCTTAACTTTTGAACTTGGAACTCAAACTTTAAGACCAAGCATCCTTAACTTTTGAACTTGTAAGTCAAAGTTAAGGACCTATTGTCCTTAACTTTTGAACTTGTAACTGTAAGTTAAGGACTTTAGGACTGCTTGTCCTTAAATTTTGAATGTGTAACTGTAAGCTAAGGACTTCAAGGCTATATGTCCTTAATGTTGAACTTGCAACTCAAACTTCAAGACCAAGCGTCCTTAACTTTTGAACTTGTAAGTCAAAGTTAAGGACCTATTGTCCTTAACTTTTAAACTTGTAACTGTAAATTAAGGACTGTTTGTCTTTAGCTTTTGAACATTTAACTGTAAGTTAAGGACTGTCTGTCCTTAACTTTTGAAAAATTAACTGTAAGTTAATAACTGTCTGTCCTTAACTTTTGAATTTTGAAACTCAAACTTCATGAAACTAAACGCAATGATACTATACGAAAGAGGAATTTGAAAAGCTTTGAAACTTTTTGCGCAATAAAAGAGACGCTGGTGTTTATTAAAATGAAGGTCATACTTACTTAAGATGACAAGATCAGATAATTAATCTCACACTAGCATGAGAAGTGCCATGACTAAATGGTCAAGTTTCTTAACCTTGTTTTAAGTAGTTTTTACCAGCTTTAATTTCACTGTTTCATTGGCATCCTTAAAGGTTGGTTTCTACCAATCAAATTGTCCAAGTGCAGAAGCCATTGAAAGAAAAGCAGTGAATAAAGCTGTGTCTCGCAACCCGGACTTGGCGCTGGCATTATCAGGATGCATTTTCATCCTCAGCATTCACTTCCAAAGTTCAGAGAAAAGCAAACCCTACAGTCGCACTAATTGAGCTCTTACTTTTCAATTCAAGTTTACTTCATCCAGTTCAAGTTCAGTTCGTCCGATTCAAGTTTAGTTCGTCCCTACTCAGTTTAATTTCGAATCAACTTATATTGATTTGGGGTAAGTCAAATCTCTATTTCAGATACTATATATAAACATAAGTTTTGTATCTAATGCTATTGGAAGGAGTGGAGTAAAGTAATGAATTTCTCGAGCAATTATTTACTTGTTGAAGTTATTTTTTAGTAAGTAACTTTGGATTTAAGTGTTGAAATTGGTGGCAAGCAGAGGCATATCAACTTGATGTCATGGGTTCCTTCTGTCCAGTGATATGGATATGCTTGTGTGTATGCTAGTTTTAACAGAAGTTACAGTTGGAGAGATAACCTTTGTTGTCCATGTTCCGAATCCAGTAGAGATTTTTGTTCGACCTCCTCTACCAGTTGGCAAAGATGGAGGACAGTGGTATGACTGCAGGGAGTTGACAGAGGAGGAATCAGAGACCTAAATGATTTTTCCGATTGTTACTACTCCAGTTTGAGTTTAATTTCTGTATATTGATTGGTTAGCTAAATGATAATTACATTTAATTGTCCATAGAAAATTGGAGTGTAATCTGTAAAATAAAGCACGTTAGCTGTGGCAAGAGGTTATAAAACAGTGGTTAAATTGAAGGGTATATGGGGGAGTAATACTTATGGGAGTTTTCTCTATGTGCTAAATATGTTTAATCTCAATTATCTTTTGGCTTTTCTCTTGCGACTCTTCATTTAAGTTGTAGTGCTGACTGCTGCCCATTGAAGTTGATTTAAAATTTATTGAATCTGTTGGACATTCTAAAATGTCGAAGAATCTTGGACACCGAACGACAAAAATCCGAGAAATCCGAAAAAATCGAGAAATTCGAAAAACTCGAGAAAATCGAAAGCTGAAAAACCTGATTGTTATTGGTTTGGTTTGGTTTATAAATATAAAATCTGACACCTTTAATTTGGTTTGGTAAAAGGAAAAGCTGAATCAATCCGGCCTATGTACACCCCTAGTGGCTACTATTGCTAAGCATTAAAAATGCTGGATAAAAAGTAAATACCTCTTTAAAAAGGGGCTACCTCACACAGTTTTTACCCGTAAAAATAGCAGGGGCTAGTCAGTGTTTGGATGACAGTTTTTCATAAAGCGCCATCTTTTAGATCTAATTAGCCATTTATAGATACATTTTGTTTTATTATGTGTTATAGATACCTTTTATGTTTTTATACAATGTGTTTTATGTGCTTAAGCTGTTTATTCATTAATACAATAGAAAATAGGCGTTGAAAAGGAAATTCCAACTAAGTTTGATATGTATTTAACTGTATTCAAGCGGCATTAACGTGAATACAGTAACATATTTGCGCAAAATCTGAAAGGTTAAACTAGTTAAAAATGGAAGGAAATCAAATCACATGATATTCTCCCAATTTAACTCAACGAACAAAAACTAGTACCTATTAATCTGTATTATGCTCGAAGATATCAACTCAAAAATGTGAATACAATGAAAAACCATATCACCATCTGTTCGAACTTCTTCCATCCGCTTTTCCTTTTTCTCGATTGATATAAATTATATACAAAATAAGGTATAGTTACTTTATACATTTGGCAAGTTTAACAGTGTTGCGTCATTCGAGTGAAACGATGAGGGAAATTACATCGATTTTTTAATTAAGAGAATACCAATAAAGGAGTATGCCTCCTTTAATGATCTAGTTGCTTCAATTTCTAATCAACTGGTATAGATTTGAGTTCAAAGTCCATTAAAATTCAATACAAAGTAGAAGAAAATTGCACCCCAATGAAAATACGCAATGATACGGGACAAAGAGTGTATGTAGATTTGAAAAAAAAGAACATAGAATTTGGGATGTATCCTTTGTGCATAACAACTATCTAAAAAGAACTTATATCTGGAGGTAGTTTAAATCAAGGCGACACTCTGCAAATAGACGAAGCAGTTCAAAGGTACGATTTCGATACAGATGATACACTAGCTCTAAATTTTGTCAATTCAGGAGAAGTGATTGAAGTGATTGGACTCCACAAGGATTTGATAATTTCAAAAACTAATCAAAGGGAGGTTATGGCTGGACAAGCGTATAAAGATAAGGCTACATTGAAAGATGTGATGGAGAATTATGCTATATCTCAAAGGTTTTAATTCCGGGTTGATAGGTCTAGTGCTATCAGGTTTGCATGTATTTAATTTTTTTCGTATTTTCTATTATTGGTTCGAGTTGTAAGTTTAATGTTGTTGTATTTATGCGTATTTGTGCATTTCCTCTTGATGATCATAGATGTAGTAAACATGTATTTGTTTAGGGTCCTTAAATACATGTATTCATATGTATTTTACTGGTATAGATACACAACAGTGGCTCTAATTATTTTCTTATTTTGTCTACTGTGGTTTGAAGTGTATGCATATATCCACAATTGTATTCAGTTGTATTTATTGTATTTAAATGCATATAACTATAATTGAATTCAGTAGTATAAAAATTTATATAAATAGATGTCAGGATGTATCTATGTCAGATTGTATTCGTGTGCATATGAGTGATTTGTTTTGTATACACTTATGCTAATCATATGTACAGTGATTAATTTTTTGTAGCTATGCATTATTATGTACTTCAGAAGATTGTGAATGGAGGTATAAAGCTTCAAGCATTAACAAATAAGAACTATTCAAAGTGAGAAAATTCAATGATAACCATACATGTCCGCTGAAGGACAAGGTGTATGAGCAGCGGCATGCTAGTAGCAGCCTTATAGGTGGTATGATAAGACCTAAGCTTACTAATAATACGAGGAAATACACCCCAATGGATATTGTTGATGATATGAAATCAAATTTAGGTATAGATGTTAGCTATATGTTGGCGTGGAGGGCTAAAGAAAAGGCAATGAATTTTTTGAGAGGTGAACCGGCTGATTCATACAAAAAACTACCAGGATACTTATATACAATGGATATGACATATCCAAGTTCCCATATCAGAATGGTAAAATCGCTAGTAAATGAATTCACGTATGTGTATATATCCTTATATGCCTTTATAAAGGGGTTTGATCATTGTAGACCCATTGTTGTTGTGGATGGAAGTCACCTAAAATCTTACTACACCGAGACATTCGTTTCGACAAGCACTTTGGATGGTGCAGGTAAGTATCTGAATTATAATACAATCTGTTAATATTTTAAATATTGAAATACATGTTTTAAAAGTTATTATATTCAATTATATTTACAGGTTGCCACTAGCATATGGTGTTATTGATTCAGAGAACGATGCTGCTTGGATGTGATTCTTTGAGCAATTCAAGATAGCGTACAGTGACAGGGAAAACATGTGCAATGTTTCAAATAGAAATGAGAGTATCATCAAAATCTGTATCGAGCGTGTATCCAGATGTACCATATTTTGCTTGTATATGGCATCTATGGAACAACGTATATAAGAAATTCAAAAGGAGCCATGCCAAGTTGAGCGAGATATACTTCTCTATGGCAAAAGCATACACACAAGCTGAATTTGACATTCTGATGGAGAAGGTAGATATTAGGGTAAAATAATACTTAGAGTTAGCTAGTTACGAAAAGTGTGCTAGGTTGTATGCACTTGTTAACAGGGAATGGACAATGACGTAAAATATAGTTGAGTCAATCAATGTCGCTCTAGTTTCAGCCAATATACAACTTCCTCGAAGAAGTTAGGAAGATGTTTGGACGTTGGAATTGTAGTAACCGCAAAAATGCTACACAGACATACACGACGCTTGGAAAAAAATACCAGGAGATGCTTATTTTGAGTGATCCAATGTCTACACGTATGATTGTAAGTTATATTTTATGGTTATTGTAGTATATAGCTTAATTGTTTTATGAATTAATGGCATGAATACAACTGAATATAATAATTTTTAAATACAACTACCATTAACACATATGAAGACAACTAAATTCAAACACATACAAGACATATTATTCTGAAGATCTGATATGAATACAACTGAATATAACTAAAAATATGCTTCAAAAACTATTCGAATAGATCAGAATACAACTAACAAAGCTGTATTATATGTAATTGTAATATGTATTGTCATGACGTATCCTTCTAATATTTTTGTTAGCCTCCTGCCTAAAGTACAACAGACTTTTGATAAGTTCTTCACTAATTACAATTGATATTCTACTGGTCTAAATATATGATGTATTCATCTATATGCAAATATTTCAGCTGTATGTAACTTACTAATTCAACATTATACATATGGTAATTCATTTTTTCAAAACTTATATTTTTATTTTTAAATATATGTGGTACCATCAACTGAATATTACATACGGTTAACGATGGTGGGAGAAATTACACAGTCTGCCTGTTAGAGAGAAAATATGTTTGTGGGAGGTTCCAAGTTGATGAATTTCCATCCCCACATGGTTGGATTATATTGAAGAGCAAGTTTCTAATGCTAGAAGAATATTGCTCTAACTATTACAAACCAAATACAATTGTAATGATATACGATGTGCCAGTATACCCGCTACCGGACTGAAATGACTGAATATACCAGAACATATTGCAGAGGAGATTGTACTACCACCTAAATGGAAAAGGCCTCCTGGAAGGCCAAAGAAGAAGCGCGATAAAACTTTAAGTGAATTGCTGCAGCTGAAACTCATCATTCATGTAACATATGTGGGCAGGGATGACATAACAAGCAAACGTGTAGAAATGCTCCACATAATACATTAACACTCTGACATGTATTGGTGCTTTAACAATTTGTCAATACTTATGATGGAGTTGTCAAGTAATAAATTCTTATGTTAAGTAATATATTCTGAAATGACTTTCACGTATACATTCTGAATACATATAGTTGCCTTAATGTGTTGGATACAATCAAATATAACCTTGTCCACATATACTTTGACAGTTTATTATAGACAGTGCATGAGTTATATATATATATATATATATATATATATATATATATATATATATATATAACTAGTCAGAATTCACCGGAATATATCTATGTACTGAGCTGTAATATAACAATTTCATTAAGTCTTAATTTATATTCTCTAACTAGAAAATAATATGCTTAATACATCTAAATTTATATTCTTTTTCAAATATTAACTGAATTTGAAATATACATATTAAATTCAATATAGCTAAATATATAGAAATATAGCTGAATACAGAGGAATACAAATGAACTATACAGTTGAGTAGAACTAAGTATAGATGAATACTAAAAAAATACAACTGAATACAGTTGAAGTATTTTTATGAATAGTACAATTGAGTATAACTAAATGTAGATGAATACAATAAAATACAACTGAATACAGCTGAATAATACACTTGAATACAACTAACTACTGTTGAATAAAATAGTTGAATACAACTTACTACAGCTGAATACAACTGAATACGTTTAACCTGTTTAATACATCTGAATTTGTATTCTTTAATATATACTAACTGAACTTGAAAGATACATATAATTGAATGTTGCTGAATACAGCTGAATAATACAATTAAATACAACAGAATACACCTGAATTCAGAAAAATATATCTGAATTCTTTAATATAACCTACCATCAGAATATATAAAGTTTCTGACTTTGATATTAACATGTTCAATACCTAAAACATGTTCAAGCAAAGTTACTTGGTATTAATACATACTTGAATCCTGTAAGATAAATATGAATACAAACTGAAGAAGAAGCATGAATACTTATGAACAAACCAGTGAAACAGCGATTGAAAAGTTGCAATTGTCATACACGAACATTATTGATAAAGTGATAAGTTTTTCAAACTAAATAACATCTTCACCAAAAAACTACTCAAAACAATATTCTTCTTCAAACTTCATTCCAAAACTACATTAACCTAAAGCTACTCTAACACTACCTGCATCTTTGAATCTGACTCCGTGATTTGCCTAGTAATCTTTGAAGGTGCTTCATTCTCGCTTATAGAATCAGTGTCTATCTTCCGCATAGCATAGTTCCAGATTAGAGAACCATATCTTTGACGGAGTAGATTAGAATCAAATGTTATTTGTGGAGTCTCGCCAAGAGTGCTCAGAAATTCTGCGTATGCTGCAACATGCACCCCACAATCCCTAAAAATAATTGATTGCAACAATTAAAAATAATTCATACAATTAGATTTGTATATAACATACAAGAATGATGATTGAATACTCACATGCTCCTAGCTTTCTGTTGAGGCAGATCTGCTATGAAAAAAACTTCAAAGGGATCATTATGTGACTTGTCAGTGTATGCTAAGTAAGTAGACCAATTTATGCCTTGACTATCTCTTGTAAAAGCCACTGATTGATAGATACAGAGGTACAAGCTTTGCCAGCTTATCAATCTCATAAACTAGATAGGTATCATGACCTGCAGATCTGTACAAGTCATACACTTTGATACATCTCTCCTTGAATGAGATAACAGCCAATACCCAGTGTAGTTTGTCCTTCAAATTGACTGGTATCAAGACATTATCCACAGCATGCCAAGGTATATTAGCTAGCAATTTCTAGCCCCTTATATACTCACATACCGCATCCTTTTCTTTGGCTACATTAGCATTACTATCCGTATCAGCATACCTGTCAAAGATTTCAGCGATTCTTGTCTTGAATATATAACCAACAGTTGTATACTTGAAGTTGCTTGTTTGATTGTACTTTCCCTTCTTTCTCAAATAGTAGAATATAATGTCAATATATTATATAATTTAAGTACGTGGTGTGAGTATATTTAATCAAACTATTAAAGAATATAGCTGAATATAGAGAAATACATATGAATAATATAGTTGAATACAACTAACTATAGGTGAATAAAACAGTTGATTACAACTGACTACAGCTGAATACAGCTGAATAAAATAGTTACTTACAAGTGACTACATATGATTAAAACAATTGAATACAACTGAATAATATTGAATAATTCAACGGTCACGACCCGGATTTCCCACCATCGAGAGTCGTGATGACGCATACTAACGGAGCTAGGCCAGCCAAACTTTAAACATTCTCCGATAAATCTCAACAATATAAATATGCGAAAAAAATAATTAAATAAAAGCGGAAGACTTTAAGTTTAATAAAAATAAAATCATAATGCGGAAGTTTAAAACATATCTCTACCCAAAATCTGGTGTCACTAGCTCACTGACTACTAAAGAGTGCTACAAACAAGTCAGAATGGAAATACAAAACATTTGTCTCGGTACAAAGACAACAAACTAAACATAGAAAAGGACTCCGGCCTGCGAACGCCAACTAGGCTACATCGAAGTCCCTGAACTGAAGTAATCTCCCAATCGAATAGGCTACTGCTGTGGTCCAAAAGGTGCTCTGGTACCGTAATCTGTGCAAAAAGCATAGAAGTGTAGCATCAGCACAACCGACTCCATGTGCTGGTAAGTGCCTGGTATAACCCCAGCGAAGTAGTGACGAGGCTAGACAGGACCTACCAAAGTGTATATATATATATATATATATATATATATATATATATATATATATATATATATATATATATATATATATATATATATATATATATATATATATATATATATATATAAAACAGAAATAACAATAATAAATACCAACAAAAGGGGGAAAGGGACATGCTCGGGGAGGTACAGTAAAGAACAAATCAACGGATATAACAACGTAATCATATCATTACTATGACTCGTGTATATGTATATGTGGACGGCGCGCCACACGATCCTATTTATCAGTGCATAGGTGGTCGGTGTGCCACATGATCCCAATTCATATTTCATAGGTGGACGGCGTGCCACACGATCCCATATTACAATTCATAAGTGGACGGAGTGCCACACGATCCCATATTATAATTCATAAGTGGACGATGTGCCACACGATCCCATGTTATAATTCGTAAGTGGACGGCGTACCACACGATCCCATATTATAATGAATAGCACAAATAATCTCTCCAAAGGAGGTCCCATTAGGGAAGTTCAACAACATAATAACTAAATCCGACAAGGGTAGAACTAACAGCCCAAATATCCCGGCAAGGGAATCATTTCATCACATTCTCTTTTAGCTCATTTACTTTTTATCTAACACTTTACATGGAATTTATCAAATTAACATGACAGTTGTGCCATATCTTTCGAATTAAAAGCATTTACGACTCATAGTCATGCTAGACGCCCGTGTATAGATACTCGTTACCATGCCTATACACCGTACTTGATCATTTAGCAAATAGCAATCAAAACACTCTAATCCTATTCCCTCAAGCCAAAGTTAGATCAAATACTTACCTCGGTCTAAAAATAGCAATCAAGTCTCTAACACCGCCTTTCCTCTAGAATCCAACTCCGAAACAATGATATCTAGGCACAGTTTAGTTCAAGATTATCAATAATGGCTCAAAGACACAATTCCATGGCCTAGAAATGAATTTCTATCATTCTTCCAAAAATACGAAAAATTCGACCCCGGGCCCACATGGTCCAAACTCGAGGCTCGGACAAAACTCAATCACCCATAGCCCCACAAGTTCAAATATGCAAATTTTTCAAGACTAGACCTCAAATTGAGGTTGAATCGACCAAAATCCCAAAAGCCTAAGTCCTACTCATTTTCCCCATTTTCTAACTTGAATTCATGGATGAAGAAAGAATGAGGGAATGATGTTAGGATTACTTACCTAAGGAGTTATGGAGGAAGGAGAGCCTGGTTTTCGTCTATGGAGGGTGAAGTAGAATAGCCCGTGTGAGAAAAAGTGATAAAATCCCATGTTTGAAGTTTTGTTTTTAATTAATTCACTGAAGGAAAAATGGACTACGCGTTCTCGACATGCAGGTTGCGTTCGCAAAGGGAACTGGATGGGAAGCATCGTGTTCGCGATGGCTTAATGCGAACGCGTAAAAGGGTAGGTGGGGGTGGGTCCAGCATTGGCCTATGCGTTCACGATTGGACACAAGCGAATGCGAAGAGGAACGGGTTAGAACTACGGGAACGCGACCAGAACAATGAGAATGCGGAAGGGGAAAAAGGCAAGGATATGCGAACGCGACTGGGGAACGCAAAGACGAAGGGTAAAAGTTCGTGTGCAACACTTTGAAATTTCTGATGTGTTTCAATCTCCAAAATCATCCCGAACCACCCTCGAAATCACTCCCAAGCCCTCGGGGCCCCCAACCAAACACACACACTAATTCAAATACATCCTACGAACTTAGTCGAGCGATCAAATTGCCAAAATAACATCAAAATCAAAGAATTAAACCCCAAAATCATCATTTTTCATTTCAAAGTTCCTCAACTCTAGCTTTAGATATTTAGGTCTGAAACACGTCAAACAACGTCCACCTTCGACCAAATTTCACAGAAAGCGCTTAATGCATATTTAAGACCTGTACCGGGCTTCAGAACCAAAATACGATCCCGATACCTATATTTCCTAACTCATTTTCATTTCAATTTTACATATCATTTTCAGATAAACAATTTCTTTCAAAAATTTTATACTCGGGCTAGGGACCTCAGATTTCGATTCCGGGAATACGCCCGTGTCCCATTTTTTTTAAATAGACATCCTGGGACGTTACATCATGGGTCCAGGTTTGTTTACCCAAAATATTGACCAAAGTCAACTATATCAATATTAATATCAAAATTCTCAAATTTTTCACAGAATTCATGAATCTTAACATAAAATTTTTTCGGCTTTGCGCCTGAACAGCGCATGCAAATTGAAGACACTAAAATCGAGGTTTTCAAGGCCTTCGAAGTGCAGAAAAAGGAAGAATACAGTGATGACCCTTTGGGTCGTGACATCCTCCACCTCTAAAACAATTGTTCATCCTCGAATAGATAAAAGAAATAAGTACTTGAGTCGGGAAATAGATGAGGATAACGGCTCCGCATATCAGACTCGGACTCCCAGGTCGATGCCTTAAGATGCTGACCTCTCCACTGAACACGCACTGAAGGAAACTCTTCGATCTCAACTGTCGAACCTTCCAGTTTAAGATAGCCACCGGCTCCTCCTCATATGACATATCCTTGTCAATTAGACAGTGCTGAAATCTAATACTTGGGATGGATCGTCGTGATACCTCCGCAGCATGGATACATAAAAAACTGGATGCACGGCGGACAAGCTAGGTAGCAAGGCAAGTCTATAAGCCACCTCTCCCACTCGCTCAAGAATTTCAAATGGGCCAATGAACATAGGGCTAAGATTGCCCTTCTTCCCGAATCTCTTCACGCCCTTCATAGGCGATACACGGAGCAATACTCGCTCGCCAACCGTGAAAGCAACATCTCTGACCTTGCAGTCTGCATAGCTCTTCTGCCTGGACTGAGCTGACCGAAGTCTATCCTATATGTTCTTAACCTTATCCAAGGCCTCCTGAACTAGATCTGTACCCAATAATCGAGCCTCTCCCGGATTAAGCCATCCGACTGGGGACCGACACTGCCTACCATACAATGCCTCATACGGAGCCATCTGAATGCTGGACTGGTAGCTGTTATTGTAGGCAAACTCTACTAACGGCAAGAACTGGTCCCACGAGCCTCCAAAATCAATAACACATGCTCGGAGCATATCCTCAAGAATCTGAATAGTCCTCTCGGATTGACCGTCCGTCTAGGGATGAAATGTTGTACTCAACTGAAACTGGGTGCCCAACTCCTGCTATACTGATCTCTAGAAATGAGAGGTAAACTGGGGGGCCCGGTCCGAAATGATAGATATAGGCAACCCCATTAAGGAAAACGATCTCCCTTCTATAAATCCCAGCTAATCTCTCAGATGAATAGGTGGTGGCAATTGGTATTTTGCTATTTATTTTTATCTTTGGAAGTGTGAGTGAATTTTAGTTTTAATTTGTCTTATTTAATTAGAAAAATTAATTTTTAGCTACTTTATGTGATCTAACCCATAAGATTTGAGCCCAACAAGACCTAGCCCGGTCCAAACCCCACACACCTTCTCTTCCTTAAACAAGACCAAAAACCCTAGATGAGGGCTCTCCTCCTTCTTCTTGAAAAAAAACCCTAGCTGCCCAAGACCTCTCCTCTACACATCACCCTACACTGCCGCCGAACCTACCTAGGCTGCCTCCGTCCTTCTTCGTTTTCAACAGCCACTGGACCAGCTCCCACCAAAAACCAGGCGACCCCAAACGCTGCTTCTTATTCAACCATCATACCCATGGCTTCTTCATCTTCTCCATGAGACAAGGCAACACAAAACCCTAATAAACCGTACACAGCCGCCAGAAAAAGAACAACGTCCTCCCTCCCTTGCCGCTGAACACACCAAAAAACGCACAATGCGCCATTGATGCTTCTTCATTCTCAGCCGCATCCATAAACGACCCCTCCTCCATCGCGACTGCATCTTCCTCGTCTCAACACCACCAGATAACGACCAGCAACACCCAGCATTGCATCACACAAAACTACCCCCGATTCCTCTCTGACTTCCACCAACAAAAACCCACCAGACTTCCTCCTTCTCAACCACCTGGCTTCATCTCCCTCTCGATTGGAATGCACTCGCACCATTCGTTTTCTTTACCATAGTTTACTGGAACACGCACGCACACATGAAAAAAATAGAAACAGTGTGAGGTAAATCGAAATGGAGTAAATGAGGAGTTTGGGTTCAACTTGAAGTCTCTCGGCGCCGATTCGAGTTTTTGTCCGTTCACGTTCTGGTCGTAGCATTCGAGTTCATTTTGCTCTTGTAATTGCTGAAAATTCTCATTTTAGGGATGTCTCTCTTTCTCGATTTCAAATCTTCGGTACTTCCCTTTTTTTGATAATGAAATCTAAGAACGGTACTAAGCACATAATTGAGTAATATGTTTCCTTTAATTAATTTATTTTGTTAATATCATTGTACTTCATGTGTGACTTGGATGTTATCAATTGAACGTATTCAGTGGCATTCTGTGATTTGCATTTGTTTGAGATGACGAAGAATATGCTAAGGGACATGGGTTAAACAGAAATCAAAGTATTTGAGTTTAAATGTTTTGTTTAGTTATTTCTTTTATCCCTTGTAACATGTTTAGGCCGGAAACACTCGGGTAGGCAAACCTTAAGATTTTGTTAGTTTCGATCCGAGAGGTCGTTACCTTAGTTAAATTTATCCAGTGAATACCCCGAAGGACTTGTGTATATTTTATTCCGGGGAATGCCCCAATGTACTTGTATTTGGAGGCCGTTGCAACATCAATGGAGGCGTAGTATAGGCTATCCAGACTAATTTTATTTTGTTTTATTTTCTTATATTAAGCGGGGACGACCTCGAGCTTCATGTGTGTTTGCTTTGCTTTCCTGTGATTTTACCTCAATTTGAATGTTCTAAAAACCAACTAAATCTAGTACGCAACCCTGACCTTCACGAGACTTGGGGAGTGCCTAACACCTTCTCCACGAGTCGAATGAACCCCCTTACCTGAATCTTTGGTGCGGACTTGCTTTTAGACTCTAAAATGTTTTTAAAAGGAAAAATAAATAGTTTTTTTAAAAAATGGTGACCTGGCACACCGAATCGAAGTCAGATGGCGACTCTAAGTTGTTTTCCTTTTGAAATTTTTTTGTCACTTTTCAATTGAAAAACCCTTTTCAAGCTTTTACTAAAATCTATTTATTTATTTAATAGGGTTTAGTGAGAGTTTGGTTTAAAAAAGAGGTGTGATACTCGATGCTTCTCAACTCAAGCCTCAAGTATAGCTTTACCCCTCGATTCCACCACAAAGCTTGGGAATTGCGAACACGAGCTCGCATTTGCGAACCCAGGTCCAGATGAGAGGTTTCGCATTCGCGACATTTTTTATCGCATTTGAGAACATAGAAGAAAAGGAACCCTTCTCATTTGCAAAGTAATATCTCGCATTTGCGAGACTGAGTGGACCTGGGCCATTTTCGTAATTGCGATAGGCCGATAACTTTTGCGACATCGCTTTTGCGAAGCCTACAGGTCATAAATGCGTCAACTGTGATTCAACCTCCAAAATGCTCTCGTGGCCTATCCAAAACTCTCCCGATCCCTCAGGGCTCAAAACCAAATATGCACGCAACCTCAAAAATATCCTACGGACTTTCTCGACTATCAAATCGCCAAAATAACATCATACATGTCTAATTAAGCCTCAAAACTCATAATTTCTTTCAAATCTTCATAAAACGTCAAATTTCCATTTTAAGTCTGAAACAAATCAAACGGCGTCCGTTTTCAATCAAATTTTACTAATAGCGCTTAAATCATATATAAGACATGTATCGGGTGTCGAAACTAAAATACGGGCCTGATATCAACACGTTCTGATCAATTTTCATTTTAATTTTTTTAACAGTTTCACAAAACAACTTCTTTTAAAAATTTATTTATCAGACTCGGGACCTTGGATTTCAATTCCGGGCATACGCTCGAGTACCATATTTTTATACGGACCCTCCGGGACCATCGAATCGTGGGTCTGAGTCTGGTTACCTACAATATTGACCAAAGTCAAATTTACTCATATCAAAACCAAAATTCAGTATTTTTCAGAAAATTCACATTTAAGCTTTGCTCGAGCTGCTCACGTAAATTGAGGCAACTAAAAATGAGGTTTTCAAGGCCTCGGAAATACATAATGCATAAGAAAACATCACAATTAGAGATTTCACTCAAGTTATCACGTGATCATCCAGCAAGCAACTCTCAAGTGCTTCAAGAACATAGAACAAAACAATTATGGACCAATTCCCACATCAAGTTATTGTATGTCCTTAAACGAGTTGTAATTTTGTTAATGTTCTTACTTGTAACTCTTATTTAGCTCACTAAGAAGCAGTCTGTAGGAAACCCTTTGTATATCTTAAATCTATGAGTTTAATTCTTCGGTAGAGTTAGTCGAGTAGTGAAGTCTTTATAAGAGAGGTATTACAAAGTGGCTTGAAGTACGTATTTTACAAGTTAGTGAGGGATTAAGAGGTTAATTCCTAGGTTGCATAGGTTGTAATCTTAAAGTTGCTCAGTAGTGAAGCTGAAATTATGGACCCAAACAAAATTAAAAAGAAAAAAGAAAAAGAAGAAGTAGAAGCAACAGATCAATAATTAACTAATTTATCGTACAACTTGGCTAAACAAGAAGCAATTAGTGGAGGTAGCTGGCTAAATAGGGATATATATAGTCAACGGAAAAGGGCCAAATACGCCACTAGATAGGTCAAAATGTAGGCAACCAAATACGTCAAATACCCTAGGCAACCCACACAGAATCCAGTCTTCCTAGAAAGTTTTAGGTTATTGACTTTGCGTGGTCTTAGCCAAATCTTGCATGTCTAGCCACTTGTGGCCACATCGGTCATTCTTGCAAAATGGGATCATTTTTGCAAAAAGTGGTTCAATAACCCGTGTCTTAGGATCTTGAGTCCAAAACTAGGTGTCATATTACTTTAAGATCCGTCCTTTTTTTTTGAGTTTTCATCTTTTTCCACTTCAGGCCAAATTGATCGTTTTTGTGAAATGGGTCGTTTTTGCAAAATTAATTTTTTGGGCCATGATTATTGGGAGTTTGGATCCATATAAGCCATAGGGAGGTATGCCCATTTCTTTGAGGTAATCTTTGTTGATTTTGCATTAATAGCCACTCTTGGCCATGTAGGTTCATTTTCAAAAATAGCCCAATCGTATCTTGCATGTGTCTAGTAGGAGGTATCGTGTGTCACCTGTGTCTGCAGTCACTAACTCTATTTGATCATATTTTTCCCATTCAGGTATGGAGCAATTTGCTAGAGTTTGAGCTCGACAACCCAGGACCACGACATTTAGGAGTTGCTTATAGATAATTTTTATTTTTTGTTTTAGTCTATTTTAGGTTGTCTTTTAATTATTAGTCTTGTACAATAGGATCGAGTCTGTCAGTCTAGCTAAGATTTTCGAGTCTTTTTTACAGTACTTTCCATTTGTATTTGAAAAACCAAAACAAATAATAGAAATGAGAAATCCAAAAAGATTTCTGTTTTTAGTTTATTTGTCCATTACTTTTCAAGAACTACTCTTGATTTGATTCATAGGGACATGATACGTAGCCAACGTATTTAGGGTTCGATCGAATAATTGAAAAAAAAAATAGAAGAAAAAGAAAAGAAGAAAAAAGAGATGGAAATTGTGGACATGAGAAATGAGAGGAAAGAAAAGAGGGGGAATGAAATGAAAACCAAGCAGGGATAGAAAAGAAAGAAAAATAAAAAAGAAGGTTGAAGTGAACAAAATTAGAGTGATGCCAAATGACCTTGTGACCCTTGAAGCCATTCTAGAACCTTTTATTTTTGCTAGGGGCATTGCACGCAATGTGATATTTCAATCTGATAAATGTTCTAACGCTAACCTGTTGGCTTTGTTTTGCTCCTCTTTGTTACTTTCATTACTCCAGAGTGTGGTTAGTTATGGCGCTTTGGTGATTTGTCCATCCAATACAAGTTCAAAAAGCACATGGCTAGCAAAGCTTTGGATACAAGAGTTGTCGACCCCTCGAGGGAGATTGTGAGGTCGGAATCTGAATTGAAGGAGGAGGTCCAAAGGTTGAAACAGCAGATGGTAGAAATGTATCAGTCTTGGATCAAGGGGCATACTCCACCTTCATTCCTCAATAACTACACTGAAAACCCTGCAACTATCCCTCTATTCACACAATCCCAGATGCCCAATACCGTTGATCTATCACCACAACTCACACCATGCTTTACCCATTACAAAAATTACCTTGGCACTTCCTTCAAAACTTTTCATGTTCCACCAACCAAAACAACCGCATTCCCAGCTCCAGATACCCAATATTGTGCCATCGAACCCACTTTCAATGTCCCGGATCCTTATTCCTACACTTCCCACCTTGAGCCTCGTGTTGAAACTGAGAAACCACCCAAGAACGCGGAGCAGGAGGAGATATTTAGGAAGGTAAAGAGTCTGGAGCAATCATTGAGAAACATGTAAGGGTTAGGAAGCCAGGTGAGTGTTGCTTATAAAGATTTATGTTTGTTCCCTGATGTCCAATTGCATGTGGGGTTCAAGATGCCCAAGTTTGACTTGTATGATGGACATGGGGATTATTGCAGTAAGATGAGAGGCGCTGGGGAAAAAGATGTATTACTGATGACATACTTCAACCAGAGTCTGAGTGGGGTAGCTCTAGAATGGTATACCCGCCAGGACACCAACGAATGGTACATAGGGGATGATTTGGCTCAGGCTTTTGCTCGGTATTTTCACCGGATCGCCTATCTTTGACCAACATGGAAAAGAAACCCAGTGAAAGCTTTAGAGAATATGGGTTCCGATGGAGGGAGCAAGCTGCACGAGTCAATCCTCCGATTGAGGAAGACGATATGGCTAAATACTTTCTTCGAGCTCTAGAGCCCACTTACTATAGCCACTTGATATCAGCCATTGGTAAGTCTTTCAATGATGTGTTGAAGATGGGATAAATGTTGGAAGAGGGGATCAAGTCGAGAAAGATCATGAGCTATTATGCCTTGAAAGCCACAACACAGGCAATTAAGAACGACACCGGAAGCTTGCCGGGTCAGAAGAAACCAGATGATGTTGCCATGATTGTCTTAGGATCGCGACATGGCCCAACGATTCCACCTCACCAATATACTCAGCCTCAACCCGAACCCTAATGCCAAACCTATCCCCGAGCTCCATATAATCCACCTCAGTATTATCCTCTGAACAACGTCCAGTCATTTGTTCAACCACTGGTCCACCCAAGAAGGCGAGCGCCGGCACCGCAAAATCTCCACCAGCATCCACAAAATTTTCAAGTGCCCCATAATCCGCATTCAAGCCAAGGGTGTAGAGGTAAACAAAGGTTGAAAGATGATTTTACACCGATAGGAGAGTCCTACGCAAGCTTGTTTGAGAAACTAAAGCATTATGACCTGATTGCACCTATTCCCCTGAATCACGTGGACAAGCGTGCAAGAAGCTTTGACCCTTCTGAAAGGTATGAATACAATTCCAATGAACAGGGGCACAATGTCGAAAGTTACCGGGATTTGAAAAGAGAGATAGTAAGAATGATCCAGGAAGGGATAATTGTGGTCCAGGAAAGTGACACCCAAAACATTTCACAGAATCATTTACATGTACTTCATGATGCACACGTTTTGGGGATGATGCATGGAAACACGGAGTATGAGAATCCTCCTCGGAACTTGCTGACAAAAGTTAATGATATTGAAATTCGTGAAGGTCCCAACCATTTTGATGTGCAGTACAGTGGCTAAGATGTCGACTTGGTATTGGAAAGACGCTCCTTTCTTAGCTAGCTATGGAGGAGTTTTGGTAGTTTATTTTGTTGTCATTTCTGTTGTCCGGGTTATTTCAGTATTGTAATCCGGACATTATCTTGTGGTTCAAACTCTTCTTCTATTTGCTTAGATCATTTATTGCAGTAACTCTTCTAGTGTTATCTAGGATTGTTCTAGGGGTTTAACTCATGTCAATTTTGCTTGTTTTGTTCAAACCCTGTTCAAAATCTGTCTAATGAAATCTCTTGTTTTCTGTTGGTTCCAGTCAGTTTTTGTTTAGGTCATTTTTCCTTTTGTAGTTCTTTTCATGCTGACTCTAGTGACATGACATGAACGCATAATGCTCAGCTTGATCTTGAAAGTTAGTCTACTCATGAAGCAATTGCATAGTTTTAAATATGATAAAATGATGCGTTTGTGGAAACAATTAAAGATTCACGCATTCTGAGATGACTTGAACATTAATTTGAGTGAAACTGAGGTAGTATGTTTGGGAAATCGAGAGGTTGATAAGAGCATACAACAAGAAAATGCCTCTCAAGCAGTTTGAGGCAAATCAGTCAGTGTTGAAATGCATTTTTTCACATTAGAGAAGGTTGAGTCAAGTGTGCTTTGAACTGGTCAGGGTCATTCGTGCGACAAAGTATTTCTCGTTGTTACTCTTTGTTCGTGTTGATGCCGTCAATAGATATGGTGTATGATTTCTTTGTTAATCTTCAATTGCACGCTTGTATTTGGTGCCTTTAAAGTTTGGTATGACGAAGGCATTTTATTCGGCTACCCAAATCTTTTATCCGTTGCTATCCATTTTGAGCCTAATTTTTCATTTCATACCCCTCATTTGGAATCAGAAATAGAGTTAGGAACTAGAAAAGAAAAGAAAAAGAGAAAAGAAAAAAAAAGGAAAGAGAAAAAAGAAAAAAAAGAAGAAAAGAGCAAAAAGAGGAAATAGAGAAAAGATAAAAAATAAAGGAAAAAGGAAAAAGAAAACAAAACAAAACACAACTTTGTGTTTGAACTATGTTTGACCTGATTCTTGTTACCACAAGATACGTAGGCAGCCTCACGGTTTGGTCACATGAAATAAAATATTTCATAATTCCCCGAAATCTTACTGGGGCAGATTTTCTTAGAAACCCCATAAAAAAGAGAAGAAGAAGAAAATAATCCCCCCAAACTCCGAGAAACTGGGGCAGAAGTTTCAATTTTGCAAAATAAATCTGATTCCTAAAGTTGTAATTTTAACCCTTTCATCTTATATTATTTTGAGCCTTCATGCCACATATTTATTTCCAACCATATCCAAAAGCCTACATTACGTCCAAAGAAAGACCTTCCGATTGAGGATGTCAAGTAAAGTGTGTGGTAAAAGTATGATCTTGTTTCTTGGGTAATAACTTTGTTCTCAGCACAATGAGAGCAAAATAATAAAGTGAGAGAGTCTTATCAGTGAAAACCCTCAGGGGCACCGTAAGGCGATGGTGAGTTGAGAAAAGAGAAATATGAGAGAGGTTTGATGGTGAAAACCCTTCAGGACACTACAAGTCAATTGAGGATTGTGGATCATATGGGACAATTGGAGCGCTGAAGCCCAGTTTCATAGCGAAGAGATACAACAAGATTTAGATATTAGACTTGCTTGAGAGATCAGGCCGCCTAATCCAAAATGATGACATGGTCAGTGGAGATGACCTTCAATTCAGATTAGTTTCTTATTTGTTTTTTTCCTAGGTAATAATATTTTCTTGTTAGATACCATCTTTTCTCGTTTCCCCTTATTTTGTTCCTCTTGTTTTGTTTGAGTCCCTTCTCGAGTCTATTTGGTCAGAGCAAGTGAGAAATGACTTCGAAATTTGCTACCAGCTTTCAAATTGCACAATGTCGAGTCTGGAAAGCACATCAAATGGAATAAGACATAGGAGAATAGTGTGTCCACTGAGTTGGTGATAATAGATGTTCTTTGGGATTGATGTAAAATGCAAAGATTGGATGAATGTCAGAACACTAGTGCAATGCATCAGAGATAAGGTATTGGACTTGAACGAATCAGGAATATTTCTTTGTGATAAGGTTTGAAAGAAAATAGGTAGTCAACAACATTCAAGGTCGTCCAAGTTGAAATCAAAGTTACCTCGGCAAATGCAGAAGCATCCGCCCTCAAGGTCAAGGCCACAAACTAACCACAACATTTTAAACTCACAAGTTTTCTTTGTTCGAAACAGGAACAAAGAAGTGCAACCAAGCTGGTTCAAAAACCAAAATGAAAAAAGAAGAAAGAAGAATATAAGAGCCGACAAAGGGACGTTTCTCAAATCTTTGCCCTTACCTGTCTTGCTAGTGTGCATAAATATTGCCATTGCTCTTCACATTTTTCCTCCTAGGATAAAAGTCCTAGTTTGATGGATTTTTCTCTCTATCAAAATCTTAGTCTGATGAATTTTTCTCCGAAGATAAGAGACTTAGTCTGATGAATTTTCTCCTATGATCAAAATATTAGTCTGATGAATTTTTCTCCTAAGATAGAAGGCCCAGTCTGATGAACTTTCTCCTAGGATCGAAATCTTGGTCTGATGAAAAAATTTTCTCCTAAGATAGAAGACCTAGTCAGATGAACTTTCTCCTAGGATCAAACTCTTAATCTAATGAATCTTTCTCCAAATATAGAAAACCTAGTCTGATGAATTTTCTCCAAAGATCAAAATCTTAGTCTGATGAATTTTTCTCCTAAGATAGAATACCTAGTCTGATGAATTTCTCCTAGGACCAAAATTTTAGTCTAATGAATTATTCTCCTAAGACAGAAAACTTACTCTCTTGAATTTTCTCCTAGGATCAAAATATTAGTCTGATGAATCTTTCTCCTGAGATAGAAAACCTAGTCTGATGAATTTTTCCTAGGATCAAAATCTTAGTCTCATGAATTTTTCTCCTAAGATAGAAGACCTAGTCTGACGAATTTCTCCTATGATCAAAATCTTAGTCTGATGAATTTTATCCTAAGATAGAAGACCTAGTCTGATGAATTTCTCCTAGGATCAAAATCTTAGTCTAATGAATTATTCAACTCTCTTGAATTTTCTCCTAGGATCGATATCTTAGTCTGATGAATCTTTCTCCTAAGATGGAAGACCTAGTCTGATGAACTTGCTAGTCAAACATTCTTTGTTTTACTCATGGGTAAAGCACATCCTAGTTAAGTCTTTAGTTTTACTCTCATTATTGCATCATTAGCATAAGTATATTTGCAGTTTTGATAACAACTCGCTGATCTTCCTAGTGCAAACTGAGGCAGAAAATTTTGTTTGTTTTGTTTTTTATTGCAGTAACCCACCTGGAAAATCAGGGAAGACATTTCAGAGTTCATTTCAAAATCAAATCAAATTTCAAGTCAGTAGCAGGTACCCACCTGAAAAACAAGGAAAGTCATTTCAAAATTCAATTCAAGTAGAAGTAGCAGAAGCTCGCGGCCAGTATGCGAGTCAACAATCGTAGGTGACCAAGAGAAGTGGTCTCAATCCAAAAAAACGAGAAAAAAAAAAGAAAAAAGAAAAAATGAAAGAAAAAAAGGAAGGAACTGAATCCAAAATGCAGAAACTGAGATAAGAGGTGGGTTGCTCGTGGTATGTCTGGTCTCGATCCGAAAAGCTGAAGAAGAATTAATTGGCACCTGCAGCTAGCGAGCATCAAAATTCAAATCTACAGTCTGCATGAAGAACCATTCAAGACTCAAGATCAATCTTCAAAAGACTTATAGACAGGAATTTTTGTAACTCATAGTTGACAGGCTTAGTTAGTCTTTTTTATTTTTGATTTTGATGTAATAACAGGACTACAGACCGGAACCTCGGTGGAATGGCACCTCGATCGGCTCTCCACCTCGGTATACTCCATCATCTCACTCACTTCTAAACTACACGTGGCCTGATTCCTTTATAGACAAGAAAATGTAGGCAGCTCAAACACCAGAGCTCGGTCACAATCTTTTTAGCTATCTTTATTTTCTTTTGAATAAGCATCGGTCATAAATAAATTACGTTGCTTATTGTTATTTTCTCCAAAAACTCTTCGTGTTTACAAGCAAAGAGGGACAGTTGTAAGCACGTAATTTTTAACCGGCGTAACTTTTAAAAGTAGTATTTTAACGATATTTACTTATTTCTATTTTATTATAATTTAGCCTATTTTTCACTTTTAGTCTAATGGTAGAACATAAAATTCAATAATACAAAAATATTTTTAATTTTATCTTTTATCTTTTATCTTTCTGTTTAAGTCAATTACTAGTATCCTAGTAGTATTTTTCTATTTATTTTTATCTTTGGAAGTGTGAGTGAGTTTTAGTTTTAACTTGTCTTATTTAATTAGAAAAATTAATTTTTAGCTATTTTATGTGATCTAGCCCATAATATTTGAGCAAAACAAGACCTAGCCCACTCCAAAACCCCCCACACCTTCTCTTCCTTAAACAAGACCAAAACCCCTAGATGAGGGCTCTCCTCCTTCTTCTTGAAAAAAACCCTAGATGCCCAAGAACTCTCATCTACACATGACCCTACACCGCCGCCGGACCACCCTAAGCCACCGACGTCCTTCTTCGTCTTCAACAGCCGCTGGACCAGCCCCCCACCACGAACCAGGCGACCCCAATCGCTGCTTCTTCTTCAGCCTTCATACCCATGGCTTCTTCATCTTCTCCATGAGATATGGCAATACGAAACCCTAATAAACCCTACAAAGCCCCCGGGAAAAGAACAACTCCCACCCTCTCTGGCCGCTGAACACACCCAAAAACACGCACATTGTCGCTATTGCTGCATTTTCAATTTCAGCCGCAGCCATAAACGACCCCTCCTCCATCACCACTGCATCTTCCTCATCTCAACACCACCAGAGAACGACAAGCAAGACCCAGCATCGCCTCACACCAAACGACCCCTGATTCCTCTCCGACTTCCACCACCAAAAATCCGCCAGACTTCCTCCATCTCAACCACCCATCTTCGTCTCCCTCTCGACGGTAAAGCAGTCGCACCATTCGTTCTCTTTACCATAGTTTACTGGAACATGCACACACACACGAAAAAAATAGAAACAGTGTGAGGTAATCGAAATGGAGTAACTTAGGTATTTGGGTTCAACTCGAAGTCTCTTGGCGCCGATTCGAGTTTCTGTCCGTTCGAGTTCCGATCGTAACATTCGAGTTCATTTTGCTCTTGTAATTTCTGAAAATTCTCATTTCAGGTATCTCTCTCTTTCTCAATTTCAAATCTTCGGTACTTCCCTTTTTTTAATAATGAAATCTAAGAACGGTACTAAGCACATAATTGAGTAATATGTTTCCTTTACTTAGTTTATTTTGTTAATATCATTGTATTTCATGTGTGACAAGGGTGTTATCAATTGAATATATTTTATTGAATTGTGTAATTTGCATTTGTTTGAGATAATGAAGAATATGCTAAGGGACCTGGGTTAAACAGAAATCAAAGTATTTGAGTTTAAATATTTTGTTTAGTTATTTTTTTTATCGCTAGTAACATGTTTAGGCCGGCAACACTTGGGTAGGCAAACCTTAGGATTTTGTTAGTTCGAGTAGAGAGGCCGTTACCTTAGTTAAATTTATCTGGGGAATGCCCCGAAGGACTTATGTATATTTTATACCGGGGAATGCCTCGAAGTACTTGTATTTGGAGACCGTGGAAACATCAATGGAGGAGTAGTATAGGCTATCAAGACTAATTTCATTTTGTTTTATTTTGTTTTATTAGGTGGGGACGACCTAGAGCTTCATGTGTGTTTTGCTTTGCTTTCCTATGATTTTACCTCAACTTGAATGTTCTGAAAAGTCAACTAGATCGAGTACTCAACCGTAACCTTCACGGGACTTGGGGAGTGCCTAACACCTTCTCCCCGAGTCGAATGAAACCCCTTACTTGAATCTCTGGTGCGGACTTGCTTTTAGTGTCTGAAATGTTATTAAAAGGAAAAATAAATACTTTTTTTAAAAAACGGTGACCTCTTATTTATTTAAGAGGGTTTAGTGAGAGTTTAATTTTAAAAAGGGGTGTGAAACTCGATGCTTCAAACTCAACTCAAGCTTCAAGTATAGCTTTACCCCTCGATTCCACCACAAAGCTTGGGAATTGCGAACACGGGTTCGCATTTGCGAACCCAGGTCCAGATGAGAGGTTTCGCATTCGCGAAATTTTTCATCGTATTTGCGAACATAGAAGAAAAGGAACCCTTCGCATTTGCGAAGTAATATCTCGCATTTGCGAGACTGAGTGGACCTAGGCCATTTTCGTTCTAATGGGCCGTTCACTTTTGCGATATCGCTTTTGCGAAGCCTATAGGTCATAAATGCATCAACTGTGATTCAACCTCCAAAATGCCTCGTGGCCTATCTAAAACTCTTCCGATCCCTCGGGGCTCCAAACCAAATATGCACACAACCTCTAAAATATCCTACGCACTTAGTCGGCTATCAAATCGCCAAAATAACATCATATATGTCGAATTAAGCCTCAAAATTTGTAATTTCTTCCAATTCTTCATAAAACATCAAATTTCCATTTTAAGTCTGAAACACGTCAAACAATGTCTGTTTTCAACCAAATTTTACAAAAAACGCTTAAATCACACATAAGACCTGTACTGGGTGCCGGAACCAAAATGCGGGCCCGATACCAACACGTTCTAATCAATTTTCATTTTAAATTTTTTAAACAATTTCAGAAAACAACTTCTTTTAAAACTTTATTTCTCAGGCTTGGGACTTTGGATTTAAATTTCGGGCATACGCCTGAGTCTCATATTTTTTTACGAATCCTACGGGACTGTCGAATCACGGATCTGGGTCTGTTTACCTAAAAAATTGACCAAAGTCAAATTTACTCATACTAAATCCAAGATTTAGTATTTTTCTCAAAAATTCACATTTGAGCTTTGCTTGGACTGCGCATGCAAATTGAGGCAGCTAAAAATGAGGTTTTCAAGGCCTCGGAGATACATAATGCATAAGAAAATAGGTGATGACCCTTTGGGTCGTCACAATTAGAGATTTCACTCAAGCTATCACGTGATCATCCAACAAGCAACTCTCAAGTGCTTCAAGAACAAAGAACATAACTACTACGGACCAATTCCCACATCAAGTTATTGTATGTCCTTACTTGAGTTGTAATTTTGTTAATGTTCTTACTTGTAACTCTTATTTAGCTTACTAAGAAGCAGTGTGTAGGAAATCCTTTGTAAATCTTAAATCTTTTGTTTGAGTCTTGGGTAGAGTTAGTCGAGTAGTGAAGTCTTTGTAAGAGAGGTATTACAAAGTGGCTTGTAGTACGTGTTTTACAAGTTAGTGAGGGATTAAGAGGTTAATTCCTAGGTTTCTTAGGTTGTAATCTTAAAGTTACTCAGTAGTGAAGTTGAAATTATGGATCAAACAAAATTAAAATGAAAAAAAGAAGAAGTAGAAGCAACAGATCAATAACTAAGTAATTTTGTTAATGTTCTTACTTGTAACTCTTATTTAGCTTACTAAGAAGCAGTGTGTAGGAAATCCTTTGTAAATCTTAAATCTTTTGTTTGAGTCTTGAGTAGAGTTAGTCGAGTAGTGAAGTCTTTGTAAGAGAGGTATTACAAAGTGGCTTGTAGTACGTGTTTTACAAATTAGTGAGGGATTAAGAGGTTAATTCATAGGTTTCTTAGGTTGTAATCTTAAAGTTGCTCAGTAGTGAAGTTGAAATTATGGATCCAACAAAATTAAAACGAAAAACATATAATAAATAGGCACAGTCAATCGATGGACATTCAATCAACAACAATAAACACGTAGCTGAACAAGTAGAGAAATACAACGAGTCAATTACATAAAAACATAACAAGAATTTATCCTACTTGAGTTGTAATTTTGTTAATGTTCTTACTTGTAACTCTTATTTAGCTTACTAAGAAGCAGTGTGTAGGAAATCCTTTGTAAATCTTAAATCTTTTGTTTGAGTCTTGGGTAGAGTTAGTCGAGTAGTGAAATCTTTGTAAGAGAGGTAATACGAAGTGGCTTGTAGTACGTGTTTTACAAGTTAGTGAGGGATTAAGAGGTTAATTCCTAGGTTTCTTAGGTTGTAATCTTAAAGTTGCTCAGTAATAAAGTTAAAATTATGGATCCAACAACTTAAAACGAAAAAAGGAAAAAGAAAAAGAAGAAGCAGAAGCAACAGATCAATAACTAAGTAATTTATTTGTACAACTTGACTAAACAAGAAGCAATTAGTGGAGGTAGCTGGCTAAATAGGGATATATATAAGTCAACGGAAAAGGACCAAATACGCCACTAGACTTTATGATAAGGTCTATATAACTTTCGTTAAATGTTTGGCTCATTTTCAATCTTGTCGTCACACTATTGGGCTAAATACACCCTTGAACTTTACGATAAGGTCTATATATAATCCTGGTTAAAAATTTGGCTCAGCCCCAACCTTGCCATTACACTATTGGCCTAAATACCCCTTTTATTGTAAATGGTTGCCACAATGGATAAGTTATGCACCCAAAATATTACACGTGAAAATTAATATACACACAAACAATTTATTTTAATGTTCATCCCCACTCATTACCCTACCCGTTATCCGATCCGTAAATTTATATCCGTATCTTAATTACTCCTACCCATTAACCCTGCCCGGTACACTAGAGCAGCTTCATAAATAATATTTGAAATATTTTCGTTTAAAATATATTCATACATCATACTCTGCAATTCAGCAATTCAGATTTATCATATATGATGATTGAAGCAAAATAAGTCTGAAGAGGAAAAAAATAACCTTTAGTTTCATTTGGCTTCCTGCTTGCCAAAAGAAAAATAATAAAAAAATTAGTTTAAGTCAATAGAAGATAAAATAAGAAATGTATGTAATAAAAAAAATTTGGACAACAGTACCTAAATTACAAAACAACCTTAAAGTAAACAAGCCTTCCTACTTAAAAGTTAAGGCTCCCCTAAATAAAAGTACAACCATGAAATTTTTATGTAGTAAGAATTCTAATAATTTTGAATTAAATTTCTTTTAAACTAAAATTTTGTACATGTACATATATAACAACGAATTCGTGATTTAAATTTACAATTCATGTATTATCACTCCATGGATAAGAATTTTTGTGTTATATAAATTCTAAGAGACGGGTATAAACTTACGGGTAGGGTAACGGAGAAGGTTAATGGGCAGGAATGGGCATTAAAATAAAATGTTCATGTGTATATTAATTTCCACGTGTAATATTTTGAGTGGATAACTTATCTATTGTGGCAGCCGTTTAAAATAAAGAGGTTATTTAAGCCAATAGTGTAACGTCAAGGTTGGGGATGGGCCAATTTTTTAACGAGAATTATATATAGGCCTTATCGTAAAGTCCAGGGGGTATTTAAGCCAATAGTATAACGGCAAAGTTGGGGATGGGCCAAACTTTTAACGAGGGTTATGTATAGACTTTATCGTAAAGTCGAGGGAGTTATTTAGCCTTTTACCGTATAGTCAAACCTCTCTATAATAGTCTCGTCTGTTCCAAAAAGTTTTGGATGTAATAGCGAAGTGTTGTTATAGAGAACATATATTGTAACGTAATATAAAAATTAGTTCCGGAAAAATTTAACTTTTGTAGTAAAATATTATTCCCTCCGTTTCAATTTATGTGAACTCATTTGAGTGGTCACGAAGTTTAAGAAAAGAGAGAAGACTCTTGAACTTGTGGTGTAAAATGAAGCACATATATTTTGTTTGGCTATAAATCATTGCATAAACGTAATTGTTTACAAATAAGGAAAGAGATCATTCTTTTTGGCACGAACTAAAAAGGAAATAGGTTTACATAAATTGAAATGGAGGAAGTATTATATAAAGATGTTGTTAGAGAAAGACCCAAAATTTGTCTTGTTAAAAAAAATAAATAAAATGAACGCACTAATCGTTCATTTGGCTTTACCATTCAAATTTTCAAGACTCACTTTTAAACAAATCTTTCATTTTTAGCTGAGGCATAAGTTTAGGACTTAGAATTGTAGGAGAAAAAATGCAGCTACTACTCAATCACACGTCTTGTTTACTTTATTGGTTTTGGTACATAGTTCTCTGCAAAAACTCCGGCGAAAGTTCCGCCGGGCAACCGGGGATTACCGTTCATCGGAGAAACCATCCATTTCATGGCTGCCATTAATAGCAACAAAGGTTTCTATGATTTTGTCAAAGTTCGACGACTCAAGTAAGAATAATTTATTATTACATCATTTACAGTATTAATGTGTTTTGACTGTTCTGATAGAATATATGTGTATTAAAATTTTGTAATTTAATTTTCTAGCAATAATAAGATTTCGTCGATAGTATTGATTTAATCAAGTAAAAGTGTATTTGAGATGATGAAAGTCATTTTTCGAAAATGTTTCTAAAAGAATGACTTATTTTTAGGAAAAATAATTTCTGAAAAAAGTTTTTTAATATTTGATTAGAAAGTGAAATATATTTTCTGAAAGAACCTGTATGAAATATTGATTAGTAAGTATACCGGATACTATTTTTGGTGAAGTTTTTGAGTATTAAATATTGATAATAATGTTCAATTATTGGTTAAAGCAGTTGATGTTAAAAGCTAAGATAATTTTGAGGACAAATGACTTCCGCCGTAAAGTGAGCAATATCATTTTACCTTTTTGTTTAAATATTTTTTTCTTGGAAAAATATTTTCTGGCAATTAAACAATAAAAAAATTGGCTTATTTCTGGAAAGAGTTCGGTTAACAATCTAAGAATAGGAGTAGGCCGGACTCTGTATGGTTAGAGAATTTATATGCTGTATAGATTATTTATTAGTGCGCGACAACATATAACATCTCCACCATCAGTATACCGTCAAACCTTTTTATAATAACATATTTGTTTTAATTTTTTTGGTTGCGATGTTATAAAAAAATATATAATAACATAGCAAGAGAAATAAATTCCAAAGAAAATTTGACCGATATAGGAAAGACAAGTATTGATATGGAGGATCATAACTGTGAAAAGAATGGACCTTGGGCCTAACTCAACCCCAAAAGTTTGCTTATAAGTTGAGGATTGCCCAAGCCATATAAAGAGACAAAGGACCTCAAATTCCTCCGATGTGGGAAAACTCAACAAACTGACTGTATATTATTTGTAGGTATGGGAATTGCTTAAAAACTGTTATGAAATAGAAGATTCTTACACTTCTATTTAAGGTGAATGTCTTTAATGTATCTAATTAGAGAGATTTTAGAGTCCTATTATTGGTAGCAAGATCTTCCTCCTCCCTATAAATAGAGGTGCTCTCTACCATTGTAATTCACCCCTCTCAACTCAATAAGAAGAACTCTCTCTACTCTTCTCTCTATTGCTATTGTTCTTGTTCTATTGTTCTTGTCTTTTGCTTTAGTTTATAACACGTTATCAGCACGAGACTCTACCGTCTCAAGTATCATTCTCGAAAATCCAAGGTATTTTCCCTCTTCCTAATTTAATTTTCGAGTATGTCTGACATTATGAAAAGAAAGTTCGTTGCCCTTGAAATTTCGGGCAAGAACTATATGACATGGGTGTTGGATGCTGAAATCCACCTAGATGCTATGGGTCTCGGAGACACCCTCAATGATAAAGAAAAAGCATCCACCCAAGATTGTGCGAAGGCCTTGATTTTCTTGCGCCACCACCTTGACGAAGGTTTGAGGATTGAATATCTCACCGTCAAGGATCCACTCGTTTTGTGGAACAGCTTAAAGGAGAGATATGACAACCTGAAGTTGGTCACTCTGCCACAAGCACGATATGATTGGGCCCATCTGAGGCTACAGGACTTTAAGTCCGTTTCTGAATATAATTCTGCTATGTTCAGAATTACTTCTAAACTGAAGCTATGTGGAGATAACATCTCCGATTACGATATGCTTGAGAAAACGTTTACAACGTTTCATGCCTCCAATATGGTACTGCAGCAACAGTACCGAGAGAAAGGCTTTACGAAGTACTCTGAACTGATTTCTCTCTTACTAGTGGCTGAGCGAAATAATGACCTGCTCATGAGAAATCACGAAAATAGACCAACTGGGTCTACACCACTGCCTGAAGCAGATATGGTGCACTCGCATTATGCCAAACATAAAAGGGACCATGATCACGGTCATAAACGGGGTCAAAGCCAAGGACGTGGACAAGGAAGAAATTCCAAAGAAGTCCGTCACCCCCCAAAGAGAGATAACCACCGAAAGCAGAAACGGGATCCCGAAGATCCTAAGGCAAATAGTTCAGAAACTATATCGTTGCGGTGGGAAAGGGCACTGGTCAAAGATTAAACGAATACCAAGACACTTGGTTGACCTTTATCAAGCATCTCGAAAGAGAAAAGGCCCTGAAACAAACTTTGTCTATGACGACAATGAGGACATCACCCACCTGGATGTGGCAGACTTCTTTGAGCAACCCGAGGGGAAAATAGACCACCTAATCGGCGATGGGACCATGATGAAAGAAGATGGAGTTATTTGATTTTGTTCTACTTATTTGTATTAGTTAGTGAATAATCTAATAGTCATTAGTATTAGCTCGTATTAGCTAGTTCATGATGCAATGTTAGCAGTAGTTCTTTAGAATATCTTCAATATGCTCAAATATCAATAAAACTTTTATTTTCTAGTGGGGGTAATCGACTAGCCTGAAAAACTAGTCGATTATCAACTATTTTCGCATTAAAGTTGAAAAACAATTGATCAACAATCGATTGTCTTGAAACAGTGTGTTCTGGAATTTTTCAAAAATAGCCAACAATCGATTGTCTTTGTCTAACAATCGATTGTCTTGAAACAGTGAGGTTTGGAATTTTTCAAAAATCACCCACAATCGATTGTCTATATCTAACAATCGATTGTCGTTAGGCAGTGTAATCTGGAACTTTTCAAAAATCATCCACAATCGATTGTCTATGTTTAACAATCGATTGTCTTAAACAGTGTGATCTGAAGTTTTTCAAAAATAACAAATAATCGATTGTGTATGTCTAACAATCGATTGTCTATGTTCAAACAATCGATTGTGTGTATTTAATAATCGATTGTCTTATGAAAAACGCTGAAATTTTCAAACTGCAAAGGAATTGATTATGGATAACATATCTGATTTTGTTAGCCAACTGTTAGTAGCAGATTTTGAAAATATTATGTGACACAAAAGAATTGAACTTGTTTATTCTTATGTTCGTGTATTTCTTTTGTATGTTAAACTATGGGATAGCAAATATAGATATCTCACAAAGCGAACTTGGACCAACGTCCAATTGTAAAAGTATTTGCCTAGTTGATTCATGTACTACACATACAATACTCAAAGAAAAGAAGAGTAATTGTGTAAGGCAAACATTACTACAATCTATGGAAGTAGTAAATTGATTGAAGGCTCCGGAAGAGCAATTGTAACTCTGCCCAAAGGCATGACGTTAATCATAGAGAATGCAATGTTCTCCTCCAAGTCTAAGAAGAACTTGTTGAGTTTTAATGATATCAATCAAAACGTTCTCCTCCAAGTTTAAAAGGAACTTGTTGAGTTTTGAGTATCTATCTTAGAGAATGCAGTGTTCTCCTCCAAGTCTAAAAGGAACTTGTTGAGTTTTAAAGATATCATTCAAAATGGATATCATATTGAGACAATAGATGAGAATAATCTTGAACTCTTCATGAAAACGAGGCTGCCCGCTTCGACTTGGGTTCACGCCATTTTGCATGCAACAATACTAGTTTGTCGGCTGCCCACTTCGGTTTGGGGTCACGCCATTTTGCATGAAGCAATGCTAGTTCGTCGGCTGCCCACTTCGGTTTGGGGTCACGCCATGTAGCATGCAGCAATGCTAGTTCGTCTCTGACTGACGAATTGACACAAATATTCCCCATTGCAATTGGTTTTGGGTCATGAACCCAATATATCCCATTTAAGAAGCTTTGGATGCGCAGTATATGTGCCTGTAGCACCGCCATCCCGCACCAAAATGGGTTTGCAAAGGAGGTTAGGAATATATGTTGAGTTTGACGCGTCCTCCATTATTCGCTACCTCGAAACATTGACAGGAGATTTGTTCACTACACTATTTGCAGACTGTCAATTGGATGAGACACTTTTCCCAAAATTAGGGGGAGAAGTTGGTGAAACCAAACGGGAAATTTTGTGGAAAAATGCATCATTATCTCATCTTGATCCACATACCTCTATTTGAAAGAAAGAGGCACAAAAGATTATCCATTTGCAAAGAATAGCAAATCAAATGCCTGAAGCATTTATAGATTTGAAAAGGATAACAAAATCACATATCCTCGAAGTGAATGTGATTCACAAATACATATTCAATGTTGGAAGAATATGAACATGAAATTGGTATTGAATATACCACACTCACTCCTAGAAGGAGGCTTGAGATGATACCACCCTCACCCCTAGAAGGAGGTTTGAGATGATATATGGCATGAATGATCGTTGGTCGCGTACCTATTGTACGCCAAAGTATTTTGGAAATATGACCATTAAAGGACAACGATAATGCAAGAAACATATCTTGCATATAAGTTTGACATGACCATAATGGTATAACTTTCTCTTTAAGAAAGATATTCACCACACGGATGTTGATGAACCTGTGGTAGTACAAAGTTAATTGAGAGCTCTCGAAGAGCCAATTATTACTATGTTGGAGAAATACAATTGAGTATTGTGCTGTAGTAAGTCTCAAAGAAACTTATCCAGTTTCCAAAAGTACACGCGAAGGCGATTGATGATATTGAGACTATAAATAAAGGAAGGCTTTGATTCTCCTATTACTACAACTTGTAGCGGGGTAATTTGTATATGAGAAGCTACCCGCTTTGTTCTCCAGTTTGTACTACACAAACGAAAGAATGCCACAATAAAGTGGATATCTATTGGTATAAAACCCATGTCATAATAAACCCGAAGTTTATTGATAAGTGCACATGTCATGGTGTAAATTTGAAGTTTACCAATATTGATAATTTAGTCAGTTGACATTCGTGTTAGCCATCTCATTTGAAGTATGATGTGCAAATTCACATAGGTGAATATCAAAGAACTAGAAGTTCTTGTTCTCAGTAATGAACTGACCAACTAAAGAGTTCGGGTTGAAGCCCCTAAATTCTGGAAATATCAAAGGTGAATATGGGCCCATTCACCTGCCATGTATACCACATATGATGCATCTATGGAATGGTTACATGCGCAATTGTTATTGACCCGCAGCCTGGCCGGTGCTTGCGAGGTAAATCGCTCAGTAATCTAACTTCGAGCATAGTTTCCAGATTCTCTACTCAAGACAGTTCATCTTGATAAGTTGGTTTATATTAAAGTTGGTTTAGCAAGATAATTATTGAGTACTGCCACTTAATAGCTAAACTGTTTCTTATGAGAACTAAGTTATATATATATCAGTTTGATATAAGTTGTATACGAGAGTATATTCTCCCCTCACAAGTGGTTCAGGGTCAGGAACCAAATAATTTCATCTTATTATTAAGGTGCTGTGTATATTGACATAATGCACAAAGATGATTTTCCAAAGTTGAGGAAACATGTTAGTTTTACTAACATGAGGGGGAGACATGATAAACACTTGAGAAAGTGTTACATGGGATGAATTTTCATTTGTATATGTATATCCCCGAATATCATGATATGAACCTGTAGTTCATAAAAAGGGAAATGCAATTGCAACATATTGCAAAGCATGCTATACGCATTTGCTGACTCAAAGAAAGCAACTAAATGGAAGAGATACAATTCAAGAAGAATTGATTCCATATGAAAGACATGTAGCTTTGAACCTGTAGTTCATATGCTTGAAACTATAAAGTCAAAGGTATGTATAATCAATTTTCGATACCTTATTTGTTTAGCATGACATGAAACTTTGATATGCAGCTAAAGTCTATTATGTGACTTACATGACTTAACTTGAAAGATTTAAGTTGCTTGAAGCATATGCAATTCTTGGTCCTGAAGTACCACATCCTAAGTACAATTTGTGTACATATGTATCTTGCTATAACTATAAGCATGATGGCATTGAGAATGCATCTATGGAGATATTGAAGAGTTATTCCACGACAATATATGAAGATGTTCATATCTATCAAGAATGATGATTTCAAGGTACGGAATATTTATTCAAGTCAATATGGTTGATTTGTCAAATCTCTACCAAAGATCGTTTTGAAGATGATGCACAAGATTGGAATGCAAATGCTCAAGGATATAAATTGATGTACTCATTAGGGGGAGTCAATGCGCGTTGCACTCTTTTTCCCTTACAAGGTTTTGTCCCACTGGGTTTTCCTTGCAAGGTTTTTAACGAGGCAACCAATAGGCGCATATTCAAACATGTGTACTCTTTTTCCTTACTTTAATTTTTTCCCATTGGGTTTTGGTTTTAAGGTTTTATGAGGCACATCATTGAATAGACATTCAAGGGGGAGTGTTATGAAATAGAAGATTCTTACACTTCTATTTAAGGTGAATGTCTTTAATGTATCTAATTAGAGAGATTTTAGTGTCCTATTATTGGTAGCAAGATCTTCCTCCTCCCTATAAATAGAGGTGCTCTCTACCATTGTAATTCACCCCTCTCAACTCAATAAGAAGAACTCTCTCTACTCTTCTCTCTATTGCTATTGTTCTTGTTCTATTGTTCTTGTCTTTTGCTTTAGTTTATAACAAAAACAAATATATTTGGACAGACGCATGTATTTATCTCAAGCACGGAAGCTTCTAAGTAAGGAGGGAGAGAATTTCACAAAGAGATACAAATGAAAAGCCTTGTTTGTGCTTCACATGAGCAGCACAAACTTATTCGTAGCCATCTAACTACGTTGTTCACAACTGTGTCTCTATCGTCAATGGTTATACAATTTGATGAATTGACTGTTAATAATCTTTACTCCATGAAGCTCTAAAGGTTGGTTTTCCTATTAATCTTTTAGCCCCTTTTTTTATCGGATCTTTGAACAAATTGGATCCATTGTTTATTTTTCTTAGCAATAATTATGCACTAAATATACACTAATTATTAAATCCCTAATTTGAACATAACCCAATTGAGCCCGTCTAAACATTTGGACCAATTTGAGCAGTCTATGCAGCCCAAATTAACCCATAAGAAATCGTAAAAATACTACGGGCTAGCCAGTTTTCGGACTGGTCATTTAAAAATAGTCAGCGTTTGTAAAGTTATTAAAAAATAGCCACTATTTTACTACAACATGAAAAGTTCCAGTATAATTTACTGGAGATTGATGCACTTGTGTATGAACTTCCAGCATATTATGATGGAACTCCAACACGCGGAAAGTTCCAGTATAATATTCCTGAGATTGGAGCGCCGGTGCTCCAATCTTCAGTATATTATGTTGGACCGGTATATTGTACTGGAGTATTTTTCTGAATTTTGAATAGTGTTTTTGTTCAGATTTATCTTAACTTGAAAAGTAACTAAATTTCAATTACTTTTGTAACTATGGCTATTTTTTAATAACCAATTGTAAATTTGGCTATTTTTGAATTTCTAGCGGTTTATTAGTTAAGGCCTCATTTGTTTGCATTTACCAGAGGTCTGAATCTTAATCATTCAGATCTAAGACATTAAGTGTGTTTGTTTTTAAGATTTCAATCTTAATGATTCAGATCTTAATAATTAAGTGTGTTTGTTTTTTTTACTTCACAACCATTCCACCACCGCCTACCATTATGAACTACCACCATGTCACCATCACCACCATACTCAACCACCACCCCCCCCCCCACTACCACCACCACGTCACCATCATCCTCAATAATAGCTGTCACCATTATCGACCATCACCGCCTACTATCCCCACCACTCCGACCATCATTATTCTCACCCACAATCAACACTTATTCACTCCAACTACCACAAACTGACCACCCTATCATCATCAACAACCACAGTCAGTACTGGCTATCATTATAACCTATCACCACCTATCCACTACCTTCCTCAGTCACAACTACTACCATCACCCACCATTATTAACTACAAACACCTACCACTACCATTCTGAATCATAATCGCCACCATTATCAATCACTACTAGCTACTAGCATGAACCACCATCATCAACCAAAACCACCACCAATCACCACCAACAACTATCATATTTTAATAAACTATATTTTTTGATATAATATTAGATTAGTTAGTATTTCATTTAAATTCTATGTTTATTAATTTTTAAATAAAGATAAATTTTATACATTCAGATGTTAAAAATCAAACAGTCTTAATTATTTCTATTCAGATCTTAATGCACATCTTAATACATTCATATGTGTATTCAGATTCATTAATCTTATTACACATCTTGACATTCAGATGTGCATTCAGATTCAGACATCTTAATCTTAAAAAAAATGAAGCCTAAGTATGGTCTTAAGAAACTTTTTTGGCAGTTTGATTTGGTAATTAAAAGAAAAAGAAAAGACTAAATAAACAGACGAAAAATGATTTTGAGTTAGGAAGATCAAGTTATGACCCATTGTTAAAGTCCAAATTGACCACCCATCTTGACCCAAGGGAGTACTCGAGAGGGCAAATGATTATATATATTAATTCAATCATTTAATCCACTTAAATTTAGTCCAACCCACCATTTTGACACTCCTACATTAGATTAATGACAGCTGATTGATTCAAAGAGCTGCTTGCTTTACATAATTGCAATTTCTTTTCTTGTGTTATAGATAACCCTTAAAGCAATCTGCAAAATGTTAATGAATTTGGAAGGAGAAGATGAACTAGAGACGTTGCACAAGGATGTTGGGCTGATTTATGAAGCAATGCTATCATTTCCCTTAAAACTACCATGGACCAGATTCTACAAAGGCCTACAGGTAATTGACAGGCCCAATATGTAAGCCCATTAAAGTTGAAATCATTACATAAATAGCCGGTCTAATTCATAATTTATTTTCTCTAACCAGATACATATGCAATGATCGTATACGATCATACACATATATACATGAATTGTATATATATTATGCATCCGCCGACTATTTTAAATTTAAGCGCTTGGATATGCGGCTATTTGAATAATTCTTCATTAAAGTTCGTATTCAACAACTAAGCCCATAAAGTTTTAATTGCAGGCCAGAAAAAGAATTATGTGGTTGCTGGATAAGATAATAGAGAAAAAAAGAAAGTCCAAAGAAAAATTTGATGATTTTGTAGCTCATCTTTTGAGCAAGGATAGTGGAGATGAAGCCATACAGTTATCAAATCAGCAGATTAAAGATAATATACTAACCATGATAGCAGGTTTGTTTTAATTTAATCTACTTAGATTATACATAAGTGCTTTGTCATTTTACTCGTTAAACCCTCATATTTTAATTAGCAATATTTTTTCCTTTTGGACAGGTCAAGACACCATGGCTAGCGCGATTACGTGGATGATCAAGTATTTGGATGAAAATCCTGATTCCCTTAACCAACTTAGGGTAACAAAAACAACTAATTTTTTAAGTATGCAATTCATAAAAGGAGACGAAAGACCTCAAATCCTTACGATGTGAGACAGCTCAATACCCTCTCCCTCCCCTCCCCCCCCCCTCACGCCTAGGCCTCTGAAGTGTGGATAAAATAAATGGGGGCCCAACATCGGTAACAATAATTAGGATGAGTCTGGCTCTGATACCATGATAAGAATGGACATTGGGCCTAACTCAACCCCAAAAGCTAGCTTGTGAGGTGAGGAGTGTCCAAGCCATATAAGGAGACCAAGGACCTCAAATCCCTCCGACGTGGGACAACTCAACAGACTCGTCCCAATTTTGATAACGGAAAAGGGTTCAAAATACCCCTAAACTATTGGAAAAGGTTTAAAATGTAATTCATCCACCTACTGGGCTAAAAATACCTCTCCATCTACCTTTTTGGTTCATTTATGCCCTTTGATTGTTAGGTCAATGCTAAATTTAAAATAATTATTATTCATTTTGTAAAACTTAAAAAAATAACAAAATATTTTTATTTTTTTAATTAATGCACTATTAGTTCATTAATTTAGTAAAGTATCCTTATTTTTATTTTTTTAGATTTAACAAAAAATAATTCTGTTTTTACAAAATAATATTTTTTCCAGTTTTTTTAAAGCACTATTTTTGTAAAATCTTAAAAAATTGTAAAAAACAGAAGAAAAAAAATATTTTTAATAAAATATTTTCATTTAATAAATGAAAAAAAATATTTTCAACAAAATATTTTCGTTTTTTTGGAAAATATTCTATTTTAATTTTTTTAAAACATTTCGTTTTATTTTCGTTTTTCGATTTTTTAAAAGAAAAAATATTTTCGTTTTTTAATAAAACAGAAAAAATGAAAAATACTTTTCAAAATCGAAAATATTTTATTAAAAATATTTTTTCCTGTTTTTACAAAAAAAAAAATGCTTCAAAAAAACTGAAAAATATGAAATTTTTTTTGTAAAAACTGATAAAAAAAAAGAGAGAGAAGACTTTACTAAATTAGTCGACTAATGGTGCATTAATTTAAAAAATAAAAATATTTTGTAATTTCTTTTTAAGTTTTACACAAAGAATAATAATTATTTTAATTTAGCAGTGACCTAACGGTCAAAAGGCATAAGTGAACCAAAAAGGTGGATGAAAAAGTATTTTTAACTCAATAGATGGATGAAGGGTACTTTAAAAACTTTTTCAATAGTTTATGGGCATTTTAAATGATCTCTTCCTTAATTAGTAAGTGGGACCTAATATATAGGACAACTCAATGAAATAAATATCTTGATTTTTTTAAGTAATTAACAGCCAAGATTCTAAAATTAGAAAGTTGATTGGAATAGGCTGAACAAGAAGCCCTTCAGCAAAAGGTTTCTAGCAAAGCATACCTCACGTTAGAAGACCTCAATTGTATACCATATGCATCTAAGGTATTATTTATTTATTTATTTATTTCACTTTATTATTATTATTATTTATGCTTGTCGTCGCTTTAGCCCCTTATTTTTATTTAATTTTACAATGCACTCAATACATTTCGAAATAATTAAACCTTTGTGCCAACAGGTTATTAAGGAATCACTTGGAATGGCTGCAATTGTGCCTTGGTTTCCAAGAATGGCACTCCATGATTGTGAAATTGAAGGTTTGACTTGTATGCACAAAATTATGAGAAATATCTTTACTGCAAATTATATGAACATCCCTCTAATTTTTATGTGAATTTAGGATTTACGATCAAGAAAGGTTGGAACATTAACGTGGATGCTAAATCAATACATTTTGATTCAATGATATTCCATGATCCCAATGAATTCATTCCTTTGAGATTTGATGCAAGTAATTCTCTACAATCAAACGTGAGTTTACCAAAGGATACACAATAGAATTGGAAAAATAGTTATATATATTCAGTATTTACCCTAACTCAATAAATATATCGAACACATATTCAACAAACAAATAATTGAAGGCATATACTGACGTCATTTTTATCATTAAATATGGTCTAATATTGTATAATGTAAATACTGAATAAAAATTTATTCAGGATGACTCAAAACCATATAGCTTTTTACCATTTGGAATGGGAGGAAGAACATATCTTGGACTGCATTTGGCTCGAGCAATGATGCTTGTTTTTGTCCATCGTTTAACCACATCCTACAGGTCTGGCCTATCTTTATCAAATTTAAAACCGTTAACTTATAATCATCTTTATCTTATGTTAGATTCGATTACAATTAACAATGGTGTTTAATATTTATGTATTTTTTTGGGAATCAGGTGGATAGTAATAGATTCATATGAAAGCATCGAAAAATGGACAATTTTCTCAAGACATAGAAGTGGTTGTCCCGTACGTGTTACGTGTTTAGAGAAAGAGAGGGAGTTCCCTAATGCATCAACAACATGAAGCCAAATTGTTATTGCCATTATTTGGATTATTAATTACTATGAAATACTTGCAACATCGGAGAGAACACTGGGGTCCAATAAGATGTAGATAAAAGTTGGGCAGAGATGGGCATAGATTTACATGATGCCTGGAAGATACTTAGAGGGTCTATTCGATGCACAAAGTATTCTGCGTTTATATAAAGATAAAAGAAAGAGTCGCACCTTACGGAATATTGATGTAAATAATTTACCTGGAAGTAAATATCGATGGCTGATTTTACGACTGTAACCTATAAATCACATGAAAATAACTTTATCGTTACTCCAGAATTCTCCGCTATTGCATAGAAGAAACTTATGCTGTAATATTCTTTGTTCTAACGTCACTGCATATCAACTGGTATGTTTCTTTTACCAATTATCTTAGGAAGCAAACAATTATTCCTTACATTGATAATGTATATGCTGAGTGAATGAAATTTCATATTTATAGATGAATAAATTGAGAGTCTACATATAAGGTGTAAGGATATTTTAATGGTGTGAGGTTTTTTTTGAGGAAAACCGTGCGAGCTTGGTCGAAAGCGGAGAATATTACATCATGTTAAGAGTATCTTTGTGCCGCTTTAGTCCAACAACTGGTATCAAAGCCCAAGTTCGGCAGGACGAGTAATGAGATGGCAGAGTGATTGTGCTAGGCGGCGCACACACAAGAAGAAGCTAGTTGGAGACTTCGATTGTCATAAATACTCTAACAATGCGGGTGGCATATAGTGAATCTCGAAAATTGGCACGTGGAACGTGATAAAAGGCCACATGGAACTTAGTTCGAGGGGGAGCCCTCTGAATTGTGGTGATAGGTCACGTGAAACTTAGTTCGAGGAGGAGATTATTGGGTGTGCGAACAAAGTCCCACGTTGGTAGTTGAAAAGATTGGGAGCCTACAAATAAATTGTAGGAATATCTTAATGGTTTGAGGCGTTTGGGGAAAAACCGTGTGGGCTAGGCCCAAAGCAGATATTATTATACTATGTTAAGAATATATTTGGGCCGTTTTAGCCCTATTGTTTGCCTTGAAATACGAGCAATAATTAAATTTAATTTGTGGTTTTAAAGATACATGATCTAGTTCAATACCGATTAATAATCAAGAAATATGAAATATAGACAAAGGAAATAAGCAGGACCAAACTAGTAGACAAGATAGTAGGCAGTATCGACCTCGAGCTTAGTGACCCCGGGGTGAGCCGAGAACGGTAAAGCAAGAACAAAAAAAATAAGAGCAATAATGATAAATGGACAATTCTGATGAATTATGAGCAAAAGGTAGAGAGTATATTTTTTTGTCAATGATTAGATAAGCTTTACAAATGATTGAGATTCCCTTTATATAATAGGGGAACCCTAAAATATGGTACATTTCTATTTACAGTAAGGAATCTGATTGGGGACAGATGTATAACCTCCTAGTACGTATTTGTATAGATTCCTACAAATCTATTCCGGAACTTACGCCATGATCTTGGGGACATGGCGTGAGTCTTATCCTTCTATAACAAACTCATAACGGTATTGTTTCGGAGTCGGTCGTACTTGGCTTTGATGTTCCTCAAGCACGTTGGTCGTCGAGCATATTATTCTACCTTTGAACCCGAGCTTAGTTGATCACGCCCAACTTTAGTCCTAAAAAGGATAAGCGTTCGCTACAAATATAATTTGGTCTATAAGTCAGAAGTCGAATCTCACAGAAAACTAAGGCTTAGCTATATTTGTTTAATATCACTAAAAAGATAAGTTTGAACAATTTTTTAAATTATAAAGATTGATATTTTTATTTCTAACTAATTAACTAGCAAGTATTAGAAAACAGTAAAATTATCAACTAAACGAGACAAAGGGTTGGAGACTAAATTTAGGATGTCTAGAGCTATGATTTTCTTAATTGTCGCAATCCTTCTAGCTATGTTTCGTACAATTTTGCGATTATATTCTCTACTGAGCTTGAGCACTTTAGGTACCGTAATTCTTTCTCGAGCAACTATAAAAAATTACTAGATATATTCTCTCAAACTATGTTAGTTGGTTTTATCTAACCGCTCATTATGACCACGTTAAGGCTTTATTATTTCTAAACATGCCTTTAAACCCATTGTATTGATTTCTCACATACGTTAGGAGTGACGTTCTTAAACAACCACCTAAATATGTATCATTTTTCAAGCAACACATAATAAATAGGCACAGTAAATCGATGACCATTCAATCAACAACAATAAACACGTAGTTGAACAAGTAGAGAAATACAACGACTCAATTACATAAAAACATAACAAGAATTTATCCTACAAAAGGTTCTATCAAAACCCTATATAAAAAATTTGTTATTCATAATAGTATGTAAAACAATAACACTAAAAGTCATAACCAACAATGAAAAAATAGGAAGAGGAAGGAAAAACTCATAGAAGAATTCCCAACTTGTTCTTATTGTGTCTCTGCCTCCTTAGGTCGAATCTGTGTCAAAAGTATGTCCAACCTCTTAAAATACCATTTTTCCATATATATATATACTAATTAGGGTCGGTCCCAAATAAATATACATTCTCCTACGCAAAAAAGAATAATTTTTCAGGCCTGGATGCTCGCGGTCGCGGTCCGGGCGTGGTATTTTCCCAGTGTTCTGCCTTAGTCCGTGTTCAGGTCCACGATTGCTGTTTCGAACATATTTTTCACCCTGTTTTGTTTAGAATTTGAAAAAATATAAAATATAAAACTTGTACCTCTTTGAGTTATCTTTCCATCCATATAATATACAGCCCAAATAGAATTCATTACAAAGAGTTATTCTATTTTACTAGATAATACGCACTGTGCGTACTCGAGTCTTCGTTTGTTCTTAACTATCAAATTTGACCGCCGAACACAATCCTGACTTAATTCCTTGGGCTTTTACTTATACTTCAAAGCTCCAAATTACTATAATTCATTCCATAACATTTATATAGCTCGAAATCACTCCTACAAGACATAAAATATACCATCAGTGCAAAACACTAGCGATTAAAGCTCAAACTCAATTAAAATGCAGTAGATTAGAGTGTAATAAGCGACTAAAATAAGAAATTATATCCTATCATCATTGGTCTATATCTTACTTTTGTCCTCGATGCGACTTCTCGAGCCTACAAAATCGGAGGCATATGATTTTGACCATATATATCGGGCTCGCTCCTAGTCTATTTCGATCAAGCTCTTGAAGTGACCGTCAAGCCTATGAAATCGGGTAGCCCTGATTTCTACCATATACAGATAGTACCCGTATCTCTTAGAGTATAACGATAAGAAATGAATTGAGTCCTTGACCTTTATCCCGATTTTCCATGAGATCATTATCGTGACATAAGCGATTGAGGAAACGAGAGCTTGGAAGTTGGCCTTTCTCAAGGAAAACTCCAAGAACTTTTAACAAGTTTAGCGGCGGGGAAAGTTCCGAGGGAGAAGATACTTCTGCCAACAAGGACCATGCCGCTTAGGTTTCGTGCTCTTAGTAATATTTTTCTTTTGAGGCTGATCGGCCCATGCGAGGAACTCTTGATCATGACCTATAGCTCTTGTAAAAAGGTTTATACAAAGATTTTTCCTTCCATGGTTTCTGAATCTGTTACCTTTTGTAGGGGTCAAAGAGCCTTATTATAAAATTCCTTTTGAATGTCCAAAGTTTGAGATGGCAATGACTGATAATAAGTTTTGCCCTCGAATGTTTCTGATCATTGGTCCCCGAATGACCATTCGAACTTGAGTTTGAGTAGATTTTAGGCTCAATAGTTGATGAGGCAAGATAGCCCTTGGGCTTGATAGTTGAGTGAGTGCACACTCTAACTTGAAATGAATAAAGCATGTAGGCCTTATGTCCAATTGAGGACATGCTTAACTTGAGATGAGGTGGCCTTTAAGCTCGAAATATAGTCCCGAGTGAGAATTTTCTCAAACTCGGGAAGCCCTTGGGCTTAGTAGTAAAGTGAGTACTTGCTCGAACTCGAAATGAAGTTAACCCATAGGCTTTGTGGATAGTCCCCGATTAAGGGTTTGCTCGATCTTGGTTTATAGCCCATGGGATTTTATGACCGAGTGAGGACTTGCTCGAAATCAATATGAAGTTAGCTCATAGGCATTATAGATAGTCCCCGAGTGAGGGTTTGTTCGAACTCGGGTTAAGATAGCCCCTGGGATTTTATGATCGAGTGAGGGCTTACTTGAACTCGAAATGAAGTAAGCCCATAGGCTTTATGGATAGCCCCTGAGTGAGAATTTTCTAAAACTCGGGTAGCCCTTGGGCTTAGTAGTCGAGTGAGTACTTGCTCGAACTCGAAATGAAAATAGCCCTTCGGCTTTGTTGTCGAGTGAGGATTTGCTCGAACTCGAAGTAAAGTTAGCCCTTAGGATATATGGATAGTCCATGAGTGAGGGTAGCCCTTGGGCTTTTATAATCGAATGAGGACTTTCTCGAACTCGAAATAGAGTTAGCCCTTAGGCTTCATAGATAGTCCCCGAGTGAGAATTTTATCGAACTCGGGTAGCCCTTGGGCTTAGTAGTCAAGTGAGTACTTGCTCGAACTCGAGATGAAAATAGCCCTTAGGCTTTATAGTCGAGTGAGTATTTGCTCGAACTCGAAGTAAAGTTAGCCCTTAGGCTTTTTTATATTGGCCCTTAGTCTCTATTAGATAGGCCCTCAGGCTCTTTAAGTTGGGCCAATTCATCCTCTATGACAGCTATAATTTTTCCCTCTTTTCGGCTAAAAAACTTAGTGTAAATTCTTTATGCTTCAGTATGTGTTTTTTGTACCCATTGGATTTGTTAAGGGTTCAACCGATTAGAACCCGTTCGTGTTAATACTGATTGAAGCTTTTCCGAAGGCTAATGTTATCGAAGCCTTTAAATTATTCGAAGGTTCATTTTATCGAAGCCCTTTTTTCTTTTGCCGAGGATAGTCGAGTTTAACCGATTTTTTTAAGTAATTGAAGGCCTTTAATTTATGGTAGAAGTCAGACGTCTCCAAGATACATTATTTCGGCCTTAGCCTTTTACATGACCATAGTCTTTAATATGACAGTGGTCTTTAATATAGCTGTAGCCTTTAATATGGCCATGGCTTTTAATATTGTCATTACTTTTGGGCATGTCAATTGGACTTGTTTCCCGATAATTCAAACTTATCAGAAAGGTTTGTCCGTGAGTTTGATGGTCTTGGCCTTTGAATCGAGGGATGACTCTTTGAGGTTTTATAAATTCGAGTTCAGATACTCGAATGTGTTGATTGTCGATGACAGTCCCCGAGTATTCGAGGTGTATTTGCGTTTTATCCCTTGAGTCGTTTCTTATGGAATCACAAGTATGATGTTCGTATAGTAGCAAGTTTCTTTGACACACAAAGTGTTTTAATATAGAAAGAATGCTTCTTTCAATAATTAATACATGCGTACATGTTTCGCCATCAGGGCTCGACTATTTTATACGGACGCGGTTCATCCGACCGTTTGGCCCATTACAAAGTTCTCGTATCGAGACTCGATGTCCTGAAGTGATTTCCTTGCAACAAAGTAGCCATTCGAGGGAAATGCCCTTCAGTACTCGAGGTTTATAGTAGGGAACCTCGGATACCATTGAATTGCTCTAAGTTAACAAGACAATGGTTGCCTCGTTAAAAACCTCACAGGAAAAATCCATTTGGGACAAAAACCAGTCGAAAGAAAAAGAGTGCAATACGTGCTTTAAGGTCTAAAGCTTCATGCCGATTCTTGTCGAAAACGTGCAAGTGTTAGTCAAAAAAATAGAAAGTATTGGACTAAGGTCGTACTTTTATATGGATTTTCGGTATTAATGTGATCCTCCTCGGCATCAAGCCGACGTGAATTTGACCTCGATCATTTCTCCTCTTATTTCGTGCAAAGCATTTCACAGACCCGCTGCTTCTATGATCTGCGTTATACGATTGATATCGATCTCTATTCGACCTCGACTCTCAGTCGACGTCCCTTTTGATCCTACCTATGGGCTTGATAGGATAAACAGACTCTGAAGGAGTCCGTAGTTTATCATCCTCGACTCTAATCTTCGACTGCTACTGATTCTTTACGTCGGCCCAAGTGATAGTGGGGTATTCAAGTAAACTTTGCTACAACTTATGTGAAGCAATAGAACTCCAGGTGTTGAGACCTTGTGTAAATGCTTTAATAGCCCAGTCATCGGTAACCGAAGGCAAATCCATTCTCTCTGCTTGGAACTGAGATACAAATTCCCTAAGCATCTCGTTATCTTTCTACCTTACCTTGAAAAGGTCCGACTTCTTCGTTGCAATTTTAATGGCTCTGGCGTGTGCTTATACAAACAAATATGTAATCATGGAAAACGCGTCAATAGAATTAGGGGGTAAGTTATGATATCATTGTTTTTTGGATAGTGTTTCTCCGAACTTTTTCAACAAAGCTGATTCGATCTCATCACCATTCAAGTCATTTACTTTAATCTCGCAAATGTACGAAGTAATACGCTTAGGGTCGGTTGTCCCATTGTATTTGGGTAAATCAGGCATTCGAAACTTCTTGGGAATGGGACTCGGAGCCGCACTCGGGGGGAATGATTTTTGTATGAACTTTTTGGAATCTGAACCTTTCAAGACCGGAGGTGCAACTGGTATTTGATTAACACGGGAGTTATAAGTCTCCACTTTTTGTCATAATCTTCAATCTTATTTTCCTCGAACTCGATCCTCTTGGTGAGCATTTTGAGCATTCTTATAATGGTTGGGTCAGTCCCAGTGTAATTTACGTTCGACCTCTCTTGCAGTGGTTCAACACACCAAGTATTTTCTGGTTCAGCTATACTCAGAGTCTTATTCTGACTTTGAAGTTGAGCGATGGCGATCTGTTGAGCTTGTAGCATCTCGAATATCACTTGGAGGCTGATTTCCCCATCTCCCGTTCCTTGTTCTCCTTGAGAAATGTGTGAACTAACATGAATTGGTTCCATATTTGGCACTTCCTCAGAATTTATTGGCAGTACAACGACTTCATATACTGTTGTTTTCTCCAAGGCCTTTGTTGTCATGAACAAGTGCATTTTGTGAACTAGACATGTTTCAGCCTGAGAATAAAAAATTCTTGAAAAGAAAAAGTGTAAAAATAACGTGTGTTATGAGAATCAGTAATCAAATAATTACTATTATCTTTAGCCCCACGGTGGGTGCCAAAATGTTTACCTTGAAAATACGAGTAACAATTAAATTTGATTTATGATTTTAAAGATATGTGATCTAGCCCAATGCCAATTATTAATCAAAAAATATGAAGTATATATGAAGGAAATATGCAAGACCAAACCAGTAGACGAGATAGTAGGCAGTATCGACCTCGAGCTTAGTAACCTCGAGGCAAGCCGAGAAAAGTAAAGCAAGAACAGAAAAATAAGAGCAATAAAGATAAAAGGACAATTCTGATAAGCTGTGAGCAAAAGGTAGAGAGTATATTCTTTTGTCAATGATTAGATGACCTTTACAAATGATTGAGGTCCCCTTTATATAATAGGGGAATCCTAAAATACGGTACATTTCTATTTACAGTTAGGAATTTTATTAGGGACAGTTGTATAACCGCCTAGTATGTATTTGTACTGATTCGTACAAATCTATTCCGGAATTTACGCCATAATCTTGGAAACGTGGCGGGAATCTTGTCCTTCTGTAACAAACTCATAACGGCATTGTTTCGGAGTCGGTCGTACTTTGCCCCGATATTCCTCGAGCACTTAGGTCTTCGAGCCACTTATTCTATCTTCGAGCCCGAGCTTGGTCTATATCGAACTTTTGTCCTTGATGCGATTTCTCGCGCCTACAAAATCGGAGGCACATGATTTTGACAATCCGATTTCTACCGTATATATGTATGTAACTTATTTTCTTTTAAAAAACATATAATTTTTTTTAACTGTCCCCAAGATCAGGGTTCAATGACAAGAAAGAAGATAATGAGTGATAATCAACTCCCGACTGAGTTCTAGTGGAATGAAATTAATTGTTTAAATAGTTCCTACAGGTTGAGCTTGAACCTAGTACTAGTAGTGGGCATGTGCACTTATTTGTCAACTGTTTCCCAACTCAAATCTGAGTTCTTATACAAATTTATTTTTTAATATTATACCACTCTGCTAACGTCTCTCTCTAACAGTCTCTGCTAACGTCTCTCTCTAACAGTCTACTTCCCCCAACCCCCCTCCCCCCTCCCCAGCTTCTAGCCCCCCTCTCCCTCCCCCGGCGACCCCTCCTTCCGGCGACCCCCTCCCCCTCCGGCGACCCCCTCCCCCTCTGGCGATCCTTCTCCGGCGACCCCCTAAGTAAGTTCTCTCTCCTCTCTCTCCCTCCTTTATCTTCACTACCCAACCCTCACCTCCTACCCCTACCAACATTAACTCCGGCGACCCCCCCCCTCTCCGGCGATCCCCATTAAGGCAACCCACCCCTTCCCCGAGCTAGGCAGCCCCCTTTTTTTTCAGGTACAAGCCTCGGCGGACAAGGAGAGCTTACGACATTTGGACGCGAAGAGCAAAGCAACACCAGACGAAGTGTGCAAGAGCTAGCGGTAGTTGATATCGGGCGAATCAAAGCATACTTCCAGGTTTTTCCATCGGGAGTTAGTACCTCCCTACCTCCCCCTTTTTTACTCTGTACACCCTTTTACGTTTTCTATCTAAGCACCCTGTGTGTGGTTTACTTTGTCAATTCCTAGCTTGTCATCCTTTTGCGTATTCCGCTATAGTACGTGGGTGCATCACTATTTTTCGTTATCGGTTGGGGATAGTGGCCGCGGCGGGAGATGGTAGAGTAAGGTCATGTCCTCGAGGGGTAGGGGTGGGGGCAGGGGCGAGCAGGGGGGCTGGGAGCGGTCCTGCGGGTAGGGCCGGAGGCAATGGTGGGAAGAGGGTAGCGGATGCTCATAGATTAAGGATCGGGTCGTGGAATGTAGGCACTCTGACGGGTAAGTCCATTGAGCTGGCGAAGGTTCTCCAGAAGAGGAGGGTTAACATAGCCTGTGTCCAGGAGACTAGGTGGAAAGGGTCTAAGGCGAGGAATATAGACGGGTTTAAGCTGTGGTATTCTGGGGTCGTGAAAGGTAAGAATGAAGTGGGCATCTTGGTAGATAGGGATCTAAGGGAGTCCGTGGTCGAGGTCAGGCGAGTAAATGATAGGTTAATGTCAATTAAGTTGGTTATTGGGGGTTGCGTCCTCAACGTTATCAGCACTTATGCGCCGCAAGCAGGCTTAGACGAGGAGGTTAAGAGGCGCTTTTGGGAGGACTTGGATGATATGGTGTGTAGTATTCCCCGATCTGAGAAGTTAGTTATTGGAGAGGACTTTAATGGCCATATTGGGGCTGGTGCTGGTGGTTATGTTGAGGTGCACGGTGGCTTCGACTTTGGGGTTAGGAACGGAGGAGGCACATCACTGCTTGATTTTGCCAGGGCTTCCGAGCTTTTGATTGCGAACTCGACATTTCAGAAGAGGGAGGAGCATTTGGTCACCTTCAAGAGTTCGGCGGCGAGGACTCAGATTGATTACCTCCTCCTCAAAAGGAGCGATAGGGGTTTGTGCAAGGACTGCAAGGTTATTCCAGGAGAGTCCCTTTCGACTCTTCATAGACTCCTAGTGATGGATGTCGGTCTCTGGGTGAAGAGGAAGAGGAGGGGTGCTCGGGGACAACCGCGAATTAGATGGGGTGTTTTGACTAAGGAGAAAGCACAGGAGTTGGAGAGGAGGTTAGCTGAGGGTGGAGCTTGGAGGAGTTCTGGGGAAGCGGATGATATGTGGTCAAAGACGGTGAACTTGGTGAGGGAGGTAGCACGAGATGTGCTCGGGGTAGCCAAAGGCTATTCAGGCAGACATCAGGGTGATTGGTGGTGGAACGATGTAGTCCAAGGAAAAGTGGAGGCGAAGAAGGCGGCGTTTGCTAAGATGGCAGGGAGCACAAGCGAGGAAGAACGGAGAGCGAACAGGGAGATCTACAAGGCGGCGAGGAAAGAAGCAAAGATGGCGGTTACGGAAGCAAAAAACGCGGCGTTTGGTCGCATGTACGAGGAATTAGGGGAGAAAGACAGGGACAGGAAGTTATTCCGGTTAGCTAATGAAAGGGAAAGGAAGGCACGTGATCTTGACCAAGTTAGGTGCATCAAGGGCGAGGATGGTAGAGTTCTGATGGGGGAGTCTCAAGTCAAGCAGAGGTGGCAGGCGTACTTTCGAGACCTACTTAACGATGAGGGGGATCGTAACATAGAGCTAGGGGAGTTGGTGCATTCAGAGCAGCATAGAGACCTTGGGTAGTGCAGGCGCATTAGGGCGGAGGAGGTCATGAGGGCTTTGCGTAGGATGAGTAGGGGTCGAGCGACCGGGCCTGACGAGATACCGGTAGAGTTCTGGAAATGCATGGGTAGGTCAGGAGTGAGTGGCTCTCCAGGTTGTTCAATACGATCTTCAGGACCAAAAAGATGCCGGAAGAGTGGAGGTGGAGTACAGTGGTGCCTTTGTACAAGAACAAAGGTGACATCCAGTGCTGCAACAATTATAGGGGTATCAAATTAATAAGTCACACCATGAAGGTCTGGGAGCGGGTGATCGAGGTGAGGGTGAGGGAGATGACATCTATATCTATGAACCAGTTCAGTTTCATGCCGGGTCGCTCCACGACAGAAGCTATCCACCTTGTCAGGAGGCTGGTGGAGCAGTTCAGAGATAATAAGAAGGACATGCACATGGTACTTATCGACTTGGAGAAGGCGTATGACAAGGTCCCAAGAGAGGTGCTATGGAGGTGCTTGGAGGCGAAGAGCGTGCCAGAAGCCTACGTCAGAGTAATTAAGGACATGTACCATGGAGCTAAGACTAGGGTTAGGACGGTGGGTGGCGACTCAGATCATTTTCCAGTGGTTATGGGGCTCCATCAAGGATCGGCGCTTAGCCCTCTCTTGTTTGCCTTGGTGATGGATGCTCTTACCCGACATATTCAAGGGAACGTGCCTTGGTGTACGCTAATTGCTGATGACATAGTCTTGATAGACGAGACGAAGGCCGCTGTTAATGAGAGGTTAGAGGTATGGAGACAGACTCTCGAGTCTAAGGGTTTCAAAATAAGCAGATCTAAGACAGAATACCTGGAGTGCAAGTTTAGTGCCGAGCCGAGCGAAGTAGGCAGGGACGTGATGATTGGATCACAGGTCATCGCCAAGAGGGACAGTGTCAGATATCTTGGGTCAGTGATTCAGGGGGACGGAGAGATTGACGGGGACGTCACTCATCGCATAGGAGCGGGGTGGTCAAAGTGGAGGCTTGCATCAGGAGTCCTGTGTGACAAGAAAGTTCCACAAAAACTCAAGGGGAAATTTTATAGAGCTGTGGTTAGCCCGCCATGTTGTATGGTGCGGAGTGCTGGCCAGTGAAGAACTCTCATGTTCAGAGGAAGAAGGTTACGGAGATGAGGATGTTTAGGTGGATGTGCGGGCTCACCAGGTTAGATAAGATTAAGAATGAAGTTATTCGAGAGAAGGTGGGGGTGGCCCCGGTGGATGAGAAGATGCGAGAAGCGAGGCTGAGGTGGTTCGGGCATGTGCGGAGGAGAAGTCCTGACGCTCCGGTGAGGAGTTGTGAGCGGCTGGCGATGGTCGGCGTACGGCGAGGCAGAGGGAGGCCTAAGAGGTATTGGGGAGAGGTGATTAGGCCCGACATGGCTAGGATGCGGGTTTCTGAGGACATGACCCTGGATAGGAAAGTATGGAGGTCTAGTATCAAGGTTGTGGGATAGGGTCCCCTAGAGTTTTTCATACTCCACACCCAGGGTTGGGTGAGGCCTGGCAGGCTTATTCATAGATGATTTGTGTATTGGATTTTGGATTTTGTCTTATGCTAGTTACTGTCCGATATTTTTGCATGATATTTTATTTATAGTTTTTATGTTTTTTATTTTTAGGTTTTTATGTTTAGATAATTATTTACGTTATTTGTGTTGAAGTTACTAATGCTCTTTTGTTGTTTTGTTGTTTTGTTGTTTTTGCTGTTTTTGTTTTTGTTGTTCCTTTCCTTCACTGAGCCGATGGTCGATTGGAAATAGCCTCTCTGCCTTTTCGGGTAGGGGTAAGACTCGTTTACATATTATCCTCCCCAGACCCCACTCTGTGGGACTATACTGGGTTGTTGTTGTTGTTGTAGTAATAGTCTGTGACATCAGAGTGAACTAAGAAAAAGCTGGCATCCATGAATTTTTTTTTGGCTTCCGCTAACCTTAACATCATATATGGCATCAGTTACAGGACGTAATATCAAAAAGCAGAGCAGTATAATACAAAAGATGTATTGTAAATGATGCAAGCTAAACTCATAATTGATTCAACGAATTCTATCCATGCATGCAACTTTGCAGGGTCTTTTGGCTTGTCTGCCCGATGTGGAATCACTTCAATTTATTTGGGACTTTCCAAAATTTTCATTATATTCGTACGAATTCTCCAAATGAATATTATTTTTAAAGAATTCGATATATATTTGCTGACATTTTAAAGAGTCCGAGCAATATAATTCGAATATACTGCCCACAATGGTACGCGTGGAAGTCATTCATACAATTGGAGTGAGTTCAGTTTCTTGCCCCCTATTTAATAGAAATTTGGAAGATAAAAAAGTAATTAAGGTTGAGCAATATTATAAAAGTAAGAGGCGTTTGCTAAATGAAGAAAGAGGCTGCCATTATATAAGGAAATAGTCTGCTATGACTTCCTATAATAAATAAAATGCATAATTCACTATGATACTCATGTTATTTGTATATAGTTTTAGTGGATTTGAAACATAATTTGAAATGAGTAATTAATGTTAAGGGCAATATAGGAAAAATAAATTATTTTTCTTTTGATATGCAAAAAATGACAAGTAAAAATAAAAATTTATTTTTAAAATACTTGATAACTGAAAGTGAACAGAGGAAGTAGATAGTTAATTGAGCTTTAAATTTTTTACATATATAATTAGGATTGAAGCTTTGTCCTTATTTACAATTTACGTCAAGTAAATGGTCCTTTTAGAATATAACCAATCAACATAAAGTCCAAATCGAACGAAAAATGCATTTTCATGGACAATAAAATAACACACATAATGCATAATGCATAATGCATTGTTGACAGAAGAAATCCAAGAACAACCATTCATTTAATTTGATAAAATAATATTTATTTATTTTAATTTGATAAAATAATATATATTTAATTTGACAAAATGGGTTGCTCTGATGGTAACTAATCCCCATTTCCAACCGAGAGATTGTGAGTTCGAGTCTTCCCAAGAGCAAGGAGGAAAGTTCTTGGAGGGAAGGATGTCGGGTCTATTTGGAAACAGCCTCTCTACCCCAGGGTAAGCGCAAGGTCTGCGTACACACTACCCTCTCCAGACCTCACTAAGTGAGATTATACTGGGTTGTTGTTGTTGTAATATATATTTAAATTGAAGCAAGAGTGCAATTTGCAAAAGCCCAGGTCACAAGAGAACAAACATGACCAGAATTTAAGGTAGCAATTTGCCAATGAGCTTCAGAAAAAATATAGTTAAATATTTCGGAACGTCCTCTCTTTATATATTATACACTAAAAATATGTATTTAAGGACATGCTCTTTTAATTAAGAACCAACTGCTTCTAAATTCTGATTTCATCATTGGATATAGTGCATTGCGGAGGGATAAATCAAAAGAATTTGGTTCTTTTCTTGAATGGTACCAATTAAATACAACTCGAAACACAAAGTATCTCGCATTTACGCAGTCTTCATAAAGAAATTTTGAACTATATCTAAACGGAGGGGGAAGTTCAAAATTTCTTTATGTTTTTTAAATTTGGGAGCAACTCACTTGTTGACAGAGTCTATGTACCCCCAAAACCACCAACATACCAGAATGGATTTAAACCATAATGGGTTCAATCATTATATCATGTAATTTACATGCTATAATTGAGCAATCCAGCAATTAGGGACGTCCGTATTAGAAGTATATAGTCCATCCATCTGGAGAAAATCAATAATTTTATTAATTAGTCTAAGAAAATTTTATCTTCTGTTTTAAACATTATATATCTTCTTTTCTCAAATTTCAAACTAATACTATGAATTATTTATTAGTAGACACACGTATAAGCTGTTAAGCTCAATATGACAGTTTTTTGTAAACGTGTTTTTCTTAATATTGAAATGTAGAGAGTATATGGCTAGGTTTCTCCCTTCTTTCACATTATAAGTTAAGTACTTTATTTATTGGTTGAATTGCATTTATTCTAAGGAGTTAGGTTTTCATATGAAAATAAAAAAACATAAAGTTTTATGTTTATTATTTTTAACTTTCCCTTTGATGGAATTATGGAAAAACCATCACCTTCTTCCTTTCATGCTAAGTTATAATGCCGTAGCTAGTTTCAGTCCCTTTCATGATGTGGTATGTATTTGTGGCAGAATTTCAACCAAGGCCTTTGCACAATTTGGTACATGTGGTGCATATAAGTAAAAAAAAGGAATATATTCCACTTAAACTTATTATATTATTATATACAGATTCTTTCTTATCATTTCTTTGTCCTATTTCCTTTCCACCCCTCTTATTCAGCCTCGTTTTTTCTTTATTCTTTTTTTTTCCTTTTCCTCCTTCCCTTTTTTCAATAGTAGGGATGGTAAGAAAAAGAGTGGGGTACGAAATGGGTGAGTTGGTGTGGATATGTGCAGGTTAAAAATAAGTAATGCAAAAATGAGTAAGCTATTTGATCTGTCTATATTTAATATGGATAAAAAATGAGGTACTAATGTCTTTTTGGATGTGATCATTTTTTAGAAAATTTCTAATTTTTCAAATTTGAAGAACCTTCAATTTAAATCTTTACAAATATGAAAGTTAAACTCATCAATTATCCATAAGTATATACTTTTTTAAGTGAATAATATAAATCTTATCCATATTTGACTTATTTCTAAGAAGTTCATTATCATGTTCATTTTTAGTAGATAATATGAATAGATAATTATTATTTTAATTTATTTTTCACCACTAAAAGATAGTATCAAATAATCATATTGCGCACTATATTTGGGCGAGTCAAAATGAACGGAATTAACAAGTAGGTCGGTCAGTAACTCACCCAAAGATTATTTAAGGTGAGGTGGTTGAGTCATGTCACGACCCGGAATTCTCACCCTAGGGAGTCGTGATGGCGCCTACACGTAAAAGCTAGGCAAGCCACATTCAAAACTTCTAACACTTTTATTTTAATCCTTCTTATCAGTTATAGCAACACGTGTTAAACAATTTAATAACAGCGGAACATGAAAAATAAGGCGGAAGACATAAATTAGATAAACTGAACAGAAATACTGAAATCATCATATATCTCTACCCACGAACTGGTGTCACATCACTCACGGACTACTACGAGTACCGAATACAAACATTTGAGAGAAATATAATATTTTTTTGTCTCGGATACATGAGATAACAAAGTGAAATGTAAGATAGAGGAGACTCCGGGCCTGCGGACGTCTGCAAGGCTACTTCGGTGTCTTTGGATTGAAGGCAGACTCTCGATCTAATGTTGTTGCTCCAACACTAGATCTGTGCAAAAGAGCATAGAGTGTAGCATCAGCACAACCGACCCCATGTGCTGGTAAGTGTCTGGCCTAACCCCGGCGAGGTAGTGACGAGGCTAGGACTAGACTCCAGATAAACCTATGCAATCATATAATATATGGTAAACGAAATAATAGAAAATAAACAAGTAAAATTGGGGAGGGGAAACATGCTCTGGGATATCCAAATAAACATGATTCTCAAAACTGACAATGAAACCAATTATAAATCTACTAACACGGATAAGAATAGATAAAAAAAACTTTAACTTTCAATGTTTATCTCGTTGCAGGCATGCAACCCAACCTCATTTCTCATATCTCGTGGTAGGCGTACCACCTACTTCCATTTCATCATAACTCGTGATAGGCGTACCAGCCTCTCCCATTCAATCAATATCTCGTGGTAGGCGTACCACCTGCTCCCATTTCAATATCTTGTGGTAGGCGTACCATCCGCTCCCATTTCAATATCACTTGTGGTAGGGGTAGCACCTGCTCCTATTTATTCCAACACAATACACAATATCATCCCGGCAAGGGAGCAAAACAATGTAATAACTTCCCTGCAAGGAAAATAATAACAACAAATCAAATGTCCCCGCAAGGAAAAATCAGCTATAACCAATCCTATTCCACTTCTACTTGGCACAATTTAGAACCAATACCCGGTATCAAGGATAATCAATCAAGGCTTTCATAGAATTAATTAAGAATATACAATTATTAATTTAAGACCAACGGTTATTCTCAACACCAACGTACAGATACTCATCACTATGTCCATACATTGTACTCAACACAAAAAAAGTAGCACATACAACTCAACTCCTAATCCCTCAAGTTAAGGTTAGGCCGAACACTTACCTCGATGGTTTAAACTCAACTCAAGCCTCAAGCATAGCTTTACCCCTCGATGACACCATAAATCCTCTCGAATTTGTCACAAGTTACTTAATTACATCAATGAACGCTAAATGAATCAATTTGAATGGATAAAAATGAATTTCCCAAAGTTTTGCCCAAAAAGTCCAAAAATGCCCCCGAGCCCACATGGTCAAAACCTGAGGTTCGAACTAAAACCCGATTACCCATTCCCCTACGAAACCAAATAGGTAATCTATTTTTAAATCGGACCTTAAATTAAGGTCTAAATCCCTAATTTTAGAAAAATCTAAGTTCTACCCAAAATCCCCAATTTCACCCATGGAAATCTTTGATTTTCAGTTAAAAATATGTTAAATTATGTCACTGATTGAAGGAATTGAGTAAAAATTAACTTACTAATAATTAGGAAGAAGTCTTGTTCTTGGAAAATCGCCTAAGAGTGTTTGGGGTTTGAAAGAATGAAGAAAATGGTGAAAAATTTGGCTAAGTATAAAATATACTGGTTGCAGATATGGGAATTGCGAACTGGGATGCGCAATTGCAAACCCTGCAGGTATGTGAATTGGGAAGCTTGGTTAGCATTTGCGAACGCTTCAGAAACTACAGATCTTCGCATTTGCGATCAAGAATGTCGTATTTGCGATCGGCTTCCTTCGCAATTGCGAACCAGTTGGTCGCATTGCGAACAAGCCTACTCGGTCCAACTCTTGCATTTGCGATGCTTAGTTCGCATTTGTGATACTTTTTTCGCATTTGCGAGATTGGCTACGCAAATGCGAAGCCTGCAGATCAGGAATACCAGCAGTTCATTCAAAGTTCAAAATGCACTCCCGACCTATCCAAAACTCACCCGAGCCCTCGGGGCTCCACGCGATCAAATCGCCAAAATAGCATCATGTACATCGAATCAAGCATCAAAACTCATGATTTCTTCAAAATTTTCATAAAACATCAAATTTTTATTTTAAGTACGAAACACGTCAAACGACGTCCGTTTTCAACCAAACTTTACAGAAAGTGCTTAAACCATATATAAGACTTGTAGCGGGCACCGGAACGATAATACGGGATTGATACCATAGCCTTCTAATCAAATTTTATTTGCATTTTCCTTAGATATATTCAAAAAATACTTGTACTCAAAAATTCATTTCACGAGCTTGGGACCTCGGTATTTAATTACGGGAATACGCCCAAGTCCCATATTTTTCTACGGACCCTTCGGACCGTTAAACTACGAGTCCGGGTCTGTTAACCCAAAATAGTGACCGAAGTCAAATTTATTCATTTTAATATTAAAACTTAGCATTTTTCACATAATTTCATATTAAAGCTTTCAGGCTACACGCACAGACTACGCACACAAATTGAGGCAATCCTAAATGAGGTTTTCAAGACCTCGGAGACACAGATTTCAATTAAAAACAGGTGATGACCCTTTGGGTGGTCACATTCTCCACATCTAAAATAACCATTCGTCCTCGAACAGACAAAAGAAAGAAGTACTTAAGTCAGGAAAAGATGAGGATAACAGCTCCGCATATCAGACTCGAACTCCCAGGTAGATGCCTATGGAGGCTGACCTCTCCACTGAATACGAACAGAAGGAAAACTCTTGGATCTCAACTAACGAACTTGCCGATCTAAAATAGCTACCAGCTCCTCCTTATAAGACAAGTCCTTGTCCAACTGGACTATGCTGAAATCTAACAAGTGGGATGGATCGCCGTGATATTTCCGAAGCATGGACACGTGAAAAACCGGATGCACGGCTGATAAGCTAAGGAGCAATGCAAGTCTATAATCCACCTCCCCCACTCCATCAATAATCTCAAACGGGCCAATGAACGTAGGGCTGAGCTTTCCCTTCTTCCCAAGTCTCATCACGCCCTTCATAGGCGACACTCGAAGCAATACCCGCTCACCAACCATGAAAGCTACATCTCAAACTTTACGATCTGCATAGCTCTTTTTCCCGGACTGAGCTATACGAAGCCTATCTTGACTGATCCTGACCTTGTCCAAGGCCTCCTGAACCAAATCTGTACTCAAAAATCGAGCCTCTCCCGGCTCAAACCATCCAACTGGAGATCGACACCGCCTACCATATAAAGCCTCATAAGGAGCCATCTGGATACTCGACTAATAACTGTTGTTGTAGGCAAACTCAGCAAAAGGCAAAACCTGATCCCACGAACCTCCAAAGTCAATAACACAAGCTCGGAGCATATCCTCCAATATCTAAATAGTCCACTCGGACTGCCCGTCCGCCTGAGGAAAAATGATGTATTCAACTCAACCTGGGTTCCTAACTCTTGATGAACTGCTCTCCAGAAACGCGAGGTAAACTGCGTACCTCGGTTCGAAATGATTGATACCAGCACATCATGAAGGCGAACAATCTCCCGAATAAAGATATCAGCTAACCTCTTAGATGAATAGGAGACTGCCACATGAATGAAATGGGCTGACTTGGTCAACCTATCAACAATGACCCATACTGCATCGAACTTCTTCCGGGTCAACGGAAGTCCATTTACGAAGTCTATAGTAATCCTCTCCTATTTCCACTCGAGAAGCTCAATCCTCTAAAACAATCCACTAGGCCTCTGATGCTCGTACTTAACCTGTTGATAATTCAAAAACCGCGCCACATATGCCACAATATCCTTCTTTATTCTACACCACCAATAATACTGCCGCAAATCCTGATATATCTTCGCGGTGCTCGAATGAATAGAATACCGGGAACTTTGGGCCTCCGCTAAGATCAACTCTCTAAACCCATCAATATTGGTCACAAAAACTCGCCCCTACAATCTCAAAACTCCATCATCATCTAAAGTCACCTGCTTGGAACCTCCACGCTGCACTGTGTCTCTGAGGACACACAAATGGGGATCATCAAACTGCCGATCACGGATACGCTCTAATAATGAAGAACGGATGACTGTGCAGGCTAACACTCGACTAGGCTCGGGTATATCCAACCTCACGAATCGATTGGCCAAGGCCTGAACATCCAAAGCAAGCGGTCTCTAATTGACTGGGATAAAAGCAAGACTGCACATACTGGATGACTTCCTGCTCAACGCATCAGCCACCAAATTGTTCTTCCCCGGGTGATATAAGATAGTAATATCATAATCCTTCCTCAACTCCAACCACCTCCTCTGCTTCAAATTCAACTCTTTTTGCTTGAACAAGTACTGAAGACTCTTGTGATCAGTGAACACTTCACATGCCACGCCATACAAATAGTGACTCCAAAAGTTCAATGCGTGAACAATGGCTGCCAACTCCGAACCATGCACTGAATAGTTCTTCTCAAGATTCTTCAACTGCCTCAAAGCATAGGCAATGACCTTGCCATGCTGCATCAACATTGCACCAAGACCATACGGGAAGCATCACAATAGACTATATAAGGCCCTGGACCTATGGGCAAAACCAATACCGGTGTCGTAGTCAAAGCTGTCTTGAGCTTTTGAAAGCTCGCCTAACACTCGTCTGACCATCTGAACTGGGCACCCTTCTGGGTCAACCTCATCGGGGTTGCGATATATGAGAACACTTTAACGAATCGGCGATAGTGGCCTACCAATCCCAAGAAACTCCGAATCTCTATAGCTGATGTTGGTCTAGGCCAGTTCTTGACTGCCTCAATCTTCTTTGGGTCTACCTTAATACCCTCTGCCGATACAACATGATCCAGGAATACAACCGAACCCAACCAGAACTCACACTTTGAGAACTTCGCATATAACTGACTATCCTTTAGAGTCTGAAAAACCACTCTAAGGTGCTGCTTGTGCTCCTCCTAGCTGCGGGAGTATATCAGAATATTATCAATAAAGACTATAACGAACAAGTCCAAATAAGGCCTGAACACTCGGTTCATCATCTCTATTAATGTTGCTGGGATATTGGTCAACCCAAATGACATAACCAAGAACTCATAATGCCAGTAACGAGTATGAATAGTTGTCTTAGGGACATCGGATGCCCTAATCCTTAACTGATGGTAGCCAGATCTCAAGTCTATCTTTGAAAATACCTTGGCACCCTGAAGCTGATCAAATAAATCGTCAATACTCGGTAGTGGATACTTATTCTTGATTGTAACTTTGTTCAGTTGCAAGTAATCATCCTCATCGAAATATACTTTTTCTTTACAAAAAACACCGGCGCACCCTAAGGCGAAACGTTGGGTCTAATGAAACCCTTCTCAAGCTAATCCTGCAATTGATCCTTTAACTCTTTCAACTCTGGCGGGGCCATGCGATACGGCAGGATAGAAATGGGCAGAGTGCCCGGAGCCAAATCAATGCAAAAGTTGATATCCTTGTCAAGCGTCACACTCGAAAGGTCTAATGGAAAAACCTCAGGGAACTCTCGAAAAATTGGCACAAAATCAATAGAGGGAACCTCAGCACTGGAATCACAGACATAAGCCAAATAGGGCAACCATCCCTTCTCGACCATGCGTCGAGCCTTCTCATACGAGATAACACTGCGAGTGGAATGACCAGAAGTTCCTCTCTACTCTAAACTGGGCAAATCCGGTAAGGCTAGGGTCATAGTCTTAGCATGGAAATCCAAGATAGCGTGGTACGAGGATAAGCAATCCAACCCCAATATAACATCAAAGTCGACCATGTATAAAAGCAACTAATCAACACGGGTCTCAAGACCCAAACACTACAACACAAGAACGATGAACTCGATCGACCACAAGAGAATCACCCACCGGTGTAGATACATAAACAGGAATACTCAATGAATCACTAGTCATGATCAGGTATGGTGCAAAATAAGATGACACATACGAATATGTAGACCCTGGATCAAATAGCACTGAAGCATCTCTATCACAAACCAGAATAGTACCTGTAATGATTGCATCTGAAGACTCAACCTCGAGCCTAGCTGGAAGTGCATAACATCGGAGTTGGGCCCCACCACCCTAAACTGCCTCTCTGGGATAGCCTGCTGCAGGTTGGCCTCCACCTCTAGAGGCCTGAGCTCCACCCCTATGACCTCTACCTCCACCTCTAACACCTCTTCCCCCAACTCTAGTTAGCTGGTCAGGCTGTGGAACCTTTGGTGCCTATACTATAGCACGAGAACCCTGATGCGAAGAACTGCTCAAAGCTGGAGGGCAGTACCTAGCAATGTGCCTCGTATCGCCACAAGTAAAACAATCCCTCGCCTACTGGGGATGACGAACCTGGAAACTCTAAAGTGGTGGTGCACTGATAGATGCTGCGGTGCACTGTAAGGCTGCTGATCAGAATAATGCGGTTGAGAACCACGACCACCTGAAGTAGCGTGGGAGACCTGGATAGGTGACTGAAAGGGCCTAGGAGGATGGCCTCTACCAAATTAATCTCTACCTCCAGTCGAGGTACCACTGAATCTACCTGAATGATGGGGCCTCTTATCCGACCCATGACCATCTCCTTGTGACAGAACCATTTCAACTTTGCAGGCCACATTGGCCGCCCTCCTGAAATGTGATCTCACTCCCAGCCTCCTTGGCCATCCGAAGATGAATCGGCTGAATCAGACTATCAATAAACCTCCTCACCCTCTCTCTCTCTCTCGGTGGGAAGTATGACAAGAGCATGTCAAGCTTTATCGATGAACCTGGTCTCATACTGAGTCACCGTCATGGAACTCTATTGAAGGCGCTCAAATTGCCTCCGAAAGGCCTCTCGCTGAGTCACGGGAATAAACTTCTACAGAAATAACACTGAAAACTGCTCTCATGTCAAAGACGGTGACCCTACTGGCCTGGCTAACAGATAATACCTCCACCAAGTCTTGGTGGTTCCAGATAGGCGAAATGCAGCAAAATCAACTTCATTGGTCTCAACAATGCCCATGTTCCTGAGAATATCATGGCAGCTATATAGGAAATCCTAAGTATCCTCAGTGGAAGCACCGCTGAATGTAGATGTGAAGATCTTGATGAACCTATCCATCCTCCACAAAGCATCTGCGGACATATACACTCCATCATCGGTCTGAGCCACAAGACTCGGATGAACTGCCACAGCTGGCTGAACCGCTGGAACCTGAACCTGGGGAGCTACCTACTCCAGAGTGCATGTAGCAGGAGGCTGATCCCTTCTCCAGCCTGAGAAGTGGCTGGTGCTACTAGAAGCAAAGTCGCTCGGGTGACACTCTCCATGAGGCCTACCAGTTGGACCAGAGCATTCTGAAGAACTGGGGTGTCAATGAAACCCTCAGGGACCTGAGCTGGGCCCACCGGAACTGCTGGGGCTAGAACCTTCTCGTCAAAATCAACCTGAGGCTCCGCCACTGGTGCTGGTGCTGGTACTGCTGCTCGGTGCTAAGCTCTACCCCTACCTCGGCCTCTAGCACGCCCTTCGCCTCGCCCTCTACCCCTAGTGCAAGTTGCTGCTAGGGAATCGAGCTACTGAGCGGTAGATAAGGAATCTCGTGTTCTCGTCATCTGCGAAAAATAAAATAGAAAAGCTATCAGTGTTGAGAAACAGAACCGCACGAAATGAAAGAACAAATGTAAGTTTTCCTAACTTTTAAGCCTCTGGAGGATAAATACAGACGTCTCCGTACCGATCCCTCAAAACTCTACTGAGCTTGTCTGTATAATGTGAGACCTATGTAACCTAGTGCTCTGATACCAACTTGTCATGACCCAGAATTCCCACCCTCGGGAGTCGTGATAGCGCCTACTCGTAGAAACTAGGCACGCCACATTCAAAAATTCTAACACTTTTATTTTAATCCTTCTTATCAGTTATAACAACACGTGTTGAACAATTTAATTGCAGCAGAACATGAAAAACAAGGCAGGAGACTTAAATTAGATAAACTAAACAGAAATACTGAAATCATCATATATCTCTACCTAAGAACTGGTGTCACATCACTCACGTACTACTAGAAATACTGAATACAAATGTTTGAAAGAAATATAACATTAGTTTGTCTCGGATACATGAGATAACAAAGTTAAAAGTAAGATAGAGGAGACTCCGGGCCTGCGAATGTCTTCAAAGTTACCTCGATGTCTTTGGACTGAAAGCAGGCTCTCGGTCTAATGTTGTTGCTCAAATGCTGCTCCAACACCTAGATTTGTGCAAAAGAGCACAGAGTGTAGAATCAGCACAATCGATCACATGTACTAGTAAGTGTCTGGCCGAACCTCGGCGAGGTAGTGACGAGGCTAGGACCAGACTCCAGATAAACCTGTGCAGTTATACAAATATGGAAAAAGAAACAATAGGAAATAAACAAGTAAAATTGGGGAGGGGAAACATGCTCTGGGAATAGCCAAATAAACAGGATTCTCAGAACTGACAATGAAACCAATTACAAAGCTACTAACACGGATAAGAAAAGATAAAATAACTTTCACTTTCAATGCTTATCTCGTTGCAGGCGTGTAACCTGTTCCCATTTCTCAATATCTCGTGGTAGGCATACCACCCGCTCCCATTTCAATATCTTGTGGAAGGCATACCACCTGCTCCCATTTCAATATCACTTGTGGTAGGCGTACCACCTGCTCCCATTTATTCCAACACAGTACACAATATCATCCCGGCAAGGGAGCAAGACAATGTAATAACTTCACGGCAAGGGAATAACAACAAAAAATCAAATTTCCTCGCAGAGAAAATCAGCTATAACCAATCCTATTCCACTTCTACTTGGCATAATTTAAAACCAATGCTCAGTATCAAGGATCATCAATCAAGATTTTCATAGAATCAATTAAGAATACACAATTATCAATTTAAGACCCATGGTCATGCTCGACGTATGGATACTCTTCACCATGCTCATACGTTGTACTCAACACAAAACAAGTAGCAAATACGACTCAACTCCTAATCCCTCAAACTAAGGTTAGACGGAATACGTACCTCAATGTTTTAAACTCAATTCAACCATCAAGTATAGCTTTACCTATCAATTCCACCACAAATCCGCTCGAATCTACTCACAAGTTACTTAATTACATCAATAAACACTAAATGAAACCATTTGAATGCATAAAAAAGGATTTCCCAAAGTTTTTCCCCAAACATCCAAAAACACCACTAGGCCTGCGTGGTCAAAACTCGAGGTTCGAACCAAAATTCGGTTACGCATTCTCTCACGAACCAAAATATATAATTTATTTTGAAATCGGACCTCAAATTGAGGTACAAATCCTCAATTTTAAAAAGGCTAAGTTCTACCCAAAATTTCCAATTTCACCCATCAGAATCTTTAATTTTCAGTTAAAAACATGTTAAATGATGTTAATGATGGAAGGAATTGAGTATAACTTACAAATGATTTGGAAGAAGTCTTGTTCTTGAAAAATCACCTAGGTGTGTTTGGGTTTTGAAAGAACGAAGAAAATGGTGAAAAATTCGGCTAAGTATAAAATATGCAGGTTGCAGATATGGAAAATGTGAACTGGGGTTCTCAATTGTAAATCATGTAGGTATGGGAATTGCGAAGCTTGGATTGCATTTGCGAACGCTTCAGAAACTACGGACCTTCTCATTTGCGATCAAGAATGTCGCATTTGCGACTGGATTCCTTCGCATTTGCGAACCAGTTGATCACATTTTCAAACAAGCCTGCCCGGTCCAACTCTCGCATTTGCGATGCTTAGTTCGTATTTACGATTTGCGAAGCCTGCAGATCAAGAATACCACCAGTTCTTTCAAAGTTCAAAATGCACTCACGACCTATCCAAAACTCACCCGAGCCCTCGGGCTCCAAACCAAACATACACACTACCTCAAAAACATCCTACGGACTTACTCGTGCGATCAAATCGCCAAAATAACATCATATACATCGAATCAAGCCTCAAAACTCATGTTTTCTTCCAAATTTTCATAAAACATAAATTTTTATTTTAAGCCCGAAACACGTCAAACGAAGTCCATTTTCAACCAAACTTTACAAAAAACCATATATAAGACTTGTACCGGACGCCAGAACCAAAATATGGGCCTGATACCATAGTCTTCTAATCAAATTTCATTTCCATTTTCCTTCGATATTTTCAGAAAATATATTTACTCAAAAATTCCTTTCTCGGGCTTGGGACTTCGGAATTCGATTCCGGGCATTCGCCCAAGTCCCATATTTTCCTACGGATCCTCTAGAATCGTCAAATCACGGGTCCGGATCCGTTTATCCAAAATGTTGACCGAAGTCAAATTTACTCATTTTTATATCCAAACTTATCATTTTTCACAGAATTTTATATTAAAGCTTTCTCGCTGCGCGTCCGGACTGCACACGCAAATTGAACTAATCCTAAATGAGGTTTTCAAAGCTTCGGAGACATGAATTTCAATTAAAAATAGGTGATGACACTTTGGGTCGTCACAAGTCAAGACTAAATAGTGGTCGATTCTTTATTAGAAATCTATTTATTCCTCCAATACTCTTGACAATTTATGAATTTAGCACATAATAAACATATAAACACCGATTAATTAATTTCTCGTGACTTCGCCCTAGAATTTCCCCTACCTAATGACCCTTCTAGTTAAGATTAGAATATATAATACTTGTCATCAAAGTCTTCCGATCTTTTCAATTTTCTTTCTTTTTTATTTTATTCTTAATTATTTCAAGGACGTGTAACATCAAAGAATGAAAATAAACAAAAAACTAAAGCGTTACCATCTAACGCACTGCACTAAATTATACGTTCAAGCTAATTAAAAAAGCTAAAATCTTTTAAAAAGTACCAAGAGCAGTCGGCAGGTACAAACGAAAGTGGGCATAGTTTTTATCATTACTAATTATGAACTTTTGTTGCAATTTAGGTAACAACATAGATTAATAATCTCATTTTATTATAGTCATGATGTTGACTAAGCTCCTAAACCTTACCCTTTTTCCCCATTATATAAACTGCCTTTTTCGAAATATTCACTTTAGATTAGATACGCCATAATATAATGGCTTCTAATAATTATTTATGAGCTTAGTATTTAATTATCAAGACTAAAAGTATATTGACCAGCCCCTGCTTATCTGAAACAACAAAAACAAAAGAGAGCGAAAATCTAAAGTAAGTTTGTATTAGATTTCTTTTATGGGACAAGCATTAAAACGACGATTGTAGCCAGCTAGCAGTTGAGTGAAATGAAATAACAAACCAAAAGTGGATTACTTATGTAATGTTTACGGATAGTGACATTTGTTAAATTTGGATCATTAATTCATTTTCATAGTGTAGATTATTATACTGATGAGTGCAACTTTCTTTCTTGTATTTTTCAAGTGTTGGCTGATTTTTTTTTTTTTCAAATTAATCTTCCTTTTGCTAGATTTTCTATTTTATTTCTTTTCTAACATGAATGAATTATTAGCAAAGAAAGCTGTTGAAATTCAATGGATAACCAAAAAAGATTATTCTAGCATATGACAGACAAATATCTTTATATTTAATAGGAACATAAGAATGATGATTGTTAGCTAGCCACCCACAATTATTTGACTGGAAAACAAAATAAGCAGCACGCACTTTAAGATTGCAACCAAAAATACCACCAGAAAAAAAAGAAGAAGAAATTAATTAGGAAAAATAGTGGATAAAGTCAACAACTTTGATTATCAAAATGATTATTGGAGTAAAGTGTTGAGACATTTTTTTATGAGTGGCGAATAATTTGGACCCTTAGATTGAAACAATGTGTGAGGAAGTGTATGGACAAAAGTTGCTTTCTCATGTCCCCTACCCCAGTAGATAAAAAAAGTACGACCCAGTACAATACCACTCAGTGGTGTCTGGGGAGGGTAGTGTGTACGCAGTCTTACCCCTACCCTGGGGTAGAGAGGCTGTTTCCAAATAGACCCCCGGCATAAATCCCCAGAATTTGCTACTGGGGAGACTCAAACTCACAACCTCTCGGTTGTAAGTGAGGGTTGGTTACCATCAGACCAAGCCCCTCTTGTCATACCCCAGTAGATAATACTTGTAATTTTATCGCTTTAAATAAGTATTGAAATAGTTAAAAAATCTGACTTAAGAATTCCTTTGAAATTGAAAAGAATGAAATATTATACTAATTGGGACTTATATAGCTGTCTTTTCTTCCTAAAAGAAGAGGAAAATTTTTTAATTAATGTTACAAAGCTTCCAACAAGAGTGGATAAGAGGAAGCCGCTGTATTGTGGTTAGGCCCCAATATACTTGCAATAATACAAATTAAATAAACCTGAACTTATTTTTGTTGCCACTACCATACTATAATTCTCTCTTTATTTATTCTAATTGTTCAGTGCACCAAAAAAGAAGAATAATAAAGCAAAATTGCAGTATAGTTTTTTGGTCAGAAACGGAGAAAGTACAAAGCACGAGTTTTTTCATATTTATTTTCGTTTTATATCTCCTTTCTTTCCAAAAAATAAATATAAAATTCCTAATGAACGACACACAAAAGAATTTAAAGAAACTTAGGAATTCTACATGCGTTTGATAAATCTTCATGACGTGAATCATTGATTCTGACATTATAAACCTCCTAGATTTCCAACTTAATTGTTGTTATTGTTTAATTGTTAAACATAGTAGAAGAAAAAAAAATAGATAAATTTCGTAGCACTTAAATATTTTACAAAATCTTAGGCTGTTTAAGACTTACGTAGTCCCTCCACTACAAGAATGGCTCCATACAAGCTCTTTTGGTGAACTTCAGCAAATGACGTAAATTTAATTTAATTTAATTTTCAAAAATTTAGAGTAGATCTTGCATTTAAAGTCATGTTCATTAATTTTCTTTTAATTACTTTCACCGTGCCCAAACGAAGGGTTAATGGATCTACTTTATATGAATCTTGATATAGAAGAAGAATTCTTCATTCTCTTTTTTGTGAAATATCCTCTGCGTCTCGGTGAACTAAATAAAACGTGATCATAATTAATGATTTTCCATAGTTAAAACTATTTATAAACTAATTGAGAAAATGTAGTTATAAAAACAACTCCAACTCCTTAAATTCTGATACCACCATTTCTTTTTAAGATAGATGAAATTACGGTAAAATTTACTCATATTTGGTGTTTATATACCAAATCATACTAACACAATTGTTATAAAAATAATAAAAGAATAAGAGCAATATTGTAGAGAAAGAGAGAAAAAATTCTTATTGAATTTTGGGGTGATTTATAATAGGGTAAGACCCCTCTATTTATAGGAGGAAAAATGACTTAGCCTCAAAGTAAAACTCTCTACAAGATAGACATTCACTGCAAATAGAATTCTATTCTTAGCTCTCCCCCTTGAATGTCTACTCAATAAGTAATGTGTCTCATTAAAAACCTTAACTAAAATAAATTTCAATGGGAAAAAATTCTAGAAAAGAAAAAGAGTACACATATTTAGAAATGCGCCTATTGGTTGCCTCGTTAAATATCTTGCAAGGAAAACCCGGTGGGACAAAATCTTGTAAGGGAAAAAGAGTGCAACGCGCATTAACTTCCCCTAAAGAGAGCATCAATTCACATCCTTGAGCCTTCGCATCCCAATCTTGTGCACTAGCTTCTTGAAGGTTGACGTCGGTAGAGATTTTGTGAACAAATCAGCCATATTATCACTTGAATGAATCCGTTGCACATTGATATCATCATTCTTTTGAAGATCATGTGTGAAAAATAACTTTGGTGAAATATGCTTTGTCCTATCTCCTTTTATGAATCCTCCCTTCAATTGAGCTATGCATGCTCCATTGTCTTCATACAAAATCGTGGGTAGTTTGTCACATTTCAAACCACATTTGTCTCGAATATGATGTATTATAGACCTCAACCACACACACTCTCGACCTGCTTCATGAATAGTAATTATCTCAGCATGATTAGATGAAGTAGCCACAATTGATTGCTTAGTCGATCGCCAAGATATGTTAGTGCCTCCACAGATAAACAAATAACCTGTTTGAGATCGAGCCTTGTGTGGGTCAGATAAATATCCAGCATCAGCATAGCCAACAAGATCAGGACTGCAATTAGTGCTATAAAATAAGCTCATATCGGTAGTTCCTTTTACATACCGCAATATTTGTTTGATTCCATTCCAATGTCTCTTTGTAGGAGCAGAGCTATATCTTGCTAAGACATTAACTGAAAAAGTTATGTCAGGCCTTGAGTATTTGCAAGATACATTAGTGCGCCAATTGCACTAAGATATGGTACTTCAGGACCAAGTAGCTCTTCATTCTTTTCTTGAGGTCGGAATGGATCCTTATTCACATCAAGTGATCGAACAACCATCAGAGTACTTAAAGGATATGATCCATCCATATAAAGCCGTTTCAATACCTTTTTTATATAGGAAGATTGATGAACAAAAATTTCGTTTGCCAAATGCTCAATTTGCAAACCAAGACATAATTTTGTCTTTCTGAGATATTTCATCTCGAATTCCTTCTCTAAATAATCAATTGCCTTTTGGAGTTCTATGGGATTTCCAATAAGGTTTATGTCGTCAACATATACGACAAGTACAACAAATTACGATGTTGTTTTCTTTATAAAAACACAAGGGCAAATGGCATCATTTATATACCCTTCCATTAATAAATACTCGCTAAGATGATTATACCACATTCGTCTTGATTGCTTTAGACCATACAAAGATCTTTGCAATTTGATTGAAACATTTCTCGGGACTTTGAATTATGTGTGTTTGGCATTTTGAATCCATCGGGAATTTTCATGTATATCTCATTGTAAAGTGAGCCATAAAGGTAGGCGGTAACCACATCCATTAAATGCATGTCAAACTTTTCAAGGACAGCAAAACTAATGAGATAACAGAAAGTTATAGCATCCATAATAGGTGAATATGTCTCTTCGTAATCGGCACCAGGCCTTTGTGAAAATCCTTGTGCAACAAGGCGTGCCTTATATCTTTGTACCTCGTTTTCCTCATTTCTCTTGCATACAAATACTCATTTATAGCCTATAGGCTTAACACCATTAGGTGTTTGGACTATAGGCCCAAAAACTTCACGTTTTGCAAGTGAATTCAATTCTGATTGGATTGCTTCTATTCATTTTGGCCAATCAAGTCTTTGTCGACATTCTCCAACAGAATGATGTTCAAGATCCTCACTTTCTTGCATAATGCTAGATGCAACATTATATGCAAAGACATAATCCACCACTATATCTACTCGATTAAAATTTGTCTCAATATCGATTGGATTTATTGATAGTTCCTTATTTTCTTGAGTCTCGGGATCAATGGATTCTTCATGAATCTCAGAATTTATTAAATCGTGAATTCCTCATGAGATTCTTTCGTAGTGTCATTTTGATCATTGCTTTCCTTTTTCTAGGATTTCGATTTTTGGAACCTAATGGTCTGCCACGTTTTAGGCTTGTTTTTGACTCATTAGCTATGACACTAGAAGATTGTCCAATAGGGACATCAATACGGATTGGAACATTTTCTGCGGGGATATGTGATTTTGTTATCCTTTTCAAGTCCGTAAATGCGTCTGGCATTTGATTTGCTATTCTTTGCAAATGGATAATCTTTTGCACCTCTTTTCACAAATAGAGGTACGTGGATCAAGATGAGATAATGATGGATTTTTCCACAAAATTTCCCGTTTGGTTTCACCAACTTCTCCCCCTAATTTTGGGAAAAGTGTCTCATCGAATCGACAGTCTGCAAATCGTGCAGTGAACAAATCCCCTGTCAATGTTTCGAGGTAGTGAATAATGGAGGGCGATTCAAACCCAACATATATTCCTAACCTTCTTTGCGGACACATTTTGGTGCGATATGGCGGTGCTACAGACACATATACTGCGCATCCAAAAATTCTTAAATGGGATATATTAGGTTCATGACCCAAAACTAATTGCAACGGGGAATATTTGTGATAATTTGTCGGCATGAGACGAACTAGATTTTTTGCATGCAAAATGGCGTGACCCCAAACTGAAGTGGGCAGCCTCGTTTTCATGAGTAACGGTCTTTCTATCAACTGCAGGCGTTTAATTAAAGACTCTGCAAGACCATTTTAAGTGTGAACATGAGCTACATGATGTTCCACTTTTATCCCAATTGATAAGCAATAATCATTAAATGCTTGGGGATGAAAACTCAGCAGCATTATCTAGTCTAGTAGACTTAATTGGATTATTGGGAAATTATGCCCGTAATCGAATTATTTGTGCCATTAATTTTGCAAACGCAAGGTTGCGAGATGACAATAGGAACACATGAGACCATCTAGAAGATGCATCTATTAAGACCATAAAATATCTAAACAACCCACTAGGTGGGTGAATAGGTCCACAAATGTCCCCTTGTATACGTTCCAAAAACGCAGGTGACTCAATTCCAACCTTTGTTGGTGATGGTCTAATAATTAACTTGCCTTGATAACAAGAAGTGCAAGAAAACTTATTATTTAAAAGAATCTTTACATTCTTTAATGGATGCCCATTTGAGTTTTCTATAATCCGTCTCATCATAATTGATCCAGGATGACCCAATCGATCATGCCAAAGTACGAAAGTATTGGAATCAGTAACTTTTTGGTTTACGGTAGAATGTGCCTCAATTGCACTAATTCTTGTCCAATACAGGCAACAAGATAAAGATGGGAACTTCTCAATAACCCTCTTTTGGCCAGAGAGATTCTTTGTAATGATGAGATATTCAAGATTATTCTCATCTATTGTCTCAATATGATATCCATTTTTACGGATATCTTTAAAACTCAACAAGTTCCTTTAGGACTTGGAGGAGAACATTGCATTCTCTATGATAAATATTGTTCCTCTGGGCAGAGTTATAGTAGCTCTTCCAGAGCCTTCAATTAATTTACTACTACCAGAAATTGTAGTAATATCTGCCTTACATATACTTAAATGAGAGAAATATTTCTTCTCTTTGAATATTGTATGTGTGGTACATGATTCAATTAAACAAATATTTTTACAATTGAATTTTGATCCAAGTTTGTTTTGTGAGATATCCATACTTGCTTCCCATGATTTGACATACAAAAGAAATATATGAATAAATATTAGTATTTTCAAAGATAAAGGGGACCGGTTCTTCATATAACTCTACGAATTATGCATAATATTTTGCAGGAAGCTTAACATGTTGCTTATTTATAAGAAACATAAGATTTAGCGCAAAGCATAGAATTAAACGAGACTTGAACAATACTTTTAATGCAAATTGTAATGTTGGAATATTCTACGTGGAATGTCACTAGTACTTGCGTAGTAAAAAAATATAGCTTATAAGGAATTTATTCTCAAACGCTACAGCAAAGTATGCTTATACAAATATTAACAAAAGTTCATTAAAAAAATCTCGTCTAAAAGCGTTGTAGATAAAAGTTGATATGTAGCCACCATGTTTAATGATTGTATATAATTAGGCAGAAACTTTAAACCAAAAAAAATTAAAATTGTCAGTACTAGAAATTCAAGATTTGGAGGAACGAGTCATCATCCAAACATTAATTGCATGGCAGCAAAAACAAAAAGGAACAAGATTTAAATATTAGGATTATATCTAGTCTGAACGAACAAACACTATTTCATAAAACAAACGATACTAAATAATACTAATAACTACTACTCATGTAAAAGAACTATAATTACATGATATTCATTTACTAGCTACTAAGAATAGGCGAAAAATAAAAATTAAACTACTCCATCTTCTTTAACCACAGATCCATTACCGATCAAGTGGTCTATTTTTTCATTAGGGCGCTCAAAGAAGTCTGCCACATCCAAGTGGGTGATGTCAAAAATCATTGTCAGAGACAAAATTGGCTTCGGGGCCTTTATTCTTTAGAGATACTTGATAAAGCTCAACCAAATATCTTGGTACACGGCAAATATTTTTCCAGTTCCCTTTTCCACTACAATAATAGCATTCAGTTTCTGAACTATTTGCTTTTAGCTTATCATCTTTCCCTTTCCGCTTTTGGTGGTTATATTTCTTTTGGGGGTGATTGACACTAGGAAAATTTCTTCCTTGTCCACGGCCACGGCCATGACCACGACCACGATTAGAGTCATGGCCTTTTCCACGCTTAACATAATAGGAATACACCTCATCCACTTCAGGCAATGGTGTAGACCCAGTGGGTCGATTTTCATGATTTCTTATGAGCAAGTCATTGTTCGCTCTGCCACAAGGAGAAGAGAAATCAACTCAGAGTACTTCTTGAAACCTTTCTCTCTATACTGCTGTTGCAGAACCATATTGGAGGCATGAAACGTTGTAAACTTTTTTTCAAGCATATCATAATCAGTGATAATATCTCCACAGAGTTTCAACTTAGAAGTAATTCTGAACATCGCAGAATTATATTCAGAAACAGACTTAAAGTCTTGGAGCCTCAGATGAGCCCAATCATATCGTGCTTGTGGCAGAGTGACCAACTTTAAGTTGTCATATCTTTCTTTTAAGCCATTCCACAAAATAAGTGGATCTTTGACTGTGAGATATTCAATTTTCAACCCTTCATCAAGGTGATGACTCAAAAAAATCAAGGCCTTAGCACAGTCTTGGGTGGATGCTTTATTTCTGTCTTTAATGGCGTCTTCAAGACCCATTGCATCTAAATGGATTTCAGCATCCAACACCCATGTCATATAGTTCTTGCCCGAAATTTCAAGGGCAACGAACTTTCTTTTCATAATGTCAGTCATAATTAAAAAGAGGAGAAAAATTACCTTAATCTTCTCAAAGAGCTTCTTGAGACGGTAGAGTCTCGTGCTGATAACGTGTTATAAAAATAATAAAAGAATAAGAACAATATTGCAGAGAAAGAGAGAGAGAAAATTCTTATTAAATTTTGGGGTAATTTACAATTGGGTAAGACCCCTCTATTTATAGGAGGAAAGATGACTTAGCCTCAAAGTAAAATTCTCTACGAGATAGACATTCACTCCAAATAGAGTTCTATTCTTAACAATAATTAAATTATTAATTAATATAATATATTAATAAACTATGATTTAGAGATAAAAAAGATATGTAATATCATGTATTCATTGAATTGGTATAAAAATAATAATTGTACCACGAAGTACTATTGTCACTGTGTTATTTCTATTTTAGGAAAAGGTTTTATCTTAGATCAAATAATTTAGTCAAAAGTTGCAGTATTCTTAAGAAATTGATAGGGTGAAGACACGTTAGACTGCTTGAGCTTAAAAAGTCATTCTCAGGCTAAAATGTCAAAAAGAGAGGATTAATTTTCCACAAAATGCCTGTTAATGCTTCCTCCTATAGCTAGGTAATTATGATGGACGTGAGTTTATAGCAGAGATAATGTCATTAATTGTTCTAATTATTAGTAACTAATTAGCCTAAAGTGGAGAGAAAGATGACTTTTCCAATAGAAAATTACCTTCTTTTTGAAGGTAATTATTACTTCTTCCGTTGGAGGTTGGAGTAATGCTTTGGTGGGTTGTTGAAAGCCACTGATTTCGGATATTGTGATGTTTTCCAGTCACTTTTGTATTCAATTAAAACCCTAACTTGATATATTCATCATTACAAAATATTGCAATGATAGCGCAATAAGTGAAGAAACATCTATGGATTTTTATCTTTTTTTTCCTTAGAATAATAAACTTTCTATAAGACAAGATTCAAATGCATATTTGACTGACGAAAGGACTTAGCAAAAGAAGATAGTTAATGTATATTTCACTTTAGCCAGGGAGGTGTTTCAATATCCGATGTGGGATACTTTGTACACCAAGCGGTTCTTAAGTATTTTAATTTTTTTAGATTGTTAATCATCTTAATTCATAGAAGAAATGTTTTATTTGATGATAAATTTTTAGACGTGTGATCTGTGAAATAAGTAGCATCAATCCAATAGATAGTTGATATTGAAAATGTAAACTCTGATGTGACATGATTACATTAACACACAAATATCAAAGGGTCATAAATTTAGGTTCTTGAATAAACATTAACGCCATTATTTGTGGGGGTTATAAAGAAATACTATAGCATCATGGTGCATGACAATTCATATGTTGTAAAACTGCAGGACCTTAAAAAAAATACTTGAGCTCCTAATATATATATAAATATTCTTTTTTTTTTCTAGCTATAAATTGTAATACATCACCAAACAAGTAAACTAAAATTCCTTGAATCTAGTCTCATACCTACAGATTCAAGACACACACAATGCACCGGCAAAGGAAATAGAAGGACAATTTCCTTAACTTGGTACAATATCAACAACCCAGTATAATTTCACTTAGTAAGGTATGAGATGGTAGTTTGTTCGCAGATCTTATCCAGGGTAGGGAGACTGTTTCCAAATAGACCCACGTCATCCTTCCCTCCAAGAACTTCTCACCTTGCTCTTGGGGAGACTCGAACTCACAACCTCTCGGTTGGAAGTGGGGTTGCTTACTATCAGAGCAACCCCTCTCGTCTTAACTTGGCACAACGCATACCAAAATAACTAAACGAGCAATTCTAGTAAGATTTGTAATATGAATATCTTTATGCTCAGGCTTCAATTATCTAATGATAAAAAGAAAAAAGTACAAAAGAATTGTTATCAAAAGCATTAATGAAATTCATTAAAAGAGATTAAGAGAATGATTCATCTAGAACTCAACGCTGTTGAGTTGTCTTAGTTGTGCACTAAATAGTACTACAAAGAAAAACTATAAATCTTGAAATCATAAATTTTCTTCCACCAATTTAAGCTTAACAACAAAAGATTACTACTATTCATAAGAACAATTGCATATACTCCAAAATGAACATAGTACATTTAACTAAACGTGGCTTCCTAATTCCAGATAAAACAGGGAATAGGCAGAGTAGCTCTGTACATTCATATCTCAGTAATAGGTACGCCGTAATTAACACTAAGACCCGTTCACCGTTACAATATGGTAATTAAGTAGTAATTCAGTAACTATTACTCCGTAAACTCCGATTTCTTATAATTCAACAAAATGTAACACATTTCAAAAGGCTTTGATACCGATTCGTTCATACTTTTCAGGCTCTGCTTCAGCTAACCTCTGTTTTTCAAAGAAGATTTGATTCTTCTTAATAAAAGCTTCAATTGTATGCCGAAATTCTTCGTTGCTCAGCGTGTCCACGGCTTCCACTGGTGCCGTTGATTTTCTTTCGCCTGGACGGACGACTAACCGCGGCATATCTGTTTCCGAACGCCGGAGCTCTCGCTGTGAACTCGCCGTTGCAATTTCTCGCTTCAATTTCTCTGATTGACTCCTTTTAAACTTCTGTATCTGCTTCGTTGCTGTATCTATTGCCGTTTCCACGTCATTGCATTGAATCTCCGGAACCTTCAACTTCGAGGAAACGACCTGCTTATCTTCCGTCGTTACAACACTAGGCTCCGCCGTCACCGGCGGAGAATCAGAGGATAAAATCGGCACATCCCCGCTGTATGTAGCAGTGACGATCGGTTGTTGAACTTCGTTATTGAGAATTTCTTCGCTGTGGATATCATCTGTTACAGAGTCGTTGCTTTCGGCGTCAGTTTGACGGCAGAACACGATGATTGCAACGATAATACCGTTGCCAATGAGAAAAACGACGTGAGGCTTAAACAGAAAAGCCGAGACTTGAACCAAAACCTCGCCGGAGAGTTTAACGGCCGCCGGAACACGAGTCCAGGACCATGAAATCAACATAACCGCCACAACCACTTCGAAAATTTGCAGCATCTTCATCATATTTTGAAACCGATTATACCTAGCAATTGCTTTCGCTTTCTCAAATTTCACGCTATCAAACACTAGTTCGTTGTCCATTTTTAATCTCCGAAACTCTTTTAATTAAAACCGTTTTTAAAATTCACGAGGAATGCAAGAGAAAAATGAACAGTCTGAAGAATTCTTCTAGGAAAACGAATAATGCACTAGGCTTCCAGCGAACAGTTACAGAATTGGGAGGGAAACTGGAAAATAATAAGGAAGGGAATTCGAAAAGAAAATGTAAATGGAAGAAGATTGTATACGTATGCAAAAATATGCATAAGGAAGTAGATTCAGAATTCATGTACATAGAAACACGCACTGATACACCACTGGGAACACACACACTCCGCCAGAGATAATAATTGACGGTTTCTTTAGAATTTCTGAATTGAAGTTTGAATTGGTATAGTGAAATGAGGACTCGCTGAATGGGATGGATGTAGGAAAGGAGCCTCATTTTATAGGCGTAGCCCAACGTAGAGTCGACTTATTTATTTATTTATTTATTTATTTATTTATTTATTTATTATTTATTATTTATTTATTTTTGAAGTGAGTGTTGAAAATTTGTTATAGCAATAACGAGTGAATTATTTAAATTTTGTAAATATGGATATAGGGTGGTAGGAATTGTAACAGCGTTGATGGGAGATTAAGACGAAAAAAAGGATTAATTTTGAGGCGCATGGTCCCCCAGAAGGTTCGATTTTTTGCTTAGTTTCTCCTTCCCGTTGCTTCGTGCTGCTTTCCGTTTTAAGTTAAGATTCCATATATTCACGAGGAAAAACACGATTGAACCCAAAAATATTCAAATATCCAAAAATTATTTTCTAGCGAGGCACATATACTAGTTAGAACAATTATAATTTTTTTTGGTTATTAGCAAAGGTGCAGAATATAATAATTCCAACTTATTAGTAAAGCAACTGATGCTTTATGTTGATTACTAGAAATTCATTTTGCTTAATTACAATTACTGATACATCTCTCACATGTATTATTACATGTAAAATAACATGTCGTATGTGATAATGTTAGTCACTTAGTTGTATATAGTAAATTTGGTTTTTCAAAAGGGGCGGCTCTATACGTATTTTTTTTTTGGTATTAAGATATGCATTAAAAGATATACTAAGAGTCATTACATAATTCATTACAAACGGGAATTGTTCTAGGAAACAGAGTTCCTAGCTTGTCCCTTTCTAAAATAGAGTTACCAAAAGTAAGAGGACTAAGATAAGTAGTTAAACTTCCAAAAGTAGTTGAGTTGCTTCCATTCTTCGCCATTGAATCAGCCGTCTGGATTGCTTTTCTGAAGACGTGCTGAAATGGCAGATCACCTGCTCTACTCAATAGGCATCTGCAATCATCAATTATGTTAAGAGGACATTTCTTAATAAGGATTAAATTAATAAACTCTTTACAATCCGTTTCGATGACAAGGGGTAGGTAGTTGTTGTCTATAGCTATCTTCAGACCATGCATTAGTGCCAGTGTTTCCATATATATGTTAGTAGCATGACCCATGTTATATCCCAACACCCATTCACCGGTGTGATTACGAATGATTCCCCATATTTTCGCCTTTACCCGGGCTGCCCATACATGAACCATCTACATTCAATTTATAGCAGTTTTCTTCTGGAGGATTCCATTTAATAAGGATGGTTTCCCTAGGCGTAGCAATCTGGAATTGGTTTGTTGTTAGAAGTTTATATTCCATGGCTTTATTAATGATATTATTTAATAGGAGAGGTTTGTTATTATTTTTGAATATCATCTCATTCCTGTGCAGTCAGATGTGCCAGAGGACAAAGGGGAGGACTTCAGACCAAACGAGATGTTCATTAAAAATAGTAGAAGATTCACATTGAGCTTTTAGCATGTGGTGAAGAGTGTATTTATCGGGCGGTTCCGGAGGTAGTTTGCTAAAGCCGCTTGAGCCAAAATAATTTTGGAGTGCTTGCATTTGAAGAGCATATGGAATATATCTTCCCTCTCGATGCTGCAAAAGTGGCAAGTTGGAGAGTTGGTTATATTTCTACTGAAGAGCATTTGTGCCGTTGGGAGCTTATTGTGGATAGCCTTCCAAAGGAAGAACTTTATCTTATTAAGAGTTTTAATTCTCCAAGAGCCATTTATAGTCATTGTGTCCCCCTCATCCTTACCTTGTAACATAACGTAGGCAGATTTAATGGTGAAGGATCCGTTAGAGTTTATTCCCCAGCTGTAGTTATCTTGAATAGGGTGAGCTTGCTTTATATAGGTGCTATATATTTTATTTTTAACTTCAATGGGGAGTTTAAAGGATTGATTTTTTAGGTTAAAAGAATTGTTACTAATGATATCAGCTAGCGTTTGCTGTTGTTCCTGTTTCATTAAAGGTCTTTGGATTTGAGTTCTTAGCGGTTCCTTTGTTCCTAGCCAATATCTTGCCAAGTTCTAATTAGTTTTCCATCCCCAGTTTCCCAATGTATGCCTGCTTTGAAGATTTGAGAGCCCCGGACAATATTTTTCCAAATATGGGAGCCGTTACCCTCTAGGATATTCCAACTTTGTTTGGTGGTATTTTGTCGTACCTACTATGTAGCACCCTGCTCAATAGACTATTATTGTCTTTTTTATACCTCCAGGCTAGGCCCGTACTAAAGGCTTGGTTTTTTCATTTTGTTTTATATAACCTCAATCCTCCATTTTTCTTATGTTGTGTGGTCTTATCCCAATTTATCAGCTGACACTTTCTTTTTTCAGAAGTGCTACCCCATAGAAAGTCTCATTGAATTTTGTCAATGTTTTTTATGGTAGTTTGTGGGAGGTTATATATTTGCATTACATGATTAGGGATTGCATCTAGGATAGATTTGATGAGCGTTGTCCTTCCCGCTATATGAGAAAATTAACTTTCCATCCTTTTAGCCTAGTATTCATACGATCTATAATGTACTAGAAATCTTTCTTTGAAGGATTGGAGAGTCCTATAGGGTATCCTAGGTATTTCCCAAACTCTCTAGTGTGATTTATAGCAAGGCAAGTGCTGAAGTCATTCTTTAGGTTGATGGACACTTTTTCTGAAAAAATGAGCGTTGATTTATTGAGATTAATATATTGCCCTGAGTGATCACAAAATCTGTTAAGGGTATCTATTATGGAATTGCAGTTTTTTGATTAGCATTTGCTAGGAGGATCAAATCGTCTACAAAGAATAAGTGTGATGGAGGGGGGTTGGATGGGAGATCTTAACAGGGTCCCATCTACAGCAGTCTATTTCATGGTGAATTAATCGTGATAACATTTCCATACAAATGATGAAAATATAGGGAGATAGTGGGTCGCCTTGCCGTATACCTCTGCTTGGTTGAAAGAATTCAGAGTTGGAACCGTTGACTATAATAGAGGTAGACGTGCTAGTTATGCACTACATAATTAGTTTAATTAGCTCTTGGGGAAATTTTAGGGAGTTTAGCGAGTATTTTATAAAGGACCATTCTAATTTATCGAAGGATTTTTCCAGATCTATTTTAATCAGCATTTTTCCTTTTTGGCCTTTTACTTTTTTAAAGTGATTTAAGGTCTCATGGACAATAATAGCATTATGAAGAGCCTCGTCCCTTCAAGAAACTGGTCTGAGTAGGGTGGATTATTTTGGCTAGTAGGGGTTTTATTATGTTTACAATAACTTTGGTGATTATTTTATATGCAGTGTTGCATAGGCTTATAGGTCTGTACTGCTTTATAGTTTCTGCATTTTGGTATTTAGGGATTAGGCAAATGTAGGTGGTATTCATTTCTTCAGTCATTTTCCTTTCCTTAAACGTATTTTGGCAGAAATTTATTAGGGCATCCCTTGTTTCATTCCAGAATTTATGATAAAAGAATGGGTGTAGACCATCTGGTCCAGGGGCTTTGTAGGGTTTAAAAGAGTCCAAAGCACATTTGATTTTGCGGACTGTGATATTTTTGCACAAGTCGTTTTGGTCTGCGCTACTCAAGGTTGAATAGAATGACATATAATGGTTTGTTTTAATGGACTTGCTATGGCTAGTGGTGAAGAGGTTTTTATAATAATTGTGGATTATAGATTTTACTTCCTTAGGTTCGTAAAACCAGTTGCCCACTTCATCCTTTAAGCTAAGGATCCTGTTTTTACTTTTTCTCTACATTGTAGTAATGTGAAAGAATTTAGTGCTCGCATCTCCCTCATTCAACCATTGGATCCGAGATTTGAGTCTCCAAAATTCCTCTTCCAACCTTAGGATATCATTTAATTCTCCTAATAGACTTGTTTCGAGGTCTAAGAGGAATTGACTAATTGTATACTTAGGGAATTCTGGATCCTTTTAATTCTAGCAACTAAAATATTTTTTTTGTGAAAAATGTTGCCAAAAGTGATGATATTCCACTCATTTACATTCTTAGTAAAGGATTTAATTGCTCATAGAATATTATCTTGATTAATCCAAGATTCTTTGATGATATTTTTAAAGGTGGGGTGTGATAGCCACATGGATTCCAGTCTGAACATGTTACTGCTATGAGAGAAGTTCTTAAAAAAATCTAATTTAATAGGACAGTGGTCAGAGTGTAGTCTAGTTAAATGAGTAATATGAGCTTCCTTAAAAAGATTAATCCAGTTTGCGTTTGCTACATATCTATCTAGTTGTTCCATTATTAGGGTTCTTGTTTTTTTTTCCTTTTACTCGTCCAGGTGTATTTTGAGCCCCTATACCCTAAGTCCATAAGTCCGCAATAATCTAAACAGTTTAGGAATTTTAAAACCCTAGTGTAGCTAATTGGAAGACCTCTGAATTTTTTGTTTGATTTAGTGACTTCATTAAAGTCTCTCGTTAGTAGCCAGGTTCCTTTTAAGCTGTTTGCTACTGTTTTCAAATTATTCCATGGAATAATTCTATCTTCTAATAGAGTACTAGCATAAACAATAGATATAGGCCAAGGTTCTATGTTGGAATTATTTACCTTGATCATGGCATGAATTTCTTGGTCCATTGTTCCAATTTGGTCCACCACAATGTCTCCTGCCTTCCACATCACGACCATGCCTCCCGAAGTACCCTGAGCTACAACTTGTGCCATGTTAGTGAAGCCAAAATTGTTCATAATAGTTGCATGGTCCGCCAACTTTGTTTCCAAAAGAGCAACTAGAAATGGCATGTTATAGTCCAGCATCGACCTAAAGGTTCTTCTAAATTCCTCATTACCCGCTCCCCTACAATTCTATACGATCATGCTCATTGGTCTAGATGGGGGTGGGGTGTTCTCCTCCGCTTGTGCATGGGGTGACCACGTTCATGTTGGCGAACATCGTCGGAACCATTACTATCCCGTAGTTGAAGATCGTGGGGGCTATCAAGATCCTTATATTGATCAAGTACTTCCTTAATTTAGCGGGCAACGTAAGATTACCCTTTTTTCTCTTCTTTCCTTGAATACCAACGTTTTTGGCGTGCGTAACATGGTGTATTCCACTCTTCTTGCTGTAGATGTTCCTTCCCCTTCTCCCTCCTCGTCCGTCAATGGTACTGAGTTGTTTTGGGCAGTAGGGTTTTGAGGTTGCTCGGTCATGGAGTAGTTCATGTGAGGAGGGTTGTAGTGGGTAGGGTTGTTGTGAAACAATGGTAGGTTCATGCTTAGGGGAATGAGAGTGCTTGGGGTGTTCATAGGCAGCCGGTTCCATGGGGATGGGTTGGCTCCCATGGTTGGTAGTTGGTGAAAGGGTTGGGGTTGTGGGTTCATGAGAGATAGCCATGGGTGGTTGGCTACATTGTCTAGCCCGATCCTTAGTCCCTTCGTTACAATTTGTGCTAGATAGCTTGGGTTCTCGATTTGGATTATGATGTTCCTCCCCTCTAGATGAAGGTTCATGTTTAGTGAAAATCCCGTTAGGCCGTATTCCAGCCATGATAGAGGAGTGTGGTTCAGTGGGAGAGGAGGAGTTGCATGCACCATTGGTTGGCTTTGGTCTAGCGCTTGGTTGTTCATTGGATGGGTAGCTTGATCGTGAGACCATACATTCCTCCTGTAATTCCTTTGATGCCTCATGTAAAAGTTGTTGGTTGGGAGTCTTGGCATCCTTGATGATTTCCTGAAGATAGTTTTGTTGTGTTTTATTGTTTTGTTTTGGTCTCTATAAGACGTGGGCAGTAGAGTTTGAGTTGGATTGTATTTTTGTAGTAGGAGAAGCATGTTGTTTGGCTGCAAGGGGGTAATGTAGAGGAGTCAGGGTGGAGGGTTTGTACTTGGAGTGTTTTGTATGACTTGATATTTGGCTGCTAAATGATCTTGTTTGTGCAGATTCTTTTTGTCACCATTTAATGCTTCCTCGACCTCTCCTTGGGTGGAGCAAAGGTCAACTAGCATAGATGCCTTATCATAGTTCATAATTTTCTTAGTTGTGACTGTGACTGCCGAAGGTCTTGGGGAATTGGTATGAAAAGTGGCATTGTCCATGTTTGGACTGTTGGACATGTTTGGACTATTAGTATGGTTGGCGTTGCTATGATTAGTTTCTTGTTCATTTAGAGGTCTAGGTAATTGGTTCATAAAAGAGTGTAACAAATTGGCGTGGCTAAGTGTCTGTTTGGTTTTGTCCCCAGGGTTTGGGGCTTGGGTTTGGTTTATTGGTACCATATCCATGTACTCTTGTTCCAGTGTATTCAATGCTCTGAATTGGTTACTTTTACTAATATCCATATTGTTTGTGCTATTATCAAGATGTTTGTCACATGTTACCTTCATCCTAAGCTCCGTTCGTTTGTGGCATGTTTGGTCCATGGTATTGCTCATGTGATTATCGTTTCTTTCTTGTTCATTTTCCTTGGAGGTATCAGTCTTTAAATGGCTTGGATTGGCCCGTCCTTGAGGTGGAGAATGTGCTCTTTCCATATGGTCATGCCTAGGCTTTGTTTTCCTATGTGTAACTATAATCCAGCGGTCGATCTCTTCCGTTAAGGACTCGATCCCAGCTTCGTTATCTTGGTTTACTTTTGTTTCGCTGCTTTTTGATCCTGAAGGCTGTGGGCAATTTGGCAGTGTATGGCCTAATCTCCCACAATGTCTGCATAGCATGTTGAATCCCTCAAAAGCAATTTTTTGGTAATGACGTCCAATGATAATATGTGTTTTAAGGGGTCTCTCTATAGGAACTAGTATGCATAATTGCGTATTTGCCTCTGGTGGTTGATGTCGTGCATGCGTCGATCCTAAGTAACTTACCTAGCTTGGATCCTATCCTTTGAAGTATTTCATAATCGTAAAATTCCGTTGGGAGCTCTGGTAGCCTAGCCCAGATGGCTGAATAGGTTTGCGAAGAGGTTGGCGCTACAAACTTTGGTTCCCATTTTCAAACAGTGAGGAATTGGTTACCAATGAACCAAGGTCCTCCGTGAAGGGCTTTGTCATAATTTTATGGGTTTATGAACTTAATTAGGTAGTATTCGCTTCCTAGATCTATAAGAGTAAACATGTTCCGTTGGTTTCCATATAGCCGTTATTTTGGTTTGTAAGAAGACATGACTTACTTTTATACCAAATAGTTTAATTATAATGGCATTTGTCCAATTATTGTAGATCCTCTCCTTATCTGTTTGAGTAATGGAAATGAAGTTATCGGACTCGTATTGGTTTTTAGACTCGTTGGAAGTGCCGAGGCCCCACAACAAGTTTTTCACTGCTATTTGGTTTCGATGTTGTGTTCCCACAAGATTTTCTTTCAGTTTGTGTAAGAAGGAGCTTGTCTGGTCTTGAGTTTCCACGCCTATTGTCGAGGGTTTTTGGCTGTTGTTGTTAGGAGGTTCAGTAGGAGCTTCATTTGGCTTTGGTTGATCTATTTCCATGGCTGGATCCATCGTCCTTTGGTATATGTTTGGATACTATGAGGGAAGGGAAGTTATGGTAAGGCAGTGAGGGAAATAGGGTTTGGAGAGAAGGTATTATTTTGGTTCTAGTGAGAAGTTAGAGCTTCTTTTTCTACATTTTTCTGTCTCCTCTATACGTATCTTTATTGTAGAAATTGTTGCCTTATGATCCAATTTCCTTCTTTAATTTTCGAATTGGAATTAAGGAACCTTGGATAGAAATATCATGCTAATATTTTTGCAAGGAAATTTTCATACTAGTAGGGTGAGATTAAGAACTTGTGATTCTGATTTTACGTCTATACTCTCAGATGCAAAATACTTTGTCCTAATTTTATTCGGTTGAACAAAAATATTTTTCAATCTTTTAAATGCAAAGCTTAAATATGAGTTTAAGTTCTACTGATTATTATTAATATTAATTAATTAACAACGAAATTGGCGATCCCATATGTTATTCAATAAACATTAAATAATTCATATTTACTACTCCTCTTTTATTTAAATAGCGTGCAAAGTAATGTGAACCAATAAAATTGGAACGAAAGACTACTTCTTATAAAATATGAAAAAAATGTGTACTACTAATTAATGTGGAAGAAAACATCGGGATCTTTTGGTTTAGGAATAAATGGTTTATTCAGAATTTCAGATCATCCCGTTCTATAATTTTTCCTTCTCCAGTGTGCCTTCTTTTTCAATCGTTTAGGAAGTTCATACATTAAGCATATATATTATACCCTTTTTACAGCGAAAAGAAAAAAATGAAAAAACAGAAACAAAAGAGAGACTCAATTGAGTTAGAGTTGTAAGTTATTTTCTTATATGTATGTGACCCAATAAGATTAGGCCCATAATTAATATTTAATTAATGAGCAAATCTCGTCCGTCCGATTGGTTACTTGATGGATGTATCAGATTAACTGAGAACCTATATAAATTGGTCATCTCCGCACTCATTAGGTTTATTGCTTTTCCCTCTCTTCCATCCTAAAAGTCAGCGGTAACGAAAGCTAGGGCAAGGGGCGAGAAACCAATTACCGATTAACGCTTCCACTTAAAAATAATGACTTACGATTCATGTACGTTTTCTATAATGATTATATGTAAGATTATCATGTTCAAAATCCTAGTAGAATTACAGTTTATGTTTACAAGAGTATATAGTCAGCAAATGCTATTCAAATCGTGACATTGTAATTTGAACAAGGTATATTGACCAAGTCAAAGTAAATACTACGAACTATTAGTGAATCATTAGTGATCATAAACTGAAATGGTGATGAGTTAAATTACCTATTGGTGATAATGATTAAGGATAATAATTTTTTTTTCCAATTCTAATCTAAATTCATACAAACCTTGAAATGATATCAAAGTTGTGCCTTGTGTGGCATATATATCACATGTTTCCGCCGTAAAAGTAGTCATTATTGCATACCATAAGATATGTCATCAATGTTATATTCCTAGAGTCCTAGGAATTCGGTTTTTTCTGAACTTTGCGTAAATATAAAATACTTTATGTATGGAGCTGTTTATTTTCCCCTAATTTATCTCTTCCTCAATTTCAATTTATGTGAATTAATTTCTGTTTTGGTCTGTTCTAAAAAAAATGATATTTTTTAAAATTTGAAAACAATTTAGCTTAAACTTCAAATTTTATCCTTATTGAGAAGCTTTTATAACCATACAAATATTCTGGATCCCTTTTGATTTGTTTAGTATCACAACTTACAAAAAATTTATTTTTTTTAAATTTCGTGTCAAATCAAATAGATTAACGTAAATTGCGAGTCCGGAACCAAAATGTGGTTATTTTTTACTCAAAATACGTTAATAAGAGTAAAAAATAGTGACCGAAGTATATATAAAGCTATCAGTTGTAGCGCCATACAGTGCACTTTATCTGACATGTCTGTATGGCGCCACCAAATGTGGCGCTATATTTACTTTTTCTGACACATCAGACATAGTGCCATCAGTTGTGACATGATACCCCTATTCCCTGACCCCACCAATAAATAATTCTAAAACGTATAAAGCCACCAAACGTAGCGCTATATACATAAAAAAACTTTCCGACTAGCCATCTCCTATATAAACATCGTAAGAATGGCATATCTTCATTCAAATACTACATAGTATTTACTATACTAAATACTATAAAATGAAATGAGAACTAAAAAAAGTAACTGTCATATTCGACTAAATATTGTTGTTAATGTATACAAAAATATTATTTGTACCAAAAAAATATAAAAAATGGAAGACCGAATCAATGTGTCCCGCATCCGGTGTGCTTCAAAGTAGCTGTTGGCGCGAGGCGCATCCCCTGCCGCTCGGGTATGCTATCAGGATCATCACCATCTAATCGTCCCCTTATGGCCGGATGCGACACAGGATGACATATATCGGTGGTGCTATCTGGTGTACTAGAAGGCTACATAATAATATAAAATTTAGTATAGAAAACTACATAACAATTAACATAAAATTATATTATCTTACCATAATCGTGTCTGGATCCTGAATATAGTCATCTGTCGTAGCATCGCATGACGCCTGAAAAAAGTAAATTAATAAAGTTGAAGAAAATAAATAAGTTATAGTAAAAACAGTAATAAAATTAATACTAATAAACTCATACCTGCGCATGTGATGCGCTGCCATAACTCAGCCGACGCCCACCATCAAAATCTCGGATCGGTCGAGACTCATCAGTGGTAGACGGGCCCGGTAAATGTCCACCCAACTCTGCTCCTTGAAAATTCGAGCCCGTAATAAATAATTGACCCGATGGGGTCACCTGCGACGTTCCTGGAGTGTCATGAATGCCAAGGCTGTAAGACGACATGTCGGTCTCATGCATGCCCCCTCCAATATCAGCAGCAACATCATCAGCAGGAGCCTCAAAGCCCCCTTGCTGGGGACCTCCTCTTCGCCCACGAGGATGTCGTCCGCCCACACCTAGTCGTCCGTGATAGTATCGTGGATCTTCACCAAGTGGTATCTAATGGGGACCAACTGATATGGCTGCTCCCAATAAATACGTCTGGGTCCTCGGGCCTGAAGCCCGTGAGCATGTGCAACATATCCATATATGTATCCCGAGTAAAATATCTCATGTTCTCAGGCAGTAAAACTGGCAAGCCATCAGCGGACAGGTCATATAAAATCTCGACGTCCTGGAGTGTGATGTTGGCCTCGCCGATGGGCAGATGGAAAGTGTGCGTCTCCGGTCGCCACTGCTCAATCAACATCGTGATCAAAGAATAGTCAAGTTGTATCCGCCCAATGCTAATGATCCTATAAAAGCCCATCTCTTCCAAGTGATGGACCACATGGGGATGTAGAACGCGGGGAGGAGTCAAAAAGTCCCACAATAAATCCACTCTCCTCACCCGAAAAGTCTGCGTAAGCAGCTCCCCTCCCCATATATGCTCAGATCTATGCTGGGGCTGTAGGGGTATCACCACCGCCATCCGAGGGCCGGGATGTAAAGGTGCATCCATGTCGTCAGCTGTAAATTCATAATTTTTAATAACTATCATTAATATTATGTGTTATTTTGTATAATTTAAATTCATATTTATTAACAACTTAATTCTAAAAATCATATATATACATATGGGTTCCGGGCTAAATTTTTGGTACCAAATTATCATTAATAATTTTATATTTTTTTATAGTATATTCATATTTTTTAATATATATATATATATATATTATATATATATATATATATATATATATATATATATATATATATATATATATATGTATGTATGTATGTATGTATATATAAATTTTATACTTATGGGTTCCAGGCTAGATTTCCTGTGGCCCTTTAGTACCAAATTATCATTATTTATCTTCATATTTTTTTATACTTTATATTCATATTTTTTAATATATATATATATATATATATATATATATATATATATATATATATATATATATATATATATATATATATATATTATACTTATGGGTTCTGCGCTAAATTTTCTATGGCCCTTTGGTACCAAATTATCATTAATAATTTTATGTTTTTTTATAATTTATATTCATATTTTTAACATATATATATATATATATATATATATATATATATATATATATATATATATATATATATATATATATATATATATATATATGTATGTATATATATATATATATGTATGTATATATATATATATATATATATATGTATGTATGTATGTATAAATTTTATACTTGTGGGTTCCGGGCTAGATTTTCTGTGGCCCTTTGGTACCACATTATCATTAATAATTTTATGTTTTTTTTTATAATTTATATTCATATTTTTATATATATATATATATGTATATATATATGTGTATATATATATATATATGTATGTATGTATGTATGTATGTATAAATTTTATACTTGTGGGTTCCGGGTTAGATTTTCTGTGGTCCTTTGGTACCACATTATCATTAATAATTTTATGTTTTTTTTATAATTTATATTCATATTTATATATATATTTTGATCACCATTGTCTTTTTACACTTATTAACGTATTTTGAGTAAAAAATAACTATATTTTGGTTCAGCATTCCGTAAATTGCAATGGATGGAGTAAGCTCAAAATTGCATGGTAAAACGAAACTGGGAAACGTGACGATCTAAAAGTAGGAAGTATTAAAAGAGATTTGATGTGTGAGAAGAAACTTTAACGTGAACGTGGTGCATGGGTAACTCATGATTTTTTGTTGAAAAGAAGAAGAGAAGAAAGCTTAATTTTGAAACAAAAAGGACAGAGACAAACTCGTGTGGATTTCTTTCTGCCTAAATTTCATAACTACTCTAATCACGTGCGTTTCACGCTCAACATTCTCGACTCTTTTATGTCTAATTTCTGCAGCCATTATAGATTTTTCCTATCGCGTGACTGCCCCGATTTCACCGTACAAAAACTACCTGACGCCACCACTATTCACTCCTTCCTAGTGTTTTGACGGAGTTAATAGTATTTAATTATGAACGAGCTATAAATTTGATAATTAGTTTTAAATTGATTAGGATCCAACATACAATAGTTAAATCTCAACAACAATAAAACAAAATCGTAGATGGATTAAAGATTTTAAATTTTGTTAATGAATACGAAATATCAATGTTCTGCTCGCGATCAAACTATAATTTGAGTCTCACCTCTACCCCCCCCCCCCCCCCCCCCCATATAAACAAAAAACAGTAATATCTTAGCCAAAAAAAACATCAACTATCATTAATTCTTGTGTCAATTTTTGCCTTTTTTGAATTACCCCCACTTTTTAAGTTAGAAAAAATATGTGTTGTACATAGCAGGACAATAAGAATAGTAAACTTGAACCACTTCCTTTTTTTAATCTTATTTAAGTGTTGTAATTTTATAATAAATAACATAAACATTTCAAACTAGTTACCTTTTCTTTTATTACCTGAAACTACAGAGCTACAGAGGCCGCTCAATGGTCTTAGAGGCCTAAAGTCAAGACGTAATAGAAGCTTTAAACTTATTTAATAATATTAGATATTTTTGAAGTATTTTACTTTTCAATATGCAATTTCATCTTGAGGAGGTAACCAATCCCTTTAATCTTAGTTGAAACATTCCTAACATTTGATAAGATTTTATTAAGTTTAGTTTTTAATTTTTTTCTTTGTACATGACCGTCAACGTAACTCACTATATAACATTGCCTCCCGAAGTAACAATCATGTATGTATTTACAATGATAATAAATATTTTACGATCTAATTAGCTTGAAGCATGTATATAGAGATCTTGAAAGAAAATATCTTACAAAGTTAGAACTGCAATAAAATTTATTCAAGTTGGAGTAAGAAGAACTAGAAAGTAACTACAGATTTAATTGTCTTTCACTTTCATTTGAATTTTCTCAACCAACTTCGAAAAAAGACCATATAAAATATAAAACTAGGTTATTAATAATTGGTGACAAAGTAGCAAAAGATGGCTGAATTTTTTTTTATCACTATTCAATAATAAATATTTAAATTACATATAAAAAAACTAGCTTCTGGAATCTCTAATTTTGTGAGGCCTAAAGCGACCGCTTTAGTGACTTGGGTTAAGCCAGAGCCATACCGTGATACAAGGCTAATTTTGTATAGAAAGGCAAGGGAAGGGAAGAATAGTAATAACAATAATAACAATAGTCCCACTATATCCAACTTTAGGAAAAGCAGAAAGGGGTGGGGTTGCACGCGATTCTTGTTGTCTTTCCAATTGAATTTTCAAAGAATAGTTTGTCACTATCCAGTTTTTGCTTTTCCTTATGATCTTTTGTCTTTCTGGTAAAACTAATCATATTTCTACACAACTTCTCTTGGTCTAGTTAACAACAACAACAACAAAAACAACTCAGTAAAATTTCAAAGAGGCTATTTCCAAATAGACCATCGGCATTCGTTTCTTTCAAGAACTTTCTATCTTGCTCTTGGGGATACTCGAACTCACAACCTCTCGGTTGGAAGTGAGGGTTGCTTACCATCAGAACAACCCCTCTTATCTTCTTGTTCTAGTTAAAAGGATAGAAAAAGGATAAGTTTCATGGAGATTAAACTTTGTTTGTTACTCATATCATATGCGAAACTGTTGGAAAGTACGTAACGCACAATTAATGAGATTCTTCTTTTAGGTACCAAAAGAATAACTCGGCCAAGCTTATTGTGATTATTACAACTTTTTTCCTTTTATCTTGTTCAATTAACACCCTGCTTTTTCATGTTTTGCTTTTAATTTATAATGTTCAAGAGCAAAATGTGATTACAGTTAGATATTCTAGCTAGCTCTTACGAGTAGATTTTCATGTTATTTATATTATCCTCTTTCCAAATTATACAATTTAATGATATTATGGGATTTTAATTTAATGGTGACGAGTTCACGTGCAATAGTACAATTTAATAGTTACAATCCTAAATCTAGGGAAGAAACAAATAAACTTGAAACAGTTTCTTGAAAAGTTAGAAACGTTGGTAGGGTACGCTTATTTTCGAATGGGACTTTAACGCAGCATGAATTTAAATATAATGAGTTTTAATGCGGATACAAAATACCTACGAAAAACCAAAAAAAGAAGAAAAGTTAGAAACAAATAGTACTATGGAAATGTAAGATGGATCTCTCGGGATTGCTACCCTCTTCCAAGAATATTGAAAAATAATGTTAAGTGTATTTGGTAAGATTAAAGTTACCATAATACTAATATTAATTAATATAAAGTCTTAATAAATTTTAAAAAATAATTTGAAATGAGTAATTAATACAAAAGATAAAATATAAAAAATAAATTATTTTTCTCTTGATATGTCAAAGTAAAAAGTAAAAATAAAAATTTATTTTTATACTACCTGACACCAGAAAATGAACAGAAGGAGTACTTTTTATTTTTTTATTTTTTTAGTAATTGATTGGGAATGAAAAGTATTTTTCGAAAATATATAGTAAAAATTAAATATAATATTAGAAAATTGGAGAGTTTTTTTATGAAAGTCTTGAGTATTATGGATTAATAACAATGTTCAATTGTTGCAGATGACAAATTTTTAAAATTAAAGTTATTGCCTAGAAAATGACTTATGTCCACTAGTGAGAGAAATCACTAAACAAAAATCCTGAAAATAACTTTTTCACGTAAGATATTTCTTAAAATATACTCCCTCCGATCCACAATTTGCTTTGCGCATACCCATTAAGAAAATACTAAATTTTAGATAAAAATAATTAGTGTGACTAAATTATCCTTAATTAAATGTTGCAGCATAATTATAATAGCACTTAATTCTCTTTTTAAATGTAAAAAGTAAATGACTTTTCAGGGATACTTACATAAAAAAAAAAATTCTCTTGATTATAGAAATGAACACTTAAAAAAATAAATTAATTACTTACCGGAGAGAGTAACTTGACTCATCAAACACATAACGAAAAGAACACTTGAAAAGCAAAAGGTAGAGGATCATAATTACCCTGAATTTAAGCTAACCGTATCTCAAAATGCTACATAAATGAGCAGCACTTTGAGCAATTTGGTCAAGCCTTTCGGCTGCAACGATAAGAGACTGATTGCGAATAGTCGGTAAAGTTGTAAAAAAATTGTGTACACCGTTTAATTTAGTTAGAAGAAATTAAATACTGTTGTTTGCCTCGAAAGGATGATCTTCACTAATTGAAAACACAAGGCTCCTACTAGATTAAAACTTTTTGGAAATCCACTGTCGCTATCTTTCGGTACAATAACTTATAAATAAATTAGATATAATAAATTTTAATTAAAAAGACTTAGCAAAAGGAATCGATCACAGATTTTCCAGATGGACCATTCACCCAACTAACTTAATGGTGGGCACAAGATTAAAAAGTCGATAATGTATCTCTAGGGATTAATTTTGACCAACATTTTAACAGATTGCTATTATTAACCCTTTTTTATCCCTTTTTTTGTGTTTTTATTAATCAATCATGTTTCTTGTAATCATTTCGTTTCCCACTTCACTTTTTTCTTTATTTCTTTTTTCTTCCCCTTGACAAATCCATCGGACTCAATCCCATTCCTTAATTTATGCTTAAATCTTTTATATTTTGGTTGCCAGTTAACCCAATCTTCTTGCAACATTGAGAAGATAATAATTTCAAAATGACCATTTGCTCCTGGTTTTCCAAATCCATAGATCTCATAAAGCTGTCCTTGGCAAGGATATTTTCAGGGGAAAAAATCTTTTATAAAGAAAAAAGAAAGGCTATTCGGTGCAGAAAATGTCTCACGTTCACGTCGCAAATGAGGAAGGACCGTATAGTACTGTGGATAGCATACCTGATATCTCAATGCAAACATTAATGTCTGCTTCTATGTCTCGAACCCTTGACTTACATAAGAAGTATAATATCGAGTAGTGATTTGACAAACAGTTTCATAATCTCTTAGTCAGTAATTCCAAGCTCTTTTTATTTTTGTTATATTTCATAAATGACCATGCATGAGGCCGTGGAGTTATATAATACTGTTTGAACTATGGCCACTTGAGTAACTGGTATTAGCTAAACTCTGGTCTCTAATTGGTTTCAAATTATTTAGAGCCTATTTGAATTGGCTTAAAAGATGGTTTGAAGTGTTTGGCAAAATAAAAAATAGTTTAAAATGGCTTAGAAAAACTAAAAGCCACAAGTTAGGATATCCCAACTTCTCCATTTTTGACTTAGAAGCCATCTTATTTTGACCAACGGAATTACTTACTTGTCCCTTATAACTTTTTCTAATCCCAAAACTATCCTCATCAACTAAATCCTAAAACATCCAACTACTCCCACTTTCTGTTCATCTTCTTTCCTCTTTCTTCTCCTTTATTTTCTATGGTAAGTTTGTTCTTCTCCTTCATCTTCTGATACTTTATGTTCTTCTTTCCCAAATTACTCCCAAACTTTCCCTGTTCTTCACTGTACAACATCAAACTACTCCCTAACATGGTTTTAAGGATTTTTTTTAAAGAAATAGGACGAACAATAGGCCTGATTGCTTGAGATTTGCCTTCACAAATTTAATGATCGTTCCAGTAAAACTAAATAGAGAAATCCACTTCAAAAATACATCACAAATTTTATGCGATTTTTTAGTCTTTTCAACGGTCAACACTTATTTACCAAACACTTCAATAATTTTTTTTAAATTTGAGCACTTTTATCCAAACAAGTAACTGCTTATTTATAAAACAAGCTTCAACAATAAAAAGTTACTTTTAAGCACTTATGTTTAAAAGCCATTTTTTTAAAGCCAATCCAAACGGGCTCCTAATCTTTGACATATCCATGGGATGATGACTGCATAAAAAGCACTTAAAGTGTATTAAGAAGTAAGTTGCGGGTCAATGACAAGTATATGTTAAAGCTAGGGAATTAACTAGACAATAAAAATGCTTAGCCATGGCTAAGTTGAAAGATATGTACATTAATTATTATTTAAAGGATAACAAGGATGTCGAGGAGTTATTCTTTTGGACTCCTCAGTGAGTAGCTCTGACAAGAGGGGTTTGCTCTGATGGTAAGTAACCTCCACCTCCAACTGAGAGGTAGTGAGTTCGAGTCTTTCTCAAGAGCGAGGTGGGAAGTTCTTGGAGGTAAGGATGCCGGGGGTCTATTTGGAAATAACCTCTCTACCCAAGGGTAGTGGTAAGGTCTGCGTAAACACTATCCGCCCCATACCCCACTAAGTGAGATTATACTGGGTTGTTGCTATTGCTGTATTAGTGAGTAGCTCTAGCTAAAGCAACAAAAACCGATGAAGACATGAAGTAATGTGGTAATAGGTTTACTGACACTTAACCGTGAAACGGATATACGATTATCGTTGTAAACTTGAATTCAAAATTTAAAATTAATGTGTTTACTCTTTAGGACTTTAGTACTATAAAATCTTAGTAATTTTGTTACATATATATTTTTTATTTTATGTATAAAAAATATTGATTTTACCTAAGTCTTGTATCGATGAGTTTGTCATAGGATAATTAAACTCTTCGTTTCTGAATTAAAGGTTTCTGGTGAAAAGCTCTCTATCTTTTACTTTTTTCTTTTATCTTCCATCTTTCTTCCTCCCTTGCTTTCCTCTTCTTCTTCTTACCCTTCCAGAGCCGAGGGACTATTGGAAACAACTTCTCTACCTGAATTAGGTAAGGGTAAGGTCTGCATACAGACTACCCTTCACAGACCCCACTTGTTGGGATCACACTGGGTTTGTTGTTGTTATATTGAAATATACAGTCTACCTATTTACATTATACTTTCCACTACTTATAGGGATTAACTACTATATTACTCCATTAATTAGTTATAACTAACTAACCACTAACTAATTTTACACTTTAAATATATGGGACCCAGATTCCTCAACACTTCCCAACAAGCTGAGGGATGAAATACATCCTTCATTCCCAGCTTGCTCAGTAAGTACTCATGTTGTGGTTTGCATAGTGCCTTAGTTATTAAGTCTGCGATTTGATCTGTTATCCCAACATGCTGCGTCTGAATTAGTCCTTGCATCAATTTCTCCCTTAAAAAATGACAATCAATATCTATGTGCTTAGCCCTTCCATGAAAGATATGATATGCATCAATTCGAATATCTGCTTTGCTATCACAATGCAATGACACGGGTAATTTGATATCCATACCCAGCTCTCTGAGTAGCCCATCTGGCCATACAATCTCAGCAACTGTGGGTGCCATACTTTGAAAGTCGGCTTCAGCTGAGCTTCTGGACACTGTTCCTTATTTTTTTTATTTCCAGGAGATTGGTGCACCACCATGCTTTACCACATATCCAAAAATTGATCATTTAGACTCCATACATGCTCCCCAATCAGAATCAAAAAATGCAACAAGATGATTACAGCTACCAATAGGCATATAGAGTCCAAGTCTAGGTATAGATTTATGAACCTTACCACTTTCTTTGCAGCTTCCATATGAGAAACTTTAGGTGCATGCATATATTGACTGAGCAAGTGCACTACAAAAGCTATGGTTGGCCTTGTCATAGTTAGGTACAATAATCTACCTATCAATCTCTAATAAATGCCTTTATCTTCAAGCAATATATCTTCAGATGCATTATTAATTACTTCCTGATCAAACTCAACAAAAAGTGAGTTTATGATTGAACTCAATAAGTGTACAGACTGGTTTTCCACCTGCTAGGCCAAGTTCAGAAACTAGTTTCAAGGTATACTTTCTTTGACACATCAACACACCGTTTTGAGACCTTGAGAATTCAATCCCAAGAAAGTACTTCAATTCTCCTAAATCCTTCATCTTGAATCTTTTCTGTATTTCTTTTCTAACTTGTCTGATAATAAGTAGACTGCTGTCTGTAATCAACAAGTCATCCACATATACTAAAACTATCACCAATTATGTTCCTATCTTTTTAGTAAAAAGAGAGTAATTATAATGGCTTTGCACAAACTTCATATCTAGGAGTGCTTCTGTCAGTTTGAGATTTCATTGTCTAAGTGCTTGCTTCATCCCCATATATGGATTTTTGTAATTTGCACACTTTCTGATACCCCCTGACTTGAAAAGCCATCTAGAATGTGCATGTTAATGTCACAACCCAGATTGTTTACCGGTGGGATCGTAATGGCGCCTAACTCTTAGAATGTGAGGCAAGCCAACATATACTGTTCTAACACATTAATCTACCAAAATAGTGATAAAAATAATTAAAACTAAATAGATATGAAGTGCGGAAGTTGTATATCAGTTTAAAACACTAATACACGACTACTACAAAGATTTGGTATCACAATCTACGAATTTCTAAGAATTTTCTACAAACACTGGTTTAAATAAAATACATTTGTTCTCAAAATTTAAAGAGACAGAAAATCTAAGATAGAGGGAAGGGGACTCCAGGGTCCGTGAACGCCGACTGATCTACCTTGGATCTCCTGTGGATTGAAGGAAGTAACCCAACTCTAATAACGGAAATATAACAGATAATAATGGGAAGGGAAAAACATGCTGAGGGGACTAAATATTCTGAAAGATAATACAGTAGTAAATATCAGGCTTTGGACCAAAAAAATTAATAACACGGCAATCATGTGCACGGCATCACCCTTCCTGCTTTTACTCTCGGCCTTACTATAAGAAACAACAGAAACGGCACGACATCATCCTTCGAGTATTAACTATCTCATAATCATGGCACGACATCACCCTTCGTGTATTATCAATATTAGAATACGACACGACATTACCCTTCGTGCATTAACACGGTCAGAATATGATACGATATCACCCTTCGTCCTTTACACTCTTCCTCATCAAAACAACAGAAACAATAACAATCCAATAAGGGAACCATCAATAACAACCTCGTTCAACATTTCGCTTCACAATATGAATCTCAACTTGAGTTAACACTCAGCAATTATCCAACACCAGAAAAACATAATAAGACTTGTTTAGCAAGAGTAATAATCAATTAAGCATGAACGGTAAGTATAAAGAAACACAACGGTCACAAGCATGAAACTTACTTGCATGCTATCGTGCGGACATGATTTTTGTCCTATATTTGAATTATTCTGAAAAAATCAAACAAAATAATTTTTCTTTATTTTTATAATTTTTTTATATTTTTGTGTCATTTCCTGATAATTGTTGCATTTTATGTGTACATGTTGATTCATAAAAAATACAAAAATACGCATTTGTATTTAGGATTTAATTTTATATTTTAATATTAATTAGGGATCAAATTTTCTTAGAACAATGCATTAAACATAACAAAAAATGGTCCGCTTTTGTTTCTTAAATTATTTAATTGCGGAATTATTACAAAATAGTTTAAAAGTAATTTTAGGCGCTAATTAGTGTAGATTAATTTTTATTTTTATTTTTTGCAAATCTTTGTAAAACTAGAAAAAATAATTAAAAAAAATACATAGTGGAAAAACAAGTAATTAATAAGAAAATAAAGGAAAAGAGAAATGAAAACAAAAGGGAAAAAGAAAGAAGAGAAAAGGGGCCACTCACAATTGGACCATGCCAGGTTGATTTAACCCTGGCCCAAGTCAATTTACCCCGTCCAGCCCACAAATAAGTCCCTACCCAGTCCAGAGCTTCAAAGTCCAAACGACGTCATTCTAGGAGTTTAATCTCAGCCATCGAGTCCAAATCCAATGGCTCCGAACTGCCTAGGATGTTTTTTATATAAGTGTCTGAAATCAACCCCCACCTCCCATCTCGTCCCCCTCGTTCCCCTTCTGCACCAAAGACCTCCCAAGAACCCTATACGAGCCGCCCCAAAATTCTCAGCCGCTGGTAGCCAAACCCTTCCAAATTCCCCTTGTCCTCCACTCCCCATATCTGCTAATGGTTTCCCTCGAATCAAGCCCTACCTTCTCGAATATTAGTTTGAAGAATCCGTCCAAAACGTCACCTCGTCCAAACGGTCTCAAATTCACACCATACAATCTCCTAATCACACTCATGATAATTTCTTAACCAAAATTCCCCAAGTGTCACTAGTCGAGCTAGAATTTCAGATCTAGGGTTCATGCATTTCCGAGCTATTTTGAGAATTTTTTGAATCGAGTGAACTCGGGTTAATATTATAGGTTTATTTCTAACGAAATGGACGTATAATATTAACCTGAAGTTAATTTCGAAGGGTTTTCTTATGAAGTCTGAATTTCAGTAAGTTTTCTTCTCTTTATGTTCTTCATTTTTGTAATTTGATTCGTTGCTTTGTTTGGTTTAATTAACAGCACCTCGTTGCTCTTATTATCATAAATGTTTAGTTTGATTTTTACTTCTTTGTTTATATTCTGATTTGATTTTGGTTTGTTAGTTTAAATGCTTAAACGTTACCTAGTTCAATTAATCGTTAGTTTAATTTGGTTTTTCTTTGTCCTGTTAATTGTGGTGTTATTTGGGATGAGGACCTGATTCCACTAATTGGTTTTGTTTCATATGTCTGATAAATCTTTTTTAGTTTAGCAGTATAAAGGTTAAATTTCTTCTAATTTGTTCAAATAGAATTATAGTTTGTTCATGTCAATTTTTGTCTGTTTTGTTCTTCTGGAAATGGCTTGGGATGATTACTGTTTGTGATTTTACTTGTTGGTTGTCAATTCAATTAGTGATAATTGGTACCGATTAATTCAGAGTTGTAATTAGGTTTAAGGTAGGATATAGCTGAGTTAGTCTAGTTAAGTTAACTATAGTTAATTTTTTTTAACAGAGGTAAGGGGATTGGGGTTAGTTAGCATGGGGGTGTAAATTTCAGAGTGGGTAAGGGTAGTTTGGGCATCAGAAAAGGATAATTTTATTAGGATAGGTAATTTCAAAACAGGATTAAGTGTAGTATGGATATTTTGGGGCTAAAAGAGCATTCTAGAGGCTTTTAGAATAGGGTATAAGTGTAGATTTCAGCTTTTTAAAAGCATTTACTTGTTTAGCAGGTCAAAAATAGAGGGACTAAAAAGGAAACCCTAAAATCTGATTTACTCTCTTTAGGTTTGTCTATAAATAGGGAGGCATTGACCTTGTGAAGAGGGTCTTCAATTTTTTACCCCTACAAAAATCTGATACAGAACTTTTTCCTTCATTCTTAGGTTCAGTTTAGCCTTTTGAATTAAAAAGCAAAAAAAAATCCAAAAACAATAAAAATCTCCAGAAAATAAAAAAAAATGAAGAAGTCACTGTTTTATTGACGTTCTTAGTTATTCAAGTTTCAGCCCCTGTATCAATTTTGTGCTTTATTTAGGATTAGAATAGTCGGAATTACTCTGTTTCTGTTTGATATTGAGACTTAAAAGCAGTTCAAGTCAGTTGAGCAAGGGATTTGATTAGTTCAAAGTTGGTTGTGGGTTATTTGTCGATTGTGTTCATCGCTGGGTCATTTCGGGTTATCTGTGGTGATGTTTGGGGGTTTTTTTATAAATATTCTCTCGCTGCTGTTAGTTTGCTGCTACATTTGTTGTTGCTGACCTAACCATCTCCTTCTTACTTTGCAAATTCCAGGTACATACATGAACTTGGCTTGATGTAGCTTTGAAGTGGAATAGAAATGAAAATATTTGATCCCTGAACTGCGTTTCTCTAGATTGTTACACATGGATTAAATGATTAGATTGAATCTATCTAAATACGATTTGATTCTAATTCGTATGCACATGAATTTGGGTTGTATATATTGAACTGAACTGGACAATAGTGTGACGTTAACGTGGATCGAGGACTTTGTAGATTTTATTAAAAATTGGAAATGCGAATTTGTATTTTAGTTTTGGCTAGTTGTTTACTTTAGTTAGCTATTATATTGCTTCTGGGTGGTCACTTCTTTTGAATTTAGTAAATAAACTGAAGCAGGGTATGAACTGCAGTAGTTGCTTGAATGTGTCATTAAATAATTGAAATAGGTAGCTAGATCTGTTAATTATATTGGATAATATAGTTGAGTAAATTGTAGCAATTGTAGGCTTGTTAATTATTGACTATACTTTAGAAATCAGTATGCTCAATATTTCATTCCAATCACTGGGATTCGATATTTGGTTCATTTGGACAGTTATTAAGCAGGCCTCACGTGGAGGCCCATCTGCTGAAGCTGAAGTGCAGGCGGGGATATGGGTAGACATCTTGGGTCACTCTTTGGCCAAAATAGAGCTCAATTAAGTGAGCCCATAGGGATTTGATCCCCCAGCCCTCTTATCACTTCCGCCTTGCCAATTGGGCTCATTGGCCTAGCCATTTCGGCCCAGCTCATTTTCTTTCAAATGATTTAATTGGTATTTAGAATTCGGGTTTCGAGTTAGGTAGCGGGTTTTAAGCTAAAAGGTTCGTCTTTTTGTTTGGACCCGGACTTGAACTCAATGCCCGGATGAGACGAGCCTCGCCCAATAAAGATACAAATTGCGGGACCCTCAATAAAGATTTAAAAAATATTTAGAGAAATCGGAAAGTACCGTTTAGCGAATTTCACGGCCCTCCCAAAAGACTACAACGCGTTAGACCCTAGCTGGCCAACTTTGTTAAATTACATTCCTAAATACAGGTGGGCATTTTATGCGGCCCAAATCCAAATCCTAAAACGTTGGATAGAGTATGCCTAGGATCGCGGGTTCATTTCATGCGGCACAATCCAAAATCACTCTTTAAACGATGTTCACTTTCTCAAATAATTATATATTAAACAAAAGGGGTTAAACATAAAATTGGAACACACGCTCTTCATGTTCTTTTTAAAATCAGATTTTAGCCATTCATGGCAATTTAAGCGACCGTGCTAGAACCGCGGGATCCGAGGGTGCCTAATACCTTTCCTCTGTTCAACAGAATTCCTTATTCAGAATTTTTGATTCGCAGACTCCAATTGGAAGTAGAACTTTTTCTCAGTTCGGGATTCAAGAAAAACCAGTGACTTGGGACACCAAAAACCAGCCATATCCCAAGTGGCACTCTTAATCAATAATCCCGATCCGAATGATGTCACTTTACATGGATAAACTCCATAATGCATTATCCTTCGGGGTACGGTGTAAAAGGAGGTGTGACAGCTCTGGCGACTCTGCTGGGGAAAAGAACCCAGAACGTTTGATTCAGGGTTCAGAATTCAAGCTTAGAATAATTGTTGTAATGTGCATTATCTGATTCTCCTACATGTTTCATGCTATAATTGCTAATTATCTTACCGCTTTGATATTATTTGAACTGTATATAAATTATGCCGAATCCCGTCTTCTCTCTGAGTCTTCTAAATCACAAAGAAGGTGTACTTCATACGACTTCTTTTATGTATAGTGTCCAATTCTCGATTTAGAATGAGGTTTGGATAAGTTTCAAAGCCGGCGAAGCTTGTGTATTCCCGGATTGCTGCCTCCCCCTCGGCTCGAGCTGTCCGCTCGGGTAAGCCAGGAATAGAACAAACACCCAGGTTCTGAACCTAGAATAACTCAACTTCAAGACGGGATCCTTAGTAAGAACGCTTATCTGCATCATGTGCACGCTGACTTAGCGGACTCAACACAAGGGTTGGGTCTGTCTAGGATTAGCCTCCTAAAATAAAAAAGACCATCCTGATGCATCCTATTTATTTTTTTGTGAATTTATTTGTTTCGGCCTGCATGTTGACCGGCTTTTTGAATCTTGAAAATGTTAGAAAAATGAGAAAAAGAGAAAAATATCAAGTCGGAGAATTAACTAATTAGTTTAGAAAACCAAATGCCCAAGTGCTGTCGGAACTCTGCCGAAATTTTGAAAATTGGAAGAAAGGAAAATTATTTTTTTAGTCTTTTTACCAAAAATTAAAAAAATGGTTTGAAAAAGATTTTTATCTCAAAATTTGTTAGCTTATTTGATCGAACTACGCGGGTCTGATTCTCACCGGATGTAAGATACGTAGGCAAACCTCATCGGTTACGACCCCAATTTCCTAAAGATCCAAAAAAATATTTCCTTTGCTCCTTCTTTAGAAAATTCAAAAAAAAAACAGAAATAAAAAGAATAAAAAAAAATTCTTTTCCTTGTTTAAAAAGTCTTTCTTTCGTAAATGTCAAAAAGAATTGTTGAAAAATTGAAGTCAAAAAATATTTTAGCTTTTCTTTAGAAGTACTTTTGCAAATAAATAAAAACTCAAAAATCCAAAACATTTTCTTTTAAGTCTCTCTTTCGAAAATTAAAAGGTAATATCCAAAATCCAAAAATATTTTCTTTCTTCCTTAGAAAAAGGTAAATAAATGAAAATTCAAAAAAAAAATCCTTTTACTTTTGAAATTTTCAAGTTCAAATCAAAATCAAATGAATTTTTACAAGTCTTTCTTTCAAAAAAGCAAAACAAAAATCAAAATCAAAAATATATTCCTTAAAGCATTTCTTTCAAAATTCCAAAAAAAAAGAGAGTTAGCTTATTTACCTTATTTGCACGAACAACGTTTGGTCTGATTTGTGCGGGTTCGAGATACGTAGGCAATCCTCATCGGATTCGACCATAACCATAAGAGAAAAACAAAAAGAGAGGGAAGAAAATAAAATAAAAACAAAAGAAGCAAAAGAGCGGTAGAGAATTCAAAGAACCATGGCAAAAGAAAAACCATGAAAATAAGAAAAAAAATAGAAGGAAAAACAAGGTGAGAGAAAAACAAAAGAGAAAGGAGAGCAAGGAAAAAAAAAGCCGGGATGACACATGCAGCCGTGGCAAATATGTAGAAACTCATTTAACTGTGTATGTGCATCACACCCCAATGTGCAATTACCTATATGTTATTTGTCTCAAACTAATCGTTTGCTGCTGTCAATTTGAGTAAGGTTTATAAACAGGTGGTCGGTTGTGTGGTACACTGGCTTTATACCACTACTTTACCAGATCTAAAGGTAGTACAGAGATATTGTCAGAAATGACCATGCCAACAATCCCTATTACGGAAGATAGCACACTCTCGAGCATCCCGGCTCAGAGTTTGTAGTGGCCGAAGAAAACAGAATCTTACGTCTGAGGGTAATGGAGATGTGAGACGCATGGATAAATGGAAAAGCACCTCCGAGTATCATCCTTGGATTTCCCAAGTTGTTCCCAAGACCAACGAGTACCTTTAACATTCTCTTCAGCCACACGAGCGCCTGCTAGGACAGCCTACTATATCTGCTCATTTCGTGGGAGCAACTTATGAGGTCCGGCCCCAGGCATTCATACCAGGGACAGATCCAAACATCTTCATTGCTCCACCATCTTCTGCTACAACACAGCCCGCAGTCCCAAGGCCTGTGTTTGATCCATCGGCCTTCACATATCAAACTCCAACTTACCAGCCAGAACTTCCTCCATACTCCGCATATTCTTACCCTTAGCCACCACCACATGAGTTTACACCAGGGCAAGATAAAACTTCCAAAGCTCCTGAACAAGATGAAATGGTGAGAAAAATAAGGAGCCTTGATCAGAGCTTAAAGAATATGCAAGGTTTAAGCGAGCAGAAGAGTGTTGCCTATACTAATCTGTGCATGTTACCTTACATGCACCTGCCCATGGGATTCAAAACACCAATGTTTGAGAAATATGATGGGCATGCGATCCCATTGCGCACGTTAAAAAGTATTGCAACCAATTGCGGTCGCCTTGCGGAAAAGAAGAGGTGTTAATGACCTACTTTGGGGAAAGCCTAATCGTCATTGCTTATGAGTGGTATATGGATCGAGACATATCTCGATGGCACACTCGGGACGATCTTTCCCGAGATTTTGTAAGGAAGTTTCAGTATAACATTGACATCGCGTCAGACTGGAATTCTTTTTCAAACTTGAAGAAGAAACCCTCAGAAAGCTTCAGAGAATACGCTATTAAATGGCACGAGCAAGCATCAAGGGTGAAACATCCAATGGATGAAATAGAAATGGTCAATGTCTTCCTCCAGGCTCAAGACAAGATTACTTCCAAAACATGATGTCGGCCATGGGCAAGCCTTTTGCAGAGGCCATCAAAATTGGAGAAATGGTAGAAAATGGTCTGAAAAAAGGTAGAATCTTGAGCCAGTCGGCCATCAGAGCAACCTCCCAATACATCCAAGGCGGGTCTGGAGGAATGGAAAAGAATAAGACGAGAGAAGAAACAACCATGGCAGCATCAGGGGGAAGAAGATACTGGGTCGGAAGAAACCCTCAACAGTACTATCCTCACTCCAATATGGTCTATGATCCACCACCTTATGCAGTTATGAATGCTCAACCTTTCAGCCGACCGCAGCCAAAAGCTAACAGAAATCAACCTCTATTCCAAAGAAACCATCCTCCTCACCAGAACCACTATAATCCTCGACCTCCCCAGAATAACTTCCGTCCCTGGGAACCACCTAGGAGACCCAACTATACACCAATCGGTGAACCCTACTCTATCCTCTTCCCTAAGCTTGTCCAAATGAATTTGCTGCAACCCATACCCCCAAATGGGCAAACCCTAGAATCACCATCATATCACCGGGGAGTCAGGTGTGCATACCATTTAGGGGTAGAAGGGCACGATACAAATGACTGTTGGACTCTGAAGCAAACGGTGGAGAATTTAATAGAGCAAGGGAAAATTGTGCTGAAGGATGAGGATGTCCCCAATATGGTCAATAATCCATTTCCAGCACACAACAACGGGCCAGTAATTGGGATAATTTGTGAAGACAAAGAATTTGATCCGGCGATTAAGGCCATAATTGCTATTTTTGATATGGAAAGGAAGCCCAAGGCAACCCCAAAATAAGAGAAAAGGGAAAAGAAGAGTAAAATCACCGAGCAAGCATATGTGGTCCGGGGGACACTTAAACTGCTTCGGCTGAATGAGTTAGTGGTTATTGGACGCGTGCCACAAAATCCAACAACAGACCCTGCTGCGATGTCATATAAGGGCAAAGAGATCTTGGGAAAGCTTCAAGAGACTGAAGAAATTATGTGGGGCAATGAGGAAAATGGCTTACGAAACCAACATAGTTCAGTCGGGAGAGGCACCAGCACCGTTGAGGTGTCATACATGGGACCAAGTGCCAAGCTTCAAAACTAGAAGGCTTCACCATTCCTGGTCAGACGGGAGTCCTAGTAGACTTGTCCTGCCAGTTTTTCTGCGTCGCGAGTCATCCCAGGTGCGACTCGGATATTTTCATTAATTTCCTATCTTTAAATTCATGAATTTCACCCATGTTGTCTTCCCAAATTCCAAGAAATGAAATCAATATTTTATGGTTCATTTTCTTTATTTTTTCAAAGTTTGCTATGTTTTTTCTCTTTCTCTAATAATGCAGCTTTAAATAACATGACATGCTTGCGGACTTCATGCCTAGATCCCAAGAAATCTGTCAGACTTTAAAATAATGAATCAAAAGTTGAAATACAAAGAAGTTAAATTTGAGAAAATAAGAGAAAAGAATCGGAACAATAGAGGGCAATTGGTTGGTGGTTTGGGAAAGGTCCGTCACTAAAGTAGAGTTTGAGAACAGTGAGTGGTCTAGACTCGTATGGAACGTTGACCTTAATTGAAACGGATGACTGCAGTTTGTCACGGGCAGTAGTATTAACAAAGAATGGCCCGCGCCTATGAAATTTGAAGTAGGGAAACTTGTGTTAAGGCGCATTGTTCCTCCCCACCAGGAAGTAAAAGGAAGTTTGCGCCTAATCATAAGGATCCATACACCGTTGGAAATATTTCCAAGAGGAGAATTGTATCTAGGTGACATCGAAAAATGATCCTGATGTAGTTGAGAGTGCAGATGCAGTAAAAAGGTACTATGTGTAAACTCGCTCCGGCGATGTCTTTGCATAGTTGAGAAGACGAAGGATTTCATTCCCGCTACACAAACACCATCAATCCTTCGTAAACGCTTTGAGCCAGTTACCTTTCTTTCATTACCCCTCTTTAGAACCCGGAAGTGCTATTGAAAAAAACAAGAGAAAAGAAAAAGAAAAGAAAAGAAAAAGGAAGAAGAAAAAAAGAAAAAGAAAAGCAAAAGAAAAAGAAAAGAAACAGAAAAGAAAAGAAACAGAAAAGAAAAGAAAGTAAGAAAGAAAAGAAATAGGAAGAATAAAAAAAGAAAAAGAAAAAGAAACAGAAAAGAAAAGAAACAACAACAACAACAACAACAACAACTACCCAGTATATTCCCACCAGGTGGGGTCTGGGGAGGGTAATATGTAGACGAGCCTTACCCCTACCCGAAAGGGTAGAGAGGCTGTTTCCATTAAACCCTCGGCGCATAGGCTAAAATGAAAAGCTGCATTAAAACAAAAACAAAGACAAAATTAGAAACAAAAACAAGACAAAACAAAACAATAGAGCATTAGTAAATCCCGCAGAAATAACGTAAATAATTATGTAAACATAAGAAACATAAATACAGTCGTATGCAGTAATAACAAACCGTAACTACCATACTAACAATCATAAGGGGACATAAGCTAAAACACTAATCATCTATGAGTGACCCTGCTATCCCACACCCAACCCCGGGTGAGGCGTACGCAGAACTCTATGAGCCCCTAGCCTACAACCTTGATTCTAGACCTCCAGACTCCCCTATCAAGGGTCATGTCCTCGGAAACCTGCATTCTAGTCATGTCCTGCCTAATCACCTCTCCCCAATGCTTCTTAGGCCTCCCTTTTCCTCGCCGACCGCCAACAATCTCCAGCCGCTCGCAGCTCCTCACCGGGGCATCGGGACCCCTCCTCCGTACATGCCCGAACCACCTCAGCCTCGCTTCCCGCATCTTCTCATCCACCGGGGCCACCCCTACCTTCTGTCGAATAACTTCATTCTTAATCTTATCTAGCCTGGTGTGCCCACACATCCACCTAAGCATCCTCATCTCCGCAACCTTCATTCTCTGAACATAGGAGTTCTTCACGGGCCAGCACTCCGCCCCATACAACATCGCAGGTCTAACCACGGCTCTGTAGAATTTCCCCTTGAGTTTGTGTGGAATTTTCTTGTCACACAGGACCCCTGAAGCAAGCCTCCACTTTGACCACCCCGCTCCTATTCGATGGGTGACGTCCCCGTCAATCTCTCCGTCCCCCTGAATCACAGACCCAAGATATCGGACACTATCCCTCTTGGCGATGGCCTGAGAACCAAGCATCACGTCCCTGCCTACCCCACTCGGCTTGTCGCCAAACTTGCACTCCAGGTATTCTGTCTTTGATCTGCTTATTTTGAAACCTTTAGACTCGAGGGTCTGTCTCCACACCTCTAACCTTTCACTAACACCGACCCTCGTCTCGTCTATCAATACTATATCATCAGCAAAAAGCATACACCAAGGCACCTCCCCTTGGATATGTCGGGTTAGAGCATCTATCACTAAGGCAAACAACAAGGGGCTCAGCGCCGATCCTTGATGGAGCCCCATTACCACAAGAAAATGGTCTGATTCGCCACCCACCGTCCTAACCCTAGTCTTAGCTCCATTATACATGTCCTTGATTACTCTGATATAGGCTTCCGGCACACTCTTCGCCTCCAAGCACCTCCATAGCACCTCCCTCGGGACCTTGTCATACGCCTTCTCCAAGTCGATAAGCACCATGTGAAGGTCCTTCTTCTTATCCCTGGATTGTTCCGCCAGTCGCCTGACTAGGTGAATAGCCTCTGTGGTGGAGTGGCCCAGCATGAAACCGAACTGGTTCCCAGATATAGTTGTCGCCTCCCTCACCCGCGCCTCAATCACCCTCTCCCATACCTTCATCGTGTGGCTTATTAGTTTGATACCCCTATAGTTGTTGCAGCACTGGATGTCCCCTTTGTTCTTGTACAAGAGCACCACTGAACTCCACCTCCACTCATCCGGCATCCTTTTGGTCTTGAAGATCGCATTGAACATCCTAGAGAGCCACTCCCCTCCAGGCTTACCCATGCACTTCCAGAACTCCACCGGGATCTCGTCAGGCCCGGTCGCTCGACCCCTACTCATCCTACGCAACGCCCCTAAGACCTCCTCCACCCTAATGCGCCTGCAGTACCCAAGGTCTCTATGCTGCTCTGAATGCCCCAACTCTCCTAGCTCTATGCTTCGATCCCCCTCCTCGTTAAGAAGGTCCCGAAAGTACGCCTGCCACCTCTGTTTGATTTCAGATTCCCCCAGAAAAGAAAAGAAAGTGAAAAAAAAGAAAAGAAAAGAAAAAAAAAAGAAAAGAAAAAGAAAAGAAAAGAAAAACAAAACCGAAACAAAAACAAAAACAAAAAATATTTCCCTGAACTACGTTTGACTTGATTCCGAAAGGATACGTAGGCAACCTCTCCCTGAGGTTCAGTCACACCAAATCAAAAATCTCAATTCCCCCAAAAAGTAAAACTGGGGCAGATGATATAATGGTTCGGTCATGAGACCACCGAAATGGCTCCCAAGTTGTAGTTCAGCCCAAAATCCTTTTACCCCAAAGACATTGTCCAAGTCCTTCTGATCAATTGGCAAAGACAGGAAAGTGGAAAACGTCATTGTTGGAATCTGATACAATTAAAATTGAGATAAATAAAATAAGAGAGTCTTACCGGTGAAAACCTTCGTGCGCCATAAGGCGATGGTGAGTAGAGAAAATGAAAATGAGAGAGTCCGCTTATTGAAAACTCGCAAAGAGCACTATCGCGCGATGGTGAGAAGAGAAATGATAGAGATCGACTGGTGAAAACCCACAAAGGGCGATGTCGACCGGAAAAAGGATATCTCATCACTAAAGTCCTGGGCAAGGTTCCCTAGTTTGGAAACACGGATTGTTTGGTTTACGAGAAGCTGGAAAGTTTGTGTGGGTCAGGCATCCAATCCAAGAAGCATGTCATGTTCATTTGGATCCAGAATGCACCCTAGATAAGTCCTTCTTTTACCCCTAAAGGGACACTTCTCTTTAAACTCATGTGCTTGACTTTTGCATACTTTTCTTTGAATCCCTTTCGGTTTAACTCTGATTCCGTAACAATTACAAAGAAAAGGTGGCAGGACCGGTTTCACAGAGCTCCGCCTGGCAAGAGTCAAAGAAAATACCCAACCTCAGTGGTGCGTCAGTTCAATCCCGACTGACCATGGTGGTTGATTGCTTCCAAAGTAAATACGCTTGAAAGGAAAGAAAGTCAAAGGAAAAGTTCCTAAGGGTAGAATAAAGTAAAAGGACAGAGCCCACACGGGCGAGTCATCATAAAATCCTAAGGCTGAACCTGGTCAGTGTGAAAGATATTCATCCTCAAGGCCAACAAGCAGCAAAGTTCTCAATAAAAATAGGGTCGGTATCAAGCAATGTGAATGATCAATGCCACAAAACCAACCACTGTTTCAACTAACAATTTTTTCTTTGTTGAAAACAGGTTTTGTTCAAAGCAACTGTGCAAGAAGCAGGCGCAAACCAAAAAGAAATTAAATGCGCAAAAGCTGAAACAGTTCTGTAGCAGGAAAAACAACCAAAAAAGGAAGTCTCCTCAACATTCTTTCATGCATTCTTTTAAATAAAAAGGAAAACAAACATGGAGAAAAAACAAAAGAAGAAGAAAAGAAATAAAAATGAAAATCCCAAGAGAAAAAGAAATCATGGAAATGTAGGACCTCATTCCTCAAAATATCCCGGCCAAAAAACTGAGGATCTCCCAGCCCAAAAACCGCAGGGCTTTTTCTGTCTAAATCCTGGCCAAAAATCGAGTATCTCCCTGGCATAACCCAAGGACTTGTTCTTTCCAAATCCCGGCCAAAAACCGAGGACTTCCCTGGCATAACCCAATGAGCTTTTTCTTTCAAAATCCCGGCATAACCCGTGGACCTTTTCTGGTATAACCAAAGGATTTTTTCGGCATAACCCAATGAGCTTTTTCTTTCAAAATCTCGGCATAACCCGTGGACCTTTTCCGGTATAACCTGAGGATTTTTCCGGCATAACCCATGGACCTTTTCTGGCATAACCCGATGATTTTTCCAGCCTAACACATGGACCCTTTTCGGCATAAACCGATGATCTTTCCCGGCATAACTCGTGGACCTTTTCTAGCATAATTAGATGATTTTCCCGGCATAATCCGTGGACCTTTTCCGGCATAGCCCGATAGTTTTTCCCTCATAACCCGTGGACCTTTTTCGGCATAACCCGTGGACCTTTTCCGGCATAACCCGATGGTGTTTCTAGGCATAACCTGTGGACCTTTTTCGGCATAACCCGAAGATTTTCGCCGGCATAACCCGTGGACCTTTTTCAGGCATAACCCGATGACTTTTCCGGCATAACCCGTGGACCTTTCCAGCATAACCCGTGAACCTTTTTCAGGCATAACCCGATGACTTTTTCGGCATAACCCGTGGACCTTTTTCGGCATAACCCGATGATGTTTCCCGGCATAGCTTGTGGACCTTTTTCCGGCATAACCCGTGGACCTTTCTACCATACCCGAAGACTTTCCTGGCATAACTCGTGGACCTTTTCCAGCATAACCCGATGACTTTCCCGGCATAACCCGTGGACATTTTTTGGCATAACCCGATGATTTGTCCCGACATAACCCGTGGACCTTTTTCCGGCATAACCCGATGACTTTCTTGGCATAACTCGTAGACCTTTTCGGGCATAATCCGATGACCTCCCTGACATAACTCGAGGAACCCTCTCTCTTTTACGGCATAACCCGACCATTTCCCAGCATAACCTGGATCCATTCACAAAGATACATAATCCTGATTTGACTGCTTAGATATGTGTCACAACTAACTCACGAAATTTTCCTAGCAAAAACTAGGGCATAAAATTTCGTTCATTTGTTTGTTTTGGTATCTTAAGCAGGTTGACCTCAAAACACAAGGTACGAGATGACCTACAGAATGAGTCTCAATCTAGAATAAATAAAAGAAAAAAGGAACAAAAATAAATGAGCTCAAATGTTGAAGCAAACAAAGGTGCGGATTGATCGAACTCTGGTTGAGGTCACAAGCTCTGCCAATCCTGTTTTTACTCAATGCTGTAGAGAGAAACAAACATCCACAACTTGCGAGCATCAAGATTCAGATCAAAGTCTGCCTCAAGAACCAGCCAAGACTCAAGATCAAGTTTCAAAAGAATTATATATAGGAATATTGTAACTCATAGTTGATAGGCTTAGCTAGCTTAGCTTTGATTTTTCTTTAAGTGTAATAAGGAGGTCAGCAAGCAGTAGCAGCAACAACAACAGTAAAGTCACAGCCGCTGATAGTCCCCAGATAGCAAACACTCCCGAACTACACTGACCTGATTCCTTTTTAGCCTAGGATATATAGGCAGCCTTTGAAGAAGGGTACGGTCTTTTCAAAATGCTTCGCAATGGAATATTTGAACCGGCAAAAATCGTTCATATTTGCTCACTTATCTTTGCCTAAAAACCTTTCATGTTTCTGAGCAAAGAAGCGCAGCTGTGAGCACGTGATTTTTGCACTATATTTGAGTTATTCCCAAAAAATCAAACAAAATAATTTTTTCTTTATTTTTTCAATTTTTGTGTAATTTTCTCATAATTATTGCATTTTATGTGTGCATGTTGATTCATAAAAAATACAAATATACGCAATTGCATCTAGGATTTAATTTCATATTTTAATATTAATTAGGGGTCAAATTGTCTTAGAACAACAACAACAACAACAACATCAACAACAACAACAACTACCCAGTATATTCCCACCAGGTGGGATCTGGGAAGGGTAATATGTAGACGAGCCTTACCCCTACCCGAAAGGGTAGAGAGGCTGTTTCCATTCCATTCGACCCTCTTAGAACAATGCATAAAAAATAATAGAAAATGGTTCGCTTTTGCATTTTTAACTATTTAATTACGGAATTGTCACAAAATAGTTTAAAAGTAATTTTAGGCGCTAATTAGTGTAGGTTAATTTTTATTTCATTTTTTTGCAAATCTTTATGAACCTAGAAAACATAATACAAAACAAATACAAAGTGTAAAAACAAGTAATTAATTAGAAAATAAAGGAAAAGAGAAATGAAAACAAAAAGAAAAAAGAAAGAAGAGAAGAGGGGCAAAGCCGCCCACAATTGGGCCATGCCTGGTTGATTTAATCCCGGCCCAAGTCAATTTACCTCGTCCAGCCCACAAATCAGGTCTCTACCCGGTGCAGAGCTTCAAAGTCCAAACAACGTCGTTCTAGGATTTAATCTCAGTCATCGAATCCAAATCCAACGGCTCCTAACTGCCTAGGATGTTTGTTATATAAGTGTCCGAAATCAACCCCCACCCCCTATCTCGTCCCCCTCGCTCCCCTTCTGCACCAAAGACCTCTAAAGAACCCTAAACGCCCTACCCCAAAATTCTCAGCCGCCAGTAGCCAAACCCCACCAAATTAACACCCTAATCTCCCTTTGTCCTCCTCTCCCCATATCAGCTAATGGTTTTCCTCGAATCAAGCCCCAGCTTCTCAAATATTAGTTCGAAGAATCCGTCAAAAACGTCACCTCATCCAAACGGTCCAAAATTCACACAATACAATCTCCTAATCACCCTCATGATAATTTCTTAACCAAAATCCTTCAAGTGTCACTGGTCGAGCTTGAATTTCAGATCTAGGGTTCATGCATTTCCGGCCTGTTTTGAGGATTTTTCGTGTCGAGTGAACTCGGGTTAATATTATAGGTTTATTTCTTACGAAATGGACGTATAATATTAACCTGAAGTTAATTTCGAAGGGTTTTATTATGAAGTCTGAATTTCAGTAAGTTTTCTTCTCTTTCTTTTCTTCATTTTTGTAATCTGATTCGATAATTTGTTTGATTTAGTTAATAGCGCCTCGTTGCTCTGATTATCATTAATGTTTAGTTTGATTTTCATTTCTTTGTTTATATTTTGATTTGATTTTGGTTTTGTTAGTTTGAATGCTCAAATATTAACTAATCCAATTAATCATTAGTTTAATTTGGTTTTCCTTTATCCTGTTGAGTAGTATAAAGGTTAAATTTCATCTAATTATTTCAAATAGAATTATAGTTTGTTCATGTCAAGTTTTGTCTGTTTTGTTCTTCTGGAAATGGCTTGGGTTGATTTCAGTTTGTGATTTTACTTGTTGGTTGTCAATTCAATTAGTGATCATTGGCATCGGTTAATTCAGAGTTGTAATTTGGTTTAAGGTTGGATATAGCTGAGTTAGTCTAGTTGAGTTAACTATAGTTATTATTTTTTAACAGGGTAAGGGGATTGGGGGCTGTTAGCATGGGGGTGTAAATTTCAGAGTGGGTAAGGGTAGTTTGGGCATCAGAATAGGGTAATTTTATGAGGATAGGTAATTTCAAAATATGGGTAAGGGTAGTATGGGTATTTTGGGGCTAAAAGAGCATCCTAGAGACTTCTAGAATAGGGTACAAATGTAGAATTCAGTTTTTTAAAAGCATTTACTTGTTTAGCATGTCAAAATTAGAGGGACTAAAAGAACCCCTAAAATATGATTTACACTCTTTAGGTTTGCCTATAAATAGTGAGGCCTTGGCCTTGTGAAGAGGTTCTTCGATTTTTTAGCCCTAAAAAAATCTGATACAGAACTTTTTCCTTCATTCTTAGATTCAGATTAGCCTTTTGAATTAAAACCTAAAAAAAATCCAAATCTCCAGAAAATCAAAAAAAAAAATGAAGTCACTATTTTATTGAAGTTCTTAGTTATTCAAGTTTCATCCCCTGCATCAATTTTCTCCTTCATTTAGGATTAGAAATAGTTGGAATTACTCTATTTCTGTTCGATATTAAGACATAAAAGCAGTTCAAGTCAGCTGAGCATGGGATTTGATTAGTTCGAAGTTGGTTCTGGGTTATTTGTCGATTGTGTTCATCGCTGTGTCATTTCTGGTTATCTGTGGTGATGTTTGGGGTTTTTTTTAAAAAAAATATTCTCTCGCTGCTATTAGTTTGTTGTTACATCTGTTGTTGCTGACCTTACCTTCTCCTTCTTACTTTGCAAATTCCAGGTACACACATGAACTTGGCTTGATGTAGCTTTGAAGTGGAATAGAAATGAAAATATTTGATCCCTGAACTGCGTTTGTCTGGATTGTTACACATGAAATAAATGATTAGATGTAATATGTCTAAATACGGTTTGATTCTAATTCATATGCACATGAATTTGGGATGTATAAATTGAACTAAACTGGACAATAGTGTGACGTTAACGTGGATCGAGGACTTTGTAGATTTTTTTTAAACTGGAAATGCAAATTTGTATTTTAGTTTCGGCTAGTTCTTTACTTCAGTTAGCTATTATATTGCTTCTGGGTGGTCACTTCTTTTGAATTTAGTAAATAAACAGAAACATGGTATGAACTGCAGTAGTTGCTTGAATGTGTCATTAAATAATTGAAATAGGTAGCTAGATTTGTTAATTATATTGGATAATATAGTTGAGTAAATTGTAGTTAATTGTTTACTATGCCTTAGAAATCAGTAGGCTCAATATCTCATTCCTATCGCTGGGATTCGATACTTGGTCCATTTGGACAGTTATAAGCAGGCCTCACGTAGAGGCCCATCTGCTGAAGCTAAAGTGCAGGCGGGGATATGGGTAGACAGCTTGGGTCACTCTTTGGCCCAAATAGAGCTCAATTATGTGAGCCCACGGGGATTTGATCCCTCCAGCCCTCTAATCACTTCCGCCTTGTCAATTGGGCTTATTGGCCTAGCCATTTGGGCCCAGCATATTTTCTTTCAAATGATTTAATTGGTATTTGGAATTCAGGTCTCGAGTTAGGTAGCGACTTTTAAGTTAAAACGTTGTCCTTTTGTTTGGACCCAGACTAGAACTTAATGCCCGTATTTTGAATATAATTAATTAGGATCTTTCCTTTTTTAGGTTTATCATTATAAAAATATAATGAGACGAGCCTCGCCCAATAAAAATACAAATTGTGGGGCCCTCAATAAAGGATTAAAAAATATTTAGAGAAATCAGGAAGTGCTGTTTGGCTAATTTCACGGCCCTCCTAAAAGACTACAACACATTAGACCCTAGTAGGCGCGATTTTAATAAATTATATTCCTAAATACGGGTGGACATTTTATACGGCTCAAATCCAAATCCTAAAACGTTGGATAGAGTATGCCTAGGATTGCGTGTTCATTTCATGCGGCGCAATCCGAAAGCACACTTTAAACGACGTGCATTTTCTCAAATAATTATATATTAAATAAAAGAGGTTAAATATAAAATTAAAACACATGCTCTTCATGTTTTTCTAAAATCACATATAGCCATTCATGGCATTTTAAGTGATCATGCTAGAACCACGGGATCTGAGGGTGCCTAATACCTTCCCTCGGGTCAACAGAATTCCTTATTCAGAATTTCTGGTTCGCAGACTCCTATCGAAAGTCAGAATTTTCCTCGGTTCGGGATTCAAGAAAAACTGGTGACTTGGGACACCAAAAACCAACCTTATCCCAAGTGGCGACTCTAAATAAATAATCCTGATCCGAATAATGTCACTTTAAATGGAAAAACTCCCTAATACATTATCCTTAGGGGTAGGGTGTAAAAACAAGGTGTGACAGATATGACCCAACAACAACGTATAGATACTCATCACCTTATCATATAAGGCAACAATACCTAATCCCACAAGCTAAGGTCAGCCACAACACTTACCTTGATTCCATGGCCAAAATCAAGCCTAATTTACCGCTTCATCTCTCGATCCACCTCCAATACACTTGTGCTAGTCATAATTAACTTAATAATATCAATTATCACTAAAGAAATCAACTCAAATGCTAAATTACAAGTTCCCCAAAATTTTCCCAAAAGGTCAAAAAATGGACCCTATGATCGCTTGGTCAAAAATCGAAGTTCAGACCCAAACCCGATTATACATTCACCGCCGAGCATGAATATACAATTGGTTTTGGAATTCTACCTCAATTCGATTTCTAAATCCCCAAATTTTGAAATTCCTAAATTATACCCAAAAACATCTAATTCCACCATGAAAAATCCTAGATTTTATGATGAAATCTTGTAAAAAGATGAAATAGATTGAAAGAAGTAAGTTAAGAATCATTTACCTATGATTTTGGGTAAAATGGTCTTTGGAAAATCGCCTCTTGAAGATTAGAGCTTGAAAATTTGAGGAATGAATCAAAATCTCGTCCAAACTCCTTTTGAACAGTTGCAGGTATCGCATTTGCAATAATGGGTTCGCAAATGCGGACATTACTTCGCAAATGCGAAGGTTAGGCTGGCCTACAGGCATCCCAAATACGATTTTTTTTTCAAATGCGGCCCCTGTTCCAGTCGCGATTGCGACGATGAGCTTCGCAAATATGAAGTTCCCCTCCCAGGCTACTCATCGTAAATGCGAAGCTTCTTCGTAAATGGATGCTTGCATTTGCAAGCCAGACTTCGTCTGCAGGCCTGCAACATACATAAATTTTTCTTAAGTTTCAAATCACTCCGTAACCTATCCTAAACTCACCCAAGCCCTCGTGGCTCCAAAAAACACAAGCACACAAGTCTAAAGATATCATACGAACTTTCTCCTACGATCAAATCGCCAAAATATCATTTATAACTATGAATTCAATATCAAAGCATATGAAAATTTTAAGATAGTTTCAAACTTCCTATTCTCTCAAGCAAAGGTCCGAATTACGTCAAATCACTTCCATCTTCACCAAATTTCATAGATAAGGTTGAAATATTATAATAGACCTGTACCGGGCTTCAAAACTAAAATACGGGCTCGATACCAACAAGTTCAAATATTATAGAATTTTTAAGCGCTATTATATATCCAGTTTAACAATTTCTTCAATAATTTATATCTCGGGCTAGGGACATCGGAATTTAATTTTGGGCATACGCCCATGCCTTATTTTTTTACTACGGACCCTCCAGGACCGCCAAAATACCGGTCCAGGTCCGTTTTATAAATATCTTGACCGAAGTCAATTTAAATCAATTGTAAAGGTGAAAACCTAGTATTTTCTCAAATTTCCATATAAAGGCTTTTCGAAAATGCGCCCAGACTACGCATGCCAATCAAGGAGGAGGAAAAGGAGGTCTTGAAGGCCTCGAAACCCCGAATTGGGTTCTAAAACACAAGATGACCTTTTGGGTCATCACATTCTCAATCTGTACTACCAAGTTACCCTGCAAGAATGCATTATGCACATCCATATGGAAGGCATACCAACTGGAAGCAGCATCTACGGTAACTACAACTTTCACAGCAACCTTACTTGTGAGAATGTTTCTGTGTAGTCTAGGCTTTCCTGTTGGCTTTAGCATTTGGCTATTAATATGACCTTATATCCTTCCACCTCACCATTAGATCCAACAGGAACTTTTCCTGGTTGCAGGTCTACTATAGATCATGTATTATTTTCTTCCAAAGCTGGAATCTCAGCTTGCATAGCTTTCACCCACTTAGGATCAACATTAGCTTCACTAAAGGAATTAGGTTCGGCAATGGTAGAATAAGCAGCTAAAGAAGCTTGATAAGCAGGAGAGAGTTGACCATAAGACACATATTGTGAGACAGGATATGAGCAAGTAGACTTCTGAGGCTGAAACACATAATCAGTGAGCCACACATGAGGTTTAGAAGGTCTTGTGGATCCTATATGTGCTGCAGGAGGAGTTAAATAATCAGTGGGAATCTCTGTAGGCAAGATGCTGAGGGATCATCACTGACAGGTGTAGGAGGAGATGATCGGGAAATAGGAGAAATGTTGTCAGAAGATAATTGTTGAGCATTCTTATGGATGGGTGATGGTCTTGAAGTCAGGAATAGGAAATAGATAAGGAACACCAGACCTCATATTCTTAAAAGGAAAGATATCTTCCTTGAACACAGCATCTCTACCCACAAAGAAACCTTTGGAGTGAAGATTATATCACACAAAGCCTTTTCGAGAATAGGAATACCCTATGAAAACTGTTGGGACTGCTCTAGGATTGAACTTGTCTATTTTCTGTACTTTAGTGGCATAACATAAGCTCCCAAATACTCTAAGATGCTGAATGGATGGTCCTTTCTAATAAAGAGACTCAAAGGGAGTCTTTCCCTAAGGAAGAATAGTAGGTAGCCTGTTCATTAGGTAAACTACAGTGGGCACACATTCACCCTAGAAACGCAAAGCTATATAGGCCTGAAATCTCAGTGCTCTAGCCATATCTAGAATTGATTTGTGTCTTCTCTCAACAACTCCATTATGTTGAGGAGTGTACACACAGGAACTTTGATAAAGAATTCTAAGATTTTGCAAGAAGGAGGTCACTTGATCATTCACAAATTCAGTGTCGTTATATGTTCTAAGACGTTTAAAAGAGCTCCTGAACTAATTTGTAACCATTGCCAGGAAGTTTTTCAATGCAACAATAGCATCATTTTTAGTGGATAGAAGAAAGATATATACTTTGAGTAATCATCAACTAAGATCAAGAAATATCTTTTGTTATCATGGGTAAGAATCCTATAAGGATCCCAAACATCTGCATGCACAAGATCAAAGACAGAGGTAGAACATAAAGAGCTAAGATGAAAAGGAAGTCTAGACTGCTTTGCAATGGGACATACAGTACAATGATCACTAGTCAGGTGAAAATCACTTAAGCTATATATTTTCTGTACTATCTTTAGAGGAGCATGTCCTAACCTTTTATACCACAGTTCAAAACTACTGCAAGATCGTGTGTTGCTCTCACTAGTCTTACTAATACACTTATTTGAACTACTAACAATAGTATTTACAGTTGGTAGTAAATGTTGCTCAGAAAATTGCCTGTTTTCAATTTTTAGAATGTAGAGACCAAGTTCTTCTTTACCAATCCCAGGACCTTACTGAAGAGTTCCTGAAAGACACAAAAATCAGGAAAGAATGCCACTATATACCCTAGTTCTTTGTGATCTTAGAGACTGAGAGTATATTATACTTGAATTCTGGAATGTGCAGTATGTTCTGAACCTTCTTATCTCTCAAAAAGAACAAATCCCAGTGTGTAATAACAACCTTCTCACCAGTAGAGAGATATGTTGGAAACACGTTCTCAAGGCTTTATACTAAAACGTGTGTTCTTATGTGTAGGTTTTGATGAATGACAAACGAAGCGCAAATTGATATATGACGAAGTTCAAGTACAAGCGCATAATTGATGCATAACGAGATTCAGGCACAAGACAAAGTTTTATAGTTTAAATGAGTAGTTCTTAATTGTGTTCTTGATTCTACAACTTGACTCATGATATGGCTTCTCTCGTAAAACTATTTTTTCCAAAATCATGCATATTTAATTTAATGCTAAATGATTTTAAATCATGTATATTTACTTTAGTCAAAATGATTTTTAAGCATGCCTCTAAAATCTGGACTAAGATAATCGATTATGTACTTATGATAATCGATTATGTTAAGCCAAGACTGCATGACAATCGATTGTGAACTAATGACAATCGATTGTGTTAAGGCAGTGAGCATCAAGTTTTTCAAACCTGCATGACAATCGATTGTGAACCTTATGACAATCGATTGTGATGAGGCAGTGTACATCAAAGTTTTTCAAAACTCAGAATAATCGATTGTGAAGCTAATGACAATCGATTGTGAAGAGACAGTGTCAATCAGATTTTTCAAAGTCACAAAATAATCGATTGTGAACATATGACAATCGATTGTGTTGAGGCAGTGTCTTCCAGACTTTTTCAAAGTTATTAAATAATCGATTGTGAGTATATAACAATCGATTGTCACGAGGCAGTGTCTAAAATGATTTTCAAAGTCTGATAAATAATCGATTGTTAACATTGTACAATCGATTGTGAAGCTGACCGTTGTCGTAAAGTTTTCAAATACCGTCAGGTAATCGATTGTTGATTTTGTACAATCGATTGTTGAAATTAAAATCTGGAAAAGATTTTTTGAACGTTGCTGAATAATCGATTGTTGATTTTGTACAATCGATTGATGAAATTAAAATCTGGCAAGGATTTTTTGAACGTTGCTGAATAATCGATTATTGATTTTGTAAAATCGATTGTTTTACGTAAAATCTGGAAATGATTTTTTGAACGTTACCAATAATCGATTATTGATTTTGGACAATCGATTGTTAAGCGTAAAATCTGGGATTGATTTCTGGAACGATTGGCAAATAATCGATTGTGACTTCTTGACAATCGATTGTCACACAGTCAAATCAACAACTCTTAATTGGCAATTAGGCAACGGTAATGCCAAGTTTTTCAACTATAAATGCAGCTTCATTTCAGTGTTTTAAACACAACAACATACAACAACTGATCATACAATTGCTATAAGCTTGCATTCTCTATTGCTTATCATTTTATATTCATTACATAAATTTTGAGAGCCATATTATTGTTCAAAGTTGTTGTGATCTTGAGATTACTTCTTTTACTCATATCTACTCATAAAGGAGTATATTGTTTGAGTGTTTAGTGTTTTGTACACTTGAAGAGAATTGTGATTCTCTTGTTGTAAGGAACTTGTGTTTCCTTGGTCGAAGTCTTGGAGTGCTGTATCTCCGAGCAAGATTGTTGAGGCTTGTGTCCTCAGATTGTAAAGGTTGGTTAGGCACCCGTAAGCTTAACAGTGAAGTCTTGGAGTGTTGTATCTCCGAGCAAAGGTGTTAAGGCTTGTGTCCTTAAGCTGTAAAGGTTGGTTAGGCACCCGTAAGCTTAACAGTGAAGTCTTGGAGTGTTGTATCTCCGAGCAAAGGTGTTAAGGCTTATGTCCTTAAGTTGTAAAGGTTTGTTGAGCACCCGTAAGCTTGACAAGTTAGTGGAAAATCTTGAGAGAGTCTCTCGGGGACTGGACTAGCCACTTGTTGTGGTGAACCAGAATACATCGGTGCGTTTGTTCTTTATTGCATTTAATTTCTGCACTTATTTTTCCTGCAAGTTTTTAAATTCCGCAAGTTTACGCTAATTTTTATTATAACGCTATTCACCCCCCCCCTCTAGCGTTAAGCGCATTATCTAACAAGATATACTTTGTTTTTATCTATTTCTGATAATTCTGTATAAGAATCCAATAGAATTAAACTATGCACCATGTGATTAGAATCCCATGTATGTATTGTCCACTTATGGTTAACTAAGGAAGATATAAAAGCATGTATGTTACCTATTGTTCAAGTAGTTGCTGAATTAGATACAGGTTCAGTATCCTTTTCTTCATTCAACATCTGCAATATCTATTGGTACTATTCTGGAGTAAAGAATTGAGATGGAGACTAAGAGTAGAGTAAGGAATCAGTTTAAGATTTTGAAGATTGGCTGCCATAGTTTCTTACATTATTGGATTGAGAAGTGAAATTCCTCTCCTCTTCTTATTTTTGAAATCGCTTGGATATCCATGTAGTTTGAGGCAATTCTCATTCGTATGTCATTTGGACATGCAGTACTCAAAATAAAATGGAGACTTGTTGAATGAATTTTTAGTTTTATAACCTCCAGTATTTGTAGGACCTCCATTGTTGTTGTAGTGCCTATTACTTATCATAGCTGCAACTTCATTACATCATTAGAACCATACACACCTTTTCTTTTGATCCTTTGGCTTTCAACATTAATAATCTTAGCATAATCTTGATTCAAATTAGGTTGAGGCCTAGTTATCAACACCTGATTCTTAGCATTTTCATATAAGTCATTAAACCAGTGAGAAATTGATATGGTTTTTGAAGCTGATAGTGCTCAACATGCTTCTTTGACTCAGAACAACCACAAGTAGGAGGAGGAGTCAATGTTTCATACTTATCCCACAGTTCATTTAGTCAAGAAAAGTAAATAGATACAGAGGATAATCCTTGTGTTAGTACAGCTATTTCCTTATACAAGTAAGACGCCCTAGAAGCATTAACTTTGTCAAATCTCTCTCCTTAAGATCTTCCCAAACAGTATACGCATCTGATGCATAGATTACAATACTAAGCATATTAGGAGAAAATATTCATAATCTATGCAAGCACTATCGCATTACATCTATCAAATAGTTCATGAAGCCCAACATCATATTTGCTCTTTTTGCGGGTGCCTAGAATAAATCCAAACTTGTTTTTGCCATGCAATACAATTTTCAATGACCTACTCTAGATCAAGTAATTTTAGATCCTTGCAATTGAATAGAAGTAAGGACTGAACCTTGTGTAACAGATGGGTGAATATACAGATGATGATGATGATCTACCAATTGAGTTGCATTCATCATTGCAAGCTGAGGATCAGTAACATCTTCATGAACCGACATGGTTGTGAATTGAGAAACTTCGAGAGTTTTGAATCGAAGAATAGAATTGAAGCTATAGACATATGCACAAAATGATCTCCTCAAATATCAATATAATCTATCAGATCATACATAAATTTCAAACCCTAGCCTTAAGTAGGTGAAATTTGGATGAAAATCGAATCAACCAGTTGCATAAAGCAAGAAATTGAGGCTGAGATTAAGTATTCCGCCATAGCTGAGCCGTCATCACTCGATCAATCGAGTTCTGATACCATGTTGAAAAGCTCTAGCTATGACAGTATACACAGAAGATAGAGCGAAGATAGAAGTGGAGGAGAAGAACATTATTCCATTTTCTGAATATTGAATGTACAGTCTACCTATGTACATAGTAATTTCCACTACTTATAGGGATTAACTACTATTCACTATATTGCTCCACTAAGTAGTTATAACCAATTAACTACTAACTAACACTATACTTCAAATATAGAACTTTTTACCTCCTATAGCAAGAGTTAATACCTTATTTGTATTAAATAAACATCATTTTAAAAAAATTTATTCGATAGATAAGGTTTATAGCAAAATATTTAATTTTTGGTTATCTCCTAGCCCTACGCCATTAAATAAGCTAATCAGTTACACTATTTCCTTTCTCTCTCTACTTTGATACATCCCATTCTCTTTCCATATCCCATACCCCCTCTCTCACGCTTTATTCCCTGACATATCAGATTCCCCGCCACCATTAACGCCTAAATTAATCCACCTCCGCTGTCTACCACCGCGGTTTCCATGTTGGACCTGCCACCTCTTCCCACTTCCACTATCAAAGTTTGCCTTTTATGCAGCTACGGTGATTGCAAGTAAACATCCACACCAACTAAAAGACATTATTCAGATTCAATGTTCTGTTTTGCTAAAGAACGAGGAGGAAAGGAAGCAAGAGGGACTATTCTAGGAAAATGCCTTTTTACCTACTAACCTACACCTCTGCTGAGTACGGATAGTGGAAAAGGAGTAGCACTTGCATATCTCATAATTGCAATAAAACCACCAGTGGACTAAAAAATAAAATCAACCATCAGAAGGGAGTCGGTTCCAGGCTTGTCTAGCCCAGGTATCTTTTTCTTCATAAAAATTAGCAATCAAAAGAAAAGGCCTCAATCGAAGTGGAATACGAAATAGTAGACCGGATACTAGCTGGATTATTTTGTTGCTCGACGATGGATTCGTCAAAAATTAGGGTTTGTTCTTGAACAAAGACGATAGAGTTTGGGGATGAGCAACTTGATTTTCTGTTAATATATTTCAATGTATCACGATGTATTTTCATGTATTTCATTGTTTTCATTGTCTTTTTTATTGTAACTTAATGTATCTCGTTATATTCCATGTATTTTATTGTATTCACTATCTTTTTTTCCATTGTATTTCAATGCTTTCCGTTGTATTCTATGTATTTCATTATATTCACTGTCTCGCTATATGCCATGAATATATTCATATATATTTTTAACCAATATAATTTATGTAGTCAGATCTATTATATAATTTCTCTGAAGATTGCTATATTTTTTGGGTATTTTTTGGTTGAGAATCTTCTTTATAATTAAAAATACAAAATTTGTCTATTATTATTGAGTTTTTTGACTTATATTAGGAGTCTTTATATTAACTGACTCACTTTCCGTTTTAAAAACAGTGTAATCCCCTATTTCACGCTGTGAATACAGTCGAATACAGTTGAATACAATAATATGTCCAGCTGTAATCTCATGTTGCACTCCATGAATACAGTCAAATACATTAGAATACAACAATTGATTAGCTGGACTTCCAGATCCACACATGTTTTTGCTACTGTATTCATGAATATAATAGTTTAAATACATCAAGTATATCTTATAACCATATAAAAGGTATCTATAATCCATAATATAGCAAATGCTATCTGCAGATTGCTAATTACTACCAAAAGATAGTGGTTTATGAAAATTCCTCTTTAAATATATGGGACCCACATTCCTCAACAGTTTCGAATTTGAACTTCGAAAATAAAAACTCTTTCGAGAACCAAAAACCTCAGTAAATCTACTACTCATTGAACTTATCTGACGCAAATCTGAATGTAAATTTTAGAAAGGAGAAAAAAGAGTATACAAATGGTACATTTAGTTAATCCCTGTAGTTAGGGGTGTACATAGGTCGGGTTGGTTCGGATTTTACAATTACCAAATCAAACCAATTATGTTGGGTTATTAAATCTAAATACCAAACCAAACCAATAAACTCGGATTTTTTGCTCTCGGATTTTTTTGGGTTTTCTCGGGTTTTCGGGTTATTCGGGTTTTTTCTAAACTTTTATTCAATAAAATCTTCATAGAACAAAACATATAAATTATGTTCAAAATATTTCTTTAATCCTAGTAAGATACAACTATATAAAGTATTTTCCAAGAAATTAATATAAAATATGAGATGTGTCATGGCATTATCCTAAAATATTCAATAACGAAGATAATAAAATTGTGTAATATCAATATTGTTAATTAAAAAGCCATAAAAAATAAATATATTCTAAAAATACTAAGTCATGCTAAAATAAGTAGACTAATAAGGAAATATTAATTACATGACTAAACGCTAAAGAAACAATAAAAATAGGTTGTGCATTTATCTAAATTAATGCAAAACAATAGATATTCAATACATTCCCGTTCATAGTATTGAATTGAATGTCTTTTGTTAGCATTAATATTGATTTGATTTTGGCTTTAATTTGGCTTTTGTTCACATTATTTAATTTATTAATGTTAATGGCTATAAAACTTATTTGAACATTCAAACAGCTCTAAGTCAAACCTTGAAATAATACCTTAAAAGATAAAATTATGAATTTCTTTAAGAAATATTTATAAATTACATCACAATAAGTATATTTATATATTAAATATATCTAAAAGTTCTATATATATAATGTCGGGTTGGTTTGGTTTCGGTTTGACTTTCTTTAGTTAAAACAAAACCAAACCAATTATGGTCGGGTTTTTTTTCCCAATACCAAACCAAATCAAACCAAACCATGGTCGGATTTTTTCTCGGTTTGACTCGGATTATCGGATTGGTGCGGTTTGTCGGTTTACTTTGTACACCCCTACCTGTAGTGCATCACAAATAAGACTAATTTTTAAATTTCGATGGATTTTGTTATGCGGCAATGAGCCAATGAGCATTTGGGGAAATAATTATTTTGTTTTACCGTTGTTTATTTACATACTTAACAAATAGTAGGAAGTTTGCAATTATGTAAGGTTCGTTTGGTACGAGGTATAAGAAGGTATAAGAGTGGTACAAAAATTTAATATCACCTTAATATCCCGTTTGGTTAGAAAATCAAGTATAAGTTTATCCAGATGTTAATTTATATAATATGTTAATATCCCATTTTACAGTAATATGTTGAAAATTTTCCGTTCGTTTTTTTTTTTTTTGAAAAACTTTTTCTAGTTTGAGAAAAAAGTTATTCCAATATTCGGCGTGTGCTTAGCTTCTTGATAAATGATGGTGAAAAGACTTGTTGATATTCCAAACGAATAATGGAGGTAAAGATTTTTTGAGAAAGTGCCACGTTATCAATCATTGGACTTCTCTGACAATACGTTTAGTTCACTGATTTGATATTATTGATTCCCCCAATTTTATTAGTAGTCCCATCCTATTTGACCTTAACAAATTAAAGCTATGGCTTTTCAGTTTTCAGTGAGTAATTGAGGTGAGACTTGTCAAAAGAGCAGTTACTAAACAAAATTTTGAAGCAAGGGATGATGGGACTCCAAAGAGGACCCCTACCTCGCCGACTCTAGTAATTCCAACCAAAACAGAAATTGGAAATAACTAAAAGTTAAAAAGTGACCAATTGAATATGATAAATGAAGACTTAGGGATAGTTTAGTAGGGCGTATAAAAATTGTAAAATATATTTGGCCACACCACGTATGGTCCAAACGTCCCAAATGAGGTATAATGGTAATTTTGCATGGCTTTTGAGGGCATAATAAATATTTATGCATTTTCGTTTTTCATATATATATATATATCTACCCCCTCCCCCATATCAATATGGGGAGGGGGGGGGGGTAGAAACTTTATAGACGAACAAATACATAATCAAAAAGAAATGAAACAAATCTTTATAACTACTCAATATTCTGGTTCACTGAAAGAGACTTTGAGGTCTCAGAGGCGGACTCGGTATCACTAGTGATAACAATGATGGAATTGCACTTAGCTCCACTCTGGACGGATGGTGGGGGCATATCGTCAAGCATAGTATAAAGCGAAGTTAGGGGATGCTCTTCCAACATGACACTCTTGAGGTAATCAACGCTACTATCACGAACCACCCTCTCAATCAATTATATAACCTCACGCTTCATCTTGGTGTAATCACGCTTCAGATCTTGGTACAAGATGTTATGACTCATATGTGAGCCATGCAGCGGTTGTTCAACAAGTTTCTTTATCGGGGTCTTATCCATCGTTATGCTTAGTAGTATTTATAGTTTGATTGTCTTATGTATGTCTAGCATATTTTTAGAAAAATATATAGGGCGGATTATAATCTCTTTCCACTTCCCGGTAGGAATTAAAGTCTCTTTATAGAGACTCTGGCCAACCATTACACTTCCCAATAGCAGCCCCTTCCACTCCTCCATGCATCCATTGCACTTCCCAGTAGCCCTTTACACTCCTTCATGCAACCATTACAGTTTCCAGTAGTATATTTTACTCCTCTATGCACCATTACACTCCTCCATGACTACAATTAATTATATAAGCTTGTCTTTAATTTATCCATCCGCTTATACAGATTTTGACAGTTTTATTTTATTTATTAAAATTCTGCCATATAGTGGAAGTGCACTTCATAGGTTTTATCTCGTATAGTCTTACCTTAGAAAACTTGATTAATCCATGTAAAGATTGTATAATATGGCCCACGTGAGTATCTTGGTTTAATATAAATATATTTTATTGTTAAATTAATATTTGGATAAATTAGGGGAAGTTAATTATGGTTATAACTCCCCACTAACCCACTTTGATGGAAAACGGGAAATAACCGATGGTCACTCTATCTGCCTAGCGTAACTCCATCATAATATATCCTTACAAAGATTATTTGATCGTTGTTTAGGTTTAGGTTTAGGTTTACGTACTCTTTTGATTTAGGTTTACGTGTAGGTTTAGGTTTTGATGTCGATTTTTAAACTTTTTTGGAAAAAAAGGAAATAATCTTCATAGTCTTGTTGTTGTTTGTAAAATGATAGAAATAACTGGGGGGCTTCTGCAATGTTTAATGACTTCCCAATTTTAATTGGATATTTATAAAAATTAATCTTCTTGAAATAAAAAAATATATAACAATAATAAATAGAAAAATACAAACAATATTATAAAGAACAATCATATTAATCCATTACTAAAGAGAAAAATCATATTACAATCCATTTGAATTCATTACATATAACTAAAGAGATGAAATTATCAAGCTAAGCATTAGTTAATCCTAGCTCTTCAACATTGAAGATCACAACCCTTGATGTAGCCTCACTAGTTCAAAGAGATGGACATTCACTTTCTTCAGATTATTATCGACAACAAATTGTTTCCACCCATTGACGAGCCATGTACGACCACCACTTTTGAGAATCAAAGCTCAGTCCTTCCCATTACATCGAAGCCTTATTTTTATCGAGATAGAAGAAAGATAGCCACAAAATCTCTTTGGAATAAACTGCAAGAACATAATATATAGATATGGTTCAGGGTTCATGGCTAATTGGGATAATCAACAATTATCAAATCATGAAAAAATAAGAAAAATAAAATTACCAAAAATCCACGCTTAATGTACGATTTGGGCACCTTCATCCGAAACCATGGATAGATTCTTTTTCAATCCATACGTTAGCATTCATGTTTATGATATCTATTTGTATGGAGAGTTGAAGATGTTGTTCTTATGTTTAAGAGATATATAAAGAGTAAAAACTTTAAATTTCCCTCCAATTATATTTTTACGTTTCTCTTTGCTTCCCTTCAAAATTTGTATTTAACATTTTAGTCAAAAAATGTCTTCTTGTTTTCCCTCCTAAAAAAATAAGCTAGAATACATTAGTCCTAAAAGTATCATGATTTACCTTATATTATAATTAATATTAACCCATATATATAATTATATATATATATATATATATATATATATATATATATAATTATATATTTACTATTATATAAATAAGGTAATATATATGACCTTAATTAATGAAGTTATATAGACGCCTATTATATAAAAGGTCAAGTTTAGGAATCATAATGATATAATTAGCTTAGGTTATATGACTGCAATCATATTAGTGAATGGACTTATATGATTGCTATAGGCCGATACGTATTACCTTACTATAAACGCTATTATATAAACGGCCGACATTACTACGAACCACAATGATATAATTACCTTACTGCAATCATATTAGTGAATGGACTTATACGGTTGCTGTAGGCCGATACGTATGACCTTACTATAAATAACTATTATATAAACGACCGACATTACTACGAACCACAACGATATAATTACCTTACTACAATCATAGTAGTGAATGGACTTATACGGTTGCAATAGGCCGATACGTATGACTTTCTTTAAACGACTATTATATAAACAAACGACATTACTACGAACCACAAAGATATAATTACCTTACAACAATCATAGCAGTGAATGGACTTATATGGTTGCAATAGGCCGATACGTATGACCTTACTACAAAATGGCTATTATATAAACGACTATTATATAAACGGCTATAATATAAACAACCGACATTACTATGAACGAAAACGATATAATTACCTTACTACAATCATATTAGTGAATGGACTTATATGGTTGCTATAGGCTGATACGTATGACCTTACTATAAACAACTATTATATAAACGACCAACATTACTACGGACCACAACGATATAATTACCTTACTACAATCATAGTAGTGAATGGACTTACATGGTTGCTATAGGCCGATACTTATGACCTTACTATAAACGGCTATTATGTAAACGACATACATTACTATGAACCACAATAATTGGCTTGGGAAAAAATTAGGATACACCCTGTTAAAGGTGAGATTCGATCTCGAGACGCCTGCATCATACATACGCTTACTTAACCAACGAACCAATTATAACATTGATGCATTTTAGACGTTCATTGATAGACACTGGAATTCTAAATTAGGGTTGTATATATATCTACCTTAGGATTGTTTAATTGATACCCCAAAAATTTCGATTTTGGAGTTGATCCGTCCATGGTCTTTTGGTGCTCCATCTTCGAAATTTCAAGTTTTCAATAGGTTTCTTTCTTCTTCTCTTTACATAATCGTAATCTTAACTTTCATTTTTCCTCATCTACATCGTTTTTCCTATTATCCTAAGTCTAACATAGTGGCTCTAGTCGGAAGAATAAATTGCACTAAAACTTTACCTTTGGATATACTAGGCAACCTTCCGGATGATGTTATTGATAACATTCTTATACGGATGCCTTTACCAGATGATGTTAGAAAAAGCATCTTATCTAGGAAGTGGAGATATACTTGGTGTAGAATTCCACAAGTAACTCTTGATCGAACCCTTTGGAGAATTCACCAACCTGCTTACTTTGCTACTATCATCTTCCATCTTTTGAACCATCATCGAGGACCTATTAAACACTTTACCCTCTTAATTCCGTATTCGGAGGAATTTTCTTATTTTAACCAATTGTTAGGGTTTCTCATTCAAAGTGGTATCGAACATCTCAATATTAAATTTTCGTATATGAGGACACCATACAAATTGGATGGTTTATTATTTTTTAGTTGTGTGCGTTTGAGGCACCTATCTCTTGAAGATTGTAAAATGGACCATCCAACACCCTTCACAGGATTTGAGAGGTTACTTTGCCTTAAGCTTTACAATGTTTCAGTGGAGTACAATTTATTTTCAGTCTTCATCTCTCAGTGCCCGTTGCTCGAGCAATTGGTGCTTGTGATCCGATATGATCAGGATGGTGTCATTTTTGTTGATAGCCCCAAATTGAAGTCCCTTGACTTCACAGGCAGAGCATGGAATATTAGTTTAAGAAATGTTCCTCTTCTGGCGCAAGCGACACTAGCTTATATGGGAGGCTTTGTCCTGAAAGCAATACCTTACTATACTAGGGTTCTTCAGTCTTTATCTGGGGTGAAGCATGTCCATTTGGATAACCATAGCCTCAAGGTTAATGTGCTTTTTAAACTTCAGTCTAGTACTTTTTCATAGATGGATTATATTGTGGTTTATGTGCCACCATTTTTATTTGGAATGTTCTTTGTAGTTAATGGCTTCAGGTGCAAGAGATGTACCGACTAGTCTCCCATTTCGTGTTGACGATGTCAAAAATTTTTACCTTTATGGTGTATATCTCGGTGAATTATGTTACGATGCATGTACTTTGTCTTTGATGAAAAGCTTTCCATGTATAGAACTTATGAAAATCAAGGTTACTTTATTACTTAATCATTTGGTTATATACTTATGTTTACTTAAGAAAGTGACTTCTTAGGTGCTAAAATCATTTGGTGTTTCTTTTTAATTATTTTGTAGGTGGAATCTTGTTATGTACCAATGATATGTAATAACATTGATTTGGAAGAAAGTTTTGTAGAAACAACATTCATCAACCTCAGAAAAATTGTGATTAGGAGGCTTCGAGGGATAAGTCCACACATATAACTGGTGAATCTTCTTGTGGTAAAGTATCCGGTTCTTGCGAAAATCAGAATCGAGGCATTGACAAATGTAGATTATGAAGTTCTCAGATCAGCAATTTTGAATTCTGAATTTAAGTGTGCCTCACATGTTGCTGAAATTGTATTGAAATGTTAGGTTAATTGTAGGCTTTTTAAACAATTATGTTAAATTATATTGTTGGATAAATTCTGGTGCATGTCATGGTTTATTGCCTGTTACAGTTGTTGTTTTTTAAAAAATTCTGTTAAATTGTATTTTTGGACGAATTCTGGTACATGGCATGGTTTATTGCCTGTTACATGGCATGATTTATTGCCTGTAATAGTTGTATTTTTTTAAACAATTTTGTTAAATGCCATGTTTTGACAATTATGTTTGTTGGCTAGTTTTAATTTTCTTATGACGTGACTCTTTCATAATGCCATGTGTGTTTGTTAAGTTTAATTTCCTACTTTTGCATTAACTGAAATAGTGATCAAGTTTAATGGAAACAAGTTTAAAACCTATGAACACCTAATTATGTCTACTAAATCCTACCAAATCTAATGGCTTTGTGTTCACCTACATACCAAATTCACCAAATGACTTAATGTCATTTTTCATGTAGTAAGTAATTTTTATTAAGTTATAAATCTTTGAGAAATGTGATAAAAGTATATGGAGTAACAAAATATCTATAATTTTATATTTAACATTAGGTCACACTAATAATAACAGATTTTAAAAAATATAGTTAAAGGATATTCTTTTCAAATTCATGCAAAATCAATAGATTAAATTCTAGAAATATTTAATAGTCCATACCCAACCACTCTATATAATAGTCCATATCAAACCACTATATATATATATATATATATATATATATATATATATATATATATATATACCCAACCACGCACAACTTTTAAGCCCTAACTCTTACCAAAATCCTTGAACCAACGATCCCCATCTGACAAATATATGAATCCATCTTTTGAAGTTCTGATGAAGGATTCATACACAATGCAATATTATATGGTAAATGAGCTCTTTTTTCATTTAAAATTCTATTTTTTAAATGCTTGTGAATTTCGACTTGGTTTTGCAAAAGAATCAGAAACAAACTAAGTGATGTTTCGATTTGGTTTTTGAAGAGGGGCACATCTGGTTTCAACCAAAAAAAATGATTTTCAACCAAATCCAATTTAAAACAAACAGATCTGGTTGTAATAAAATATCAAAGAAATTTTTTTAAATTTTTTTATTAATCTCTCAACCAACCAAGTAACATAAAAAAATTGAGTTTCAACCAAATCCAGTTTAAAACAAACAGATCTGGTTGTAATAAAATATCAAAGAAACTATTTTTTTAATTATTTATTAATCTTTCAACCAACCAAGTAACATAAAAAAATTGAGTTTCAATCAAATCTAGTTTGAAATAAACAGATCTGGTTGTAGTAAAATATCAAACAAACTGTTTTTTATTAATCTCTTAACCAACAAAGCATACTTATTGCATTATTTTAATTTTCTTCTCTTTGTTAGCAGCATATTCCAAAATATTTTTACGAACACCTTCCTGAATCACATAGCTCAGTGGTTCTTCACAATCATGGCCAGCCTTGGTTTATAGAAATTAACATGGGTAAGTGGAGATGGTTCAAGGATGATTGAAAATATATTGTGATTAAAAATAACATCAATTGAGGTTGGTTAATTAACTTTGAGTTGGTCGAAATTACAGAATTTTGTGTTATATTCCAATTGCACGTGATAGGCCGAGGAACTCCCCAAGATCCAGTTGAAATTAACAAGTTATATTTTGCCTTCCCAGTTTGTGTTGTTTTTAACTTTTGTTAGCTTTTTTATGTAATATGTACTTTTATTTTCCAGTTTGGTTATGTAATGTGTATTTTGATTTCAGACTCTTATGATTTTCCTACCCTTTGCAGTTATCAAATTGGTATATAACTTGGTATCATTTCAGTATCCTAACTATATAGTTGGAATGTGAATAGTTTTTAGTTCAATAAAGGGTTGCTAACCGAAAAATAAATGCAAGTCAACTAACACCAAATTTTGCCTGAAATAAATACAATTCAACTAACATCAACCAAAACTATGGATGCCTCTCCCTCAACTAAACGAGCCCTAGGTTGAATTGATTATGAAATCTTTCACTTCTAATCACATTTTGTTAGTGTAGTCCGATAAAATGAAGTAACATTAAAATGAAGAAATATTTAATTATGATATCACATGTTTAATCTATTACAACGTCAAAAAAATCAAAAAAATCAATATCAAATCAAATTAAATAAGATTCAATCTTAAATCATCTCAAAATAAACGGTCAAAGTCTTCTATCTCCCAATCTGCTTCATCGTTAAGATCAGGCAAGCTACTGTGCTTGTACTGTTGCATCATCTTGCTGTATAGAGTAAATAACACTAATAAGCAATGTATTTTTTGAAAAAAATATAATTATAATTTTGTTTTACTTTACCTCAATTTCTTCCGCTAGACCAGTATTTCCACGGCCTCTACCACAGCCTCTATCAGTGTCTCTGCCACCACTTCTACCACCATCTCTACCACGGCCTCTAGCACGGCCTCTATCATGGTCTCTATCATGGTTTTGTGAATTTCTAAAGTATGAATCAGTTCGCCCTCTATATCTATTCAACCTTGGACATCCACGAGAAGGTACGTATCTAGGATCTCTTATATTTCTTCCTTCACCATCACCCTCACCCTCACCCTTTCCCTCACCCACACCCTCACCCACACCCTCCCCCACACCATCATGTGTATCTTCAAATTCCTAATATGAAATTATCATTTGATCATCATCCAAATTCAAAAGGTCATGCTCCAATCTTTTCAAATGATACTTAATATATCGCCTCATCACTTCAGTGTCTAATACAATATCACAAATCCGGCCAAAATGCTTTAATAGTTCCCTGTACAATATGTATTCAGAATTCATACGTGGGTAACCTCCAAGAACGAGACATTTCAAGTGCGGACGAACAACATCTTTTCTCCACCTTCTCATTATATACCTCTCATTAATGTTATTAATCCTCTTATGGGACAACACCTTAAGTATATGGGAGCATAGAATACCTCTTAGTTCTAACCACTTGCAACTGCAACTTAGATATTCACCTATAGGTGTATATTCAACCGTGAATACAAATGGATCTATAGTGTTAAAACTCCTCAACGAATAATCTGAGATAATGTAATTCTCTACCCCAGCTGTTGCTTGATAATCTTCAAGGGAGCTGATTTCACAGTGGTACAGTTTCCTTAACTTTACTTTAAAAAATTCAAATACTTTACGAGTAAAACATGTTTGAAATTTTTCCTCGCATGCAAATTCAGATAAACATTTTGGTTCAAAGCACCTGGACCTATATTCAGCTTCCAATTCTTTCTCGAACTTAGATCTTATGGCTAAGTCATATTGCTGAACAAATAGCTTCAAAGTGCTTTGTCGGGTGATGAATCCGTCAAAAAAAAGCATGCATTCCTTCACTTCTTTGTGTGCACAACATCCCATCCCACAAGTGGTCATTTAGGTATACCAAAACCCATTTCCCCTTCTCCAAATAAAGCTTTTAAAACCAATCTCTTTCCTCTAAGTTATATTTTTCAATAAAACTAGTCCATCGTCTCTCAAACTCAGCAACGTTAATGCTATCAAGGAATAAATCCTTAAATTTTGCCTTTGCAACCTTTGCATCAGGAACTCTGCTTAACTTTGTAGGCAATTTCGCGAATATGTGCCATATACAAAATCTATGTTTTGTATTTGGAATCATAGCATTGATGACATCCTTAATACTATCACATTGGTCAGTTATGATAGCTAATGGATGAATATTGTTTAGAGCCCCAAGCCATGTATATAGCACCACTTTGTAACTTGTTATATCCTCACTAGACATAACAACACATCCTAAAAGTATGGGCTGACTATGCTGATTGACACCAAAAAATGAAGCAAATGGAATATTGTATCGATTCACAAGGTATATGGTCTCAAGGCATGTTACATCATGGAACTCCTCATATGCAACCTAGAGTGTGAATGAATCCATACGACATTACGAATTCGACCAAAACTATCCACATCTACGGAGTAGTAAAATTCCCTATCTTTTTGTTGCATTTCACTGAAGAACTTGAGTAATGATTGTGCATCCCTTTCTTGCAACTGAAGCTTTCTACTCTTCAAGATATAATTTCTACATTCCTTTGGTGTACAACCCAGATTTTTGGGGCCACCAGCAAGTACTTCAGCAACTCATATATTTTTTTAAGGTCTTAAGCCAGCAATATCTTTGGTTGCAAGAGTTCTCTTAAGAGACTTGCCAAGCGATCTGTGTCCATCCATCAATCACGATAATGCTGGTTCCAATTGATGATTATATTTTTTTACCTCCTTTGAAACACGCCGTGAACCATTATCCTCTAAAATTCCATTTATTCAAGCACGACATTTTCTCCTCTTGGTAACGTGATTATTCCTTGGTTTCCAAAACCTATCACAACCATATTGCACATACCTAATAATATCACCACCTTTTTTGTTGGATGTTCTTTTGACAATGCAAAAACTCGATAATCTTGCATGTTCTGTGTAAAAATCAAACAGAACATCCTTACTACTGAAGCGCATCCCAGTAATTGGAGCAGTTATAAGTTCTTTTTCATTGAACTCATTAGGCATTTCCCTGTCCTCTCCAACTTCTCCCTCTTCCTCTAAATAATGGCCATCATAATCATCATCATAATTATCATCAGTAGGAGCAACAGAATCATCAACAGGATTTTCTTCATCATTTAAGTTGCTGCCTGAATCAATGTCGATCAATTCATCTTCATTCATCAAACTGTCGTCCGATTCAGCCCTAATGATATGTGTAATACATTCCTTTGTTGATCCAACCTAGTCCCTACACTGTTATTCGGGTTTAATGGATCCAAACTAGTTTCTCGGTTAGTATTCATATTTAGTTTAAGGGAAGTGTGGTGAATTATGTGTTTAATGAAAGTTATCTTAACATAAGTATATGGTATGATATATACACTTTTAGACCTTTGATCTTCCTATCCGTATAAATTGCATTTAATTTTAAAAAAAATGTAATTGTATTTAACAAAAATACGTAATCATATTTTAAAAATTACGTAATTGCATTTAAAAAAACGTCTTGAACGTATATACGAAGACTGCCATCGGTATATACGAATGCTTCTTATCTTCCCATGATGAGAGAATGATGATTTATGAGATCAATATTTTGGAATAATCAAAAGTTATTAACTAATTTTGGAGGAAAAGAGGGTCATTAAGCCGAACGAAAAAACAAGGGATTTACTGGTATTTCACCGGTGTGGTCATTTTTGGCAACGCTGAGTTTGGCCGAATAAGCATCTCTCTATAAAAATAGTATTGAAGAGGGTGTAACAGTAATGATAGGATTAATTATGATGAGATTATTTCTTATTGACTATTTTGGTTGGTATATTAAAATAATATGTATTGCACTTTTCTTTTATTATTTGTTTACAACAATATACCCCATGGTATTGTTGGAAAGGATTTGAAAAAGAAAAGAAGTTCTATCTTTATACATGCTTATTCATGTATTAAAAGTCATGGTATTACTAACGCCATAGTTTGCTATAAAATATTGAATAGGGTATATCAATAATATAAATATTAGTTATACGTAGGTTGAAATATACTACTGAAACAAGGATTAATAATATCAAAACTTAATACATATATTATTTTCCGAATACATTCTACCAAACGGCCCCTTATAGTTTAGTGATAAGTGTAGTTGTTAATACAGAGTAGGTGTGAGTTTGACTTTTACTATTTTCCTGTTACATCTGCGAATAAAGTCCCACACCAGTAGTTTAAAGAGCGGGAAATACATATAAGGGGTAAGATACTCTTAATAATTTAAAATCTTTTTTGGTGAAGAACATATGAATCTTTCTTAAAGCGAATAATATCACACTATATAATGAATATTTGACGGCTGACTTAGCCAAACACTTCCCTTTTCTTACTTTCTCCTCTCATGTAATAGAATCAGGTTTTGAAGAAAACAATTCGCTATCTTTGCAATTACTAACAATGTTAACTTGATACAAGGTTCAGTGCAACCCTTAATTTTGCCAAAGTATTAGACCAAAAAGGTACTATGAAACACATATTTGCACAGAGTATTAGAGCAGTCTGTTATAGATCAGATAATTCTCATGTTAGTGATACTGTATAGCTAAAATTAATAGCCAATATATATATATATATATATAACGGTCTCATAACATGAAAGATATGCGTCGAAATATATCCTGTTTCAACAATTTAATAGTCATTTGATTGATATAGTTTCGTCATAATCATAGCTACAGATAAAATAAGTTTTAAAAGAAAACATGAAATGAATAAGGTCAAAGATCACTTTTAATTCGTGGCCAAAACTGTTTATATCCGGTAGGCGTAAAAATATATAGAAAAATTTATATTTTTTGCATATAACATACAGAACTATATACAGAAATATACATATATTTTTCGGCTATTATTTTGATAGCGGCCATACAGTGTCATTTTCCAAATGAATTAGTCGGTATAAAGTGCATTGCCTGGGATACTTAAAATCTGGACGTGAAGTTTGAATATGACTTTATAATACTAAGATTTGGGTATTTTCAAGGAATACAATAACGAAATTCAGCTGGATGCCTGAACGTTTATCATCAATGTGGAAGCAATCATACTTTGTGAATAAATATTGACCTTTGTATGGGTACTTGAAAACTTGTATTTAACTTCCTTAAAGTATCAGTGGAAGAAAAAGAATAAGAAAAAAGCAGTATAGCATAAAAGAAAACAAAAAGTTTTTTTTTGCTAATTCACGTACGGAATGTTCAGAATGTGTATGGAATTTGCCAATTCACGTCAAGAAAGTAGTTGGATTCTTTCATGTCAAAAGCTTAATATCCTCCAAAAAGATTGACTAAAACCAATGTGGGCCCTGCTTGTTTATTACTTTCCACATATAGTAGAACTGTAGAAGACATAACTTATAATGTGAACCCCACCCACCACCCCCCAAAAAAATTTGTGGGTTGTGGGGGGGGGGGGGGCTTAACTTTCAGAAATCATTTGGTTCGCAAATAAGTTTTACTGGGATGATATGAGAATCATAATACGAGAATTGAATAATGATGAAATTATTTTGTAGATATACTAATCGGTAGATGTTCGATTCATTAAACCAAAAACAAAATATGCAGGGAATAGCACATATTTCTACAGATTCATAGTGCACCATGTGCAGAATGTTCCAACCAAAGGATTACTGCTGAACATATTGCATCAGTTTAAGGGCAAAAGAAAGGTGGCAACTATAATTATCTGCCTATTGGTAAATCCAGAAACACAAAACAGACAATGATGTGGAAGCTACTATAGCAAATGCTAAAATTTCTGTTCGGTTAATATTCCAATGTAAAACATCATAGCGAACTCAGAAAGTAAGGAATATGGTTCAATGTGCGACGAGAAATGATTTGAGCATAGGGAAGAAATCAAAATGCATACATAAGATCGTTGACTCATAATCAAGTGGTTTTAAGTGTTTAAAAAAGAAAAAGAATCAAATGAATAGGTGGTTTGGGCGTTAATGTCTTACTATCAAGTGAAAACCATATCCAGGTTGCCATGTAATTCAGTCGTGTGACAGTGAAAAGAAAAAGGCAGCACGATGCACTAAGTTCTTGTTATGCGCACGTCCAGGGAAAGGCCAAACCACAAGGGTCTATTATGCGCAGACTTACCCTGAATTTCTACAAGATGCTGTTTCCACAGCTCGAACCCGTGACCTCCTTGGTCACATGGCAGCAACTTTACCGGTTACGCCAAGGATCCCCTTGTGACACCCTTCTGACAGTGAAAAGCAGAACTCTAGTAAAGGAAATAAGCTAAAACCAGAACTAGAAAACAATTATAGATGCTGTAGAATCAAATGGTATCGAGACAGAAGCTAGAATAGTGAAAAGAAATGAGGCATGCCAAAGATTCATGTCAAAGCTAAGACTTTTTGGTCATTGGTATAGGAATTAGGAGATGCTGATTTGAAGCTTAGCATTCCCAGTTTCAGTAACTAGACCCTAATGTTGAATCCAGATGTTGCTATAAATTCTTATCAACCAAATGTTAAATCCTTTGAACAGGCTTTGTGAATCTTTGAAATAAGTCTTCGAGAAACCAAATAACCAGTGTAGTATGAATAGTTTTATACTATTACCATGCTAATCAATCTAGATAAATCTTCTAATGGTTCTTTGTGAAAATTAGGTCTTTCCGAAACGAGGATATGAGGATGCCAAGATACTTCAATCTAAGCATAAGTAAGAAGTGGAAAACTGGCTCAACCATCTATAATCAGCCCAAAAATCATACGTCTACACTATAATCATTCCAAACTCCTCGAAAGATAATAGTGCACCTAGGAATGTATTCACAATGACATACTGATACCAATAGCACCAGAGGAGTCAAATAGATGTGAGGGCTTCATATAATGTTCTATGAGATGCAAATGACAAAATAATTGCAACTGATAACCTATAGCAGGGGAAAGGAACAAAGACATGAACTTATAAGATTCTTACTTCAAATTCTCTTTTAGAGTATACCAACAAGAAAGCAATGTTTAATATGCAATCTATAGCAGGGGAAATGAAGATAGACATAAACTTATCAGTCGAAAACACAGTTTAACATGAAATCCTCTAAATAGCACTTTCTATAGTAAACTTCCAAAACAAAAGTGCACTAGCATAACAGCTTAAAATTTAGAGCACCTGGCTAATCCAACCAAACAGAAGAACATACGCCAACTGCTTTCGGCACTTATAACACTCTTAGGTTCATCTTTAGCTTATCAAGTGATGGCTGAAGGGATCGGCCTTTCCCATCAGAGCAATAACATGACAGCAAGTTTTGTTCAGTTTGGGGGGGGGGGGGGGGGCATTAAACCGTAGAAGGCAGCTCATTTGATAAAATTGTCAGTGAAACGTATGATCAATGAACTATGTGTAAATCCAAACTGATAAGCCATATAAATTCTGGGTATTCATTCTGTTCTATTTATGCTCGTTTCATTCCAATAGTTGGAAGCAATGATGCCATTTAAAAAATACAGATATTCTTTGCATTTAAATGAAATACTGTAACAACTTGAATCATATAGTAACAACAATTAGCCAGTTACTACCAAAACACAACAATAACAATATGACAACAAAGATTCAATCTTTATACTTTTTTTTCCAATCATAGAATCAGTTTAGAGGTTAAACCATCAAAATACAAATTAATTTTTCTGTGTTCATTCTGCTCTATTTAGGCACATTTCGCTCCAATAACTGAAGCGCTGATGCCAACCAACAGATAACACTTTGCATTCAAACAAAATGCTGTAACAAACCTAACAATTTGATCAATCATACAACTACAAAAATTTGAAGGAGAGTCGGCGTAACTGGTAAGTTGCTGCCATGTAACTAGGAGGTCACGAATTAGAGCCGTGAAAACAACCTCTTGCAAAAATGTATGGTAAGGTTACCTACAATAGACTCGTGTGGTCGGTCCTCCCTCTGACCCGGCGCATAGTAAAACGTTAGTGCACCGGACTGCCCTTTATACAACTACAACAATTACTAACAAAACCCAACAATAAAAAGAAGAACAAAGACTCAATTTTTATACTTCTTTTCAAATAATAGATTGAGTTGAGACGTTAAACCATGAAAATACAAACAAATACACAGAAAACCCTCTAATTATTCAACAATTTCATACAAACAGAGGGAAAATTATATAAGCCGAATATTGTCTACTTCTTCTTAGTAGCTTTCTTCTTCTTGGGAGGAAGAACAATCTCTCCTTTGAGGGTAGGAATTTGCATAATCTGAGATAATCCACTAAACTTCTTTCTGAATTTCTCAACCTGGTCAGCATCCACAAGTAGCGCCGAACGACTACCTAAGTAAAAAGGATGATTACCTGACCAAACATCAACTGTGTACTCATTCTTAGTCCCACCTGTTGTCATCACCTGCTCTCCGTTACAATAAACCTTAGCATTGTCGTAGAACTGTGGGTGTATGTCCTTTTTCCTGCAGCTCCACCTCATCTGATTGCTTCCAATTCCTGCCTGCAAAATTCAATTTTCAATTACCATAATCTCAAGTGTAAACTAGTTTAATTTGATTATTAGTTGCTAATATAAAATTTAAATAGGAGAGTACCTTTTTCAGGTAGAGTGGAGGAGGAGAGGCATTTTTTTGGAGAAAGGTGTTGGAGAGAGTGAGCGCCATTGTTGGGTATTTTCCAGAAAATGAACGAGAGATGGAGAAAGGAGCACTAGATTAGAATGCTTATCTGAGATTATTGGGCTGGCTAATGTAATGGGCCACATATTTACTTATTTGGGCCATCACCGGATCCACTTTTCTGTAAACTGGATTACTTACAGGACTAGCCTGCAAAAATTTGCGGAAATTTACGTACGTAATATTTTTGAGGGTGGTCTTTCACTTTTGACCCTGTTTGTTTCATGGGTGAACTTTGAAGGTCAAAAGCTAAAAATATTACTTGTGGGGCAAGCGAGAGATAACATCTTTTCCGCTTAAAAATTTGACGAGGTATGCTTGGTTGTGACTTGTGGGTCACATTTTCCCAAGAAAGGAAAATAAAATAAAGTGTAAGCTTACGTCCTAATAAATAAGGGTGTACGAAGGAAATCGATAAATCACATCAATCTGATAATTTGAGTCAAATCAAAAAAAAAAAAAAACAGACTATAATTTGGTTTGATTTAGTTTCGTGTTGGAAAAAAAATCCGACCATAATTAGTTTGATTTAGTTTTAACTAAAAAAAGTCAAACCGAAACCAAACCAACCCGATATTATACATATAGAAAGTTTAGATATACTTAATATATAAATATACTTATTGTGATGTAATTTATAAATATTTATTAATCAAATTCATAATTTTATCTTTTAAGGTATTATTTCAAGGTTGGACTTAGAACTTTTGAATGCTTAGCCATTAATGTTAGTAAATTAAATAATGCTAACAAAAGCCCAAACCAAAATAAAATCAATACTAATGTTAACAAAATACATTTAATTTAATATTACGAACGGGGATATATTGAATATCTATTTTTTATTTTTGCAATAATTTAGAAAAAATTTTATAACATATTTTTATTTTTCATTAGCATTTAGTCATGTAATTAATACTACCTTGTTAGTCTATATATTTATTTTAGCATAACTTAGTACGTTTAGATTATATTTTTTACTATGGCTTTTTAATTAGCAATATTTATATTATATAATTTTATTGTCTTTATTGCTGAATATTTTAGGATAATGCCCTCACATCTCATATTTTATTATTATTTTCTTGAAAAATACTTTATATAGTTGTATCTTACTAGCATTAAAGAAATATTTTAAGCATATATTATATGTATTGTTCTTCGAAGAGTTTACCTTGAAAAAAAAACCGAAAAAAATCCGAATAACCCGGAAACCCGAGAAAACGAGAATGAAAAACTTGAGCTTTATTGGTTTAGTTTGGTCTTTAGATTTAATAACCCTACACAATTGGTTTGGTTTGGTAATTGTAAAATTCGAACCAACCCGGCCTATGTACACCCCTACTAATAAGGATTCAAGTTAGGGATTGTTATACAAATGGCTGACGAGATTAAATGTTTATTTTTTAAATTATATATTAATTATATATAAATTATACATCTGCCGAATATTTTTAGGTTAAGAGAACATATGAGCGGTTATAATTCTTCTTTAAGTTGACTATATTGATTGTGTAAAAAAGAATTTAGATTATCAGTATATTTTGACCAATTATGTACAGACGGCAATATAAATAGTATGTTAAGCCATAACAAACTAATAAAGCACTACAATGCTGTCTCTTATAAATAACATGTTAAACAGTTTGCTAAAAAAACATGTTGTAACTTTTTTTTTTCCACGTATAACTAAAGCTAAAATCTACTTCTTGGACTGATATTAACCACCTCTAAGATAATTAAAAGTCCACTCCAATCTTTCTCAAGTGTTAGCATTTTGATAATATTGATTCTATTCTCATTAATTTCCATGATTAATCTTGTCCCTTGCCCTCTTCCACTTGTCTACATTCACTAGCCTTGCATACATTTTTCTAATCTTGTTAAGTCTTTGGGACTGCTGCAGTATTATTTCAGAAACAGAGGGACTCTCGCTCAAAATAATCTCATATCCATCTCTATATGAATCCATTCCATCAGATAACAGTTGCCAGAATAAGCCGCCGGCCGCCGGGCCACCACCTTTAGCTGACCAATATATACTGGAATAAACAGTGTTGAAGACTATGTCTCTTTGTTCAGGTGTAAAACCAGCACCTTTGTATGTTTTACCAAACTCAGCAAATATTAGAGGTTTCTTGAGAATTGATTGAGCATCTTGAATGTGAACGTTGAGCCAATCGTTTAGGAAATTAAGTTGGGCTTCATCATCTTGCCCAGTCAACCTACATTAAATATCATGTAAATTGCAAGATTTCATGACAGAAATGTATTTGGTATGACATTTTTTCAGAAAATGTTTTCCACTTATGAGCCTTGGTGTAACTAGTAAAGTTGATGGCATATGGCTAGGAGGTTACGGATTCGAGCCGTGATAACAACCTGAGTAAGGCGGCATACAATAGACACAACACATGGAAATATTTTCTTTGCAGGAAAATATTCTTTATGGAAAATGACTTTGGTCGTACTAAACATGCTAAAAAACAAAAGCTTAGCGAGAGGATATTTGGATAATTACCATTGATCAGGGTATGAGTGAACAGTGGCAAAATCAATCTCTGGAATTTGATTATTGGCAATGAAATCTGTTCCAACTAGGAAGTTTGGATTATATTGCTGCTTCTGAGCATCTGAATGTCCATAAAATCCTTCTAGTCCAGCTTCTACTAAGTGATTACTGTCGATGGATTTAATGTATGAAGCCATTTCTGTAATCCAAGTCTGTAAAACAAGTACAACTGATTAATTTACTTTCGGTCTTAATCATGGAGATTAGTACTAAACATTGTATCCTATATTACAGCTAATAAGTCCCAACCACATTGTAGTGTGCCCCTGAGGTAGATCTACAAATTGCAACAGTAAAGGTGCGCTTACTGTCCTTGTCTCGCGCTATATTTTTTTTGCTAACTGTGTTATTTGGGTCAGCTTGCATGCATCTCAGCCAGTTTTATCGGATATCTACTACTTCCCACCAGAAAAGGTACCGATTAACTATATTACCGAAAACATGGACAGATAGAAAGAAATTACTTAGAATTTTTGTATTTTCGGTAAAATTTGAACATGAGGCCATTAGATCATGCCCTTAGGTACTTGCCTCGAACTATATATGTAGTTTAAAATTTATCCCAAGTCAAGCACATTGTCACAAAAGTTGGTGTATTACTATTATGTGGAAAAGTGATTCAATACCTAATTCAGAGAGGGGGGGAATAGGTAGGGATTCAGTGCCTAATCCTACTAAGCTATCACAAGAAAAGCAGGACTTTCCACTAAAGTTTACCAACTTCTAACTACCACAATGAGAGGCTGAAAATAACACTTGATTTTGGCATGAACTCATCTTCATAATTATGTTGAGAGACAGGACAATACAATACAAACACATAATCATAGTAAAAGTTGAATCTTTCAGTATACTCAGTGCATTAACCATTTTTAACCTTATTAATAATAGACTTATCTGTGAATTATTCTAACACAGATAATTATGTGAAAATTTATTACCTGCATAGTAATTCCTGATGGATCAGAAGGACATCTGGGCTCATTCATAAGCTCCCAAGCCATTATTGTGGGATCATCTTTGTATGCAACTCCTGTTATGCTGTTTCTTCTTGTTAAAACTGCCTATTTTAGCAACAAATATTATTAATGGAAAAAGAAATTATAGTCACATTTCACATGAATAATAAAGCAGACCATTCGCTCTAACAGGTTAAATTATACTACTAATGAAAAAAAGTTATACGTTGTGAATGAGTTAATCTAATTATAAAAAAGTCCTCTGTCATTTTTCCACTGAAGAACGGTAAAAAAGAACGGTAAAATTTCTATTGTACCTTAATGTGGTTTTTGAAGTAGCCTTTAACAACATTGTTTGAAAAGAAATCATCCTCTGATTGTAAGGATTCACCTTCACTTTTTGCCCAGTCCACATATTGTTTCCTTCCTCCAAAATCGTTATAGTTGTTAACCAAGCTCAAGATTAGCTTAATCCCATTTTCCCCAGCTTCAGATATGGCAAAATCCAAACCCTTCCAAGAATAAAAAATATTATATCAGACCTCATTAACTCATAGAATAACACATTATTACAGCTAGTGGCATATGGAGCTTTTACCGTCGAAGGCGGATCTTGAATTTTAATTCTATGGGTTCAGTATTTAAAATTTTTAGCACCGAACCCGTTATGTATTAAAATTAAGGGTCCATATCTACTATTTTGTAAAATTACTGATCTTACATAGAAATTTACGCTTAGCGTCGAAAGTATTGGGTTCAGTTTTCCCATTAGTAGCTGTATGCTTATCCCCTTTTGTTAGAACTCAATATTTCGATCATAAATTTATAGTATGTGAAAAAATCACAAAATTTCAATAAATATTAGATTCTGAACTCCCACTTGAAACCAAGAGGTTGTGAGTTCGAGTCTCCCCAAAAGCAAGGTGGGAAGTTCTGTGAGGGAAGGATGCTGGGGGTCTATTTGGAAACAACCTCAGGGTAGGGGTAAGGTCTGCGTACACACTACCCTCCCTATACCCCACTAAGTGGAATTATACTGGATTGTTGTTGTTGTATTAGATTCTGAACTCGTAATTCTACAAGTACGTAAATTCAACACTAAGAACATTAACAGTTAGAAACTATCAAGTTTAAATCCTGAGCATTCTTAAAGCAACAAAAATACCAAGAATTTTTTACACAAAATATTAGGAAAAAAAGAAGAAAAAAAACCTGAAACATTTTTCCATTGTAGGATCCAGGATAGTACTGAAGAGGTGAATATCCAGCATCACTAAAAGCCCAAGTTCTTCCAACAGTGAGACCATGGCTTGCAGCTTCTTGAAGAGCAGAAGAAACTTTGTCTCTTTGGGATGAATCAGAAGCAATATACATAAGCCAATAAGCATTGAATCCATTTGCATAAAATGGACTCTCATTTAACATGAAATGCACATCTTTTGTTGTTATAAATCCATCCCTTACCACTGCTGCTCTAACATGTAAACACAAGTAAAGGAACTTGAAAAAAAGACCAAATATCTTCATCTTCCTAAATTAATGTCAGAATATTTAAGATTATGTCTCTCTTTTTCTCTCTCTCTAGTGACACAAGGAAAGAACTTAAAATGATCAGTTTCAAACAGAGAAGGGAAAGCCCATAAAAGTTAGCTTCAGGCTGTTCATATAGTACTTGTTTATACGTCGTCAGATCTCTGTCATCAGCTTTTATCTAAGTTTTTTCTCGAAACCAATTTTTTTATGTTATGTTATAATATATGCCAACAATATCCAAAAAGTATGAGAACAAACGCGACTGTATATGAAGAGGTTTAACTGTTGGCGATTTCTTGATTATTTCATCCCTTTTTTTTATTTTCTTCATTTTCACTTTTTGCTAAGAAGGGGAGTTTGGCGTAACTCAAAAGTTACTGTCATGTGATCAGGAGGTCACGTGTTCAAGCCAGCAAAATAGCCTCTTATAGAAATGCAGAGTAAGACTGCATATTATAGACCCTTGTTACCTTGTCTTCCCTTGACCCTGAGCTTAGTGCACCGCTAAAATATCTTTAATCTATATTCTTTTCTTTACCATTAACGAAAGTTAAAATATTATAATTGTAGTTTATTTTGTTTCATAAAGTAATTATAAGGATCTTAACGGGTTAATTTCGCTGATGGTCACTCAAATATGTTTTAATTTTACTAAAGTCACTTAACTATTTTTTGTCACTTAAAAGTAGCTAAACTTTAATATTGTCACTTAAAAGTCATTTTAGTTCAAAACCCTACCATAAATATGACATGACATAAAATTTAATGAGAAAAATTCAAAAATAAATATCACATAGGCTTAAATGGACCATAGCCACTCTTATATCCATTTCTCCCTTAATTTGATTTGACTCATAACCCAAATGAGTTTCAATAGGGGAAAATACACACCTCTAATAAAATTAGATCTTGTGCTTTTCTTATGGAATTTTTATCGTACAAATATAATGTTTATTTTGTCTAAACAAGTGCAATAGGCTATCTGTAATTGCATGTTCATTGTGAAAATAGACTCATATTAGCCTTATTATTATTCTTATATGCTTATAATACATTAATATGTCACGTAAGTTGAATACAATACTATTTTAATTTCGCTAGAAAATCATAAATATGTTATGTGAATTGGATACATTCATATTTTAACTTCAGTAAATTTATAAAACGACCCTGATGTGGCATACAAACAAGATAAAAAAAATTAGTATAGAATACTTATAATTAGACATTATGTAACAGAAAAGGCAAGAATTTTATAGTATAGGATAATTATTTTAAACTAATGTGAAATTTAATTTTATTTTTGTTGAAAGCATTTGAGTTATGAGTCAAATCACATTAAGGAAGAAATGGATCTAAAGTGAGTATAGTCCATTTAAGTTTATGTGCCATTTATTTTTGGATTTTTCTGATTAAATTTTACGCCATGTCATATTTTTGATTGAGGTTTGAGCCAAAAAAATAATTTTTATGTGACAATGTGAAAGTTTAGTTTCTTTTAAGTGACAAAAAATTAGTTGAATGACTTTAGTAAAATTAAAATATAGTTGAGTGATCATCAGTGACACTAATCCACATCTTAATAGAACCATAAAAATTGAGTAATGGGTATAACAGTTGAAAAAAATGAAATGGAAAATTTTAAAGAAGAGCATCTATTCGCACGTTACGATCATAAATGTTATGGACAATAATGATTTTGGACTACTTTTTTGGTAAAACGAAATGACTTCCTTTTTCTTCCGTGTTCTTTACAGAATAGTTTCTTCCTGTAAATGGTAAAACAGCTTTTCACCGTACCAAAAACGGTAAGCTGTGCAATAAAACCTACGAAGGAGCCATGTTGTCATTAATAATAATAAGTACTCTCCGGATTCTCAACAACAACAACAACTATACAGTATAATCCCACAAAATAGGATCTGGGAGGGTAATATATAGACGAGCCTTACCCCTACCCGAAAGGGCAGAGAGGCTGTTTCCAATCGACCCTCGACTCAGTGAAGGAAACGAAAAAGAAAAACATAAACATAAACATAAGAGCATTAGTAACTCCAGTAGAAAACGCTTAAATAATTATCTAAACATAAGAACCATAAATAAAATAGCATGCAATAATATCATACAGTAACTATCATAAATAACTACACTGAGGGAGATACAATCCAAAACACAAATCATCTATGGATAGCCCTGCCAAGCCTCACCCAACCCCGGGTGAGGAGTACGAAAAACTCTAGGGTCCTATCCAACAACCCTGATACTAGACCTCATGACTTTCCTATCAAGGGTCATGTCCTTGGAAACCCGCATTCTAGTCATGCCATGCCTAATTACCTCTCCCCCAATACCTCTTAGGCCTCCCTCTGCCTCGCCGAACGCCGACAATCGCCAGCCGCTCACAAGTCCTCACCAGGGTATCAGGACTTCTCCTTCGCACATGCCCGAACCACCTCAGCCTCGCTTCTCGCATCTTCTCATCCGTCGGGGCCACCCCCACCTTCTCTCAAATAACTTTTTTCTTAATCTTATCTAACCTGGTGAACCCGCACATCCACCTGAGCATCCTCGTCTCCGCAACCTTCATTCTCTGAACATGGGAGTTCTTCACTGGCCAGCACTCCGCCCCATACAACATTGCAGGTCTAACCACAACTCTATAAAATTTCCCCTTGAGTTTCTGTGGAACTTTCTTGTCACACAAGACTCCTGATGCAAGCCTCCACTTTGACCACCCCGCTCCTATACGATGAGTGACGTCCCCGTCAATCTCTCCGTCCCCCTGAATCACCGACCCAAGATATCTAACACTGTCCCTCTTGGGGATGACCTGAAATCCAATCATCACGTCCCTACCTACTACGCTCGGCTCGGCGCTAAACTTGCACTCCAGGTATTCTGTCTTAGATTTGCTTATTTTGAAACCCTTAGACTCGAGAGTCTGCCTCCATACTCTCCGGGTTCTCAATAAGTGTTTAATGTGCTTTTAGCACCCCCATTAGAAAATATTAAATCTTATATAAAAATATTTAGTATGACTAAATTAGCCCTAATTAAATATTTAATGTGAAGAGTAAGAAAACTTTTTTAGTGATATGTACATAGGGGTTATTTTATAAAAACAAATTAAATTTCTTTCTTGATTACATAACTGAACACTTATTTAGAACTAAAATAAAAAAAAAATTGAACACTTATTATGAATTAAAGGGAGTAATAATAATAGCTTTCAAAATATCTCATTGTATTCATTGAAATGGAGGCATAACGTACCATTTCATAATGTTTCTTGTTGTTGGCTCAATTCCATATTGTGATGATCAAGATTAATTTTTTTTCTTGTTCTTTTCTTTATTTTAAAATTTATTAGTGTTAGTGTACGCGCTTTGCGCGTGACCCTATTTCAAGAGTAAAAATTTATTTAAAATTTATCTTTGAATTATAAAATTAATAAAAAAAATAATTAACACTATAATGAAAGAATTATCCAACATAAATACTCAATTATCAATTAATAATTCAACCAAAAATTTATATCAATGACTAAAATTAGAATCGAAAGTGTGTATTTGGCTTTGAAGTGTCTATAGTTTATTCTTTAAATTTTAAATAGGGCTTTCTTTTTTTTTTTGTTGTGTCTGTATAATCAATTTTTGTTTAAATTGGGACTTTTTAAAAGTAAGTCTAATTTAATTGGAAGAATATTTTAACATTTTAAATTATATTGAAAACTAGGACGCGAAAAGAATCGAATAGAAAAGAAATAGGAATTGAACTTTTATCCAAACTAGAAATTACTCCCCAATTTGAATGAGTAGAATATTTTTTTTGTATTTTCATTTTTCATAAATAATTATAAGATATCTATATTTATTAATTCAATTAGTGTAACCAATTAATTTAAAATTCAAAATTTTAAAAATATTAGTTAGAAAAGTAGTTCATTTTATCTTATTAAAGCCACATGACATTTTGTGGTTAAGACACTTGTCTTAATGTAGTGCTTTTGCTTCTCCTATTCTATATAGATAGATTAAGTAGCGGTTGCATGGTAGCGAGGAAAGTTGATTATTATCTCTATAGCCTGTGGCAGAGCTAGAGAGCCGAGCGCGGGTTCGGCCGAACCCAGTAGCTTTGGTTCGAACCATATATTTATCTTAAAATTTATTTAATATATATAAATTATTAATTTAGAATCTAGTATCTTAAGGCGATTAAAATTCCAAACCCATAAGCTTAAAAATCCTGGCTCCGCCTCTGTCTATAGCACCGGGACTATTGTCCCGTGCGTAGATTTTATTTTTATTTTGTTTGTCAGTTGTTTATAATTTCAGTGGTGATAAAAGTTTTTAATTACCAAAAAAAATAACTGGAAAAATAAAGGACAAGAGCATTCAAAGATTGTGATTTAAAGTTTACAAATATACCGTCTTCGTGTTCATGCTATATACGGTATCTGATTCAAATTTAATGATACAATTATAATAGAGAAATAATTATTTATGGCAAGGAAATAACATGGTATGCATAATTGATCATCTCTTGTATTTAGATAGTTACGCTGGCGAAATTTTTTCTCATGCTACAACAAGGAGAGAAAAAGGTCTCCAAATCATATAAAAAAAATATTTAAAGTGGGCAAGCTTACTTGTAATCCATTAAAATTTAATAAGAAAAAGGAATGCATAAACATTTGAAACTATGAAAGGAAAAAGGACTTCAAAACATAAAAGGAATGGGAAAAAAATCCTAAATATCAGGAAAATATTAATTATTTATTCTTAAATATAGGGAAACTAATTAAATATTTATTCCTAAATATTAAATAATTGTTTCGTCTAATATAAAACTAAATTTTAAAGGATAAAAAAGGCGAACTATATTTCGCTAAAGGCATTCGTGCTTTTAATATAATATAGATATAGATTTAATTTGGGATAAGACGGCAAAATAAGAGGGTAAGCGAAAGGGAAAAAATAAAAAGATTTTATAAATGGATTTTATCCATTGGACTACGACCTCATGGCAAACCAAAGTTTTTATTTTAAATTCTGCTCGAGCATTAGTCTAGTTTATCAAACTCTTTGTTCTCTCTGAAATGGTAAAATCGTGGTTCAGTTTTGGAATCAAGATGTTTAGTTCTTTTTTGTTATCTTGCTAAAGTTGTTTTGGAATTTTAGGTGGAAGTTTGGTAGTCAAAAGAAATTTAATAGTAGAAGTCACGATTCTTTCATTGAAAACCCAAAAAATCATAATATTTGGGGGTAAGGTAATCTAACACACCCACGATAGTAGAAATTATAGAAAAGTATGGTGGGTAACAATTAATATTCCCATGCGCCAATGCTTTGGCCAAAAATCACGGCAAAAAAAAAAAATTATTAAATAAAAAAAATTAACTAGACAAATTATCACGCAAATCACGGATATACTAAGTTAATGTCCATTTAGTTTAGGAAAAGTGCTTAGAAAAGTTGACCAAATATTTGTATGGGGTCGATTAATTCGACTCTCGACGTCTTTGCGTTAATGGGTACGACCAGCGGATGTACGCCGAGTTAGGTGTGAGGATAGAAAATAACGCTGTTCAAATCCGGCATCTCCACTAAGGGAATGTTACCTACTTTTGTACTATTTTTATTATTTCGAGGAGGGGTCTCCTATTATATAAAGGAGACCCCAATGCTGTAAAGGGGGCATCATTTATTCTTGGATAATATAACTTTCCCTTTCTCTCTCTATCTCTAAGAAAGTATTCTCCCCACATCATCATATCCACTAGATCGTTATTATTTTTGTCTCTCGGTCATATTATATTTGATCACGATTATCCCTTATTTTATTTTGATTATTTTATGCTTGTAAAGTATCTTGATAACTTTTGAGCCAAACAATTTGGCGCCGTCCTTGGGGATTTCGAGAATCAAAATAGTTTTGCACCTAGAGAACAAACAACCACTATCCGTTACACCACTCAGAAGCAAAAAATGGCAGAAAATAATGCGAGAATGAAAGCAATAGCAGACATTACAACCAACCTCATGGGCCCTCTTAACGAGGCTAACGAGGAGGGTATTTTGAACACAACTCCTAGCATTACACCAGGTGGAGAGATCTCACCCTCTTCATCTGAGGACCTGATACTCTTGCACGAAAAAGGAGCATCAACCTCTACGGTCAAAGAAACACCACCCCCAGTGGTCAAGAAGCTACTAGAGGAGTGGTTGATGAACACCCTAGGTAGCTTGCTTGAAAATTCACCTCAAAGTAACATGAGAAACTCATCGGCGACGGACATTGCCACAATATCCGATGAACCTGCTGTTGTAAGAACAAACAATGTCCACACCGAAGCCACCACCAGCGAAAGTATACTTACAGTTGTTCCCAAGAAGATGGAAGAAATGGAGAATGAGAATAGGGCACTTTGTCAAATGAAGGAACATCAGGAAAGAGTGGAAAATATCCCTGGTGCTCTCAAGTTGCTGCCGAAGCGCGACGTGGGAAGGTTCGTTGAACAACCGTACATTAAAGAAGCAGCCCCTCACCCCATCCCGAAAACCTTCAAGATTCCACCTTACTTAAGGATATATGACGAGACCACAGATCCCGAGGATTATCTGATCCATTATTTAACTGTCGTGAAGGGCAACGATTTATCAAAAGAACAAGTACCATTCGTGTTACTGAGGAAGTTTGGCGAGCCGCTGATGGGAGGGGCTATAACATGGAACTCTCTACCAGTTAGAACGATATCAATGTTCGTGGAAATGCCGGATAAGTTTGTAACAACCCATGCAGGAGCGAAGAAAGCAGAAGCCAGAGTTAAGGATATTTTTGCCCGTCAGGAAAATCATAGGAGAATGACTCAAGGACTTCCTAGCAAAGTTCAACAGAGTAAGGATGAGCCTATCGAATGTATCGGAAGGTATGGCGATCGTAGCTTTCCAAAACGGGTTGAATAGAGATGGTTCAAGAGCGACCAAAAAGCTACTAAGTCGCGTCATAAAACATCCCCCTACAACATGGGAGGAGATTCAAAATGCCTACTGTGCTGAGTGCGGGCGGACAAGGACGGCCTCAACGGGCCGACCCAACGGCTAACAACAATACACTCAAAATCAAGGAGGGATCGACGCAACGAGGGCCAGCGGGAGAAACTCCCACGTTTCAACAAAGAAAGGCACCAACCCCATGTTAGATATTCCTATCCGCCACCTCCAAGACACACGGATGCACTGCACCGACATGTTTCCCTACTCCGGAACAAAAGATGTATGCCCCATTTATTATCTGCCCATAACTTTTGTGTGTCTCCTTCAAAAATAGTGTACGTACTGAAAAAGTTGGGCACAAAGGTGCAGTGGCCGCAAAAGATGAAAATCAGACCCCGCCGCAAGGAGGTCAAACGTCCTATGTGAATTCCATTAGGAATGAGGACATAAAACCGAGGACTGCATAGGCCTATGGCAAGAGGTGGTCAAGATGCTGAATCAAGGACACCTGAGGGAACTACTCAGTGGCAAAGGGAAAGCCAACTTCGCACGCGGGTGAGAACAACCCCAGGGACCGCCGAAGCCACCTTCCCCAGCATGCACCATAAGCATGATCGTCGGAGGCGGATACGACTCAACAATTAATCACGTCAAGTTCACCACCATGCATAAACTGAAGTGAACCATCGCCCATGAACGGCATAATGACCTCGAAGATAGTATCACATTCGATAGGTCTGATGTGATGTGTTGTCTTTTCCTTATTATGAAGCTCTTGTTATAACTTTACGTATTGCCGATACTGATGTTAAAAGGATCATGGTCGACGATGGAAGCGACACATGTATTATCCATCCAAGGGTTCTCGTGCAATTGAGACTCGAAGATAAGATAATACCACGTTGCATAACACTAACAGGTTTTAATAATGTAGTTGAACGAACCCCTGGAGAAATAATGTTACCGGTTTTGGCGGGATGAGTTACGTTAGAGACCACCTTTCACGTGATGAATCAAGAAATAGCTTACAATGCAATCATAGGACGCCCTTGGATACATGTCATGCGAGCAGTCCCCTCGAGCTTTTATCAAGTGATCAAATTCCCCACCCACTGGGGAGTATTTAGCATTATAGGCAAGCCCCGCACCGCACAAGAATGCTACCAAATAGCTCAAGATTGCACCCACACCAAATAGCTAAAGGGAGCGAGTACAGAGGCATAACAATCAGCTGTGTCGGGGACTAAGGTCAACCCGATGACGTAAACCATCAGAGACCCCGATGTCATAGAAGTCTGCAAAGCGACAGTCGAGCATCTCAACCCGGTCCAATTAGACGGCACCGACTAAGCAAAAAAGGCCTACATTGGGCACGGCCTCAACGATCCAAGTAAGTACCATGAATTCTTAACTAACCATGCAGATTTGTTTGCTTTCTCTCATTCAGATATGACAGGAATTCCGAAATGCATCACCACTCACAAGTTGAACGTTGGACCTTTACACCCGTCCGTGTGGCATGTTAGGAGAAAATTCAACGCCACAATCAATAAAGCAGTCAGTGAAGAAGTGGACAAGTTATTAGCTAACAGCTCCATCAAAGAGTCAAAGTACCCCCAGTGGATCACCAATGTCGTCATGGCCAAAAGAAAAACGGGAAATGGAGAATGTGTGTGGATTTCACCGACCTAAACAAGGCATGCCCGAAGGATTCGTTCCCACTATCCCATATTGACCAACTGATCAACGCCACCGTAGGACATGAACTAGTGAGGTTCTTGGATGCGTACTCCGGTTACAACCAAATCATGATGGCCGAGGAGGACCAAGAGAGGACAACTTTCATCACCCACCAAGGGACGTATTGCTACAAGGTGACGCCCTTCAGACTTAAAAACGCAGGGGCAAAATATCAAAGACTAGTCACCAAAATCTTCAAGAAACAACTCAGTAAGACCATGGAGGTCTATATCGATGATCTGTTGGTAAAGTCGGCAAAGAAAGAAGACCACATTGGTCATCTGAAGGAAACCTTCAAAATACTAGGATGAAGCTGAATTTGGAAAAGTGTTCCTTTGGCGTGGCCTCAGGGAAGTTCTTGGGTTTCCCCATATCACAACGAGGCATCAAGGTCAACCCGAACCAGATCAAAGCAATAGATGCAATACCTGAGATTTTGAACAGCAAAAAACAGGTGCAAAAGCTAACTGCGCGAATAGCCGCCTTATCCAGGTTCATCTCACGATCCTCTGATAGGTGCCACAAGTTTTTCAACATATTCCGGAAAGATAACAGGTTACAATGGATTAAGGGGTTCATCGAAGCCTTGGGAAAATTGAAAACGTATCTATCTTCGCCACCACTTCTAGTCAAAGTGAACCCAGGCGAGCCCTTACTGGTATACTTGGCGGTATCCGAAGTCGTTGTCAGAGCGGTCTTGGTCTGCGAAAATAAAGGTACGCAAATATCCCATTTATTATATCAGCAAAACCCTAGTGGACGCCGAAACACGGTACCCATACCTTAAGAAAAATTGGCTCTGGCATTGGTCATAGCTTCACGGAAACTCGGACCGTATTTTCAGTGCCACCCCCTAAAAGTAGTGATGACTTTCCCCATAAGAAACGTCCTGCATAAGCTTAAATTGTTAGGTAGGCTCTCCAGATGGGCCATAGAGCTCAGCGAGCATGACATCTCATACCATCCAAGAACCACCATCAAGTCGAAGGTACTTGCCGACTTCATTGCCGATTTTAGCACATAGATACAGCCGGAGGCAGAACTGGAGGCCAGTCGCACCTATTCCAACATCGACCTATGAGCTCTTAATACTGATACTGCGGCTAATGCCTCGGTATCGGGGCTGGGACTCGTTCTTGAAGTCCCCACGGGTGAAATAATTCTCCAGTCCATACGATACCCCGAGATGACTAACAATGAGGCCGAATATGAAGCCGAGATTGCAGGTATGAAATTATCCGCCAAATATGGAGTTCAGCGGCTCATTCTCCATTGCGACTTCCAACTCGTAGTCAACCAGGTCACTGGGACTTATCAAATCAAGGAGCATAGGCTACAAAAGAGCCAGTCAGAAATTAACAAATTAATGGCTGAGTTCGACGAGTGCCGCTTGGAGAAAATTTTGAGGGCACGAAACATCGAAGCAGACACTTTACCAAAACTGGTTGCGGCTACTAAAAACATCAACAAGGATAGTGTGGTTACCCTCCTCCATTCAGCCATCGATCATATTGCGGTACTCTCTTTATAACTAACTTAGGACTGGCAACTAGTTTGTATCCTATCTGCAGGATGGGACACTCCCACTTGATAAAAAATAAGCAAAGAAGTTCCGCGTACAAGCCGCCCGGTACTGCCTAATAAATAACGAGCTCTACATGAGGACATTTGCCAGACCCCTAGCCAAGTGCCTAGGGCCGCACCAAACAAGGCAAGTGCTCGAAGAGGTAAACGAGGGTCACTGTGGTGCCCACACAGGTAATTGCACACTCATCTGCTGCATCATTCGAGTCGGTTATTATTGGCCCACTATGAAAAAGGAGCAGCGAAATACGTTTGCTGGTGCGAACAATGCCAAAAGTATGCCCCCATGATACGCCAACCGGAAGAACCTCTACACTCAGTCATATCACCATGGCCCTTCATCAAATGGGGGATGGACATAGTCGGCCCCCTCCTAGCGGGACGATGAAAGGTACGATTTCTGTTAGTTTTAACTAACTATTTTTTCAAGTGGGTGGAAGCAAGTGCGTACGTACAGATACGCGAACAGGAAGTCACCGCCTTCATATGGAAAAATATCATATGCCGCTTCGGCATCCCCAAAGAAATCAGCTGCGACAACGGTCCACAGTTCATTGGCAAAAAGATGACAGATTTCTTCGAGAAGTGGCACATTAAGCGAATACTCTCCACACCATAACACCATCCTGCCAGTGGTCAAGCAGAATCTTCCAACAAAACAATACTAAACATACTAAAAAAGAAACTCAAAAAAGCCAAAGGGCTATGGCCTGAGCTACTACTGGAAGTGCTGCGGGCACAACAAACCACGCCCAAAATCGAGCACAGGAGAAACACCGTACTTGCTGGTCTACGGAACCGGTGCGGTCTTACCTGTCAAAGTTGGAGAACCAAGCCTGAGGCATTCAATCACCAGTAGAGCAGAGAATGACACGAATAGACTTCAAGACCTCGACGAGGCCGAGGAAAGTCGCGACATGGCCCACATAAGAATGGTTGCCCAAAATTAAGAGGTCGAAAGGTACTACAACAAGAAATCCAAAATAAGGCCGCTCAAACTGGGAGACTACGCCCTCAAAGCCAAAACATTGGCATCAAAGAATCCAAGCAAAGGGAAATTGGTCACTAATTGGGACCGACCATACAAAATCATAGCAGCAACGAGTAAAGGGGTATTCCAGTTTAAAACAATAGAAGGAAAAACACTCTAAAAAACTGGAATACCGCCCACCTCAAGTACTTCCATTTCTAATAGGCGTCTCACAAGTCTTACTATTTTTCCCTTACTCGAGTTTTGTCCCAATTGGGTTTTCTCGGGAAGGTTTTTAACGAGGCGGCGGAGGAGACACTTGAAAGTATCTATGGCCGGATTTATCATATCACCCGATTGACGCACTCTCCAGGCCGATATGTTAAAGGGACTAGACTAGCATGATCTCCATTATATAAACGGCAAAGGCCATGATCTCTATTGTATAAACGGCTAAGGACACGATCTCCATTGTATAAACGGCTAAGGCCATGATCTCCAGTGTATAAACGGCTAAGGCCATGATCTCTATTGTTGAAACGGCTAAGGCCATGATCTCCAGTGTTTAAATGGCTAAGGCCATGATCTCCATTGTGTAAATGGCTAAGGCCATGATCTCCAGTGTATAAACGGCTAAGGCCATGATCTCTATTGTTGAAACGGCTAAGGCCATGATCTCCAGTGTTTAAATGGCTAAGGCCATGATCTCCATTGTGTAAATGGCTAAGGCCATGATCTCCATTGTATAAACGGCTAAGGCCATGATCCCCATTAGGTAAAAGGCTAAGGCCATTGCTATTAGAACGTCGACCTAGCTCGACCACGGCTAGTAAATAATTCGAGGCTAGTCGAAGTAACATTGTTAAAGGCCAAGGACATCATCATTAGAATGTCAACCTAGCTTGACCACGACCAGTAAATAATTCGACGCCAGTTGAAGTAATATTGTTAAAGGCCAAGGCCATCGCCGTTAGAACGTCGGCCTAGATCGACGACGGCCAGTAAATAATTCTACGCCAGTCGAAGTAACATTATTAAAGGCCAAGGCCATCGCCGTTAGAATGTCGACCTAGCTCGACTACGACCGATAAATAATTCGACGCCAATCAAAGTAACATTATTAAAGGCCAAGTCCATTGCCGTTAGAACATCGACCTAGCTCGACCACGGCCAGTAAATAATCCGATGCCAGTTGAAGTAACATTATTAACGGCTAAGGCCATTTCCGTTAGAACGTCGACCTAGCTCAACCACGGCCAGTAAATAACTCAACGAGAGTCAAAATAATATCATTATCGGCTAAGGCCATCACCGTTACAATGTCGACCTAGCTCAACTACAACAAACAAACAAACAACTCAATGACGGCCGAAGTCATATTAAGCATTGACCTAGCTCGATTACGATGATTGACACTTCGACGATAGTCAAAATAATATCATTATCGGCTGAGGCCACTACCATTTAGTGTCAACCCAGTTCGATCGCGGCAGATAAGCGCTCCGGCGACAGTCGAAGTCGTACCCTATCGGCGGATAACACATAGAAAACGCTCAGAAACATAACAAAAATTTTACAAGTAAATGAATACTCGCTCGGTGGAAACAAGGTAAAAAAAAATAAAGGAACAAAAGGAGAGGAATAGTAGCAAAGGTATGATTTTCACTATCACCAAAAAAAATATTTACATCTGACCTTGTGCAGGGTCCCTATTACATTCAAAAATAAGCAGAGTATATATAAGTTCTAAGGAGCTTCACTATCCTGGCCGTCGCCCCTCGTTTGTTCTCCATCCTAGCTGTCGCCCCCATTTGTCTGACATCTTGTCCGTTGTCACCCCCGGGGAGATAAGCTACGGTATAGCAAGAGTCGGACTCAAGCCACTTGACTTCCTCGGAGGTATAGCCCTCATGATTAGGGGAGTCAGAATTGTACCCACAGGTAGCACGGGCGGTAGGAGCCACGTGCTGCTACCTTTGAACCTCCTCCTCAGTAGCACGACCCGCAGCAAGATATTACTTAAGAACATCCAGCCGGGCCTCCAAATACACTCATATCTCATGAGCATCCCGACATGCATCCGCAGTCCTCGATAAGGCAGCCAGCTTAGGAGCTTCAATTTCTGCTGCCTTGGCTTCAAGTTCGGCGGTCAAGTCTGTAACTCTATGGTGCAGTTCACCAACCACTATCACTACCCCATGGCTGAACTCTAATTATTTTTCCCTCGACTTGAGGAATGACTCCAACCTATTTCAAGTCACTGCCACCATCAAACCTTTGTCAGTTGACTCCAGTTCAGACGCTCTCTGCTTTAACTGCTACTCCGAATGCTCAAGACCCTCACGGAACACAAAAAAATTGGGGTCCTGCTTGAGAAAATCCACCACCGCCTGATGCTTGGCACGACACTTCTTGTACTACTTCGCCATTTTGTTTAAAATGGTCGCTTTCCATTGTGCACGTCATCTCTGCTCTACCTCCAAGATAAGAGTCTAAAAAAAGAGGAAAGAGAAGAAGAGAAAAAAAAAGATATGAGTCAACACGCATCAAAAATAGACTTATGACATGCAAGGAAAACAGAAAGTTACCTGCAAAGACGCGCCGGCAACCCTTCGAGATAACTCCCCGTAACTGACGCCTTTCAACGCCTCAAGCTCGTGGGCCGCACATAACAAGGTCATGTCTATTTCTGCCTGCCCACTGTGTTATAATAAATTATAGCCCCCTTAGATGATAATTTGGCGATTGGATCTACCTGCCGTCATCTCCACACGAGTCGGACCCCTCGCTACCTCATCCACGTCTTCATGGGCAGTCTCAAGGTCGCTCCGTCGACATCATTACCACTTCACCAACATTGGACGTTAAACCACCCACCGTGACTCAAACTGTGCTGGCCTCGGTGGCTGCACTTACTTGATGGGCTAACCTCCCCGAGGAATAGCATCGTCTATGAAAACAAGCCTAGGCGTTTGGCGGGGCATGCTAACCTCTCGTCCTCAGTCGCCACCGACTTGCCCGTTATTAGTTTCCGCCTTTTTCTCTCTAGTGGCTCCTCGCCCTCAGAAGCTTCATCCACGGGTTGCGGAGACGGCACTTGGGGGTAGGGGTCACTTTACTTGCAGCAGCCATTGCAGGCGCAACCTCCTGTGGAGAATCTATAGAAACACCTTCACGGACGAAGTCGCAAAATAGGTCTTGGCCGTCAGAATCTGTATCCGACCTAGTCATGGCTAAAACAGCTGCCTTCTTTCGGGGGTGCTTTGACCTATCAACACATGCAAATCAATCATTAAATCAGCCGTTAAATCCTAAAGGGACTTTCAAACGAAAGCCAAAGAATTACCTGATGGTCCCGCAGGGCCGTAATATTGGATAAATGTGGACCAGGTGCATCACTCCTCCGCATAAGGCAGCAACTTGACCACCCATTGTCTAATGGTGTTGATAAATTGGGGCCGAGAGGACCTCGCTACAAAGAAAGAAAACTCACAGTGGCAAAATGGTCAGGGCCGTCAAGGCCACGTACAAATAAGAAATTCAAAAAACTGAGGTACTTACGTTCTGAATTCCACTTCTCTGGAAATCCGTTAGGGTTGGATACCAGATGTTCCGTTCTGATGAAGAAGTACCTACGCCAGAAGCCACGGCTGGATTTGTCATCAGTCTTGACTCCCAACCCTTTGGAGCCACGGCTCTTCAAGTGTACCATGGTACCCTTCAGATGACCAGTGTTAAACAAATGAAAAAGATGATGAACACACCCGGCCCGCTCTGCGTACGAAATTGGAATCATGCACACCTTCAATGTCTAAGGGGTGAGATGGGTTAGTCACATGTTGTAAAACCGGCAGAACTCCTCCACCAAGGGATAAACATGGAGATGGTAAGCGATCAAGAATGGGTACTCATAAAACGTGCAGTATCTCGGTTGTGAACATTTGCGTAATTCGTTCCTGCCGGAACTGTTTCTACATGAGCCGGTATGTTATGTGCTGCACGAAAGTTGTTTAAGTGACTTTGTACCAGCTCAATGTGTTCTCAGGGAAGAGCGGGGTAGGTACTTTTGAAGTCACCCCATACAAGAAGTTCTTTTGGTAGCACGTTATCCATAGTACGAGGAACAAGAGCCTTTTCCACCTACTCCTCTTCGCCGACGGAGGAAGGCGGTACTCTATATGGGGTGGTGTCTTTAGTCTTTTTGTTATCCTGTCGACGCTTCACCATGATTCCCGTTCAAGAAACCGAGAAGTCTAAAATCAAAGGATGGTTATTTGGGAAGGAAAATGAAGAAAGAAGCTATAAAGCATTTGCATAGAGATCGAAAAGATAAATTAGGCTAAACATTACCCCTATTTATAGGGTTGGGTGGCGCAAAAATCAAAGAGGCATAGTTCGAAATGGGCGCAGGAAATCAAGCGTCACATCACCCTCTGAACCATCTCACAAACCGGTGTAATAATGACGCATGCAGGCGATGGCGTCATTCTAAAGAGGAAGTCACGCGTCAGCATCCCAACAATCTAATATGTTTTATCTCATTCATGTTACCGCTATCGAGTAAGGTCAAATTCCCACAAAATGAGGTTTGTAGTTCCATCCCTTGGGGACGCTTCCCAATGCATCACCCAACGCGCGGAGGGACTATTTGTATGGAGTCGAATTAGGTCTCGACGTCTCTACATTAATCGGTATGACCAGTGGACGTAGCCTAGTTAGGCGTGAGGATAAGAATGACACTGTTCAAGTTCGGCGTCCCCACTAAGGGAATATTACCTACTTTTGTACTATTTTTATTATTTCGAGCAGGGTCTCCTATTATATAAAGGAGACCCCAATGTTGTAAAGGGGCCATCATTTATTCTTGGATAATACAACTCTCCCTTCCTCTCTCTATCTCTAAGAAAGCATTCTCCCCATATCATCTGATCCACTAGATCATTATTATTTTTGACTGTATGTCATATTATATTTGATTACGATTTACCCTTATTTTATTTTGATTGTTTTATGCTTGTAATGTATCTTGATAACTTTTGAGCTAAATAATACTAATATAATAAATCTTTCGGGGTACAAGGGGTCAACATTTATTATTATGGCGAGTTTAGACGGTAATTTCTAAGTAGATTTTCAAAACAATAACATAAAAGTTTTTTGAAGACATATATTCTTCCAAAACAAAAACAATCTAAACAGACTTTTCTCCAAATGTATTTCAAATTTTAAGCTTCTTCTGTTGTATATATGTTTAACCAAAAATATAATTTGGTCAAAATGTGAATTTTGAGAAAAGGAGCCGGGTTACTGATAATCAAGAGACCAAAAAATAATAGGTTTTCAGAGAATAAGAATAAAGCAATAAGAAGTTCGTATTTCAATATGATGTAGATGATATTTCGTGTCCTTACAAATTATGAAACCTCCTCCTTTTATAGCTAATAAGGAGTAACGACTTAATCTAAATAATAATGAACATTTAATGAGACGTTACAAAATCACTGCTATTAAATACTGATTCACTAACATATCAGGTATTTAATAATGAATTTAGACTACCTTTTGTCATCAGATTCTTGTCTTCAGTGCATTTTTTATTCGTTGGCATTAAATGGCTTGAAATGTTACGAGACTCGTATTTGAGACTCCCTCTCGTGTCCGTTTACTTTTCTCATCCCGTATCTGTTGTCTTTCGTACCTTTTACTCATTTATTACTCTTTGACTATTTGACAAGACCACGTGTCATGCCACATAATTTTTAATTCAAATTCAGTTTTTTCCCAATAAAGATAGTCCCCCGACATCCCATTTATATATAAATTAAATAATTGGGAAGTGGATCTTCATAAAAGAGAATTTTTGTCACAATTAATTCGTGTGACAGTGTTGACGTTTCATCTGTCTTTCTCATTTAATGCTTCACAAATGTGTCACCTTCTGATTAGATCTGCAGTTTTTTACCCACTTTTCTAGGCTTATTCAACTTCCTCTTTTCACGAAGTGCTAGTTATCTTTAATATAGGCTTTCTATCATTACACCCCTTAATTTGACGGTTGCTTCCATATGACCTTTTAATTCACACTTCCTTTGTCATCTTCTTCATCAAGCATTCCTTTACTTTATTTTACTTCTCCTCACTTCAAACTCGTTTAATAGTGGCATCTCTAAACCCTAACCCCAGAAAGGTTCTAGTTCTTGATCAATTTCCCAATGCCCCTTCTCCAATTAAACATACAAGAGGTAGAGGAGGAAGACTTAGAAGTTCGGGATCTACACGTGGAGGTTCGACTGGTTTTGCTCCTCCTCCTTCAAGTTCTGGCATCAAAGGTTCCTCTTCTAAAACTCCTTCTTTGAAAGGTAAAGAGGTTTCTGATCCTTCTCAAGAACCCACGGTTTAAGAGATTATACCGAGTGATTATTCTCTTGTGAGTGATTGAACGTCTATTTTGAAGCAAATTGCAAAATTAGAAAAGGTTGATGCTTACCCCTCTCTTATAACTGAACTCACAATCCCCACTATTAGAAAATATTGTAATTGGAAAGAGAGTGTTTGTTTATCACTCCCTGCCATAAATCAAATAATTTCTTCCTATAGACATGGGTATTCTTTTGTTTACACTTATCCCTTTACTTTGGGATTTAAACCTTCCATAGATCCAGTTATCCTTTATTTCTGCCGTTTTTTCAACATTTGCTTAGCTCAAATTGGCCCCTTAGTATGGAGGGCTGTTGCTTGTTTGAGGTATCTATCTACTAAAGCAAAAATTAATTTTACGCTTTCATATCTCATTCATTTATACCACCCCATCTTACTGCATCATGGGGTTTTTACCTTAGCTGTAAGGAGCAAGAAAGTTTTGGTAAACTCTGAATATGATAAATACAGTGGGTGGTATCTTCGTTATATTGTTGTTCGTACGTTGGATTTGGTGGGTGAATCAAACATTCCCTTCCCTGAGAAGTGGAACTTTACACATAAGTTTCTACTTACTTTCACGTACCTATTTTTAGAGATTTTGATTTTCTCTCTACTCTTATCCCTCTTTTGGTTTTTGTAGCAACCATAGGGGATGTGGAGCCTATCCCCAATTTCCGTGGTTGGGTAGATTCGATTTTGAAAATTGCCCCAAAAGAAGATAGAACTTGGAGATCTATTTTTTCTTTACATGGTTGGAGAGTGAAAACACACGGTATACATCTCTTTTTATATATTTGGTATAAAAGGAAAGACGGCTGACGTTTCTTTGGCTATGCATGCTTCTGCCAATGCCTCTCTTGATTTGGACAAGGCTAAAGCTTTGATAGCTAAAATGAAAGCTATGGTAGTGGATACTGAGAATGAGGAAAAAAGTAGTACCTCATTGGTATCTAGACCTAGAGTTAGGAGACGCGTTATTATTGAAGGCGAAGCTGAAGATAATTCTGATCGTACCTCTCCTGCTGGTACTTCTGCTACCGAACCTATTCTAATTCATTCCGATGAAGATCCAGTACCTAGAGACACAAGTGAATCTGTTCACCGTCTCTTTGTTAGTGGTTTTTAAAGTGGGGAACTCGGCCCTGTTCTAAATGAAATTCCTTTATCTACTTCAATTCCCATCTCTCTTGTTCCTTTTATTCCTTCTTCTGCCGTGAGTGTTTCTTCTCCTATGACGACCTCTTTTGCACCTTCATCTACTTTTGATGCTCCTACTTCCATTCCTTTATTACCTCCCATGCCTATTCCTGCTGCTCCTGCTTTGACTTCTACAACCCCTGCTATCTTCACCTCTTCTACTACTTCTCCTTCTACTGTCCCTTCTCCTTCTATTGTACATTCAGAGTCTGGCCCCAATAACAGAGGTATGACTATGAGAAAAGTTACACTCGAAGTACCTGCTACTCATAGCCTTTTGAGGAAGACTGGTGAAGCTAATGTTTGGCTCGAGCCTCTCATTGGAGATGTGGAGAGAACGAAGATGCAGAGCCACAACTGCTATACATTAATGAATGACATAGTTCATTCGACACTGAAGGTAACTTCTTTTAACTTGACTATTTGCTCTTCCTTGATTTTAAGTTCCTATTTCTGTGCCTTTTGTTCGTAGACCAACCTGATTGGAACCGAGTTAATGGGAAGGATCTTTACTTTGGAGAAGAAAGCACGTGAGTCTGCAAAGGCCTTTTCTTATGCTAAAAGAATAGCTGAGGGAGCACAGCTTGAGGCTCAAAATTGGAAAAAACAATTTGAAAGTGCTCAAGGGAGCATAGAAGAGTTGCATGCTTGTAAATCTCAATTGGAGCAGTAAAATCATGCTTTATCCACAGACCTAGTGATTTCCAAGGCTTCCACAGGCCAGGTAAAGGGATAAAGAGATTTTGAAGAGCTCGCTATCAAAGGCTAATGAAGAAATTAAAGAACTCAAAGCACTTATGGAGAAAGAAGAGTATGCTAAAGAGTTAGTGTAGAGTTTGTACCAGGCTCGGGCTGATTTAAAGGTTTCTTCAGATAAAGTTCATGCTCTGGAGAGTTCTCATGAAAATCTTGAGACTTCCCTTGATTCCCACCTAGCTGAGCAAGAGATAATGAAAAACTCCCTTGCTACATGGGAAAAGGATAATGAAAACTTGGAGAAGGATTTAAATTCTCTTGCGGAGAATTTTAATTACGAGGTTAATTGGGCTTTTTTGAAGTCTCGTCGTGATTCTTTGCTGGAGGATTCTCAAGAAAATTTCAACTTGCAATCCGAGTTAGCTAAAGTCTTAGACACGATGAAAAGAATAACCAACCTGTTGACATTCCTTCTCAAGACCAACCAATTGATATTTCCTCTCCAACACTTGAAATTCCTGGGGTTGAAGAGCCTTTGAACTTTGAAGAAGTTGCTGAAGCAATTGAAGTTATGATTCCAGTGACCGAGGGTGAAACGTCTATAACACAGTCTGTGGGAATGGAAATTCCCGTGACTATTGCTTCCCTCGAGGATATTAATACTTCAAGTTCAGCTGAAACTTCTCATGTTGCTGCTTCCTTAGAAGTTGTTATCGAGCCTAATAAGGCTACAACTTCTGATGTTCCAATCCCTTCCGTGATCAGCTAAAGTGTTTGACCTTACCTTTTTTCTTTATGATTGATGATGTAATTTCTTGGCTTTTTAGTAAAGTCCCCAGTTTCCATAACGAGGCATTTTTTTAAAGACAATTGTATTCTAATGACCAAATTTTTCCCTTAGACTTTATGTTCATCAGTTTGACTAATACTTCTTTATTTTATTCTAGTCTATTTTATTCGTTCTAGAATTTATAGAATAGTTTTCTATTTACCATATTCTTGCCTATTTTTCTTTAGGGCTTAGAGAATAGGTTAACATTTTTATCTTTTTAGAAAATGCTTTTATGATTCTTCTCATGGATTATCATCATGAAGAAAATAAAAGTGGGCCCTTTTATTTATCGACACTTAATGAAGAAGACGCCTCAACTTCATAATGGTGTTACAATACGATGAAAGAATAGGAACATACATGTTTCGTATGAAATAACTTTTGACAAGTTTTTATTCATGAGCTTTGACAAGTTTTTTGAGTATTACATGTATTGAAGTACATCTACAACTTTCTCGTAACTGTTTTCTTTTAACAGATTTATAAAATAATTAAGGTTTTTCATAACCTGTTTTTAATACATAGTCACGACCCTATCTTTACATACTAGGAAAGGTCCGAGGGGTGACTCCGTTGTTCTAAAAAGAAAGAACACTATGATGAGTGCTTTTTGATTGATACTTGACTTATCGTAGCTTGATTTGATTTTTAAAACTTGCTCACTTGTATCTATTCTTTTCCACATACTTGTGTGTATATAGTACAGTCCCCTAATTGTTTGAGTGGTGAAGTATGAAGCCTCAAACACTTGTGTGTTTTCTCCCAAATTTTGGTTCTTTTCCTGAAATAGAAAAATATATGGGACTCGGAGGTGCGATTATAGATGAAGATTGCCTAACTCGTGTGTATTTTCATCAGATTAATGTAACCCTGGGCTAGGAATTTAAGAATATTCCATTTTGCAGTCCAGGTCGTGACTCATCATTTGGCACGAGTTAGGATTTCTGGTTAGAGTCCAAAATCGTTAGTATAATTTTAACAATTCAAAGAAAAGGATTCTAAGATGACAATACCTGATCGTGGGTACTTCCTTAGAAGTAATATCTCTTTAAATGAACGACATTCTAATGTGAAGGTAAAACCTTGCCATCCATTATTTCCAACTCGTATGCTCTTTTTCCCACAATTTCACGAACTCTATAAGGTCCTTCCCACGTTGGACTTAGCTTTCCTGAATTAGGTGTCTTCGTAGATTGGAACATTTTTTAGCACGAAGACTCCAATTTTAAAGAACCTGAGGTGTGTCTTTGTATTGTAGTATCTCTCAATTACTTGCTTTGGAGCTGCCATCCTTATTAACGCATCTTCTCTTCTCCCTTCGAGTAGATCAAGATTTACCCGTACCTCTTTGTTGTTCGAGTCTTCCTCTACTTGAACACGTCGTGTCTTAGGTTCGCCTATCTCAACTGGTATCAAAGATTCCGCAACATAAACCATTGATAATCGTGTTTCTCCCGTACTTGTCTTTGCCATTGTTCGATATGCTCATAATACCACTGGTAATACTTCAGGCCAATTGCCCTTTGACTCTTGTAACCTTTTCTTTAGGTTGTTGATAATGATTTAATTTGTAGACTCTGCTTGTCCATTACCTACTGGATGATATGGTGTCGACTTAATTCTTTTGATTTGCCAACATTGATAGAATTCTGTGACTTGTGCTCCTAGAAATTGTGGCCCATTATCGCACACGATCTCCTTTGGTACACCATAGCAGCAAATTATATTTTCTCCAAATGAAATCCTTAACTTCTTTTTCTCGTACCTGTTTAATGCCCCTGGTTCTACCCATTTAGTGAAATAATCATTAAGCACGAGTAGAAACTTTACCTGACCTTTTGCCTGGGGTAATGGTCCTACGATGTCCATTCCCCATTTCATAAAGGGCCACAAAGCTATGACAGGATGTAATAACTTAGTTGTTCTATGCATGTTATTGCCATACCTCTGACATTTGTCACACTTAGATACGAAGTCATTCGCTTCTTCTTCCATTTTAGGCCAGTAATATCCTGCTCGAATCAATGTCTTTAAAAGTGATCTGCCTCCCGCATGATTTCCACAATGTCCCTCGTGTATTTCTCTCATCGCATATTCTGTTTGAGAAGGTCCGAGACACCTGGCTAATGGTCCACCAAACATTTTCCGATAAAGGTTCCCTTGATATAGCCAGTAACGAGCAGCTTTCTTTCTAAGTGCATGAGCCTTCGATTTATCCTCAGGTACAATTCAGTGCTGCAAAAAAGATACGATTTCGTTTCTCCAATCCCAAGTTAAGTGATTAAAGTTTACCTCATTTTTGTCAGAGTTAAGAATGGAGTGGAATAAATGTATGATTGATGCATTTGCATCTTTCGCTATATCTGTTGCAGACGCAAGATTGGCTAAAGCATCTGCTTCCACGTCCTCTTCTCTTGGGATTTGTATCACTTTCCAAGTTTGGAACAGTCTTATCAGTTCTCGTACCTTTTCAAGATATTCTTGCATTCGAGTTCCTCTGGCCGTGTAAGTCCCCAACATTTAATTTACTATGAGATGTGAATCACTTTTGATTATGATTTGCATGATACCAAGTTCTAATGCTAGCTCTAAACCTGCAATTACAGCTTCATTCTTTGCTTCATTATTAGTTACAGGGTGACATTTTATAGCTTGTCTAATTATTTTACCCGTAGCTGGTATAAGAACAATTCCTAAGCTTGCCCCCTTTACATTAGATGAACCAGCAATATATAATATCCAAGTCCCCGGATTAGCACCATTAAAAACTCGTAACTCTTTTTCTGCTTCTAGATGCATTCCTTGACTAAAATCAGCTACGAAGTCAGCGAGTACTTGGGATTTAATAGCAATTCGAGGTTGGTAAATTATTTAATATTCACTTATTTCTATAGCCCATTTTGCTAACCTTCCTGATAGTTCATGATTATGCAAAATATTTAGCAATGGAAAAGCAGTAACAACAACAATAGGATGACACTGAAAATAAGACCTTAGTTTTCTAGATGCCATTATGAGAGCTAATGCTAACTTTTCTAGTTTCGGGTACCTTGTCTCAGCGTCCAGTAGAGTTTTACTTACATAATAAATAGGATATTTCTTACATTGGTCCTCACAAACTAAAACAGCACTTACCGCTTCTTCTGAAACTGCCAAATAAATTAGTAGCTTTTCACCTTCCTTAGGTTTTGCCAGGAGAAGATGGTTTGACAAGTATGCTTTCAAATTTTTAAGGGCTTGTTAAGAATCTTCATTCCACTCGAAATGATCTTGTTTTTTGAGCGCAGAGAAAAATTTGAAGCACTTTTCTGAATTGGAAATAAATCTCCCTAAGGCCGCGAGTCTTCCCGTTAATCTTTGAACCTCCTTTTTACTGGTAAGAACATCATGTATTTCTTCAATTGCTTTAATCTGAGAAGGATTTACCTCAATGCCACGGTTAGAAACGAGAAAACCTAAAAATTTACCTGAAGCAACTCCAAATGCACATTTTTCAGGGTTAAGTTTCGTATTGAATTTTCGCAAAATTTCAAAGGTAATAGCTAAATGAGAGATATGATCATGAGAACTCAAGGTTTTGATGACCATGTCATCTATATACACCTCCATAGTTTCCCCTAATGTTCTTGAAACATTTTAGTGACTAACCTTTGATAGGTTGCACCTGCATTTTTTAGACCAAAGGGCATTACTTTATAACAGTAAGTTCCTCGGTCTGTGATGAAAGAAGTCTTTTCCTCATCACTGGGGTCCATTTTAATTTGATTGTACCCCGAATATGCATCTAAAAAATTAAAAGTTCATGACCTGCAGTTGCATCAATCAATTGATCTATATGGGGTAAAGGGAATGAATCTTTTGGACAGGCTTTGTTTAATCAGTATAATCTATACAAACTCGCCACTTACCGTTCTTCTTAGGTACGAACACCCTGTTAGCTAACCAATCAGGGTATTTTACCTCACGAATTGACCTAATTTTCAACAGCAGTTGGACCTCATCCTGGATTACATGATTTTTGAAAGCCCCTTGTTTTCTTTTCTTTTGCTTGATTGGAATAAAAGATGGGTCTTCATTGAGTTTATGAGTCATCAAATCCGATGTAATACCTGTCATGTCAGCGTGGGACTAGGCAAAACAATCTACGTTAGTTTTTAAAAATTCAATTAACCTACCTCGCATATCGAGATTTAGATTGGCTCCTATGTAAACTTTTCTCTCTGGCTATTGTTCAAATAGCACCATAGCCTCAAGTTCCTCTATTGTTGTTTTGATGTTCTTATTTTCTTCAGGTTCTTGAATTACATCAGGTCTTGAATCTAAATCCGTTTTCTCACTTGAAGTTTTGTTGCTGACGCCTTCAACTGTTTCCTGTAATTGCTATTTCTCTTTACTCGCGGTACTCGTATCTATTACTACGTTGATATTCCTAGATGTTTGTTGATCTTATCGAATTTGACATATTCCCCAGGGTGATGGAAATTTGATAACTTGATGTAAGGTTGATGGAACAACATCCATATCATGGATCCATGGTCTCTCCATAATTTTGTTGTAGGCCATTTCCATATCAACTACCTGAAATTTAGTTTCTTTAAAAACACCTGCAACATAAGTCGTTAGAGTTACCTCGCCTTTTGTTACCACGCTTGAATTGTCGAAGCTTGACAAAGCATGCGCCTTAGGTATCATTTTATCTTAAGCTTGCATTTCCAGCAGCACTCTTAGTACAATGATATTTACAGAACTTTTTGGGTCAATTAAAACTCGTTTTACATCAGTATCATGTATAAGTAAGGATATTAACAGTGCATCATTGTGAGGAGTAATCACTCCTTTCGTATCTGCATCATCGAAGTCTATGCTCTCATGATCTAAGGTTTTTTCGTACTCGTTTGCCGTGTGTAATCGTCATTTTAGAAATCTTATTTGAATTTGTATATGTTACTCCATAAATATCCTCTCCTCCACTGATTATATTCACTATTCTCTTAGGTGAGGGCTGTTTTGGTGGCTCCTGCTTATTTTTCATGTAAGCTTGCTTTCCCTTCTCACTAAACAGCTCTGTGAGATATCCCTGCTTCAATATATGATCTACTTCACTTTGAAGGAATCTGCATTCTGATGTTTTATGTCCGTGGTCATTGTGAAATTCGCACCAACGGTCTGGATTACGTCTGTTTGGATTTCGACCGCATCTCTTTTGGCCGCCGTACGTTATCTCCCATACTCCTTAGAACAGCTACGAGCTCAGAATTAGTTATGTTAAAATGATAGCCACCAAATCGTGCCATTAGATTTCTATCATCATCCCGTGGCTCTTGGTTACTTCGATCATCTCTGAACCTGGATGAAGTCCCGGTTCCCTTGTTTCTTGATCTCTGATCATAGTGTTGGTTGTTCTGTCTAGATCGTGAATCCTTTCTTGCAGGTCCCATATATGGGTCGTACCTGTTCTTACCTGACCTTTTTTCAGCTTCAGATCTTTTGGATCCGCTCCTTTCTTCCCGATAAGGTTGAGATACGGTGTCTTCCTCAATTCTGAGCTTCGTACTGTACCTATTATAAATATCGTTCCAAGTAGTTGCGGGAAACTCACGAAGGCTTTCTTTAAGCCTTCTCGTGGCTTCTGAACTTTTGTCATTCAAATTACTTGCGAACGTTATCGCTGCCCAATTATCCGGTACACGGGGTTGCATCATTCTTTCACGTTGGAATCTATCCTTCATTCTTTTTTCAACTTTCTTGGAACATCTCTAATCAATTCGGAGTTCCCTTGCTTGATTTTAAAGATATCCTCCATTCTTTTTTCAACTTTCTGAGATCCCGAGTGCGCTTTAATAAAAGAATCTACAAGCTCAGCAAAATAATTTATAGAATTTTCAGGTAAAAGAGAATACCAGGTTAATGCACCATCAGTGAGTGTCTCCCCAAATATTTTGACCAATACTGATTCAATTTCTTGTTTAGTCAAATCGTTGCCTCTCACTCCTGTTGTAAATGCAGTTACGTGGTCACGTGGGTCCGTTGTACCATCATATTTTGGGATGTCAGGATTTTGAATTTTTTTGGAATTGGTAGGGGAGCGCACTTGGTTTCCAAGGTTGCTGCGAGTATTTATCCACGTCCACTCCTTTTATCACAGGTGGAACTCCAAGGATTTGCTCGATACGCTCATTTTGCTCCTTGAGTTGTTTCTGCAAGGCTAGTACTAAATTTTGAAGATGAGAATTACTTGAATTACCTGGTTCTCCTTCTTGTGAGTCACTGGGAGTTGCTCCATTACCAGAATTAACTAGACCAGAGCGGGGGTTTTCCAACGTGTTGTTATTAGGCGTTGTTGGTGCAGTTGGCAATCGATTAACTATAGCTTCCAAAGCTTTGTCAATTCGTGCATCAATTATTTTTTGTAAAAGTTCATCTCTTGTTCAACTCCTCCATCAACATGTTCAGACATATCATTAGGAGTTCCTTCTCGAGATCCACGGGGAGAAGCTTGAGGGATAACGTTATTGAGTTCATCGCCATCCACTTGATGGATTTGATTTTCCTGATTGTTGTTGTCATTGTTTTTTGACATGTTGGCAATAGGTAGAATGTTATTTTAGAAAGAATGGATTATCAGATTCTCGGTACGGAACTAATTTATTTAACCAAAAATATAATTTGGTCAAAGCGTGAATTTTGAGAAAAAGAGTCGGATTACTGATAATCAAGAGACCAGAAAATAATAGGCTTTCAGAGAATAAGAATAAAACAATAAGAAGTTCGTATTTCAATATGATGTAGATGATATTTTGTGTCCTTACGAATGACCACTTTATTTTGACTGTTTGACCTTCATTATATTATAGTAGTATTGATTAAAGGAACAATATTGTAATATTATTCTCCGTTAGCTTAATTTGGGAACTGGGATCTTAATGGAGCAAAACCAGATCCTTGATACATGCGTCGAATTTCCAGATCGAGAAAGTCGAAATAATAAACTACGAAAGGTTTAAAAGAACAAGTTATCTTTTGCGTGTGTTCTGATTATAGTAGTTTATTTCATTGTCTTTTTTTTTTTACTTTCATAATAGAATTTTATATTCCCCGTGAGAAGCAAGCAACCAACCACAGGTTATGGTTGAATTATAAGTATTTCTTCATTCTTAATCAGAGGTCTCTCGAGTCTTGGGTCTAGAATTGCCTTCTGCATTATACCCAAAGTAGCGAGTTGAATAACAAATTTTTTCCTTTTGATAGAGCCATTCAATACTAGTTCGACCAATTCAGACTCGCGCCATAAAAAGTTTATTATAATAGTTTTAGTACTTGCCATAAAAAATGGCTGGAACTCGAGATTTCTAGTAAAAAAAGAAAAATGATTTTTACAATTCAACCACAATCCTTTAGTGGTAATTAAGAAAAACTACTAATACGGACTAGAGAATAAGGACAATAATTTGAAGAATTCTCACGAGTGTCAAACATAGGTTACAGAATATGACATAGGACTAGAGATTTACAATTCACGAATTCTCACGATGTTACAGAATATAATTGACAGCCTAAATAAAAGTAAAAGGAAAATAGCAGGGATTGCATTGCCGAGCTTATACCAGTAACCAGCTCCATCTGGCACAGCCTCTGGACAAATGATGCCCAGGACGGCAAGTGTGTTGAAATTGGTAGAATCTTTATGCATGCACAAAATGCCATAGCCTAAATTCTTTTATGTGATAGTGCATGCACCAAGTGCAATAATTAACTTTAGTTTTAGACCAAGCATTAGTGACAATTAAATTACCTATGTTTTGGTTTACATTTTTTAATTAATCATAAAAAAAAAATTTGACTAATAATCATAAAGTTTTAATTTGACTTGTAGAATATATTTTCTTGTTTTGATATTTTTTTTTTGCGTTATCATAAATAAAATACGATGCTATTATATTTACTTAGTGTATAAAAGTGAATAATCGTTGAAAAGAATTTCTTAATGACAAAGGAATTGAACTCTGAATCTGGTCAGACTAATTTGCACTCTTTTCATCCTCAACTTTCCTTTGGCAAGAAATGGAAGCAGATATTTCCAAAAGTAAAATGATATCTTTTTTTTTTTTTTCCCTTTAGCTCACATTTCGTCTAGCTGGTGTAATTTGGCATGGTATTTTGTAACCTTCCGTGAATTCATTATTTCTTTCTTGAGCAGTGAAGGCTGCAGATAATGTTTAAAAATTCATTGGGGTGATTCCAATTCAAAAAGAAGGTGGACAATCCCTTTAAAGAGCACATTGCCATGGTTGAGGCGTGATAAGCGCACCAAGTCTCTCCCTTCCGTCTGCAGCGGGTCTATAGATATTTCCGCCTTCTAAAAGTATAAAGCACTATAATTGTAGTTCAGAATATTAAGGTGAAATACATAGATACAGAAAAATTATTGCTCCGGTTGAGAGTCTAACTCAACATCTTCTATAACTATATAGGCGTTCTAACCGATTCAAATTATAATAACTAATCTCTTATTTCATAAATTTGCTATAAAATTTAAATATAAATATGAATAGTAAATTTGTTGACAGTATTGTATATGGTAGAAATGGGGGCTACCCGATTTTATTCTTTGGTCAAGATAGGAAGGTCACATCGAAGAGCTACGATGTTGAGGTCGACCTCGGTTGCAGAACGGATTGGCACACTTCGAGTGATCGAGAATCGTGGCATGAATCTCAGAACGGATCGATCTTCGGCGGTTAATCAATTGTCAAATATGATTTCCTACTATAATTGGAAGTGTACCTTATATAGTTCCTCTATTATATAAAGAGGGATCTCATGCGTTTTAATCATCATTGTTCATTGAAAAGAATATATACATACATTACTTTCTTGCTATTCGCTTACTGTTCATCAGAGTTGCTTTATCAATTGCTATTCCTATTATCACACCTCGAGACTACCATAAGTCGAGGTCGAAATTTGGCTTGCAAATTTGTTTGATTCTCTAATCTATCTATTTAATTCTTTGTTTATCAATTGGTATTCAATTGAATCACATATCCTTAAAACCACAATATAAGTTTAATTATTATTCGAATGGTAAATAGTTTGGCGCCCATCCTAGGGCTAAGGATAATAGTGATTGTTCAGTACTAGTTCTTATAACACATATTATTCCATGCTTATTCTTATCAAGTGATTTTGCTCTCACGTTAAAACATGTCAAACTCACAAAACGCACCCACACATGGTGTTGATGGTCTCGGTTTTCACGGGAAAAATGACAATGTAATTGCTCTAGGGGCTAGGGTGCCACCTGCTAATCTTGGGGGAGCACTTATTGCCGATCCAGTCGATGTCAATTCGCACGTTGCTCTAAATGCAGACCTAGGCGCGGACCCAATGGGAGTGTGCGTAGGGAAGGCTGATCTGGTGGTCAAGGTAAACAGGGCAGAAAAGACGGAGGAGTTTGTCTCCGGGTGATATTTGAAATGTTACAGGCTTAACAAGCCGCTATTGCTCAGATGCAAAATCAACATGGGATCCCAAGTGGAGTCGAGCCAGAAATCACTCACCATACCGAGCCAGTGCCAGAAAGGTCGAATGGTAATAAATCGAAAAATAGTCCTGCAATAATAAAACTGCTCGAGGAGATCACCAAAAGAAGTGAATCAGGAGAGAAGAAAATCGAAGCTAATGATAAAAAATAGTGGAAACATATAGCTCTCGAGTTGATCACATACCGGGGGAACCCTGATCCTAAAGGATTTGGATTCAAAAAAGTTCGTGCAGAAGCCTTTTCCTCAAAGTGTGGCTCTGAAGCCCATTCCTAAGAAGTTTCATATGCAGGATATACCTAAGTACAACGGGACCATCGATCCTAATGAATGCATCACTTTTGTCATACCTCGAGCCTGGGACGAGACTGGCACCTGGTGCCTTACCTATCCTTGCATACCACTTGAAACTAAAAGGCTCTAAGCATGTAAGGTCCTACTCTGGTCATGGGCCACATTACAAGATAATGTGTGAAGAAAAATGTAAAACTAAATAGAGGCTAACGCTAACTAAATGTCAACATAAAGGTTGGCCGGCAAGGCCGTCATAACTACTATAACGGACAAGTCAACAAAATATATGTACAGACCTACAAGTCCAACATACTACACTAACTGATAGGATATGTCTACAAGCCTCTACTGATAGATGTACTATGATCGGAACAGGGGCCCCGACCTACCCATAACCTATCTACATATATACACAAGATGTACCCAAAAATTCTAGACCCGGCAACTCTAGAGGATGGCGAACTTACAGATAAATCTTAACTCGGGAAACACCTACTAGGGAGGTATACCCGTTTGTCTATCTGAACCTGCATGCATGAAATGCAGCGTCCCAGATATGGACGTCAGTACGAAATAATGTACTGTGTATGTAACGCAATATACTGAAAGCTGAAACTGAAATGATAATATAATAACTGAAAGCAACAGGGGGTAAAAGAAAATTTGAAGATATGCTTAATGATAATACTGAATCAACTCTCTCAGTACATTAAGACTCGGTATATCCATATAACTGCTCTGCCGTAGTAGGCTCGCTCACAGGCGCTCGGCCATAATAGGCTCTGTATCTCGGCCATGCTGGGCTCGCTCATAGGCACTCGGCTACAGTAGGCTCGATATATATCTTATCATCTGTTCAGAGATTTCCCAATAGGGGCCTGCCCATCGATTATAGCTCAATGGTAATGAAAATACTGTAATATTGTATGTATAGAGTCTCTGCTCTCTTGACTGAAAAAAATGCTCAAATGAATAAGAAGTCCTGATAAAGAAAATATTGTACCTTGCGATACTAACAAAATATACACAAATTTTGGGATTAATTTTTTTTTTTATGCCTCGTTATCAAATTTGTATAATTACGAAATCATACAAAATGAAGGAAGAGCTTAGCCTTAATATAGCTAGAGTAAAAAAAATTTCGTATAATATTCTAAAAAATATTGCACCATACTCCGGTTAGGAACACACAATTTTACGTTGCTAAAGTTTCAATAATTCTCGTTGGGTTGGTTGAAGAATCACGTTACTTAATGTAATATTTGGAATCTTGATTCAAGTGTTTGAAAATGAAAAGTTGAAAACTCCTAAAAATGGCCAACGTTTCCTCCACTACTAATTGTAGTGTTTGAGAATGAGATTTGTTGAAAGCTTATATGAATTCACTTCTAATAGTAGTCTTTGGTATGGAAATGTTAAAATTTAATTGTAGTACCTTGAGAATGAATTTATTAAAATTCATCAGAATTGACTATCGTCCCCACTTGTCATTGTAGTATCTTTGATATAGAAAGTATTAAAAATGAGTGAATGTGTAACTAACACCTTATGCCACCTAATAAGAAATGATAAGAGTCATTTCTTTAGGAAGTGGCTTGCTGCCACGTGAGGATGGGCCGGGGATTTTAATCTTTATCCGTGTATAGTTAATTAGGTAATGTTCCGATACTCAGTAACTAACCAATTACCTGTATAATTAAAAATTATTTCAAATTACTTAAAATTCTACTTATTTTTAATATATCTTTTACAAAATACTATCACCTTCATATGGTACCTAGTATAGTATTAGTTCATAAATATCGGATATTATAGCTCGGACCGTATTTTACCCCAAATTGACAACCTTCAATAAAATTTATTTTCTTTAATTCGTGTACTCTTTATCCTTCATGGAACTTACTTATCGCTTGTTATAAATAGCATAAATATGCTAACCTCAAGATAATCTCATCTCCGAGTCCATGTCAATTAACTGAAAACAAAATTTTAACGTACGAGTAACGCGAGATGCAACAACTTTGTACACGAACGGAAAAAAGAAAAATGACTTAGAAGATGATGAAATCAAATCTACACTTTCGAAAAAGTTCGAAGAAGCCCTTTCGAAGGGAGCAATAATTTGGTATCACAACCTGGCACCAAATTCCATCGACTCATTTTCTATGTTAGCAGATTCTTTCGTAAAGGCACACGCCGGGGCCACTAAGGTCGCAACAAGAAAATTGGATCTTTTCAAGATAAAGACAAAGGGAAAATAAAATGCTGAGAGAATTCGTATCCCGTTTTCAAAACACATAGAGTTGCCACCAGTCACAGATGATTAGGCCGTCCAAGCTTTCACCGAATGGTTGAACGAGTGGAGTTCGATAGCATTACGTCAGTTGAGATAAAATTTGATCGAGTGTCCAGTTGTAACTTGGGCAGATGTGATGTGACGATCCAAAGGGTCATCACCTGGGTTCTTACCCATTCTGTATCTCCGAAGCCTTGAAAACCTTATTTATGGTTGCCTCATTTTGCGTGTGCAGTTTAGGCGCGTAGCCGAAAAGCTTAAATATGAATTCCGTGAGAAAAATAATGAATTTTGATTTTAATATGATTAAAGTTGACTTTGGTCAATATTTAAGGTAAACAAACCCGGGCCCGTAATTTGATGGTCCCGGAAGGTCCGTAGGAAATATGGGACTTGGGCGTATGCCCAGAATCAAATTTCGAGGTCCCAAGCCTAAGAATGAATTTTTAAAAAAATTATTTTCCTGAAATTAATATGGACATTTGAAATGAAAATGGATTGGGAATTGTTGGTATCGGGCCCATATTTTGGTTAAGGCGATCGGTACAGATTTTATATGTAGTTTAAGTACTTTTTGTAAAGTTTGGTTGAAAATGGACTTCGTTTGACGTGTTTCGGACTTGAAAATAAAAAATTAGAATTTTATGAAAAATTGGAAGAAGTGATGTGTTTTGAGGCTTGATTCTATGTATATGATATTATGTTGGCGATTTGATCACATGAGTAAGTCCATAGGATGTTTATGAGGTTGTATGTATGTTTGGGTTTGAGCCCCGCGGGTTCGGGTGAGTTTTGGATAGGTGTCGAGTTGTATTTTTGATCTCAGAAAATAGCTGGTAGGACCTGACCTGCAGACTTCATATTTGCGAAGTCGGGCTCGCAAATGCGAGATAGCCAGACATGACCCTCCATTGCAAATGTGAAGATGCTCATTCCTGCCAGGGTTTGCAAATGAGATGTCGCAAAGTGACACAATGTCCGCAAATGCGAAAGTGAGGAATTTCTGCTGGGTTTGCAATTCGCAATTCTCATACCTGCAACCTGCATATTTTACACTTAGACGAATTTTCAACCCATCTCTTCATTCTTTCACCTCACACACTCCATAAGCGATTTTTCAAGAGAACTTTCTTCTCCGAATCATTTGTAAGTCCAATTTTACTTAATTCCTTCAATTATTTACATCATTAAACATGTTTTCATCTTAAAATCAATAAATTTCATGGAGGAAAATGAGGTTTTTGGGTAGAACTTAGGTTTTCCTAAAAATGGGAATTTCGACCTCAATTTGAGGTTCGATTTCAAAACTAATCATAGATATGAACTCGTAGGGGAATGGTTAATCGGTTTTTAGTTTGAACATCAGGTTTTGACCACGTGGGTCCTGGGGCATTTTGTGAATTTTGAGTAAAACTTTGGAGAATTTATTTTCATATATTCAAATTGATTCAATTAGCATTTGTTGATACATTCAAGTAATTTATAACTAAATTTGATCGGTTTAATGGCGGATTCGAGGGATAAATCTATACTTGAGGCTTGAGTTGATTTTGAAGTATCGAGGTAAGTGTTCGGTCTAACTTTGGCTTGAGGGAATAGGAGTTGAGTCATATTTGCTACTTGTTATGTGTTGTGTCCGACGTATAGGCATGGTGACGAGTATCTATAATTGGGTCGAGCATGACTCTAAGTCCCAAATTGCTAAATTGTTGTATTCTTAATTGCTCTTATAAGAACCTGATTTGATAATCTTCATGTTGAGCAAGTAATTAGTTATTTTCGTGAATTTTGGTTATGACTGAGTATTGGTGAATATTGTATTAAATCGAAGATGAATTAGGTTGGTTATAGCTGAATCTCCCTTGCCAGGATGGTTAATTTGGCATTTTGTTCCCTTGCCGGGAAATCATTATATTATTTTGCACCCTTGCCGGATAAATCATTATGTTATCTTGTTCCCTTATTGGGATTTTTCTCTTGAAAGATTGTGTCAGAAATGAAATGGGATCGAGTGGTACGCCTACCATGTGATATTATGAAATAGGATCGAGCGGTGCGCCTACCACGTGATATTATGAAATGGGATCGAGTGGTACGCCTACCACGTGATATTATGAAATGGGATCGAGTGGTACGCCTGCCACGTGATATTATGAAATGGGATCGAGTAGTACCCTTACCACATGGCATTATGAAATGGGATCGAGTGGTACGCATACTACATGATATTATGAGAAATGGGATCGAATTCCACGCCTGTAACGAGATAAAAAATTTAAAGGTGATAGTTGTATTTATGTTCTTTCCGTGTGTAAGTTAAATTGTAGTATTTTCCATGATATTTCCTGAGATTCTACTTTCACCTGTTACCCCGAAGCATGTTTCCCCCTCCCAACTTTAATTGTTTAGTTCTGTTGTTTCCATGTCGTATTTGTATATATATATATATATATATATATATATATATATATATATATATATATATATATATATATATATATATATATATATATATATATATATATATATATATATATATATATATGCACAGATTTATCTGGAGTCTGGTCCTAACGTCGTCACTACTTCGCCAGGGTTAGGCCAGGCCCTTATCAGCACATGGGGTCGGTTGTGCTGATGCTACACTTTGCGCATCTTTTTGCGCAGATCTAGGTGTTGGAGCGGCATTTGAGTAGTAGGTTGCTTGGGAGCGAGCTTTCTGTCCAGAGACACCGAGGTAGCCTTGCAGACACCCGCAGGCACGTAGTCTCATCTATCCTTTTTTAAGTTATTATCTCTTGTATTCGAGATAGACATTCTACATTTTCTTACAAAACATTGTATTTAGAAAAATCTTAGTAGTTCGTGAGTTTGTGATTCCAGTTCTTGGACAAAGGTTATTATTGGAAATTTCTGTATTTATTTCAGTTATCAAAAAATTAAGACTTTCGCTTATAATTATGTTTTTCATTGCTTTTACTTAAATGTTGTAATTATTAAAAAGGGGTATGTGTTCAATGAAAAACTATTTGAGTTGGCTTGCCTAGCTCCTATTAGAAGGTGCCATCACGACTACCGAGGGTGAAAAATTCGGGTTGTGAAAGGTTGGTATCGGAGCACTAGCTTACATAGGTCTCAGCACTCACGGAAAAACTTATTAGAGTCTTAGGGATCGTTACGATGACGTTTGTATTTATCCCTGAGGCTACAAGTTGGGAAAACTTCGCATTTGTTTCTTCTTGTAGTTTGGTTCTGTTTTTCAAATACCGATTGTCCTTCTACTCTATTCTTTTGCAGATGGTGAGAACACACGCTTCCTCTTCTACCGCTCAACGGCCCGAGCCCCCAACAGCAGTTCCTTCAAAGGGCAGAGGTCGAGGCCGTGCTAGAGGCTGAAGTAGGGGCAAAGCATAGCCCCGAGCAAAGGCCCTAGTGGCTGAGCCTCATATTGATTATGAAGAGGAGGTTCCAGCCCCAGTAGCTCTGATGGGCCCAGCTCAAGCCCTAGAGGGGTTCATTGCCACCCCAGTTCTTCAGAACGCTCTGTTCAGATTAGCAGGCTTCATGGAGAGCGTCACTCAAGTGGGTTTGCTTCCAGTAGCACCAACCACTTCTCGGACTGAAGGAGGGGTTCAGACTCCTGCTATCTGTACTCCGGAGCAGGTAGCTCCCCAGGCTCAAGTTCTAGTAGCTCAGGCCGGGAATGAGGTCACTTATTAGGAAGCGGCCAATATGGGGCATAAAGTTGAGATGGTTCTGCCACAGGAAGGTGGTCATAGGTCAGATAAGAGGCCCCGTCATGCAGGCAGATTCAACGGTACCTCATATGGAGGTAGAGGTTCTTATGGTAGAGGCCATCCTCCTAGGCCCTTTCAGTCAGCTCTCCAGGTCACTCATGGTGCTTCAGGTGGTCATTCAGGACACAGGGTCAATCTTAGTTTCCTCAGCTGTAGCATTCTCGTAGATGTTATGCGTGTGGTGAGTATGGTCATACTAGGAGGTTGAGGGGTGCTCAGCCGCAACAGCTGAAGACTTTCCATGCTTCTGGTGACCCCAGGAACATTGCCAGATTTTGCCCTCGAGTTTCGAGCAGCTCTCAACATCAGAGTTCTCGTACTACAATTTAGGCACCAGAGGTACCACAACTTGCCCAACTAGCCAGAGGCGGTGGCAGGGTGTTAGGGGTGGAGGTAGAGGTCATAGAGGTAGAGCTGAGGCCGCCAGAGGTGAGGGCCAGCCAATAGCCAGGCTAGGGGCTGAGTCTTCAGATATAGACATTACAGGTACCATTCTGATTTGTGTTAGAGATGCTTCAGTGCTATTTGACCCTAGGTCTACGTATTCGTATGTGTCATTCCATTCAGCACCGTACCGTGTTATGCCTGGTGAGGCTTTGAGTATTCATGTCTATGTATCTACACCGGTGGATTATTCTATAGTGTTTGACCAAGTCCATCGTACCTATGTTGTAGTGTTTAGGATCTTGAGGCCCGTGTTTATTTTTCGCTCTTAGACATGGTCGACTTCGATGTCATAATAGTGATGTATTGGTTGTCTCTGTATCATGCTATTATGGATAGCCATGCCAAGACCCTGACCTTAGCGTTACCAGATTTGCCCCATTTGGAGTGGAGGGGGACCCCAGGTCATTCCACTCGTAGTGTTATATCATTTGTGAAAGCTCAATGCATAGTCGAGAAGGGGTGTCCGGCTTATTTGGCGTATGTTCGCGATTCCAGCGTGAAGGCCCCTTCTATCGATTATGTCCCCACTGTTCGGGAGTTCCCCGAGGTTTCCCCTTCAGACCTACCAGCTATGCCGCCTGACAGGGATATTGATTTCTGTATTGACCTGGCTTCGGGCACGTAGCCCATTTCTATCCCGTTGTATCGCATGCCCCTGCCAGAGTTTAAAAGGTTAAAGGATCAGTTGTAGGATTGACTGAGAAGGGTTTCATGAGGCCCAGTGTTTCGCCTTGGGGTGTGCCAGTGTTATTTGTGAAGAAAAAGAATGGTTCGATGAGGATGTGCATTGATTACCAGCAATTGAATAAAGTGATGATAAAGAACAAGTATCCACTACCGAGGATTGACGATTTATTCAACCAGCTTCAGGATTCAAGGGTGTTTACAAAGATAGACTTGAGATCTAGATACCATCAATTGAGAATTAGGGCGTCCGATATCCCTAAGACAACATTCCTCACTCAGTATGGGCATTATGAGTTTTTGCTCATGTCATTTGGGTTGACCAGTGCCCCAATAGCATTTATAGAGTTGATGAACCGAGTGCTCAGACTTTATTTTGATTTGTTCATGATAGTTTTCATTGATGATATTTTTATATACTCCCACAGTCAGGAGGAGCATGAGTAGCATCTCAAGGTGGTTCTTTAGACTCTTAAGGATAGTCAGTTTTATGCTAAGTTCTCGAAGTTTTTCGTTAGCATTCTTGGTCACGTCGTATCAGCAGAGGGTATTCAGGTGGACCCGAGGAAGATTGAGGCAGTGAAGAACTACCTCGACCAGCATCAGCTACATAGATTCGGAGTTTCTTAGGGTTGTCAGGCTACTATCATTGGTTCGTGAAGGGGTTTTCATCTATCGCAACCATGATGACCAGATTGACCTAGGAGGGTGCCCAGTGCAGATGGTCGGATGACTGTGAGCTGAGCTTTCATAATCTCAAGACAACTCTGACTACGACACAAGTATTGGTTTTGCCCACAGGTTCAGGGTCTTATACGGCCTATTATGATGCTTCCCGTATTGGGTTTGGTGTAGTATTAATGCAGGACGGTAGAGTCATTGCCTATGCTTCGAAGCAGTTGAAGTTCCACTAGAAGAATTATCTGGTTCATGATTTAGAGTTGGCAGCCATTGTTCATACATTGAAGATTTCGAGGCATTATCTGTATGGTGTGATATGTGAGGTGTACACTAATCACAAAAGTCTTCAGTATTTGTTCAAGCAGAAGGAGTTGAATGTGGGGCGGATGAGGTGGTTGGAGTTATTGAAAGATTATGATGTTACTATCTTGTTTCACCCGGGAAAGGCCAATGTGGTGGCCGATACATTGAGTAGGAAGTTTGCCACCATGTGCAGTCTTGCTTATATTCCGGTCAGCCAGAGACTGCTTGCTTTGGATGTTCAGGCTTTGGCCAATCGCTTTGTAAGGTTGGATATTTCTGAGCATAGTCGAGTGTTAGCTTGCACAGTCCCTCCTTCTTCATTATTGGAGCATATCCGCGATCAACAGCTTGATAATCCCCATCTGTATGTCCTAAGGGACACGGTGCATCGTGGAGGTGCCTAGAAAATAACCTTAGATGATGATGGTGTTTTGAGATTGTAGGGGCTGGTTTGTGTTCCCAATGTTGATGGATTCGAGATTTGATCTTAGTAGAGGCCCATAGTTCTCGATATTCTATTCACCTGGGAGACGGAAGATGTATAAGGATCTGAGGCAGCACTATTGGTGGCGCAGATTGAAGGAAGATATTGTTGCATATGTGGCTCGATGTTTGAATTGTCAGCAGGTTAAGTATGAGCATCAGAGGCCTGGTTGACTGTTTCAGAGGATTGATCTTCCCTAGTGGAAGTGGGAGAGGATTAGTATGGATTTTGTTACTGGACTCCCACTTCCACTCGGGAAGCTCAATCTTCTGAAACAGTCTACCAGGCCTCTGATGCTTGTACTTAACCTGATGACAGTCCATACACCGACCCACATATGCGACAATATCTTTCTTTATTCTGTGCCATCAATTGTGCTGCCTCAGATCCTGATACATCTTCGCAGTGCCCGGGTGAATAGAATACCGGGAATTATGGGCCTCCGCTAAGATCAACTCTCGAATCCCATCAACATTGGGCACACAAACTTGCCCCTGCAATCTTAAAGTACCATCAACATCCAAGGTCACCTTTTTGGCACCTCCACGTTGCACCGTGTCTCTCAGGACACACAAATGGGGATCATCAAATTACCGCTCACGGATACACTCCAATAATGAATAACAAGCGACTGTACAAGCTAACACTCGGCTAGGCTCAGAAATGTCCAATCTCACAAATCGATTGGCCAAGGCTTGAACATCCAAAGCAATCAGCCTTTGGCTGACCAGAATAGGAGCGAGACTACCCATGCTAGCTGACTTTCTACTCGACGCATCAGCCACCACATTGGCCTTCTCTATGTGATACAAGATAGTAACATCATGATCTTCCAACAACTCCAACCACCTCCTCTGCCTCAAATTCAACTCCTTTTGCTTGAACAAGTATTGAAGACTCTTGTGATCAGTGTACACCTCACACATCACACCAAATAGATAATGCCTCCAAATCTTCAAAGCATGAATAATAGATGCCAATTCTAGATCATGAACAAGATAATTCTTCTCGTGGATCTTCAACTGCCTCGACGCATAGGCAATAACTGTGCTATCCTGCATCAATACTGCACCAAGCCCAATATGGGAAGCATCACAATAGTCCGCATAGGGCCTTGAACCTGTGGGCAAAACCAACAGGTGTTGTAGTCAGAGTTGTCTTGGGCTTCTAAAAGCTCGCCTCACACTCATCCGACCATATGAACCGGGAACCCTTGTGGGTCAACCTGGTCATCACGGCTGCAATAGATGAGAACCCATCCATGAACAGATGATAGTATCCTGCTAACCCCAAGAAACTCCGAATCTCTATAGCTGAAGCTGGTCGAAGCCAATCCTTGACTGCCTCAATCTTCTTCAGGTCCACCTGAATACCCTCTGTTGATACGACGTGACCCAGGAATGCAACCGAACTCAACCAGAACTCACACTTCGAGAACTTAGCATACAACTGACTATTCTTCAGAGTCTAAAGAACCACTCTTAGATGTTGCTCGTGCTCCTCCTGGCTGCGAGAGTATACCAGAATATCATCAATGAAAACTATCACGAACAAGTCCAAATAAGGCTTGAACACTCGGTTCATCAACTCCATAAATGCTACTGGGGCATTGGTCAACCAAAATGACATGACCAGGAACTCATAATGCCCATATGGAATACTGTCTTAGGGACATCAGACGTCCTAATCCTCAGGTGATAGTAGCCAGATCTCAAATCTATCTTTGAAAACACCTTTGCACCCTAAAGCTGGTCGAATAAATCGTCAATCCTTGGTAGTGGATACTTTTTCTTAATAGTCACTTTGTTCAATTACCGGTAATCAGTGCACGTCCTCATCAAACCATCCTTTTTCTTCACAAATAAAACTGGCGCACCCCAAGGCGAAACGCTGGGTCTAATGAAACCCATCTCAAGAAAATCCAACTGATACTTCAACTTTTTCAACTCTGGCGTGGCCATGCGATACGGTAGGATGGAAATAGGCTAAGTGCCCGGAGCCAACTTAATGCAAAAATCAATATCCCTGTCGAGCGGCATACCCGATAGGTCTGAAGGGAAAACCTCGGGGAACTCCCGAACAATAAGAACAGAATCAATAGAAGGTACTTCTATGCTGGATTCGCGAACATACGCCAGATAAGCGAAACATCCCTTCTCGGCCATGCGTCGAGCCTTCACATATGATATAACATTGCGAGTGGCATGACCTAGGGTCCCTCTCCACCCCAAATGGGAAAAATCTGGTAAAGCCAAGGTTACGGTCTTAGCGTGACAATCCAAGATAGCATGATACGGGAACAACCAATCCATCCCCAATATAACATCGAAATACACTATGTCTAAAAGCAACAAATCAACACGTGTCTCAAGACCCTCAAACACTACCACACAGGAACAATGAACTCGGTCAACCATAATAGAATCACCCACCGGTGTAGATACTCAAGGCATACTCAAGGCATCACTAGGCATGACCAAGTACGGTGAAAAATAGGACGACACATACGAATACGTAGACCCAGGGTCAAATAGAACTCAAACATCTTTATCACAGACCAGAATAGTACCTGTAATAACTACATCTGAAGACTCAGCCTCTAGCCTGGCTGGAAGAGCTTAACACCGAGGCTGGGCGCCACCTCCTTGAATCATATATCTAGGACGATCGCTTGTTGGATGGCCTCTATCTCTGGCAGTCCAAGCTCCACCTCTTTGATCTCTACCTCCACCTCTATGACCTCTACCCCCACCTCTAGCTGGTTGGGCGACCCGTGGATCACATGATGCATGTAATGTAGGTTAAGTACCCTGCTGCTGTGACTGAGCACTCCTCAACCTTGGGAAAGCCCTCTTTATGTGATCATACTCACTACACTCATAGCACCCGCCTGAATGCTGCAACTGGAAGACTGAGACTGACCCTGTCGACCTGAATAACCACCTCGGAAGCTCTAATGCGGTGTTTCACTGATAGGTTGCTGATTAGAATAATGCAGCTAGGAACCATGATCACCCGAAGTACCATGTGAGACCTGGAGAGATAAATTAAAGGCCTCAGAAGATGGCCTCTACCATAATAATCTCTACCTCCAGACAAGGTACCACTAAATTTTCCTGAGTGTCAGGCCTCTTGCCCGACCCATGACCACCTCCCTGTGATAGAGCCATCTTAACTCGACGGGCCGCATTGGAATCTCACTCCCAGCTCCCATAGACATCTGGAGACGAATCAGCTGAATCAACCCATCAATAAACCTCCGCACCCTCTCTCTCGGTAGGGAGTATGACAACAGCATGGTGAGATATATGAATGAACCAGCTCTCATACTGAGTGACTGATATGGAGCCCTGTTCAAAGCGCTCAAAATGCCTGCGAAGAGCATCTCGCTGAGTAACTAGGAGAAACTTCTCCAAAAACAACTCTAAAAACTAGTCCCTAGTCAAGGGTGGGCGACCTTGCTAGTCTGGCTAAACAATAGTCCCTTCACCAAGTCTTGGTGGATCTTGCTAGACGAAAGGTGGCGAAGTTGACCTCATCGGTCTCCATAATGCCCATAGTCTGAAGAACCTCATGGCAGCTATATAAGAAATCCTGGAGGTCCTCTGAAGAAGCACCGCTGAATGTGGTGGTGAAGAACTTGATGAACCTATCCAGCCTCCACAAAGCATCTGCAAACATGGTTGCTCCATCACGGGTCTGAGTTTCAATACCTGGCTGAACTGCCACGACTGGCTGAACCACTTGAACCTGAGCCTGGGGAGTTACCTGCTCTGGAGTATGTGTAGCGGGAGTCTGAACTCCTCATCTAGCTTGAGAAATGGCCGGTGTTACTGGAATCAAACCCGCTCGACTGACACTCCTCATAAGGCATATCAATCTGACCAAAGCATCCTGAACAGTTGGGGTGGCTATAAACCCCTCTGAGACCTGAGTTGGGCCCACTGGAGCTACTGGGGCTAATACCACCTCACCATAATCAAAATGAGGCTCCATCTCTGGGGCTCCTGCTCGGGGCTGAGATCTACCCCTGCCTCGGCCTCTGCCACGGCCTCGGCCTCGCCCTCTGCCCCTGTAGGAGCTTCTTCTAGGGGATCGGGTTGCGGCATGGTAGAAGATGAAGCACATATTCTCGCAGTCTGTGAAAGAATAGAGTAGAAAGACAATTAGTATTCGAGAAACAGAATCTCACGACAAGAAAGAACAAAAGTGAAATTTTCCTAACTCTATAGCCTCTGGAGGATAAATACAGACGTCTCTGTACCGATTCCTCAGACTTTACCGAGTTTTTCCATGAGTTGTGAGGCCTATGTAACCTAGTGCTCTGATACCAACTTGTCACGACCAGGATTTTCCACTCTTAGGAGTCATGATGGAGCCTACTAATAGGAGCTAGGCAAGCCAACTTAAATTACTTCTTTCAGCGAATATCGACCATCTAATAAAAAGCATAATATGATGAAGCGGAAGTCTCAAGTATAATTAACTAAATAAAATACGAAAGTTTACCAAAATCCTCAACCCAAGATTGGTGTCACAATACTCACGAATTTCTAAAGAATAGTAAATACAAGGTTTGAATGAAACATAAAATTGTATGTTTCGGTACAAGAGATAACAAACTAAAGCAAGATAGAAGGGACTCTAAGCCTGCGGACGTCATCAAGGATACCTCGATGTCCATGGACAGAAGGTCAGCTCCCAATCCTCTACTGTTGTCCAAAAGTTACTACTCCAACACCTGATATGTGCAAAAAGATGCAGAGAGTGTAGCATCGTCCCAATCGACCGCATATGTTGGTAAGTGCCTAGCCTAACCTCGGCGAAGTAGTGACGAGGCTAGACCAGACTACCAGATAAACCTGTGACGTTATGAAATATATTGCAGAAAATAAACAGGAAATAAGCAGTTTATAAGAGAGGAGAAACATACTATGGGGAAGCAACAATTATAAATTAGAAGTCTAAATTAAAGATAGAACAACCAATAGAAGCTTAAATTCAGAATAAACACACTCAATCTACAATTCGTTGTGGCGCACAACCCGATCCAATCACATAATAATATTGTTGCGGTGTGCAACCCGATCCACAATTATCATTGTTACGGCGTGCAACTTGATCCACATATACATAGTATGTTGCGGTGTGCAACCTGACCTATATCATTTAGCGTTAGTACGGCGTGCAACCCGACCCATATCATTTACAATAAAACCTCAACCATACAAAAACTAGAAATAAGGGGTAAGGGAGTAACACTAGTGAAAGGAATCCCAGCAAGGGAATATAATAACACAACAAAATCCCGGCAAGGGAGGAAGAAACCAACAAAACCAATAAAATGTCTCGGCAAGAGAATAACCTTCACTCTTCCTCTTTCTTACACTTCTCACTTTATAATTCACTTATCATTCGAGCCCTCGCTCCAAATAGTCATTTCATTCCATGTACCTTCTCAATCCGTAACAACAACTTGAGCCAATGCTCCATGGAGTTTAGTAATCAAAATCTCTTTCTCATGCTACTTACAATATACTGAATTCCTCAAATAAGCATGGAAGAATCTCAACAAAATTTAGGGTAAATAACAATACAAGGATACACGGTCATGCTAGACACCATGGTATAGATACTCTTCAACATGCCTATACATCGTACTCGATAAATAGCAATTAGAAAATAAGACTCTACTCATATCTCCTTAATCCAAAGTTTGACCAAACACTTACCTCAACATCCAAAGTTAAAATCAATTCACAACGACCGCCTTCCCTCTCGGATTCGGCTCCAACTCAATCAGATCTATGCAATAACGACTTTATAACAACAATATAAACTAAACAAATCAAACCCAATGCCTGATATAGTTTTCTAAGCTTTCTTCCTAAAGTTCCAAAAATCGACCCCAGGCCGGCTTGGTCAAAACACGAGGTTCGGACCAAATTCATATCACCCATTCCCCTATGAGCCCGGATATACAACTTATTTTCAAATTTGACCCCAAAATAAGGTCTAAGTCAAAGAAAATTAAAAATCCCTAACTCTACCCAATCCCCCCAATTTCAACACAAGATTACATGATATAGGATTAGAAACATCACTAATTAATTAAGGAAAATGAGTGGAAATTTACTTACCCAAGTGGTCTTGAACAATGGGGGCTTCAATCGATCCCTAGAGCTTGAGGGAGAAGAGAGTTCATGAGAAATTTGAATAAAACCCATATGTTCTAATTCAGGAAAATTAAAAATATAGTTGGGAATTTTTGATCTATATGTTCGCGACAGGGGGTCTCGCGATCGCGAAGAAGGGGGCTGGGAAGCATCGCGTTTGCGACCGGGGGGCTGCAAATGCATAGTGTAAATTTCTGGGGTCTCGGAGATGGGCTTACGCGAATGCGAACGTGTGAGGAGACACGCAAATGCATTAAAGGAAGTAGAAAGTCTTCGTGATCACGATGGCCAGAACGCGAATGCGAAGGAGGAAGGGAGCAAAGCTATGCGAACACGGAAAGGCTAGTGCTAACGCGATGAAAAAAATCCCTATGTAAAATTTGTAGAAAATCTGCTAACTCCCTAAGTTCAAACCTACCCCCACATCTCTGAAAACACTCACGAGCCCTCAGGGCTCCTAACCAATCACACACACTATCTCAACAACATCCTACAAACTTAACAATGCGATCAAATCGCCAAAATACTATCAAGAACGAGGAATCAAACCTCAAAATCATCACTTTTTCATCAAACTTCGTAAACATTTATTTTATATATTTAGGTCCGAAGCACGTCAATTGACGTCCGATTTCAACCAAATTTTTCAGAAACGTCTTAAATCACATATATGACATATACCGTGAGCCGGAACCAATATACGGGCCCGATACCAATATTTTCTAATCCATTTTCATTTCAAACTTTCATATAGATTTATAAAAAACAATTTCTCTTGAAAAGTAATTTCTCGGGCTCGGGACCTCGGAATGCAATTCTGGCATACACCCGAGTCCCATATTTTTCTACGGACCGTCAGGTCCCTTTCCGTTTACACAAAATATTGATCAAAGTCAACTTTAATCATTTTAAAGCCTCATTTTAGTAATTTTCACAGAATTTAACATATAATCTTTCTGGCTACGAGCCCGGACTACGCACGCAAATCGAGGCAAGCAAAAATGATGTTTTCAAGTCCTCAGAAGCACGAAAAAGGGATAAAACAGGTGATAACCCAAATTGAGATTCGCCTGATTGGTTTGCTCTGTTTGAAATTTGTATGCATAAGTCTTGCATGTTTTTATGTTTGCGACCTTAATTAGTCACTCTTGCCTCATTTGATTACGTGTATATCTATTTATTCCTTTAAACGATTATTTCCTTAATTAGAACACTGATTATTTTATTTTAAACTCTTTTATTTGATTTGATTTGAACTTCTTTCCTTAATTAGACTCCTATTATTATGGTTTGGCTAATTGCCCCTAATTTAAGGAGTCTATTATGAACCCCTTATCTGATTGGATTTTGATGGCACTTAATTGTTGATTTCAGATTCTTTTACCCTATTGGATCTACTCCTGAACTACTATATAAGCACTCTAATTTTTCTCCTTCAAGAAAACAAATAGTAGTACATAATACACACACATACATTCAAACTCTATCTTCTTTTTTTTTGTTGTTTGTGCCAATTGTGGGTCTATGGAGTTGAAATCCAAGGCTAAATAGTGAAATTGCACATGCTTTTCACATTCTACATTTTCTTCTTTAACCGGTATATCTCTAGTTAGATTCTGAAACTCAACTATATGTGTTCCATGTCTACACACATATGCTTGTTCCCGTACTAGTTGTTCAATTTGTTTCTCTGGTTGATGTTATTAAGCATGTCTAAATTCTGCCTTATGTATAATCAGCATGTCTGACATCATTTAGTTATTTGATATGTATCCAACATGTTTACTTAGTTCCCTTACCCCTCCCCCTCCCTTTAATTGGTGTGACTATGTTAGTTACTAAGTTTTCCATTGCATTCAATTGGTCCTGATCCTGTCCAATTCTGTTCAACACATCTTTGTCTTTAACATAATTTTGCTACATTCTTTCTCTATGTCTTAAATGTCTATTACCATGACCAAATTGTTCAGTAGACTACCAACTTTTCTGTACATTTGCTGTATCAAATTTTTCCCTGTTTATGTGATTTCAACCATATATGTACCTAATCCCCTACACCCCTGTTTGTAAGTATGCTTGTTGAGTGAATCTGGGTTATTTATGATTAATTGGGTTGTTTGCTGAGTATGCTTTCCTCAAAGAATGATTTCAAAGTTGTTGCTCCTACTCCTAGCATTCTTCTCAAAATTGGTCACTCCCTGTATCTTTAAAAACTATTTTTGAATCTTTTCACTTCCAAGCTATTTTACTAAGTCTTTCAAAATTATGTGAAACACTCTCACCCTACTCTTAGACTATTAAGTTCAAACACTCTGGTATGTGTACTACTTAGGGATCCTTGAGATCTCTCTGAACTCTGTCATACCAAGGTTGGCCCTTCCGTATTGCACATAACCAATCCTTACTTTATGAAAAGTCTTGGTGTGAGCACTATCCGAGATCCTTGAGGTCCTTAGGGGTCTATGGCACACCAAGACATACATTATTGGCTTTGAGATCTTGGGATTGTGAGACTCTATTGAAGGCCTGGCATTCCCAAATTTACTTTGGGCCTGATTTAGGCTCCCTATAGTATAGTTTCATTTACTTATGTAATTCAACTGATCTTGGTTTGTAATAATATTATGTGTAAACAAATGTTGGGGTGATTGGTAAAAAGGGGGGTTCCTATATGATGTTTGTGGGAAACTGGGTAGATATCATGCTTTAGGTTGATACATAGTAGAAATCATGTTCTTAGTTTATATATATATTTGCAGTAGAAATCCTGCTTTGAGTATATATTATGATAGAAATCATGATTTAAGCCCATGTGATATGTTACTTGCAACAAAAAAATGTCATAAGTCTATATTATTTGCATTAAAAAAAACCTGCCTTAAGAGACTCATGTTTATACTTTGCATATTAGAAACATATTATAAGTTCATCACTTTTTTATCTGACTCTGCATAAGTTATTATCACCTGGAAATCGTGTCATTAAACTACCATTGTAATCATGCTTAATAAAATGATCATCTCTCTGTGCATTAGAAATCCTGATTTAGGACTCTGTTTGCATTGGCTCTAAACCATGTCTACGTCGTTTGAATGAATAATTGTCTATAAAAAGGTTTAAGAATAGTCCTACACACACACATATATATATATATATATATATATATATATATATATATATATATATATATATATATATATATATATATATATATATATCATGTTCTAGTGTAAATATGCACGAAATCAGTTCTGTAACATTAATCACCTAATGCCTATAGGATTGAATGACCTCAAGTTTTATTAACCAATTCCCAAAATTATAATTGCATACAGACCCACGCCTAGGCAAGTCTTAGGTAATTAATTGTCATATAACTATGAAATCAGATTCTGTTTATGTGTGAAATTGTACATGTTTAACAGGCTATAAAATGAATTAGCGAGCTAACTAGGGTTTTGCCACTTCGCTTTTAAACAAAATATTGCATATTCTATATCTGTGATGTTCATCTAGATATCATGTTCTAAGGTTTTCTGAATTTCTTAAAAGTTAGTTGTTTGAGACGTGCTATGTAATATGAGTATGTGTGGAGGCAAACATGATCCCCTAATTGCTTCCCTATTTGACAGTCATATGTGTTCTTTGTTGTCACTTAGATTTTACTTTTTAAATATCTTAGGAGTATCTAGAATTGCCTAGGTATATAGGTCCTAAACGCCTCTGGGGCCACAAGGAAGGGACAGGTAAATCACACTTAGAGTTCTTTAACTAAACTCGCTTATATAACCACTAAGGGGAGGGCAATGGCCAGTAAAAGGATATGATGACCTGTGGCTAATGCCACGTGTAACCCCTCTAGTTGAGGAAGGCTTACCGGGTATTTTACAAATGTGATCCCATAGACTAATCAGCTTAGGACTTCCATTGTCTAATTCACATATGTGTGCTTAGACTGCCTAAACATCCTTAGTTTATGTATGTATGCTTAGATTGTTTAAACTTCCTTAATTTATGTATGCTTAGATCATCAAAACTTTCTTGATTATATATGTATGTTTAGACTGCATAAACTACCTTTATTTGCAAATATGTGCTTGGACCTCTTACTTGTTAAATAATTAATTCACATAACTAAGTTCGGTCGAGACCCACCATTTTGGACCGTGAGGGGTGCCTAACACTTTTCCCTCAAGTTTATTTCGAGCCCTTCCTATAATCTTTGGTAAAGCAAACTAGTTAGATGAGTTTAATTGATCTAAGTGCCCTAATGCACCATACTCCGTTAGATAGCGACTCTTTAAATACCCAATTCTCAAAAGGAAACGAGCTGCTCCCCAGTGAATGTAAAAACCCAGACTCCGCGAAGGAAAAAGGGGGTGCAATCGCATGGCGACTCTGCTGGGATATTTTATGCTCTTACCATAACAAACTTATTTTTGTGAATTAATCTTAACCATGCTTTGTTCCATGCACCCTCCCCCTTATTTAGATCTAACTGCTTCTTTTCAAGCATTTATGATTTTCTTTATTTCCTGAAAACTGACTCGTCTCTTTGTTTTCTTTTTCCGTAACTGTCTTTCAATTTTTTAAATACTGCATTTATCATTTTTTTTAATGTGCAAATACTTGATAACGTGCTATTTATTGTTGCATAAATCATGCTCAATGTCATATTCCACTTGTGTGTAATCAATCATATAGCAACGCTTGATGAGCGTTTGTGCTCTTCCTATACATCACCCTTAAAATTCGAAAACGCATATTTGCGGTATAACTAGTCGATCAGTGATGCGTTCGATGTTTATATGCCTTTCCCCCTCAAGTTGTCCGCTTGAGGATCCCAGTCTAGACCCTTATAGCAACCCTACTCTAATTAATTATGCATACATCATGGTCAAACCTAGTTAGTCTAATATGTTGTCCACAAAATAACCCTTTAAGATAAGCCTCGTCCAAAAGTCCATCGAGTTTTCCATAATCTCGACGGATGCAACAATGATTGTGTACATTAATTTTGGAGAAATAAGTGTCAATATGCTAATCATTGTTGTATAAATAGACAAACGTGGAGGGCGAAAATGCCTAGCCATCTTTTGTTTTTGTAGAAAATGAGGCACGAAGTCCCCAGATTCGGTATGGTCTGTAGCATACCTCCACTTTTACTAGATTGGTGGAGGGATCTTCCCTTAATTAACCAAAATCATATGAAATGAGTCTTAGGGAATTTGCCTTTACTATTAAATCTTCAACCAAACAAAATGTTAATCGAGGCTACCACTATTTTTTGGGACAAGGAAAGGGTCGAGTTCTGCTTTGGGGACAGAGAAATGACTCCTCTCATAGAAAAAATAGGGGGATTTGCTAGGTTTCCTTGGAATATCCCTGGTCTTTTAGCACCTGAAAATCGCACCACTAGAGAATTCCTTAAAATTATGGGGCTGAAGAAAAATGATGATTAGGAGTGCCTGAAAAATTCCTACATACCTTTTGACTTCCTCTATGAAAGATACGGTCACAATAGTTCTTACCGTATTTTTGATGATGGGTTCTCAATCACCTCCTTGGGTTGGGTTCATCATAGTGTCTTCGTATTCATTATGTGCTTCTTGGGCATATTGGTATTCCCGATCCAGTGGGATCGAATCCATACCAGGCTGGCCATGGTGGCCAAAACTTTGATGGACGGGATCGAGGGGCAGATATATACCATTTTCCCTGTGATCATTGGAGATATATACCGGGCCTTGGAACTCTGTGAGAAGGGGTCCATATTCTTTGAGGGTTACAATTTGCTGCTACAGGTTTTGTTCTTAGAGCATCTCCAAAGGGGTCAATACCGTCAGGACTCTCCACAAAGGTAGTGGAATGATCACATAACTTTCCATCACCCTAAGAGAATAACTTACATTTTGGACATGTTTGCTCAACCTAAGGATAATGTAGGATGGGTGCAGTTCTTCAACAAGTTGACTGAGGACCAGGTTCAGTGGATGTTCGAGTGGTTACCCACCTACGAGGTGATCATCAGATCCAGAGACATCCCACACTTAGTGTGTTACCCTTATGCTCTCCTCAGGGTTATAAGATAGGCAGACAGGAGACAGGTCATACCAGGGTCGCCAAAATGATTCACTTCATAGTTGATTTCCAAGGTGACGTCATCCAATATAAGAATGAAGCACAACATATGTAGACTTTGACGATTATCATAGAGAAGGATACCATCGAGCTAGACCGATATCATGTGGGCCACTCATACTTTTACCCCTCATGGTTGGATGATAATTTATCAGGAATCTTTTCGCCAAGGGTTTGTCCACGAAACAGGGTCATAGATGAGTTTTTCAAAGCAGAGGTGAAGTATAACAAGCTGCGCAAAAGAGTTCAAGAGTCTGAAGCTGAGCATATAGCACAGAATAAGTCGGATATAGAAATGATTAATGAGTGGAAAGAAAGAGTTGTTAAATCTAGCGAAAGGATGGAATATCTGGAGTATAGTATAATGGAATTGGAAAGGAAGATAAGAAAGAGAGTCACCAACTTCCAAAACGCTGAGGGAAACGAAGGAGGAAATTTGGCAAGGGCATTCTTACTGCTGAAGCTGGCGAGCTGGGAGAGCTGATCGACAATAACATCTGGTCTGGAGAGGGTCCTTCTAGGACCAAGTAGACTAGATTTACTTGCTTTTCTTTTAAATTTATCAAGGCCAAGTGACATTAGTAGCTTTATATAGTGTCATTTTAGGTCATTTAGTTTTACATTAATGAAATTAGGCAATTATTGGCATTGAAGTTCTCCAAATCTATTAGCCGCTAGGCCTACCTCAGGCACAATGAGGCTACCAAATTAGGACACGAATTTACATTCCTACAATATGTACTTAAATTCTGCAAATATCTCATGACCCTTACAGACTTGATTACCCTTTGTTTCTCTTTATTATTCTTTATTCCCATCACCTAAGGTTGGTTCGCACATACTGACATCATCAGCATATCACACCAGATCTAGAGTCCCTCCACCTCTTCAACCTCCAAGTAATACATTAGAGCAAATAGAATGCTTAAATGGATGATTTAAGTGGTATTTGAAAGAAAAATGCGGAGAATGCGAAAACATCAGATGGTCGGAGTACTCCGGCACCAAATGATTTAGTTTTACTGTTGGAACAGAAGATACCAAAGCTACAGGGAGAACTTGAACAGGTACGCAACTTAGTAAACATATCCCTCACCCTGAATATCCCTAATGTCAACTAACTAAACACCAAAAACCCAACTCCTCCCCAAAATACACCAAACCAGCATCCACAAGACCCTACTGCACCACATAAATATGCAACTCCACCTCAGAATCTCAATCCTTTACCGATACCAACTCCACCACAACACCATTATCAACCAATCCAGTACCCGCCAACCAATACTTATCACACTCCCCGGAACAGACCACAACCTATTCCAGATTCTCAAAATTTAACCAATGACCATCACTACATCCAGGGTCCTGGCACTTACCAAAATAACCCTATATATGTGGAAACCATATATCACTTTACTCAACCAATATCATATATATCAGAATCTGCCGAGAAGGAACTGATCATCAGGAACATGGCCGAGGAATTCAAGAAATTGACAAGTCGAGTTCAAGGTGTCGAAGGAAGCAAAGGGATAAAAGGTCTAGATTATGATGACTTATGCATACAACCGGATGTAGAACTGCTAGAGGGTTACTAACCTCCCATGTTCGAGGTGTTTTATGATACAGATGATCTCAGGGTTCATCTAATCACTTATTGTGACAAACTCATCGGGGTTAGAAAGGATAAAAAGATTCGTATGAAGCTTTTTATGAGGAGTCTTATGGGAGATGCTTTGTTCTGGTACATCAGCTAAGATCCTAAGAAATGGTCCAACTGGGTGAGTATGGAATCTGAATTCATGGACCGGTTCAGGTTCAACATAAAAAATGCACCAAATGCTTTCTGCATACAGAACCTCAAGAAGAAGCCTACTGAGACTTTCCATGAGTATGCTAATCGATGAAGGTCGGAAGCGGCCAAGTTTAGGCCAGCATTGGAAGAGGAACATATGAACAAATTCTTTGTCAGAGCACAAAATCCACAATACTATGAAAGGTTGATGGTTATTGAAAACCATAAGTTCTATGACATCATCAAACTTGGGAAAATGATCGAAGAAGGCATCAATAGCTGGATGGTAACAAACTTTGAGGCATTACAGGCCACAAAAAAAGCACTACAATTAGGCGGCATAGCAAAGAAGAAAGATCGGGGCAGTAATGGTGGCTCAAGGTCCAAAATCTCCACTCACATTCCAAATATCTCCACTCACATACCAAACACCTACACACACATACTAAACACCCCCGCCCACATACCAAATACCTCCATCTATATATCAACCCTCATCTCCCAAATATTCCCAACCATCCACTGTCTATCGCACCTATAATTCCCAACAATCTCATTTCTACTCACCTCCAATCCATCAAAACTACCCAAGACCGCGACCTGATTTTGACCTAAAACCACCCAAACAATACATTGCTATTGCTGAGCCCATCAACCAACTGTATGAAAAGTTAAAGGCCGCTGGTTACGTCACTCCTATTCCCGCTATGGCAGTGGAGAACCCATCTCAATGGGTCAATCTGGATAAAACTTGTGCATATCACTCATGTATGAAAGGGCACACCATTGAAGAATGCCAAATATTGAAAGAGACAAGATCCAGATACTGATTGACAACAAGGTCATACATGCAAAAGAAGTTTCACCCAACGTCCGCAACAAACCTCTCCCAGATCATAGGGGCGGTAGAGTACATGTGATAGAGATAGACGAAGAATGTGATCCTGAGGGTCAATTGGGCTTATTCGAGAAGGCGATGACATTAAACCTGCAGTCACACTTACTCCTATTACAGTGCAAACACAGTCATCAACCGAGGTCTAGGTAGCCGCATTGGTTCCATTTATGGTAGAGGTAGCTCCACTTGCAGCCACACCTATTCCATTTGAAGTGGAAGTGGCCACACCTTTCACAGTAACAGTATAAACCACATGGTAGGGCGGGTGCTGGAAAGTCATAAGATAATCTTCCACGAGGATGAACTACCACTTGAAGGGTTTAATCATAACCGAGCATTGTATATCACGATACAACTTGAAGACAATCTCATTTCTAGAGTTCTGATAGATGGAGATTTAAGCCTCAATATGTGTCTGATGGATACTCTGAAAAGATTGGGTAAAGGTTTACATGAAATACGGGCATGAAGCATGATCATGAAAGCCTTTGATGGGTCTCAAAGGGCCACGATTGGGGAGATCAATTTGTTTGCAGATGGGGCCAACTTGGTTCGACGTTGAATTCCAAGTGCTAGACATATCAGCTTCATACAGTCTTATGTTGGGTCGACCTTGGATACATGCCGCAGAGGCTGTGGCTTCCACACTACACTAATCCGTGAAGTTTGAATGGAACCATTAGTAGGTGATCATTCATGAGGACGGGAGTAACCCTATTTACACCAGTCAAACCATCCCAGTTATTGGGAACAGAAGAAGGCTAGGAGGGGAAACGTATCACCACATCGAACATGTTAATGCCGCTGAGTACGACAAATGGCAGAGTAACAAAATAGAAATCACACTAGCATGGTCTTGGTATGAACCCGACAAAGGGCTTAAGAAGAATCTTCAAGGAATTACCAAACCAATACAGCTGAAATGGCATGGTACTACCTTCAGGCTCGGATATTAGTATACATGGTAGGAGTATGATGATTGGTCGACTCTATGGCGTGGACCTTATTACCCTATCGAGCAACCAGTGCCATATATGGGTTAAACTTTTAACTCGGCCGATACAATATGGGGAACAGTAGAGGAAGAAGCTTTAGCTAGGCTGAGGAATTTGTTCCTAGAGGACAAGGATATGGAGATAATTGCAGATGAGGAAGAAGAAGGCCTCACCATTCAGACTGTGCGGAAAGGAGCCATTATCAGGAATTGGACTTCCACACCATCTCGAACCCGTCAAGTCCTTGGGTACCCTGGCATTTAGCTTAAACATTCTTTATAGACACACTAGGAATTTCATATGTTTTCAGTAATTTTGTTTTAAAGACACGTTTTGATTTAAAAATAATTCCTCGATTCATCGAGCCGTACTTGTTTTGGATACTTTTCAAATTTAAATCAATTCATTTCTATTTAATATTCATTATTATCTTTCACATTCTTTTTCTACAGCGTTATTATTACTTTTCCTTATGAACCAATGACTGTGACACGTAATGAGACAATGCAACATAAGGATATTGTATCGCAAGAAGAAAATGAAATACCTGAGGAATTTGTCAGAGAGGTTGAGAACTTTGAGAATAAGCCTAAGTCCAACCTGGACGAAATTGAAGCAGTAACTTTGGGAGATGGTAAAATCGTGAAGGAGACTCGCATAAGCATTCACTTATCACCGACAGAGAAGGAATAATACATTCATTTCTTGAAGGAGTATGAGGACATCTTAGCTTAGTCATATGATTACATGACCGATTTGAGCATATCTATAGTGGCTCACAAGTTTCCTACCAAGCCAATGTATCCGCCGGTGAAGCAGAAACTCGCTCAATGCAACAAGATCACCTTGGCCATTTGCCGTCTAGGTAATGGATGTCATCGGTATGATCGAGCACACTGCTTCAAATGGACACAGTTTTATCTTGGTCGCTATTGCTTACTTCACCAAACGGGTTGAAGTAGCATCTGACAAGGCAGTAACTTAGAGTCATGGCAGATTATGTCCACAACCTAATTGTTTGCCGGTTTGGAGTTCCAGAATCAATCATCATTGATAATGAATCAAATCTCAATAGTGATTTGATGAAGACCATGTGTGATACTTTCAAAATCAAGCACAAGAACTCCACATCATACAAACCTCAAATGAATGGGGCCGTAGAAGCCGCCAACAAGAGCATCAAGAATATACTAAGGAAGATGGTAGAAAACCACAAATAATGGCACAAGAAGTTACCCTTTTCCTTGTTAGGGTACCGCACTATAGTCCGCACATAACCTGGGTCAACTCTTTACTTATTGGTTTATGGTATCGAGGCTGTCATTGCCGCCGAGGTAGAAATTCCTTCTTTAAGGGTCATACAGGAATCCAAACTCAGCAATGTAGAATGGATAAGGAGCCATTTTGAGAAATTGGTTCTTATAGATGAAAAAGAATGAATGCAATATGTCACGATTAGCTTATCAGAATGGAATGTCCAGACATTTCAACAAAAGGGTCAAACCAAGTCAGCTTGCACCAGGACAGTTGGTGTTGAAGAAGATCTTCCCACATCAAGATCAAGATGAAGCCAAAGGGAAACTCTCTCCTTGGCAAGGTCCCTACATGGTTCACATGGTGCTAAAAGGAGGAGCACTCATGCTTGCAGAAATGGACGAAGAAGTCTGGCTAAAACAATCAATTTAGACGCAGTCAAAAGATACTATGCTTAGATGTTTCGCATTTACATGATGTAATTGAACTACGCTTGACCTGATTTCCGTTTAAGAGGGGATATGTAGGTAACCCTGTGGGTTCGGTCATTTCATAATAAAATTTTCATTTCCCCCAGAACCTTAAACTGGGGCAAGTCCAGTCAACGCCATCGTATGCCAGAGAGTCAGAAATTAGTTAAGAAATTGGGGTAGAATTTTAGAAGGATTCTCAAAATTCATAAGAAGGTTCAACAAGTTTCATCACTCGTAAACGGCCGAAGGGTTATCTACCAACTAGGGCAGAATTTTGAGAAGGGCCCTCAAAATTCCAACACAAGAAAGTTGTTATGTCTCTAAAATGTGTTACAATCACTAGTTCATCTAAAATTACGGGATATTTCACTATGTTTTCTAAAATAACTCTATTTTCACCAATAGTTGCATATTTTTAAAAACTCTATGAAAGCGGGGTGTTACCCAGGGAAACTCAAACAAGGCCTTCAGAACAGAGGAGTAGAGCCAAAAGACGAAAGGCACGAACCAACCTCCCCTTACAAAACATATAATCTTTCCTTGAGCGCAGGCACATCTGATGTAATAGTATCATTTGAAAATATATACATGCAGCAAAATCACTACAAATGCGCCCCCAGACACCGAACATATTTTTCGCTAAGAAATATTCTACTCTTATTTGCTATTCATTCTTTGCATGAGACTAGGACTTGTCCCGCACCTTGCATGAGGCTAAGCCATGACTCTATATTTGCATAAGGATAATTTCTTCCTTCCAGTTGCATGGGAGCAAGCTCTGTCTTGCATCCTGCATGAGACTAAGCTTTGTCTCCATCTTGCATGAGGCTAAGCCCTGCCTCCATATTTGCATAAAGCTAAGCTATGCCTTTCACTTGCATGGGATTAAGCCATATCCCAAATCTTGCATGAGGCACTTGCATGGGACTCAGCCCTATCCCAAATCTTGCATGAGGCTAAGACCTGCTTTCATATTTACATAAAGCTAAGCTCTTCCTTCTATTTGCATGGGACTAATTCCTGTCCCAAATTCCACATGAGGCTAGCCCTGCCTCCATATTTGCATAAGGCCAAGCTCTGCCTTTCATTTGCATGGGACTAAGCCATGTCCCGAATATTGCATGAGGCTAAGACTTGCCTCCATATTTGCATAATGTTAAGCTCTGACTTTATGCGCATGGGACTAAGCCCTATCCCAAATTTTGTATGAGGCTAAGCCATGCCTCCATATTTTCATAAGGCTAAGCTTTGCATTTCATTTGCATGGGACTAAGCCCTATCCCGCATCCTACGTGAGACTAAGCTCTATATCAATCTTGCATGAGGCTAAGCCCTGCCTCCATATTTCCATAAGGCTAAGCTCTACCTTATATAAGACTAAGCTCTGTCTCCATTTTTGCATAAGGCTAAGCACTGCCTTCTCATGAGACTACGCATTGTCCCTCCTTACATAAATGTTGCTCTATTCTAGCACTATCTGTTTGCTCCTCTTTCGGGCTAAGATCTAGACTCAACCTCACAAGACTAAGCCTTGTCCTGTTAATTTTAGCATCATATTATTACATCTCATGGGTTAAGATATCGCTAACTTGTCCAAAGGCGTCATTATCTAAAGACATCATCCTCATAGCTGAAAGACATCATGCATGGCTTGAGGATCTCTCAAATTTGCTTGTCATTATTCAAAGGAGTCGTGGTTTGGAGGCACCATTTTAATGGTTAGAGAACATCATTTCATGGCCTGTGAATCTCCTATATCACAATTAATGGCTCAGGACATCATAGTCTAAGGGCGGCATTCTCACCATCCAAATCTGTCATCGTCCAAATGGAATTTACATCACAATTAAATTTTCGTAGTAATCTGCATACTTGTATGTATCGTATTTTGTAAACTCCAGAGGCAACCATTTTCAAACAGGGGCAACCTTTGCTCCGGTTTCCGGTCATACCATTTTCACTTCACCATTCATAACTGATTCTCATCAGTTACTTATCCTACCTCATGATATCCAGTTATCCACCCTATAATACATACATACACTCGAAACCCAAAATTATAATTCCGCCCGGCATTACCCTACATAAAAGAACATTTGCCGAAATTGGCTACCATTCCTCTAATTACTCCATCGGCTTCGTTCACCTGTGGATCTGAAACTACACATGGCATGATTTCTGTAAAACCATGGATATGTAGGCAGATCAAAGACTAAAGTTTGGCCTCTATTTTTCTAAAAACATCCCATTTGGTCAAAATTGGCCATCATTTCTTTACCCGAAAATTCTTACATAATTTCCGGGTAAAGATAGGCAGCTGTTGGTACCTTCAGAACTATGCATTACCATCAATTAATATTTTTTCATTATTTTATATTTCTAAATAAATTTATCCTAGTATTTTATTTACATAAATAATTACAAATTGCATCACAAATGACTTTATAGCATAATATGACTTTATATTGCTATTTATAGTTATATTATGTTCAAATTATTTCATAAATGGCCAGATTTATACCTTTTGGTTATAATTGCAAGGACTTTGTAATTATAGCCCATGTGTACATTATTATATTATTTTTACAAAAATAGCTCATTGTATTTTTCTAAATATGTAGTAATTATTTTAAAATATTTCTATGCATGAAACTTATTTTTTATAATCTGTTAATCATTTATAAAATATTTTTATCAATTATTTGGGTCTTTAAAAAATAGCCTTTTTAATTTCTCTAATTTTTCGAACCAAACCCTTTTAATACCAGCCCAAACCCCTTAATAATACCAGCTCAATTCACCCAAATTCTAATATGCACCTACTCGACCTAAACCCCATCAAATCGTAGCCGTTGATCCTTTAGATCAATGTTCCATATTAAAACTTACCATAATTAACCTAGAATGACCCCCCAACCTCTCATTCTCTCCCTAACACGCTGCCCTCATCTCCCTTTTTCTCTCAACTCTCTCCATCAAACCCTAGTTTCTCAAATGCCTTCACTGGCTAGTCTTGGTCTCTTACACGCCATTGCTCTAAGACTCCTTAGATCCTTGAGGGGATCTCGAAGAACCTAGTTGGTTCTAGTTTGCAGCTCTACTTGTTAGCCTGTCTCAGGCTATTTTTATCGACTGTGACTGAGAACTTCTCTTTATGTTGTAATGAATCCATTGTTTCTAAGCCTATGCTCTCATCTTTGTTATGTTTTCAAAAACCCTAGTCTAGTACCTTCGATAATTTCCATATCTGAGACGATTCGAGCACTATTACATGTGTTTCTCTGAAATTTTTTTGTTTTTAATCGCTTGTTCTTACTTTTCCCTAAAACTATGGTTCACTACGAGTTATTTTTCAAAGGCTTTCTGGATTTTATATTTTTAATCGATTTTATTTTTTTATATTCTCGACAGATTCTTGCAAGAGTACTCGAACCCTAGTTGACTCTATGTAATATACTGAACTTTCCAATTTTGTCTACGTTTGGCTCTTTCCATGTTACTAATCGTATTAGTTTGCTCTGTTTCCTCTGACTTGTATGCTTTTCTTCGTAAAATCCAAAAATTTTTGTGGTTTTTCCCTAATAAAATTCTGTTAGGACTTGAACCTGATTTTCCCCGACAAAGTTCTATGTTTCTATAAAGCTTTACTTAGTTTATTTTCTATTTATGGGAGTTGATATATTCTTTCCAGAAATCAAGGTTACTTTGAATTTCGGCTGATTGGTTTGCTCTGTTTGAAATTTGTATGCATAAGTCTTGCATGTTTCCATGTTTGTGACCTTAATTAGTCACTCTTGCCTCATTTGATTACTTGTATATTTACTGATTCCTTTACATGATTCTTCCCTTAATTAGAACACTGATTATTTTATTCTAAACTCTTTTATTTGGTTTGATTTGAACTTCTTTCCTTAATTAGACTCCCTATTATTATCGTTTGGCTAATTGACCCCAATTTAAGGAGTCTATTCTGAAACCTTATGTGATTTGATTCCGATGGCCCTTAATTGCTGATTTCTGATTCTTTTACCTTATTGGTCTAGTCTTGAACTACTATATAAGCACTCTCATTCTGCCCCTTCAAAAAAATGAACAGTAGTTAAGAATACACACACATACATTCAAGCTCTCTCTTCTTTCTTTGCTACTTGTGCTAAATGTGGGTCTAGTCGGCTGAAAGCCAAGGCTTGATTGTGGAATTGCCTGATTTTCACATTCTGCATTTTCTTCTTCAACCAATATGTCTCTAGTTAGATTTTGACTCAACTCCATGTGTTCCATGTCTATACACCTATGCTTGTTCTCGTACTAGTTGTTCAATTTGCTTATCTTGTTGCTGTTATTAAGCATGTTTAAATTATTCCTTATGTGTCATCAGCATGTCTGACTTTATTTAGTTCTTTGATATTTGTCCAGCATGTTTACTTAGTTTCCTACCCCCACCCTTTAGTTGGTTTGACTATGTTAGTTACTTTGTTTTCCTTTGCATTCAATTGGTCCTGATTGTGTCCAATTTTGTTCAACACATCTTTGTCTTCAACATGATTTTGCTACATTCTTTCTCTACGTCTTAACTGTCTATTACCATGACCAACTTGTTCAATAGACTCCCAGTTGTTACATACATTTAATGTATCAAATGTTTCCCTGTTTATGTGGTCTCAACCCTATATGTGCCCAATCTCCTTCACCCATGTTTGTAAGTCTGCTTGTTGAGTGAATCTGGGTACTCTGTGATTAATTGGGTTGTTTTCTGAGTATGCTTTCCTCAAAGAATGATTTCAAAACTGTTGCTCCTACTCCTAGTTTAATCTTTTCACTTCTAAATTGTTTTACTAAGTCTTTCAACATTATGCCATGCACTCTCACCCTACTCTTATACTATTAAGTTCTGCCCCTCTAGTGTGTGTGCTGCTTAGGGGTCCTTGAGATCTCTCTGAACTCTGGTATACTAGGGCTGGCCATTCCACATTGCACATAATAGATCCCTATTTTATGAAAAGTCTTGGTGTGATTATTGACCGAGATCCTTGAGGTCCTTAGGGAACTCTAACACACCAAGACATACATTATTGGCTGTGAGATCTTTGGATTCTGAGACTCTATTGAAGGCATGGCATTCCCATGTTTAGATTCAAAGACTCAATTGAAGGCATGGCATTCCCATGTTTACTTTATGGATTTAGGCTCCCAATAGTATATTTTCATTTACTTATGTAATTCATTTAATCCAGGTCTGTAATAATAGTACTTGTAAACAGATGTTGGGGTGATCAGTAAAATAACACTGGGTAGATATCATGCTTTAGGTTGATATATAGTAGAAATCATGCTCGTAGTTTATTTATATATTTGTAATAGAAATCCTATTTTGAGTTTATAATATGATAGATGTGAGCACGTAATTTTTGCCTCGCATATTTACTCCTACAGAATTCCCAAAATTAGGATTTTTCATTTTATTATTTGATTTTTAGATATTAATTGCATAATTTTCGTGTTTGTTTGCATTTTTTGTGCATTTTTAATTTATTTAATTCATGAAAAATATAAAATACATTGCATTTTCATTTAAGATATAATTTTATATTTTTAGGTTAATTATTTACCTAATATTACAAAAATGAAAAAAACACCAAATATAGTTTGTTTTTGCATTTTTACTTTTTAATCTTTGAATCTATCATAATTTTCTTTTGTTTTAGGACTTAATTAATTTTGGAATAAAAATACAATTAGTTCATTAATTTTGTTTTGGAAATAAAATAGGTTTTATTTTAACTGGTATTTAACAAAAATTTGAAAATAAAAAAACAGAGAAAGAAAAAAAAAGAAAATGAAAAGAAAAAGAGGATTTTTTTTAATAATTAAAAAAACAATTTTGGGCTAACCTACAAAGACCCGGCCCAAACCTAGTTTTAACCCGGTCCAGACCCATCTGCTATCCAAATGACACCGTTTCAATCACGGTATATCTGGATCGTTGATATCATCTCATCCAACGGTCCGGAGTTAGATTGTCACTTGGTATATGAATGTCAAAACAGCACCCCAACCCCCCCCCCCCAAACTCATCTCTCTCAAACTTGTCTCCCCCAGAGACGATGAACCCTAGCCAGCCGCCCTTGAAATCCCACCGACTAAGGGTGGCGGCGCCACCACCAAATAAACACCCCTTGACCTCCTCCATCCTCTATTCCCCAATCTCTAATTATTTTCCTTCAAACAGCCCTATAACTCGTTGAATAACGGATCACAAGAAAGCCCTAGTTCCACAAACCCAAATTTAACGGGCCTTTTGGAGAATCTAGGTTGTAATGGCTTTTACTCGCGTGTTTTCATATGAAAACATGCGATTAAGGGTTGTTCCTGCCAAGAAATCGATGGAGTCTTTCAATATTTTGTCAAGTCTGCATTTGGATCGACTTTTTAGGTATTTTTGGTATGTGTTTTTGTTTATTCATTTATATTTTCGTTAATTTTTTGTTTTTAGTTTCTTGTTTCTGTTCCTTTTCCTCTTCGTATTTTATTTTATTTTTCTTTTTTCATGCATGATTGATTCAGAATACTTTTCTTAATAAATTAGTTTGCTAATAGTTTGTTTAATTCCCTGCACGTTTTGAGCCTGTCTTTCAAATTGGGGATTTTTGTTTAACGTCAATTGGACCTTGAAAAATCAGAAAGCCCAATTGAACGTTGCACTCAAGCCTATTCACTTGGCCTAAGGCTGGTTCAATTCATTGAGTCCTTGGTCAATTGACCCATTTGAGTCCAAAAGTAATTTTTAGGGGTTTAAAAGGGTACTTTGGGTAAAGTACTTAGAGAATCTTTCAATAACATACTGAGGAAGCTTCTTAGAAGCTGAAAAATAGACTTGCTTCACAAGCAATTCAATAATTTAGGGACTAAATAGCAAAAATAAAAATTGAAAAATGTCTAATGGGCAAAACTTATCCTATTTCTATTTCCCTAGTAGCTTGCCTATAAAGGCATTGATAATTGGATTTGAATTCAGATTTTTGAAGAGATAGAAATTCAGAAAAAGACAAACGGCTAGAATTGAAATAAAATCACTGTTTCATTGAAATATTTTATGATTTCTTAAGTTCCCACTTCCTGAAAAGGTTTTCTGGTTAATATATTACAAAATTGATTGAAACTAGATGTTTGAGGTTTGGTTTTGAAGTTTCCTTGCTCGAGTGAGGTTGCTTTTTATTATTTTCAAACTCAATTTGGTTGAACTGGTGTTGTTGGTGTCTGCTGGCTACTGTTCTATTCCTGATCCCTCACTTTCTGTGTTGCTTTTCGATTTTCATGTACACTTCTACATTCTGCCTCATGTGAACATTGGTTTGATGAATAAAGATGGAAATTCTAAAGTTCAAACATGTTTTCACCCTTATGTTATGAGTTTAACTTTACAACTTTGTATTTATGGTGCTGTATATAATAGTTCATTGTTCTTTTATAGTTAATTTTAGTCTGGGCAAATGTTTTACTGATTCTAGCTTCTATTTCGCCTTGTCTTTCTTAATTTTAAACTCAATATGTCTAAATAGGTGTTCTGTGAGCTAACTCAATGTGCTCCTTGTTTTGGAATGTCAACCAATGACATAGTTTGAACATTTGAAGCTCACTTTAAAGCTGTAAGAGGGCTCTTATTTGAACTTGTTAATCTAAGTTGGTACTAATTTATTCGCCATGAGTTTAGAGGATTTCTGATTTCTCAAGTTTAGAGTAGTTTGGAAGCTTGTTAATTAGCAAACCAACTCTGGTGGAGATCCTATCTTGTGTTAAAAAAATGAAAATAGGGTTTTATCTCTTTGTTCCATCATGAAGGTTTGTCAGGTAGTAAAAGGCCAGGAGTTTAATTAGATACGGGTTTAAATGCCAAGGCTTGAGGCCGATGTGCTTAATTTGAAACCCAAGAGAATCAGCCCAACGCCATGAAATATTGTTTCCATGAGGATTCGATACTAGATCCCTGAATTTTGTTCATTTGTTCGTAATCTCGAAAACTAGATTGGTTCAATAGTTTTAGGATTTTGATATAAGTTTGTTCACAATTTTTAATTCAACTTTCAAGTGTTTATAACTTTGATTCATCTGTGTGTGATCGATTTCGTTATTGGTCCGATTTTGGGCCAAAAGATAGCCGCAACGAAGAAAGCTGCATACGTCTTACCATTTGGTACATTCATCACCAACTTTAATTACCAAGTTTATTTCGACATTTCAAAGAGGAACATAACCCAAGATCCTTTACAGCTCAAATAATCAGTCTCTTGAATTAGATCGGAGGTGAGCCATATTAGATAATACAAGTAGTTGATGGCCCTCCGAGCTTTAGTTTGAATATCCTTTAAAAATGGAATTGAGGTGCACCAATCCAAATAAAATCTCAAATGCATGGCCCTCATTTAATTAATTTTAAAATCCTTAGAATTTAAGGCGTGCCATTTAGTAAATTTTTATGGCCCTCGCAAAGTTAACAACGTGTGGTTGCTTTAGGCGCGTTATTTTAATAACATTACCTTCCTAAAATCGGGTGTGCATTTCACCCAAATCCAAATCTCACAACGCTAGATAAAATATGTCTTGAATCGCGGGTGCATATCATATGGCGTGGTCCATAGACGTATTTTAGATAACGTTGAAATCTTCTTAAATTAATCAAAAATAGTTTTAAGCTAAAATGTACATAGGCTAAAACATGCATTAAAATCAGATAATAGTCTCATTATGATAGTTTAAGCAACCGTGCTACAACCACGGAATCCAGGGTGCCTAACACCTCCCATCGGGTTAACAGAATTCCTTATTCAGAATTTTGGATTCGCATACTTAAAAAGGAAAGTTGAATTTTCCTCGATTTGAGATTTTAATATAAACCGGTGACTTGGGACACTAGAAAATAAACCATACCAAGTGGAGACTCTGAATAAAAATAAATAACCAATCTCATTTCGAACAGTGTTATTTAAATTGGAAAAACTCCCTTGTACTATCCTCGGGTGTGTAAAAAGGATGTGTGATAGCTCTGGCGACTCCACTGGGGACACAAACCATGAACTTCGGTTCAGGGTTCAAGAATTCGAACTTAGAATAGATTTTATGATTGGCTTTATCTGTTATCTGATTTTTCTACATATTTGAGCCTAATGTGCTAAATGATTTACCGCTTTGATATTTGTGAATTGTATATATAAACTGCTACGAAACCCTTCCTCTCTCTTAGTCTTCTAAATTATGGAGAAGGGTGCAGTTCATGTGACTTATCTCATATCTAGAGTCTTATCCCATTTTAGAATGAGGTTCGGACAATTTTCTAAGTCGGTGAAGCTTCTGTATTCTCGGTACGCTACCCCTCCCCCCTCCGACTCCAGTTGTCCGCTCGGATAAGCCAGATCTAGCACAATAAACCCATGTTTTAAACCTAGTATAACAAAGCCTTATTTTGGATCCCTAGTAGGAACGTTTGTTTGCATCACGTGAATTTGACTTACGAGACTCAACATAGGGGTTTAGGACTTTCTATGATAGGTGTACCTGAAATGAAAAGACCATCCTAATGCATTCTACTTGCTACTTGCACATTTATTTGCTTTGAATTTACATGTTGACCGGCTTGTGAATAATGGGAGAAAGTTCGGAAAAGAGAATAGCAATGTAATGGTTAAATGAGTTAATCACGTGTTTTGAAAAACCAATGTCCAAATGGTAAAGAAATTCTGCCGAATGTTTTAGGAAAAAATATAAAAAAAGTTTTGTTTTCAAAAATAGATGGTTTTGTTTTATGCGCCCGAACTACGCCAGTTTGATTCTCACTGAACGTGGGATACGTAGGCAACTCCCCTCGGGTGCAACTTCCTTTTTCCAAAAATAGCCCAAAAATAACAAAATTTTATTTCTTATCACAAATAAGCAGGGTGATGCCATTCTTGTTTAAAATATGTCGAATGTCCCCAAAAGGGGCGCCGGAAGGCTGTTTTTGCAAGAATAGCCCCCTTTGGTCATTTTGACTGGTTAGCAAGCACAACCTTAAAATCTTCTTCCCCGAGGTGCTGAAAGGTTGGATCTGCAAAATCAGGTTTTATTATAGTATTACTTTTCTGGTCAAAATGGGTTATTAAATCACCTTAATAAGTGTGAAGGATGAGCACAAATGAAATTGAACCCTTCACGGTCCTTAAAGAGATCCCCTTATAGCTCCACATATGGTGGAATGATCTAGGAAAAGGCAGTAGAGAAACTGTGGTAAAGGTTCTGGGAGGCCTTGTCGGACTATTGAACGTCAAACCAAGGTTGGACATAATTGAAGCCATAACCCATTTTTGGGACCCAACTCACAATGTGTTTTGCTTCTCGGACTTTGAGCTCACACTCACGCTGGATGAAGTTGCGGGTTATGCGGGCCTTAATGAAAACCTTAGAAGTCGATATCCATTGTCACCAAGACTGGTATCCCCCCACAGATTTCTGGATCTACTGAGTATTAGTTAGGATATTCAGAATGGAAACTTATGCTAAGGGTATTGCACTCTCCAATTCTTGTATCAACGCTATGGTAACCCCCAAGGTTTTGAAGAGACGAACACTGGTCTGACCCATGCCAAAAATAAAGACAAATGGGAGAAAGGTGGTGTTTGGATATTATAGTAGCATTCTTGGGTGTTGTAGTCTGTCAGTGAAATGATGGTAATATAGAGGTGTGTCTCGTAGGAATGATCGATGTTGCAATCAAGAAAGCAAACATCATTGTGGTTCCCCTGATCTTATCTGAAATCTACCGAGCCTTGACTATCTGTCGAGAAGGGGGAAAGTTCTTTCAAGGCTGCAATCTGATACAACAAGTATGGATGCAGGACCATCTCTACCGCCGGGTTGGATACATGAATTACGGTATAATCAGTTTAAGTCGCATTGAAGAATTTGAAAGTCGAGTAGTGGGTATTGAATTCCCTGAGGGAACTAAAGTTTGGATTGCACATTTGAGCTCCTTGACTGTTGATAAAATTGAGTGGGCATTCGGATGGCTTTCTGTCACCGAATCATTATACATATCAGCTGAAGTGTGTTATCTCCTTCTGATGGGCATCCGGAGCATCTAGTTGTATGCTCCCCATAGGGTTTTGTGCAATTTAGGAAGATTTTAAGTCATACCCCATGACGAAGATTTGAGTAAACATGTCATTGAATTGAGCCCAAAAGTCGTATTTCCAGAAGGAGAATTCGCAAGGTGTGGAATGAATGTAGGTTTCTCGAACCTAAGACCATGGTGCGAATTCTAGGTAGAGGTGAAGTGGACCCCAAGTACATTTTCTGGTTTGGTAAAAGATATTAGATTTCTGAGAGACCTGCTAAGAGAGCCCATGTTCAATAATTTACTAGCGACTCGTAAGAGCAATAAGGATGGATGGAAAAAGAACAAAGATACAGGGCCAAAATAAGCAAGTTGGAAAGGCAATTCATAGACCTTCGGTTTGAAAATGATTTGCAAGACGCCGCAGATGAGGGAGAAAAGAAAAAACTTACTCAAGAAAATGAAGCCCTTAAAGCTCAGATCCGAAAGATGAAAATAGCTGCTAGAAACTCGAAAAGAAGTCGAGCGAATGAAAGGCTTATAAGAAGCCTGAAAAAGAAAGCCCTCGAGAGTCAAGATGGCCTAGAAAAGTCTGAGGTCAGTCTAGCAAAGGCTCGGGCGCAATTAGCGGAAAATACAAAAGGTCAGACACAGTTTGTGCAACAAATGAAGAGAAATTATGAAGGGACAATCACCAACCTGAAAAGAAAGGTAACTACTCTTGAGAATGAGAAGGCCAAGGAGGTTAAAGATTTCAAAGCTGATAGGGAACACTGTTATGATTTGATGGCTCATATGGAGGAAGGAATACAACAGTTTCAAGATCAACACCTTCACGACTCTCACGTGTTAGAAGCCCGAAATCAGTAGATAGGGCAATTCTTCAAGAAAAGGGAAGAATCCGAGAGAGGATAAGAGCCATTGCTGACTACATTAACGTGAAATGCCAAGCGTGCGAGGACATGACTCGCACTACTTTATTTGTTGCAGGGATGAATTTTGCCCGCCAGGTAATGAGTGATCTGGAGCAGCTACAAGGGGATCTCGTATATAGGCATGTGGCGAGACCGAATGATGTCCCGCGGGCCCTAGGAGCATTAATGTATTCTTGATTTTAATTTGAGTCTCTGGAAGTCTGTCAGTATATTTTCAATTCTGTATTTTTCTTTATGTCGGAGTCTGTTAGTCGGTTCTTGAGTTTGTATTGTCATCTTTTTATTGGAGTCTGCTGGCTTCCTTTTTAAGTCTGTTAATTTTGAGCTGTTGTAATCAAAGTATTTTCTTTTTATGAAAATTAAAAATACCAAAATATTTTGTTATTTATTTTTTACATTTATTACCCCCCAGAACTACGCTTGGTCTGATTTATACAAGGTCATGATATGTTGGCAATCTACACAAGATTCAATCATAACCCAAAATGCGAATTAGTTGAAAATTGGCTAAAAATTGGCTGAAAACGGGTGGAATTCTAAGTCAATCCGCTATCAGAACTACCTCCCAAACCATTCAGGGTGTTTTGTTATTTATTTTTTACATTTATTACCCCCCCCCCCCCCAGAACTACGCTTGGTATGATTTATACAACGTCATGATATGTAGGAAATCTACACAGGATTCGATCATAACCCAAAAGGCAATTTAGTTGAAAATTGGCTGAAAATTGGCTGAAAATGGGTTGAATTCTAAGTCAATCCGCTATCACAACTACCTCTCAAACCATTCAGGGTGGTTCTAGAGGAGTAGCAAAGGGCAAAAAAAGGAAGAAACGTCCATGGCAGCATCGAGTGCAAGAAAATATCGTACTCCCAGATCCCTCTTCTTAGAAAGGACCCCGAAGTACTATTTCCCCCACCAAGACGTGGCATGTGCTCCTCAGCCATACACGGTCATGAATGCTCAACCTTATGTTCAGCCACAATAGCAAGCAAAACAAAACCAAGCTCCATTTCCTAGAAAACAGCCTCCGTACCAAACCCACTAAAACCCTCAGCCTCCACAAAACAATTTCCACCCTCGTGAACCACCCAAAAGGCCAAAGTTTACACCAATCAACAAATTTTACTCTAGCCTGTTTCCAAAACTTGTTCAAATGGGTCTGCTACAGCCTGTTCCTCAAACTAGGCAAAACCCAATATCACCCGCTTAAAGAGCTGGTGCCCGATGCGCCTATCACTTAGGGGAAGAAAGGCACGACACAAATGATTGATGGATTCTGAAGAGAGCCGTGGAGAACCTGATAGAGAAAATGAAGATAGTGCTAAGGGATGAAGATATTCCCAATGTGACAAACAACCCGCTGCCAGCCCACAACAACGGGCCGGTAATCAGAATGATTTGTGAGGATAAGGAATTTGACCCATCGTTGAAGACCATCATTACCATTGCTGATGTAGAAGGAAACCAAAAGCTGCCCCGAAGCAAGACAAAGGGGAGAAAAAGAATGAAACCACCCCTCCAAAGTCAGAGAAGAAAGTTGAAGTTGAAATTGGGGTAATGCTTCCAAAAGATGTGTTCTCTATGTCCCTCGAGGTCGTAAAGAAAAGAGATGACTTTGAGTCCTCCCAGGAGATTCGAGCTAAATAAGACAACCCAAATGTATATGCCCAAGGGGGATTATGTGATGCGGGGGCCAAGTAATCCACCAAGGCTGAGTGGGCCCATGGTTATTGGTCGCGTGCCACAGAAGCCCATGATGAATCCTGCCGAAGTGCCTTGGAATTACAGCAAAATGGTGGTGACCTATAAGGGCAAAGAAATCTCAGGAGAAGTTCAATAAAATAATCCTATTGAAAAGTATTCCAATATGGAAGAGGTGAACAACGCCACTAGAAAGTGCTTCCCATCTAAAAAGCCTGTGAGTGCTAAAGAAGCGGAGGCCTTCTTTCAAAAGATGAAAATGGTGGATTATGAAGTGATTGACCAGCTTCAAAAATCTCACTCACAAGTCTCCTTGTTATCTCTGTTGATGAAATCCACCGAAAATAAAAAGGTATTGATCAAGACCCTTAACGAAGCATATGTGCTTGTTGAGACATCTGTAGATCAGTTGGAGAGAATGGCAGAAAGATTTTTCGTAATCAACAAAATATCCTTCAGCAAAAATGACTTTCACATAGAAGGGGCCGCGCATAACAAAGCCATGCACCTGATAGTCAAATGTGAAGGGTACTACGTGAAAGAGTTAGGTTGAACGGAGGCTCTGGATAGACATCTGCCCATTCTCAACTCTACAATATATAGAAATCGGGACAGAAAAAATTTGACCCAACAATGTCTATGTACGTGTCTTCGATGGTATAAAATGGACACAATTGGAGAGATCGATATGATTCTAACCATCGGCCCAGTAGACTTTGAAGTAATCTTCCAGGTTCTAGACATGGATACATCCTACAACTTTCTATTGGGGAGGCCATGGATTCATGCAGGGAGGGTTGTACCCTCTACACATCACCAGATAGTGAAGTTTGAGCATGAGGATCAAGAGACTGTGGTCCACGGGTAAGATGAGTAATCAATTTATCAGGACCCATCTGTCCCATGTCGTGAAGCAAGAGAGGGAAGTGATCACATAGTCTATCAGGCCTTTGAAATTGTGGTCGCAGATTAGTATAAGGAAGGAAACCATTTCCCCCAACCCTTCCTTTCTAATACATCAATCATGATGGCCAAAGAAATGATCAGATATGGCTTCAAACCAGGGAAGCGGCTTGCGAAATCATTGCCAGGGTATAACATGGGAAGATAATAGAAATAATGATGGTTGGGTCTTGCCTCAACCAGTGCCGCATCTATACAGAACATTTGTCAAGCTGAAATATAACGAAGAAGAGGAAGATGGGGCCTTTATGGCTGAAGAGATTGAAGATATTTGCAAAGCAATGAGAAATATACTATGAAACCCACATGGTCCAGCCAGGGGAGGGCTCATGCACCGTTGAGGTGCTGTATATTGGACCTAAAGCCAAGCTGCAGAATTGGAAGGCTACGTCATTCCCAATCAGGCGGGAGTCCCGATAGACCTATCCTGCCACTTTTTCTGCATCACGAGTTATTCTAGGTTGTAACTCGGATATTTTCTTTAGTTTTTTGTCTTTTATTTCCAATGTAAACCTTGTTATCTTCAAATTCTAAGAAATGAAATCAATATTTCATCGTTCATCTTTCTTTATTCTTTCTGATTTTGTTATTTTTCTCTTTAATTTCTTCTTTCGGTTCTGATCATGCAGCTTTAAATAACATGACATGCTTGCGGACTTCATGTCCAGATCAAAACACGATGTCTATTGTGAAATAATGAACCAAGAACCATAATACGATGAAGAAGGGGCTTTTTACAAAATAAATCGAGAATTGAAACAATTTGAGAATAAACCTAAGCCGAACATAAATGATACTGAGCTGGTTAATTTGGGTACTTCTGAAGAAATCACGTAAACCAAGATAAGCATTCACACAGACAGAAAAACCTGGGACGCATTAATCCAACTCCTGTTTGAGTTCAATGATGTGTTTGCTTGGTCATATGATGACATGCCAGGACTAAGTGTTGATTTGGTGGTTCATAAGTTGCCAACTAACCCCGATTACTCCCTGTCCAGCAAAAGCAAAGGAATTTCTTAATTGACATCAGTGACAAGATCAAAGAAGAAGTCACAAAACAGTTGAAAGCGGGGGTGATCCGAGTAGTTCGGTATACCACATGGCTAGCTAATGTAGTTCTAGTGACAAAGAAGGACGGGAAGACCCGGGTGTATGTGGATTATAGATACTTAAACAAGGCAAGTCCCAAAGATAACTTCCATTTGATGGACATCCATATCTTTGTTGATAATTGTGCCAAACATGAGATACAGTCCTTCGTGGATTCTTACACAGGATATCACCAGGTGTTGATGGATGACGAAGATGCAGAAAAGACAGCTTTTACCACACTTTGGGGTACATACCGTTACAGAGTCATGCAATTTGAAATGAAAAATGCCGGAGCAACCTACATAATGACCATGACTGCCATTTTTCATGATATGATGCACCAAGAGATAGAGGTGTATGTGGACGATGTAATCATCAAATCCAAAAGCTAGGACGACCACGTTAGGGACTTGAGAAAATTATTGAGCGGTTGCACAAATATGATTTGAAGATAAACCCAGCCAAATGTGCATTTGGGGTACCACGGTAAACTCTTGGGATTCATCGTCAGTCGGAGGGGCATCAAGTTCGACCCAACAAAGATAAAGTCTATTCAGGATTTCCCTTCTCCGAAAACCAAGAAGGATGTTATTAGTTTGTTGGGTAGATTGAACTACATCAGCCGGTTCATTGCCCAGTTGACCTCCATGTGTGAACCCATATTCAAACTGCTGAATAAAGATGCGGCAATCAAGAGGACAGATGAATGTCAAGAAGCTTTTGATAAAATCAAAGGATATGTATCAAATCCCCCAATCTTGGTCCTACTTGAGCCAGGGAGGCCTTTATTCATGTACCTCATAGTCTTGGAAAATTCTTTCGGTTGTGTCCTTGGGCAACACGATGTGAACAGAAAGAGAGAGCATGCCAATTTACTATCTGAGCAAGAAATTTACCAGTTATGAAGCCAAGTACACTTTATTGGAAAAAACATGTTGTGTGCTAACTTGGGTCGCTCAGAAGCTGAGACATTATCTACAAGCTTACACCACTTACCTCATAACTAGGTTGGATTCCTTAAAATACATATTCTAGAAGCCGATGCCAACAGGAAGGTTAGCAAAATGGCAAATCCCGCTCACTGAATTTGACATAGTTTACATCACTCGCACAGCGGTGAAATACCAGGTGTTAGTAGATCTTTTGGCTGAAAACCCGGTTGATGATGAATACAAACCTTTAAACACTTACTTCCCGGATGAAGAGGTAAATTCAGTTGAGGCAATATCTGAAGACACCAATGCTTGGAAAATGTTCTTCGATGGAGCGGTAAACGCAAAAGGCATTGGAATTGGGGCAATCTTAATCTCACCCACAGGTCAGCATTATCCAGCCACAGCCCGGCTTTGGTTTTTCTACACAAACAACACTGCTGAGTATGAAGCTTGCATTTGTGTATGAACATAGAAATCGACCAATATGTTAAAGTACTATTAATCATGGGTATTCAGATATGATTATCCGACAAGCTCAAGGAGAATGGGAGGCCGAGATGTCAAGTTTATCCCTTATAGACAACATGTGGAAAATCTTGGCAAGAGATTCAAGTCCATAGACTTCAGGTACATCCCTCGCTGCCACAATGAACTAGCTGATGCACTTGCCGCTTTTGCCTTGATACTGTCATACCTCGGCACTTGCCACTTTAGCCTTGATGTTGTCATACCCCGGCAATGATCATATTGATCCCTTGAAAATCCAAATCAGGGAAAAACGCGGCTACTGTAATACGGTTGAGGCAAAACCAGACGTTCAGCCATAGTATCATGATATCAAAAGATTTTTGAAAAACAAAGAATACCCCGAGCAAGCCAAGGGAGACCAAAAGAGAACCATTAGACGACATGCAAGCGGTTTGTTTTTGAGTGGTGATGTCTTGTACAAAAGGATCCCGGACCTTAACTTGATAAGATGTGTTAATGCCGAAGAAGCCAAAAGAATCATGTACGAAGTGCACGGATGAGTGTGCGGACCCCACATGAACGGGTATGTTTTGGCAAATAAAATCCTTCGAGCGGTTATTAGTATATGACCATAGAAAAGGACCGCTTCAGTTTTATTCAGAAATGTCATCAGTGTCACGTGCATGGTGATTTGATTCATGCACCTCCCATAGAACTGCATCCCATGTCAGCGCCTTGGCCATTTGTTGGTTGAGGCATGGACGTCATTGGGCCAATCGAGCCAAAATCCTCAAATGGGCACATATTCATACCGGTTTCCATTGACTACTTCACGGAATCGGTTGAAGCCATCACTCTCAAATGTCACCAAAAAAGTTATGGTAGATTATGTGCACTCCAATGTTATCTGTCGTTTTGGCATCCCTACAACTATTATCACAGACAATGGTACAAACTTGAATTGTCATTTGATGGGGGAGATATGCAAACAATTCAAAATAACGCATAGGAACTCTACTCATTATCAGCCCAAAGCCAATGGTGTCGTCGAAACAGCAAATAAGAACATCAAGAATATTTTTGAAGAAGATGATTCAGAGCTCCAGGAAATGGCATGAAAAGTTGCCTTTTGCATTACTAGGTATTGCGCTATGGTGCGCACATCGGTAGAAGCAACCTCGTACCTCTTGGTCTAAGGCAGTGAGGCTGTGATACTCGCGGAGGTTGAAATCTCTTCTCTCTAGATCATCGTTGAAGCCAAAATCGAGGATAGTGAGTGGGTCAAGACTCGTCTGGAACAGCTGACTCAGATTGATGAAAAAGTGAACAGTTGTGGTCTGCCACGGGCAATTGTACCAACAAAGAAAGGCCAGTGCTTATAATAAGAAAGTGCGGCCCAAGAATTTTGAAGTGGGACAACTCGTGTTAAGGTGCATTCTTCCCCATCATTAGGAAGCGAAAGGAAAATTCTCTCCCAATTGGAAATGCCCGTATATCATCAGAAGGATATTTCCAAGAGGGGCGTTATACTTGAGAGATGTCAAAGGAAATGATCCCAAAGTAGCTCTGAATGCGGATGCAGTAAACACGTACTATATTTAGGCTTTCTGGAGCAATGACACTATATGATTGGGATGACGAAGGCTTTCATTCCTACTATCCAAACAATCAATCTTTTGCAAACCGTTTGAGTCGGTTACTCTTCCTTGATTACCCTCTTTGGAACTCGGAAATGCTATTGGAAAAAGAAACAGGAAAAAAAAGAAAGAAAGCAAAATATGAAGAAAAAAAATGATGAAAAAGTGATGAAGAAATGATGAATGAGGATAAAAAGAAAAACAACTAAACAACAAAAAGAAAATGTTTCCCTGAACTACATTCGACTTGATTCCAAAAGGATACATAGGCAGCCTTTCTCTGGGGTTCAGTCACAGCAAAATAAAATCCAGTTTTCCCCAAAAGTGAAACTAGGTCAGATGATATAATAGTTCGGTGATGATCCCACCCGAACGGTTCCAAAGTTGTAATGTGATCCAAATCTCTTTTTACCCAAACCTTGTCCAGGTATTCATGATCAATCAGCTAAGGCATCAGAATTAGAAAACACAGTTGTTTGGATTTGATAAAATCAAGATAAGAGAATTAAAATGAGAGAGTCTTATCGGTGAAAATCTACGGGCACCATAAGGTGATTGTGAGCAGAGAAATTGAAAATGAGCGAGCCTGGTTGGTGAAAACTCGTAAACAGCACTATCAAGCGATGCTGAGAAGAGAAATGAGAGAGGTCTACTGGCGAAAACCCGCAAAGGGCGCCGTCAATCGAAAAGAAGACACCCATCACCACAGAAAAAGTCCTGGCAAGATTTCCTGGTTTTGAAACACGGGTCACAATGAGTTTATGAGAAGTTTGGAAAGTCTGCATTGTTCAGGCATCCAGTCCAAAAAGCATGACATTTCAATTAAAGCCTGCATGCAGCCCAGATAAGTCCTTCTTTCCTTCCCAAATGGGATACTTCTCTTTAAATTCATTTTCATGCCTTTTGTTTACTTTTCTTTGAATCCCTTTCAGTCTAACTCTATTTCTGAAACTAATACAAAGAAAAGGTGGCAAGATTGGATTTACAGGGTTCCGCCTATCAAAATCTAAAGAAAAGTACCCAGCCTTATCGGGTGCATCAAGTCAATCCCGACTGGCCATGATGGTTGATGTTGTGAAATCAAAGTTATTGAAAAGGAAAAGAAGGCCGAAGGCAAAATCGATAAAGGTGGAATAAAGTGAAAGGGTCGAAGCCCCACACGGGATAGTTGTCATGAAATCTTAAAAAGTTGAGTCCCTCGGTTTGAAAGAGAGATCAATCTACAGAAAACCAGCAAGTAGCAGAGGTTCTCAACAAAGGTTCAGGTCGAGATCAAGTGATGGAAACAATCAAGGCCACAAAACTAACCATTGTTTCAAACGAACAATTGTTCTATATTTGAAATTTAAACAGGTGCAACCCAAGGCAACCGCACCAAAGCAGGTGCAGCCAAAAGAAAAGCTAGAAAAAGTTTCGCAGTAACAATCAACCCAAAAGGGAAGTTTTCCTCCATTCATTCCTGAATTTTATTAAAATAAAATGAAATGAAAAAAAATAAGAAAAAGAAGAAAATCCAAACAAAATGATAGTTTAGATTCCCAACCTCAATCTTTTACGCCTTTTGTCAACATTAGGGCTCCAATCCCTAAGTTGAGCTTTTTACACATAGGGCCTTCATTTCCTAGTCGTCTTTTGCCAGCATAGGGCTCCAATCTCTGAGTTGAGTTTTTTTAGACATAGGGCGTCTATTCCCTAATCGCTTTTTTTGCCAACATTAGGGATCCAATCCCTAAGTTGAGCTTTTTAGACATAGGGCATCCATTCCCTAGTCTCCTTTTGCCAATATTAGGACTCCATTCCTTGAGTTGAGCTTTTAGACATAGGTCCTCCATTCCCTAGTCGTCTTTTTCCAATATTAGGGCTCCAACCCTGAGTTGAGATTCTTAGACATAGGGCATTCATTCCCTAGTCGCCTTTTTGCTAACGTTAAGGCTTCAATCCCTGAGTTGAGCTTTTTAGACATGGGGCCTCCATTCCCTAGTCGCCTTTTTCCAATATTAGGGCTATAATCCCTGATTTGAGCTTTTTAGACATAGGGTCTCCATTTCCTAGTCTCATTTTGCCAACATTAGGGGTACAGTCCCTGAGTTGAGCTTTTTAGACATAGGGCCTCCATTCCCTAGTCGCCTTTTACCAGCATTAGGGCTCCAATCCCTGAGTTGAATTTTTTTTAGACATAGGGCCTCCATTCCCTAGTCGCCTTTTTACCAACATTAGGGCTCTAATCCCTAAGTTGAATTTTAGACATAGGGCATTCATTCCCTATCGCTTTCTTGCCAACATTGGGGATCCAATCCCTAAGTTAATATTTTAGAAATGGGCCTGATCTTCCTCCTAAAAACACTCCAATCCTTATTTTATTGCTTTAAAAAAATAGTTCAGACTTTTGTTACAAATAACTCACGAAATTTTTCTAGTAAAAATTAGGGCAGAAAATTTTTGTTCGTTTGTTTGTTTTTGTGTCTGAGCAGGTTGGACCTCGAGACACAAGATTTGAGATGATCAAAAGAATGAGTCTCAATCCAAAAAAAAACAAAAAAGAAGAGAACTCAAAGTGCTGAAATGGAGAAGGATGGACTGCTAAAGATATGATTGAAGTCACAGTCTTCGCGAGTCCCATCTGGATCCCAAACTGAAGAAAGAATGGCACCTATAGCTAACGAGCATCAAAATTCAGATCGGAGTCCCATTTGATTTTCCTTTTGATGTAATAAGGAGGTCACCAAGCAGTAGCAGCAGCAGCAGTGAAATCACACCTCCCGGTAGTCCCAGCAACCAAAACTTTCAGAACTACACTAACCTGATTCCTTTATAACCAAGGATATATAGGCAACCTCATAAATTAGGTTCGGTCAAATTCTTTCACAAACTACTTCTCATGGAGTGCCAAGTAGGCAGAAATCCCTCATCTTTGCTCATTTTATATTTGCCCAAAACCCTTCGTGTCTCCGAGAAAAGAAGGGCAGCAGTGAGCTCGTGATTTTTGCTACGCATATTTTACTCCTACAGAATTCCAAAATTTAGGATTTTTCTTTTAATTATTTGATTTATGAGAATTAATTGAATAATTTTCGTGGTTTTCTTGCATTTTTTGAGCATTTTTAATTTACTTAATTCATTAAAATACAAAAATACATAGCATTTGCATTTAGGATCCAATTTCAATTTTTTTTAGGTTAATTATTTAACTAATATTACAAAAATGAAAGAAAATAACAAAAATAGTTCGCTTTACATTTTACTTTTTAATCTTTGAATCTAAAATATTTTTTTTGTTTTAGGACTTAACTAATTTTTTAGGAAAAAAAAACACAATCAGTTTATTAATTTAATTTTTGAATTAAAACATGTTTTTATTTTAATTGGTATTTAACAAAAATCTGAAAATGAAAAAAAAAGAAACAAAAAAAAAAGAAAATGAAAAGAAAAATAGGATTTTCTAAAAAATAATTTTTGGCTAACCCATAAAAAGAAACCCGGCCAAACCCACCTCCATACCTGGCCCAAATCCAGTTTTAACCCTGTCCAGACCCTTCTTTTATCCAAATGATATCGTTCAATCACGTTACATCTAGACCGTTGATCTCATCTCATCCAATGGGTCCGGAACTAGATTGTGACTTGGTATATAATTGTCCACACAGCACCCCACACCCCCCCCCCCCAACTCATCTCTCTCAAACTCGTCTCCCCCAGAGACGATAAAGCCTAGCCAACCGATCTTGAAATCCCACCGCCTAAGGATGGCGGCGCCACCACCAAATTAACACCCCTTGACCTCCTCCATCCTTTGTTCCCCAATCTATAATTATTTTCCCTCAAACACCCCTAAAACTCATTGAATAACAGATCTCAAGAAAGCCCTAATTCTACAAACTCAAATTCAACTGGCCTTTTAGAGATTCTAGGTTGTAATAGCCTTTTTTTAATAAAACTTGTGAGTACAACTCTGTGTATCCCCTGATACTTGTCTCTAATTTGTTTTCCTTGATTCGAGGGCTGAAGTAGCCTATACTTGTGTGTTTTCACATAAAAACATGTGAGTAAGGGTTGTTCCTGTCAAGAAATTGATGGAGTCTTTCAAGATTTTGTCGAGTCTGCATTTGGACCGATTTTTTAGGTATTTTTCATATGTGTTTTTGTTTATTCATTTATCTTTTCATTAGTTTTTTGTTTTTAGTTTCCTGTTTTTATTCCTTTTCCTCTTCATATTTTATTTTATTTTTCTGTTTTCATGCATGACTGATTCAGAAAACAGAAATATTGTTTCCATGAGGATTCGATACTAGGTCCTCGGATATTGTTCATTTGTTCGTGATCTCAAAAACTGGATTAGCTCAATAGTTTTAGGATCTTGATATAAGTTTGTTCACAATTTTTAATTCAACCTTCATGTGTTTAGAACTTTGATTCGTCTATGTGTGATCGATTTCATTATTGGTGTGATTTTGGGCCCAAAGATAGCCGCAATGAAGAAAGCTTCTTACGTCTTACCATTTCGGGTATTCATCACCATCTTTAATTACCAAGTTTAGTTTGACATTTCAATGAGGAGAAAAACCCAAGATCCTTTAGGGCTCAAATAATCACTCTCTTGAATTAGATCGGAGGTGAACTATATAAGATAATACAAGTAGTTTATGGCCCTCCGAGATTTAGATTGAATACCTTTTAAAAAAATGAATTGAGGTACGCCACACCAAATAAAATCTCAAATATGTGGCCCTCGTTTAATTAATTTTAAAATACTTAGAATTTGAGGCGTGCCATTTAGCAAATTTTCATGGCCCTCGCAAAGTTAACAACATGTAGTTTCTTTAGGCGCATAATTTTAATAACATTACCTTCCTAAAATCGGGTGTGTTTTTCATGTGACCCAAATCTAAATCTCACAATACTAGATAAAATATATCTCAGATCGCGGGTGCATTTCATGTGGCGTGTTCCAAAGACATATTTTAGTTAACATTGAGATCTTCTTAAAATTAATCAAAAGTGGTTTAAAACTAAAATGCACATAGGCTAAAACATTTATTAAATAATATAATAGGCCAATTATGATAGTTTAAGTGACTGTGATAGAACCACGGAATCCGTGGGTGCCTAACACCTTTCCTCGGGTTAACAAAATTCCTTATTCAAAATTTCTAGTTCGCTGACTTTAAAAGGAAAGTCGAATTTTCCTCGATATGAGATTTTAAAAATAAACCAGTGACTTGGGACACTAAAAAATAAATCATCCTAAGTGGCGACTCTGAATAAAAATAAAGAATTAATTTCATTTCGAATAATATTGCTTAAATTGAAAAAACTCCCTTGTACTACCCTCGGGTGTATAAAAAGGAGGTGTGACAATAAAAATCATACTTTAGGCTCATATGTTATGTTACTTGCATCAAAACATGTCATAAGTCTATATTATTTGCATTAGAAAACCTGTCTTAGGACATTCACGTTTATATTTCGCATATTAGAAACATGTTATAAGGTCATCACTTCTTTCTGTGATTCTGCATAAGTTATTATCACATGAAACTTATGTTATTAAACTACTACTTTAATCATGCTTAATAAAATGATCATCTCTCTGTGCATTAGAAATTCTAATTTAGGACCCTGTTTGCATTGTCTCTAAACCATGTTTATGTTGTTTGAATGAATAACTATCTATCAAAAGGTTTAATAATACTCCAACACATAGATATCACGTTCTAGTGTAAACATGCATAAAATCAGTTCTGCAACATTAGTCACCTAACGCCTATAGGATTAAATAACCTCAAGTTGTCTTAACAAATTCCCAGAATAATGACTGCATACAGACTCACGCCTACGCATGCCTTAGGTAATTAATGGTCATATAACTATGAAATCGGGTTCTGTTTATGTGTGAAATTGGCCAGTTTAACAGGTTATATAATCAATAGGCGAGCTGACTAGGGTTCTGCCACTTTGCTTTTAAACAAATGTTGCATATTTTTTATCTGTGATGTTCATCTAGATATAATGTTCTAAGGCTTTCTGAATTTCTTTAAAATCAGTTGTTTGAGACGTGCTATGTATCTGATTATGTGTGGAGGCAAACATGAGCCCCTAATTGCTTGCCTATTTGATAGTCTTATTTCTTCTTTGTTGTCGCTTAGATTTTGCCTTTTAAATATCTTAGAAGTGTCTAGAACTGCCTAAGTATAGAGGTCATAAACACCTCGGGGCCCACAAGGAAGGTACGGGTAAAGCACGTTTAGAGTTCATTAACTAAACTCGCTTACATAACCACTAAGGGGAGTGTAATGGGTAGTAAAAGGATATAATGATATGTGCACTAATGCCACGTGTAACCCCTCTAGTTGAGGAAGGCTTATCGGATATTGTATAAATGTGATCCTATAGGCTAATCAACTTAGGACTTCCCTTTCCTAATTCACATATGTGTGCTTAGATTGCCTAAACTTACTTAGTTTATGTATGTATGCTTGTACTGTTCAAACTTCTTAATTTACGTATGCTTAGACCATCTAAAATTTCTTGATTATATATATATATATATATATATATATATATATATATATATATAGACTGCATAAACTACCTTTATTTACAAATATATGGTTAGACCGCTTACTTGCTAAATGAGTAATTCACATAACTAAGTTTGGTCAGGACCCACTGTTGTTGACCGCGAGAGTTGCCTAACACCTTCCCTTCATGGTTATTTTGAGCCCTCACCCTAATCTCTGGTAATGCAAACTGGTTACATGAGTTAATTACTCTAGGTGCCCTAACGCACCATAATTCGTTAGGTGACGACTCTTCAAATACCCAATTCACAAAAGGAAACGAGTTGTTCCCCAGTGAATGTCGAAATCCAGACTCTGCGAACGAAAAAGGGGGCGTGACAGAACTAAATAACTTCATCATGTTTAAACTGAAGTTTTGAGAAATAAACTAAATAACTTCAGCACTCATGACAAAACTATAGACTGCAGGATAAATAAGTTCAACATGATGTTTTAGCTTCAATATAAAAAAACTTTATTGGCACGACCCAAAATCAAACAATGCTCGTGATGGTGCCTATTACAAGGCAAGCCTACTTCCCAAAAGTATTACTACTAACCGATTATAAGAATTTAATAAAATATTTTAACATTAAAATCTTTCATAAACTAAATAAACTCTAAATATAATATAGAAAAATACGAATATGAGCCCCAAACATCGGGGTGTCACTAAGTCATGAGCATCTAAAACTATTGAACTAAGATATATACACTGCCTAACTGTCCAAAATAAGAAATTACAAAAGGAGTTACAAGGTCCTGCGGATGTTGGCAGCTACCTTGCAATCTCCGCAGATAGCCGACCTCAAATCAACGATTGCCATGATCTAACTCACCTTGATCTGCACATAAAGTCCAGGGTGTAGTACGAGTACAATTAACTCGGTAGTAATAGAAATAACTAAGGAACTGAGCAATAGTGACGAGCTAAGTAAAACAATCAAATTATTTGTTTTTATAATTTAAAAATAAAAAGGTAAATTCCATAACTCAGTAAATGCCACCAAGAAATGTAACAAATAAATGCAGTGACAGCATAAATAAATACAACCTCACAGCAATGCCACTCCATCACTCATCACTCGCACTCCGCACTCAACACATTCAATACACTCAATCACTCAACACCCTGCACTCATTGGGGGTGTGTACATACTCTGGAGAGGCTCCCAATGCCCAAGCGCTATGCACGGATAACTCATGTGCCATAATACAAATATCTGGATTAGCACGGTCAACTCATGTGCTACGCACACAACTCACGCACTATGGTATCAATACATGGATCCGCATGGTATACTTACATGCTACCCAGACAACTTACACGCTATGGTATTAAAATCCTCACAATCAGGCTCTTGGTCTCACTTAGTCAAGTACCTCACTAGCCTCGCCATCATTAACAAATAAGGAAACAGAGCCCACATCAAGTGTCACAACATATTATCAAATAATAGAGACCAAGGTAGGCATGTACAATAATTTCTATGACTGAGTACAAATAATTTGAGCATTAATAAAGCCTAAACATGATCTCGAATGTGAAGGTAAACAAGTTCAACAACAAGTAAACACATAATAGCCATTAGGCCTCACAGGACAGACCAAGTATCAATCTTGCAGTGCACTACCACACGCCCGTCACCTAGAGTGAGTATCACCATCAAATAATCACATGATATCAATTTCTCCATGTTTATATGCTCAAATCCATAGTTAAAACTGTTACTTACCTCAACAGCGTAAAATCCTACTTTGGAATGCCCTCTCTCTAGACTAGGTTTCTAAAAGCTTAGAATCTAACCATAATCAGATTAATACCATCAACATGTGATAAAGAATCAAATTCCAAAATAAAAACTATAAAATATGCCAAAAATCCAAAATCGGCCAAAAATCAAGCCCTGGGCATGTCTCGAATTTAGTCAAAAAAGGCAGAATCAAAACCCACATCCTCTCCCGAGTCTAACTATATAAAATTTAACGAAATCGAACTCTGTTTGGTCCCTCAAATACCTACCTAAAACACTGTAAAACTCAATCTCTAACTCTCTCAATTTCACTTTGAAATCATCAATTAAATCTCAAAAACGAAGATAAATTTATAAAATATAACCAAAATCGAGTAAAGAACACATACCCCAATACCTATGATGAAAATTATCTCCAACATCGCCCAAATTCGAGCTTACCAACTCAAAATATGACCGAATGAACAAACCTTAGTTTTATATAATTTTTCTGCCAGTTATTCTACCTTGTTTCTCATGTCAAACGATCCTGAAACTCGTAATTTATGACTCCAATGGATTTCTTGTGAAATTCTAGTCAAGTTAGGCTTTTTGATCACTCAGTTTGACCTTATAATGAGTAACATATGTATATTTTGATATTTGCAAATAGTGTAGATCTTTAAATACGCCATCAGTGGGAATTTCGTAATTAATTTGAAAAATCTGACAACCTAATTCCTAGTAAACTAACTATAAAATTCTCATACAATGTTCAAATTCGACGATTCTTTTTATACGGGTCCATAATAATGATACGGATCTAATGCTTCAATCAAAAACAGAAATCGGAGCTTATTAGTTCAATATGATACATTTATGCTTAAAGAACAGCATCGAAACATAAGAAAAACGATCCCAAGTACAAGGCACCTTTGCCTAGGTCCCCTCTGCCATATCCTTTACGGTTAGCAAAGTATAAGAGTGACCATCGCTTCAAGAAGTTTATTGATATGATAAAGAATCTTACCATTAACATATTGTTAGTTGAGGCACTTGAGCAAATGCCGGGATATGCGAAATTTATGAAGGAATTGGTTATGAAAAAGAGGTCAATGGACTGTGATACAATACTGATGACGCATCAAGTGAGTTCAATTGTGCATTCTATGGCCCGCAAACTCGAGGATCAGGGAGCTTTCACTATCCAATGTATCATTGGAAGTGCCGACTTTGTAAAAGCCCTTTGTGACTTAGGGCTAAGTATAAACTTGATGCCATATTCAGTCTTTAAGACCTTGGGAATTGGTCAACCACGAGCAACCTCGATGAGACTTCAAATGGCAGAAAGGTCGATGAAGAGACCCTTGCGTATAATTGATGACGTCTTTGTGCGTATGGATAAATTTATCTTGTGGGCTGATTTTGTTATATTGGATTAAGAGGTGGACTTTGAAGTCCCGATCATTCTTGGAAGACCATTCCTAGCTATAGGGAAGGCTTTGGTTGATGTCGAGGCCAGAGAGTTGACATTCACTGTGGATGATGAGAAGGTGGTTTTTCAGTGTGCAAGTCCATGAAGAAGCCTAATAGCACCAAGGTGTGCTCCTTTATTAACATTGTCACCACTGTGATAATGGATGAAACAAGTACGGTGATTGATGTTGAAGATCCACTTGTATCCTCACCTTTAGATCGTAAGATGAATGATGACTCAAGAATGATGTGCATAGATGCTTTGCATGCCATGGAATTGTGTGAACCCAGTAGATTGTCATTAGACCTTGATCAATGGGAAAGTCCTCTAGAAAAGCCAGCAAATGAGGTTCCTCCGGTGCTTGAGATAAAACAAATTGAGCCAAACATGTGCCTCACAATTATTGAGCCCAGTACTATCTTGATGGATAACGCAACACCTATTTTGAAGCTTCAAGGGAGACTACCTGCAGCAGAGCATGAAATAATGCCTACTCTTCATGATGTGGTTTGTCCCAAGCGACCCGACACAAGTTGGAGGTTTTGTATGAACCATGGTGATTTGAAAAAAGGGCCATACAATGATTATTATCCACTGTTGTTCATTGATCGGATGATTCACAAACTTGCTGGACGTGCATTTATCACTTCTTGGAGAATTTGATGAGATACACGTGGTGGCGTTTATTGATTTTATGCAGTGTAATGGTAACATGCATCGTGTCGCAACATTAAATCAGGCGCTTTTTGGGAGGCAACCCATGTCTTTTTCTTTTTCTTTGTTTTTTGTTGTAGATTAGGATTTTTGAGCTAATTGTTTGTGAGATGTTGCAGGACTTGTGTTGAACCAATGCAAAAATAATGCGTAAAAGTGCACAGTCTCTAAATAGCGTCAGTTCAATTGTGTCCCTGCTTGTGCGGTCCGCACAGGCTCTAAGGGTGGTCAGTCTCTGAAGTTGGACCATGTGGCTGAGTCCTTGTTTGAGCGGCCTGTGTTGGTCCCACGTGGTCGCATTCTCCTTTGTTCGGTCCGCATGACCCTTCATCTGCAGCGGGTAATAGGTAAGTACCAGCGCGACCCACAATCATGTTTACATGGTCGCGTTGGAGGGCAAGTACTTGGTCCCAGCTTTCTTCTATAAATAGACCCCTAGGGCTTCATTGAGAACTTTTCTCCAAATCAATCTATAAACCCTAAAAATTCATTGTTCACCCTGAGACTCTCATTTGTGCTAGCATCAAGAGATATTTCTTCACTTTCCTGGTAACAAACTTTTACATTAATCTTTACTAAGTTGACTAATTGTAATTTTTATTATTTTCCCAGTATTTTAACTTCTTGTTTCTTCACTTTTACTTAATTTGATGCTTAGGGTAGTGTAGTTGTCGTTTTTAACTACTGGGCATGTTGTTCTAATGATGTTAATTGAGTAGGGACAATGTAGGATGCTAGAACTTGAAAGAAATGAGCATTAATGTTAAACCCTAATTGTCGCTAAACTCGAACCCCAGAACGGCCATCGAGATCTCGGAGTCCGCATTGTTCTTGATTATGAAAGCTAAGGAAGTCCCAAAGCGGCCACATCCTTGTTTGTGTGGTCCGCGCTGGTCCCGCGCGGCTGCATCCCTCCTTTACGCGGCTCATGTTGGTTGGATTTAGAAAATCATAATTTTTGGTGAATCTTTGTGCGGCCCGCGGTCGTTACCTCGCAGTCCGCGATGCCCCTCGCGCGGCCGTGCTCCTACTTGTGCGATCCACGCTGACATAATCTGTAGCATGATCTCGAATTCTTTCTATCTGTTGTATGCTGCAATATTTTTCAAACTAACACTCTGCATGTTCCTATACTAACAATGTTAGATTTTTTGTGTGCAGAAATTGGTTAAACAAAGAGGACGTGGTTCCAAGCAACCCAGACGAGGTGAACCCTCCCGGGGATAAAAGCTAAACTGACCAAACTCACCCCCCGTCCAAAGACAAAAACAAGGAAACTAGTTGTGAGTGATGAGAAGTGATCAGGTAGTGAGTACCTTCCCCTTCAGGACTTATCAGATGATCCGGGAAAGCCCCCTCAGTCCCAGCCCGAGCTCCACAGGTTATACAGTCTGAGTCGTCTGATGGCTTAGCAGCAGGTAGTGGTGAGTACTCTACCTCCCCTACAGCTTCAATATCTGGGGAAAGTTCTGACAGTGATGATGAGGTCCTGGGTAGTGGGGTACCCAAGGTTAGTGGTGTGGAACGAACGAGGAGAGCGGAAGTGTGGGAGGACCGCTTTGTTAGTCAAGTGTCCTTCCACAAATTCTGACAAATATGGTCCAAAAGTCACTTAATCCCTAATAGAAGCATAATAACCCGGGACTTATTGCCATTCCTACCCAAAGTCTATGAACAGTTTTAAACCAGATTCGGGTGGGAACACTTCAGTGACGGGTTGATAGACGCAAATGAACACATGGTCAAGGAGTTCTTCACCAATGTAGCCTACACCAAAAAGGACTCCACATTGACCAAAGTGAGGAACAAGAATGTTGTGTTCTCTGAAATAACATTTAATAAATATTTGGGTTTCAATTATGAAGACGAGACCTAATACCTGGAGAAGTTGGCGATGAGGGAGGAGGTTCGCCCATGGATGGTAGAGCATTTGGCTCATCCGGGTGTTTTTCCGGATTGGGTACATGCAGGGGTAAAAATCTTAAGAAAGAACTTGAACTTCAACGCGAGAGGGTGGCTCACCTTTGTTTGCAACAGGCTGAATCCCACTTCACATGAACAGACCATCCCTCTTCCCTGGGCTATGCTCATTTCTTCCATCATGGATGGGTTCCCTACCAATGTAGGGAATGATATGTACACGGCGATTACTGCTATGAGGATTGACATTATGTGGAACTACCCATTCCCCAACACTCTGACTATGTACTTTAGGGATTTGAAGGTGATTCAAAAGCCTTATGATTTGTCAGTGTGCCCAGTGGACCCATTCTCCTGGTTCAGTGCTCAAGGGCCAGAGAACCCAAAGGGGGACAAGAAAAGCAAAGCATCCACCTCTGCCTCGACTGGCCAGTCTGAGAAGCATGTTGAGGTAGATACTTCTGTCGAGCCTTCTACAGAGCTTCCCTCCATTCTAGTTGTTTCTGTCCCAGTTGATGTGTCTTCCTCCTCTGCAAGTCCTAGTTCTTCAGCTGGCCCTACGGTTCCCGTTTCCTGGAACAACCCATTTACAGCCCAGTAGTTAGCTATGATATTGGCAAGTATAAGCAACTGGATTGCGACATCCAAGTTGTCCACATTGGCCACTTCAGTTAAGGCCCGGTCTGTACCACCCATTGTCCAGGTTCCTCCGTCTATTGAGGAAACACGCAAGATGCTCCTGGCCAACCAGGAGAAGATTATTGAGACTCAGGATGCCTTGACTAAGGCAGTTGGGGCACACAACACATCTTTGGAGAAGTTGGCCTGGAAGCACATTAAGATGAGGAAGTCCAGGGCATTAAAGGAGTCGACAAAGGTACAATGAGCATATGTGGACAAGCTAATGGCGGATCAGTTGCCGTTATACTTGTTATTCGGGGAGTCACCCCTCCAGCAGCAGTATCAGTACCTGAATCATAACAAGAGCGGGCAACCAGGCCACCGAAGAAGAAGAGGAAGCTGCCCAGCACTGAGGGAGTCATGATTGAGTTAGCTGAGATTCAGGTCACTCCCTTCGGTGATATACCAGATGTTCCACCGGTCCAGCAGCAGGACCATATCCCAACAGTAGAGCAATAGCAGGTCGAGAACCAATCTGACGTTCCCACCCACACAAAGAACCAGGGGACCACTGAGGATCCGATGCAGACGACCAGGCTTAGGGAGCCCTCTATATCCTTTATCTGCTTTTTATGCTTATTTTTGTAGTTGGCATTAGGGACAATGTCAGCTCTTATTTGTGGGGTTGCACCCTACTATTCTAATTTGATACATCTGGATGAGTGTATATATTGTTGACACTCAGTTTTTGTTTTTCGATTTGATAGTTGGTTGGTATATAATTTTGGCTACTTTTCTACTTTATGTATATATTCATCCCCCGTTGTATATTATACTCCCATATTGTACATATTCATTTGGTTTTTTCTATTTTCGTTAAAAATTTCATTTTACGCTTCATACTAGGCTCGTAGCCTTTTGTTTTGGTTTTGGAGTTTTGCAATAAGCCCTTGGTTTTCTTAATGTCACGGTTCTTTCCAAGGGTAGAGTGTTGCGCAAACCGGGTGGCTCTTTCCAATGATAGATGGCGTGACAACCTTCTTAAGGGTTTGGGTCTGTTTTTTATTTTCTTCTTTTAATTTTTGATATTTCGTATTTAAGGGTACCTCAGGAGAGCTTCACTTAGGCCTAACACATTTGCCTTTGATCTTATGGTCAAAGACATAATGTTGTGCGTAAAATGGTGAAAGTCGTGGCCTTGAGACTCTTGTGTTGACCAAATAGTTATCATGTGGTCGTGTTGGACCATTGTGCGCTTGAATCACTAAGGTCGTTGTGGGCCCTCGACTCGATATCTTTAGCAATCCTTGAGTGTGTGTGGTGAGAATTCGATTTGCGAGTCCAAGTCTCGAGCCGATGGTATAGAACTTGCTCCGAATATTTGTTGAGGCGGAATCCTAGGTGAAATTTGGCTTGAGAAGTGATTGTAGGCTCTCCTTGATCCAAAATGCTAACATTGAACAATTCCATGACCTACCAATGAAATGATCCCTGGTTAACCCTTTTGAACCTTGAACCTTCTTCTTTCAAGAACCAAAGCTACAAGCCTGTACCCGTTCTTAATGATACCCTCTCTTGGCACCCAAATCTTTCCTTGAGTAAATGGCAAATGTCTAATTTTAGGTGGGGGAAGAGAAGAAAGGAAACAATGTGGTAAAAGGTACAAAAGTAAAAGAAAAGGAAGGCAATGAAAAAGAAAAAAAAAAGACAAGACAAAAAGAAAGACCAAATTGAATAAGGTCAAAAAGAGGATTCAAAGAAAACAAAAGTGAAAAAGGGTATGGAAAAAGTAGAAAAGAGAAATGTGTTGAATTGTATAAGAAAGAGTGACATTGTGTCTCTCTAACCCCTTAAAAAAGAAGTGAATACTTAAATGATTCAAGAAAATGTGCCAAAATGAATCAAAATAAGTGCTTAAGGAAATATTGAACCCACTTGAACAAAAACATGTCCTACCCTTACCCAAAATCCTCCACAATGACTCCACAAAAGCCCTATATGATCTTGAGTTGAAGGGAACCTACATTAGTGGATACTTACATATGGGGCAAGCATATGGTACTTAGATTCAGGCTTGTGACCTTCTTCTTGTGAGAGATGAGTGAAAATCCATCAACCTCGGTTTGTATGTCAATATTCAAAAAGGTGAGGTTCACTTAGGAAGCGTTGAGGATGTGTGAGTTTGGGTTCCACAATGTCCAAAGTAGTTGAGAGAAGTTCCTTGATGAAATGTGTCATTCCTTGATGCTCTTGTGTCACACTTGATCCACAAGTTTTCAAAGTTTAAAATATGTTAAGATGCATTCGTATTGAGGGTAATTGTTAGTCCCAATTGATACTTTTGAGGTTATTTTAGGATAAGCTGGGATGACTTGGATGTTTCCTTTGAGAGGTGGGTCTTATTTTGTTTAATTGAGGACAAGTAAAGGTTTAAGTTTGAGGGAGATGATAACTAGGATTTTAACATGTTTCATGTCCATACTTGCCTATATTTTGAGTATAATTTGCTACAAAATAGTCCCAAAATGCTTACAGATTGTGCTTAATTGCAGGTTTGAGCGACAAATGACGAAATGCCAAAGATTGACTCAAAAGGGAGTGAAACCTGCTCAAGTATCAAAAGACCAATGAAGTGGTGGAAATCAAGCCTGGTGCGGACCGCACAACTGTGCATGCGGCCGCACCACAGAGTTCAGATAGGGCAATATTTGAGACTGCAACCATGCGGCCGCGGTAGACTTTACGTGGTCTGCGTCCAGCTCGTGCAGCCGCACCATCTTGTCATGTGGCCCACGCCAAAGAGTTCGGAGAAGGTGAAGTTTTAGACAAGCCCAGCCACGCGGCTGCACTCCTGCTTGCGCGGTACGCGCCAGAACCTCATGTGGTCGCGTCACGCAACTACGCGATCTGTGCCATCAACTTCAGAGATATAGACTTGGGCGTCAAATTAGTCGGTGCGGCCGCGGTCATGTTTGTGCGGCCTGCACCGACCCCGCAGGGGCATTTTTGTCTAGTTTTTCCAATTCACTATAAATAGAATATTTTACCATTTTTAAGTTAAGTTTTGACTATTGCACTTGTGAGACATATGTTTTAGCCTATTTTGGGCATTTTAGCTTTTTTTCTTCATAGATTATTGTAGTTTAACATTATGGTTGTTTCTTCTTCTATTTCTTCTTTAATTATGTCTAGCTAAACCCATTAGCTAGGGTTGTGGCTCAATCCTAGTATGGGTAATTGGTGGGTGTTGCTTCTTAATGATATATTGATATTGGGTGTTTGTTTTTTGGGTTAATTTTATGCCTTAATTAAGAATTGGTGGTTGCAACATTGATTCTAGCTTAGTGGGTCTTGACTCTTCTTGAGAAAGAGAGTTCATGACCCCAAAATTAACCGAACAAGCAATTGGGATGGACCCATGAGAAATGGTAGTCCCAATTTACGGGTTAAACCTCGAGAGAGTAATCGCCCTACCTGAACCCTAGTTGTTTGGTCTAATTGACCTACCCAATTGGTCTCGAGAGAGTCAATTGGGAAAAATCATTCTCTCTGCCCAGAGGTGTGAGAGTGGATATAATTGTGCAAACGGTTATAACATTGATCCCAAATATGTCAATCTATTATTAGCAGTTCCTACCCGTTAGTTAACCACCTAGGAGATGCTACGACCCTTGTAACGTTCTCTATATTAATTACAACTTAGAAAATATCCCTTTAGCATAAATTAGTCTTAATCTGTAGTTGATAATAGTAGTTGATAAACAAAAACCCAAAAATGTTATGACTGCAATTAGGAGCACAAACGCATTCCTAGTCTAGACAAATACGCAACTCCATTTCAAGCTCCCTGTGGAAAATCGACCCGGATATCACTATTCGGATAAAAGTTTTAGCGTCCGCTCTTCCTACCATCATGTGAGGTTGGATCTGCTATGATCATATACTAGCATAAGTTTCTGATATTTTTATAAAGCTTATGAGATGAGAGGATGAGATCTTTTTCATGAATGATGTTGCAGGTCACACGATTTATGAGAGGTGTAAGTGTCATATTATTACGGATTTTTTTTTCAACTGACAACCAAATCAATAACTTTTAAAAATAAGGTATAAGTTAAAAGGTGGCACAAATATAAAGTACAACTGCAAATCTCCCTTTTAACAAAGATGGCTAACAACTCATAGTTTGGCCCAATAAATGATGATTCCTATTAATTTTTGTAGAATTAATCAAATAATCGCTTATCTATTGTATGTATAATATGTGTATAACAATATATTATCAATATATAATCTACGTATAACAGCTAAAAAAAAGTATACAGTCATTTGAGTGGCTATTTGTATAACAATCCTCCTTTTTTTACTGTGCCAAATAGTTCTCAATTTGCTTAAATTGCCACCATCTTTTCCTTTAGTCATTTGATTATTGACAGACTAGTTTTGAGTTTCACGTTGAAATGTTCTCCGACTGGACTACGATATCCATATAGACCATATTTGCGAGTCAACAAGATGATTGCCCAAAATCAATTAGAGTTAGCATTGTGTTTTCCATTTGTTGTGAAATATCCAGAGAAAAAAAGAAGGAAAAAAAACATCATTTGTCAATCAATCAGTTAATTAATTAGGATTTTTACACATATATATATATAGCAAACCTTATTACCTCCCATTTTTAAGGTTTGTGTTTATTATATTTAAGCATACCAAATTTCAATTTATGTACCATAATTCATATTAAGGGTATAATTATTGTTTCATTTGTTCTAGGCATAATTTTAGGAGCATATATTCCTTTTCCCTTTTTTTCCTCCTCTTTCCTAGTGTTGCATATCTTTCACCAAAATAAAATAAGAAGACTTTATTATATGGCTTACACTAAATAGTAAAAACAAAATTTCTCTTCTACTTCACTGTGTGTATGCACGTAACAATTGGAAAGAACTAAGATTGAAATACCTTCTACGCTCACTAGCCATTTATGGCACTCCTAATCATTGGCTTAAGAATTTTATATGCCAAAAGGATAACTGTTCGCTTAAGGGCATACAGTTGAAATATTTATTTCGTTTATATTATTACCCTTAATTTGCCAATGACTTTATTATATGGCTTACACTAAATAGATAAAATAAATTATCACAGTAACAGCCAATGCATAAAAATCGTTCTTGCCCTTTCAAAATTTGCGGCACTCCCAAAATAGAAATTCTGAATACTAAGAATTAATTAAATTTTGTATGCTTAAATTTGTTTGACACAAGATTGTAATTTAATTGTAGTATAAATGTAACAATACAATTTAACTACAATTTATTTACAAATTATTTACATTTTATCTACAATTCTACAATTTAATTACAATTTAACTACATTTTAACTACAAATTATGGAAAAATATATCTTTATCTTCGACGAGTTTCAATATGAAGTTCAGTCAAAACCAAGTCTAATCTTCACCAAAACCCCTCAAAATTGAGATATAAACTCCTAAACATATTTTGAATTATTTAGAACAACACCCAATCCAAGGGATTTTCAGTTGTAGCATAATTGGCATTTCGACATAATTGTAGAAGACTTGTAGAAGTTTTAGTCTTCCCAGTCTACAATTTATCTACAACTTATCTACAATTTATTTATATTTTATCTACAATTTATCCACAATTCTACAATTTAACTACAATTTCTGGAAAAATATGTCTTCTTCTTCGACGAGTTTCAATCTGAAAATCAATCAAAACCAAGTCTAATCTTCACCAAAATCCCTCAAAATTGAGATATAAACTCCTAAACATATTTCGAATTATTTACAACAACACCCAATCCAAACAAATAATGATTTTTGAAAATTCAAATTTGAATTCAAAGCTTTCAAGCTTTTTAATGGCTATCAAAGGTGGAAAATATATGGAGAAGGAGAGAATTGTGCTGCAATAGATTTTCTTCCGTTTTAAATTTCGAAATTAATGGTGATAGAATCACCATTAAATGTGATTCCTACAAATTTGGAGCCTTTTTAGAGTAGAATCTATCTATTTTTGGTTTGGTACAATTTTTGTAAATAAAACATGGTATATGTGGATAAATACCAAAGCATACACAATTTTAGTAATAAGGTTTGCTATATGGTATATATATGTAAAAATCCCTAATTTAAGTCTTGATTCTACATAGTTTAGAACACATTTGAGATTTGGATTTTATTTTTTTGGGCGAACTGGCAAATTAATAAATCTCACATATAAGAGTTTAAAACTAGATTTTTACAAAGTATTTTTCAGAAGAGTGGTGTGCGTATCAATTTGCACGCGCTTTGACTATTTTACTACATATTTGCAATATCACGTATACTCTTTTGCATTTACCGATCATAGCATGTTTATTCAAGCTTCTAAAATCAGCTTATTTTGAGAAGTATTTTTCTTAAAAATATTTTTTTTAAAGTATTTTTCGTGAGAAGCATATTAATTTGAAAAAAACACTTTGAGGAGTAGTTAGTGTCTAGTCAAGCTTTCAAAAATTGGTATTTTTCTCAAAAGTGTTTCTCAGAAAAGTAATTTAGAAGAGAAGCTACTTTTTTCTACTTCTAAAAAACAGTTGCTTCTCTTCAAAAATACTTTTTTCTATTTAAAAGTGTGGTCAAATACCTTAATTTTTGGCCAAAAAAAAGCTATAAATCATTGAAGTTAAATGGTTATTCTTTGTAGGGGTGTACAAGCCAAACCATCAAGCCAATCCGATCCGACGAACCAAGTCAAATCGAAGAAAAAAACCAACTTGTGGTTTGGTTTGGTTGGTTTGGTGTTGGAAAATTAAAAGCCGATCACTCTTGGTTTGGTTTAGCATTAACAAATAATAAGCCAAACCGAATGTAAACCAAACCGACGTCATATATAAATAAATTTTATACATAAAAAATAATCATTAAAATCTAATTTGTAAGTATTTTCTAAACTATTTTATAATTTTCAATATCTTGAGATATTATTTATTTGTGGGCTTGTAAATCACTATTCACTAAGTGGATTATTCTAGAGATTTTTACATTGTAGGGCTCTTATAAAATAATATTTATATTATTGTTACCATATTTGGATTATTCCAATAATAGCACATTTTGTTATAAATGCAGCACATATAAATAAAATACTACAATATTTAATGCAGATTTCCCCAAATATTTGATACATCATATTTCCTATATGTTATTAAATACTATGACATATTAAATATATACGTGTATATTTCATACCTATAATATACCAAAAATATTACATAACATCTGAATTAAAATAATACCATATTTAAAGGTTGTTTTAAATACATACAATTAACTATATTTTATAATGGAATTATACCTCAAAAATATATTTATAGAAGGTCTTGGAATTATGATTTATACGAATAATTAGTATTCATCAATATATTATTATGAAAAATAGTAATCATGCGGATAATTGATGATTATTTGATCTCTTTTTCAAGAATAATATAATTAAAAAGGAAAAATAAAAATAAACCGAAAAAATCGAGAAAACCAAAGAAATCAACTAAAATCGAAACCGAAAAAACCGACTTTATATTGGTTTGATTTGATTATAAATTTTAGTAAACCAACATAATTGATTTGATTTTGGTTTAATAAAAAACCAAACCAAATGGCCTCGTATACACCCCTAATTCTTTGCAATCTAATTGCAAAAGAAAAAATGATTCTAATTTCTTCAGTTAAATAAATGGAAACAATTAAAGCTGAAAGATGTAGGCGAAAGCTATGCTTGAGTAGGGTTTATAAATCCTAAAAAAGATAACTTCCCCCAAATCTAAAACAAATCCACCTGAGCTTTACTATCAGAACCCTTTTATAGAACTCAGTTCACAAAAACCATTTGGCAAAAATGGCTGCCTTTGGGGTCATTCTAGTTTTAGTACTTAGCTCATTTACAGTTCTTGGCCAAAATGAAGGCATTGTCACTTCAGAACTAGCTGCTCATTCACTTGTTAGCTTTCCACCAGTTGAAACTCCTAAGCCTCATAATGGTGGCCATCACCACCACCACCACCACCACCACAAGCACTCCCAAGCCCCAGCTTCTTCTCCCTCTCACTCTTCACCAGCACCATCATCACCACCAGTCAAACCACCGTCTCCGCCTGTTAAATCACCACCTCCACCTGCTCATTCGCCTACTAAACCACCAACTCATCCACCAGTTAAACCACCCTCTCCTCTTCCAACCAGGAAGTTTGTTGGTGTAAGAGGAGTTGTTTGCTGCAAACCTTGCAAGTACAGGGGGATTGACACTCTCTTGGGAGCTTCTCCAATTCAGGGAGCGATGGTGAAGCTGGCATGCAACAACACAAAGTACCACCTAACCGCCCTAGGCACAACAGACAAGAATGGTTACTTCTTCATTCAACCAAATGGTTGACCACAGCAGGTTACCATAAGTGCAAGGTGTTCTTAGCCAAATCACCAAAAGCAGAGTGCAGTGTCCCAACAAATTTCCACAATGGACAAGCTCGAGCCATGTTGGTCCCTGCACCACTGCCACCACCAGCTCCCCTGATATCAAAGCCAGTGGATTCTGAGACTGGGGTTAAGCTCTTTAATGTTGGACCTTTTGCTTTTGAGCCCTCAAAGAATCTGCCGTGCAAGCAGTAGTGAGGAAAGATGCTGTTGAGTGTTGTTCATTATCTAAGTCAGTACTTGGATTGTTTGGGAACTGGGAAAAGTGATAAGCTATAGTAGTACTAGATTGTTGGGAACTGGGGTGTGTTTTCAGACTTTAAATTCTTGTTTGTTGTTACTTTTGCTTTTCTTGTTTTGGTGAATTTTAGTTTTTAATGATAATGTAGTAGTGTTAGGCTGCTTGCTTTGGTCATCTTTGGTTTGGTTGGTTTTATGGTACAAATACCTCTGAACAAATAAAAAAAAAAGAACCCCTTTTAACAATGGCCGCCATTTTCTCTCACTTATCCTCCCTCCGATCATCCGACGCGCCGTCATTCTCTTCCCTCTTTGACTACGGCATTCAGTCATCGCGCCCTTCCGGCGCATTCGTTCCTTCTCCGTGTTAGGATTATGATTCCAACTAAATATAACAACCTTCATATTGAATAATTCGGAATTAAACTACATGAGCGGAAGCTAACCTGAATCCATATGTGGAAATTGTTGAACCTCCTTTTGATGATTGTCCTTATGTCTCTATGAAGTTTGCTCCTTAGCCTTCCTTCAAAAATGTCTTGAAGTTGTATATGTATCCACAAGTATGCAAGAAACAAACCTTAAACAATATGTGAATTATTCACAATAATAATGTTGTGACAATGATCAAATAGGTATATGATTTTCCACACTATTTGCAAGACAACAATGGAGTATTTTGGCTCTTGATTCAATGGGAGGAAGAAGAGTCTTGTCTTGCACTAATGTGGGAACCATAACCCCCACTTTATAACACAAAAGTTACATAACCCAAGAGTCACAAGAGTTACAAGAGTTACATAACTCAAGAGTCACAAGCATGTAACCTTTGTTACATATATGTAACCTTAGTTAGCCCATCATAAACTAAGGTTACCCTTTTGGGTATCTACACATTAGTCCTACACTTTATATGACAACACATTGGCCCCCTTAACATAATGTACATAAGACCACAACATTAGGCCAAACCAAAAGATAACACATAACATATAATTTATCCATATATTGTTCATATGTATGTAGATATAAGTCCATATATCTTACAATCTCCCACTTGGACGAGATACACAAACATATGTACAAACTTTAGCATTATATGTTACAAAATAACCTTAGGTGCGCAAAATTGCTATCACAATAAAATTGTCATAAACAATCCGGTCCATCAATCATACCAACATAGGAACTAAGTGCTCGTCGTTACTCATTCGTAACTAGAACCAATCATAGATCACGTATATCAATATAACCAACGACATGGATCAAGTGTATGTATGTAGCATGGAAATAACATAAAGTGTGGTCAATAGAATGTCTATTTCCAACTGGTTCTCTTTATTGAGATCAATCATAAACTGTAAGAGTACAATAAAAACTTCAAAACTGAATATCTGCAGATATAACTGAATTTCTGAATTTCTGAATTTCTGAATATAATGAACAATTACATAAATGTACAATACAAACTCCCACTAAAATACATAATCCTTATCTGATTTGACACCCATACAAGCAATATGCTCATGAAATACTTTTGGTGTCAATCCCTTAGTTAGCGGATCCGCAAGCATGGAGTTTGTACTAATGTACTCAATGCACAATTGTCCATTTTGTACTCTTTCTTTAACAACCCGAAATTTGACGTCCATATGTTTTGCTTTCGTCAAACTACTGTTGTTATTAGCATAAAGGACTGCCGATCTGTTATCGCATAATAGCCTAAGCGGCTTTTTGATGCTATCAACAATTCGCAGTCCACCAACAAAATTCCGCAGCCATAATGCCTCATTGGATGCTTCATAACATGCCATAAACTCCGCTTCCATGGTGGAAGTGGCTGTAAGAGTTTGCTTAATGCTTCTCCAAGAGATAGCACCACCCGCAAACATGTAAATATAGCCTGAAGTAGACTTCAAACTATCCTGACATCCAGTAAAATCGGAATCGGTATACCCAATGATCTCAAGCTGGTCCGATTTCCGGTATATAAGCATGTAATCCTTTGTTCTCTGTCAGTACCTCATGACCCGTTTGGCTGCCTTCCAATGGTCCATTCCCGGATTGCTTAGATATCTGCCTAACATCACAACAATGTATGCTATATCAGGTCGTGTACATACCTGAGTATACATCAGACTACCTACCGCCGAAGCATAAGGCGTCTTCTGCATTTCCGAAATTTCATAATTATTATTTGGGCACTGTTTGAGACTAAATTTGTCTCTCTTAGCAACAGGGGTGTTGCCTGGTTTACAATCCTGCACGCCAAATCTTTTCAGAACCTTATCGATATAGCCCTTTTGTGACAGACCGAGAACACCTTTAGAGCGATCTCGTTGTATCTGAATTCCTAATACAAAAGAAGCTTCACCAAGATCTTTCATTTCAAATTTCTTTGAAAGAAATTTCTTAGTTTCAAGCAATAATGCTATATCGTTACAGGCAAGCAGTATGTCATCGACATGTAAAACCAGAAAAATATACTTACTCCCACCGAACTTATGGTATATACAGTCATCAGCAATATTCGGTTCAAAACCAAAAGATGTAATGACTGCATGAAACCTATAATACCATTGACGAGAAGCTTGCTTGAGCCCATAGATGGATTTCTTTAATTTGCAAACCTTCTTCTCTGATTCATCCGAAACAAAGTTTTCAGGTTGCACCATATAAATTGTTTCCTCAATGTCACCATTGAGAAAAGCTGTCTTAACATCCATTTGATGAAGCTCAAGATCAAAATGTGCTACTAATGCCATTATAGTCCTGAAAGAGTCTTTCGATGAAACTGCAGAGAAAGTCTCTTTATAATCAATGCCTTCCTTCTGAGTGTAGCCTTTTGCGACAAGACGAGCTTTGTACTTAATAACATTGCCCCCTGAATCCCTTTTGGTTTTAAAAATCCATTTACAACCAATAGGTTTCGTACCTTCGGGCAATGTAACAAGCTCCCAAACGTCATTATCGCTCATAGACTTCATCTCATCATTCATGGCATCAATCCACTTTTGAGAGTTAGAACACTTAATGACTTGACGGAAGTTGATTGGATCATCTTCCTCAAGTCCAATATCACTTTCTTGTTCTTGGAGAAATACTACATAATCATCCGAAATTGCATTTCTCCTCTCTCTAGTGGATCTCCTTAATGGCATTTCAGTTACTTGAGGTTGTTGAGTTTGATTTTCATTAGTTATATCAGGTTCCTGATAGGGGAGATTTTCGAGATTTTCTTGAACTGGAGTTGTGTGATCCGAGTCAGGAAGACCAAGATCAACAACTTGAGGGAAAGACACATGTTCTTCCTCAAAGACAAAATCTCTAACAGCTTTATCTCCCCACCCCCCAAACTCAATATCCTCAAAGAACCTAGCATTACCCGTCTTAAAAATAGTTCTAGAAGTGGGATCATAAAACTTAAAACCCCTGGATTTTTCAGAGTATCCAACAAAATAGCTACTAACCGTCTTAGCGTCCAGTTTCTTTTCATTCAGCCTATAAGGCCTTGCCTCAGCTGGACAACCCCAAATGTGAAAATGCCGAATACTGGGTTTATGCCCAGTCCAAAGTTCATAAGGGGTTTTGATTGTAGCTTTAGTTGGAACTCTATTTAGAATATAAGTTGCAGTTTTTAATGCTTCACCCCAGAGTGAGTCTGGCAAAGAAGTACGAGAAATCATACTTCTTACCATATCCTTAAGGGTCCTATTTTGTCTCTCAGCTACACCATTCATCGTAGGACTTCCTGGCATAGTATACTGAGGGACGATCCCACACTCATCTAGGAATTTAGCAAAAGGCCCTGGACGTTGTTCACCGGAACCATCATATCGACCATAGTATTCACCACCACGGTCAGATCTAACGGATTTAATTCTTTTGCTTAGTTGATTTTCAACTTCAGCCTTAAATGATTTGAACACGTCTATAGATTGGGACTTTTCGTGAATAAAATATAGGTACCCATAACGAGAGTAAACGTCTATGAATGTGATAAAGTATTGTTGACCATTCCGACAAGGAGTAGGAAATGGCCCACAAATATCCGTATGTATCAATTCTAAGACGTCCGAAGCTCTCTTAGCACCAAATCTAGTCTTGTTTGTTTGTTTTCCCTTGATACACTCAATACAAATTTCCGTATTTGAGGAATCAAGAGAATCAAGAATTCCATCTGACACAAGTTTCTGAATTCTTTGAATGGATATGTGACCCAGACGTTTATGCCAGAGTGAAATAGAATTCTCATTAGTTAATTTCCTTTTAGTACCACTTAAACTTGTATGCAAAGTTTCTTTATTTGAAGTTATTGTATCAACCAAATATAAGCTATCAAATGTTGATAAAACACCAGTACCAATAAGATTTGAATTCTGAAAGAGACTAACTTTATTATCCCCAAATGTACATTTATAACCAGATATGTCCAATTGGGGAACTGAAATTAAGTTCCGTCTAAAAGACGGTACAATAAAAGTCTCATCCAAATCTAAATGAAAACCGTTCTTAAACAACGTCCTAAATTTGCCAATAGCTTCAACTGGCACCTTCTTGCCGTCACCCACATAGATGTATCTTCACCATCATTTGGTTTTCGGCAGTTCAGGCAACCCTGCATAGATATACTTATGTGAGTAGTAGCAGCAGAATCTACCCACCAAGTATCCTTAGGTACCGAAATTAAATTAACTTCAGAACAAACAAGAGAAAGAAATGTACCTTTTTTCGCACGCCAGGCATGGTACTTGGTACAATCTTTCTTCACATGATTAGTCCCCTTACAGAAAAAGCAACCTAATTCAGTGATTTCAACCTTAGGTTCCTTATGTTGCTTAATCTTGGGCTTTGCAACCGCAACTTCCTTACCCTTCCTCTCTTAGTTTCCTTATAAGAGGATGCCAAATGAGCACTTTCGGTCTTATCTAGCTTTATCCTTTCCTCTTCTTGCACACAGTGTGAAATGAGCTCGTTAAGAGACCATTTCTCCTTCAGGCAGTTGTAACTGACCTTAAACTGATTAAAGTGTGCAGGAAGAGATATCAAAACAAAGTACACAAGCAGTTCCTCAGGTAAATCCAGCTTGAGTGACTTTAGTTTCGAAGCAAGATGAGACATTTCCAAAATGTACTCCCGAATGTTTCCCTTGCCCTTATACCTCATGGAAACAAGTTTACTCAATAGTGTACTTGTTTCCGCCTTTTCGTTTTGAATAAAACGCTGTTCAAGGTTTTCAAGGAAAACTTTGGCATTAGGCTCATCATTCATAATGCCCCTGAATGATTCTGGAATTGCACGCTTCATGATCATTAGACTCATGCGATTCGAGCGTTCCCACTTCTCCATCGCCCTCCTGTCATCAGGAGAGGATGTATCCTCAAGAGGAGTAGGTTGCTCAATCCGAAGAGCAAGGTCAAGATCCATGCAACCGAGAACGATCATGATGTTCTCTTTCCATTCCTTAAAGTTTGTGCCGTTAAGCACAGGGATACTATTGATGTTGGCAGAGATCGTAGAAGCAGAAGAATTTACTGAAAATAGAACAAAAGGATTACTGAATACATGCTTACGAATACTTGAACTTTAACTTTATAGATTCAAAATTAGGCATTTCCCATTACAAGATACCTAGCACAACATTGATTTTAGTCTTTGGACAGAAAAATAACTTGTAAGTGGTACTCTTGGTGTAGTGATCAAACATAGACAATAAACTCCTGTCAAATATTAAACCTTCCTTTGGGCCGATTTAATATTCACATGGAAAATCAAATAATTGTCTCATATTTACCACCACAAGCATGTTCGAATTCCTGCCAAATAACACCTTCCTTTGGGCCGGTGTTAAACGCATGGAAGACTAACATCCACAGTCATCTTATATTTTAAGATTAATCAATCTACACAATAGAGGTTACTTTGGCAACATAATGCTTCAATTGAATAATTAAAATATTAGATGCTTAAACTTTAGTTCCTTAAGCCTTATTATGAATCTCAACTTAATATGTTACATGTTTTGACATGCAACAACTGAATATTAATTGTTTTTACTGAATCGGACAATTCCATAAATTATTAGAATTGATGGACTTTAAAACAATTAACATTCACTGAAACTTAAGAGATTTGAAATGTTTTAAACTTACTGGACAAAAACAATCGATTATATGCAATATACAATCGATTATATTTGGCATAAAAAAAATTTTCAGTTACTGGACCAAAATAATCGATTGTCTAAACCAGACAATCGATTATTCTGGTTTAAAGAAAAATTTTTAAGTTACTGGACCAACATAATCGATTGTCTAAAGACAATCGATTATTTTGGTTTTAAAAAAAACTTTCTAAGTTACTGGACCATTACAATCGATTATCTACAATAGATAATCGATTATATGGTATAATTAAAAAACGTTTCAACTCACTGGACCAGAATAATCGATTGTATAGTTTATACAATCGATTATTCTGGTGTTCCAAAAAAACTGCCAGAATTTTAAACTTGAGGGATAATCGACTGTTTAAGAAAACAATCGATTATCTTTAGGCAGTGACCAAAAAATAATTTTTCTGAATAAAACATGATTTTCAACATGAATCTTAAACATGAAAACATGTTGTTTACCAACTAAAATCATGCTATATATAATGTTTTAACATGATATTAAAACATCAAATTACATCAAAACATAACATTCATAAAATCATGCTATTTCATGGTAGAATTTCATAAACAAAATTCTAATTAAACTTAAACATGAATCCTAACATAACATGAACCATATGAACTTCCAAATTATCCAAAAATGAAGGTGGCTTCGATACCAATTGTTAGGATTATGATTCCAACTAAATATAACAACCTTCATATTGAATAATCCGGAATTAAACTACATGAGCGGAAGCTAACCTGAATCCATATGTGGAAATTGTTGAACCTCCTTTTGATGATTGTCCTTATGTCTCTATGAAGTTTGCTCCTTAGCCTTCCTTCAAAAATGTCTTGAAGTTGTATATGTATCCACAAGTATGCAAGAAACAAACCTTAAACAATATGTGAATTATTCACAATAATAATGTTGTGACAATGATCAAATAGGTATATGGTTTTACACACTATTTGCAAGACAACAATGGAGTTTTTGGCTCTTGATTCAATGGGAGGAAGAAGAGTCTTGTCTTGCACTAATGTGGGAACCATAACCCCCACTTTATAACACAAGAGTTGCATAACACAAGAGTCACAAGAGTTACAAGAGTTACATAACTCAAGAGTCACAAGCATGTAACCATGGTTACATATATGTAACCTTAGTTAGCCCATCATAAACTAAGGTTACCCTTTTGGGTATCTACACATTAGTCCTACACTTTATATGACAACACATTGGCCCCCTTAACATAATGTCCATAAGACCACAAAATTTGGCCAAACCAAAAGATAGCACATAACATATAATTTATCCATATATTGTTCATATGTATGTAGATATAAGTCCATATATCTTACACTCCGATCACATTTCCTGCCATTCATCGCCGCATCTCATGCCAGACCAGCTCTCCGACATCCTCTCCTTCGTCGTCCGTCAATGGAAATGGTTCGCTTATTTTTTTCTCTAAGTTTCCTTTCTATGCATCTAATTTTGATATGGCATTTTAAATATTATGTAATGTAATACTAGTAAAACCTAGAAATTTTGTTAAGTTCTGCTGCATTTTACTACCTAATCTTGTTGTACGTTACTGATTACTCTAAAAATGTTTTTTTTAATCGTATCCCTGCTTTTTTGGTCTGCCATGTCTGCATGTGCTGTTTAAGGTTTAAAAAACTCTTTTATTCTCGTAATTAAGTTCAAGAGAACGTTAGATATAGAAAGTTTGGTAATGGATAAAAACCATATTTTATTCAAAAGATGGGTGGAGAAGTGAGAATATGTCCTGTCTGTCATGTCTAAGTTACAACCTTTTGTGAGACATGGATTGGTATTTAAGAAGATTTTTTCTGATGTCTGTTTAAATTTTCTATTCCAGTAAATGTCAATCAGAAGGACTTTTTACATACTAGTGATTTCGACAAGTCAACTATTTTGAACATCTTGGATCGAGCCAAAGAGGTCAAAGCACTGATAAAATCAGGAGAGAGGACATATCTCCCATTTCAAGGTAAAACAATGGCAATGATATCTGCTAAGCCATCCATGAGGACACGTGTTTCCTTCGAGACAGGGTTTTACTTGCTTGGGGGCCACGCTATATACTTGGGACCAAATGACATACAGATGGGTAAGCGGGAAGAAACTCGTGATATTGCTCGTGTTCTGTCTCGCTACAATGATATCATTATGGCTCGAGTTTTTGCCCATCAGGTATGCTGGTGAGTTTTCTGTTTTGACTTCTTCCTGGTGCATGGTGAGTTTCCTGTTTTGACTTCTTGCTGCTGCGCTTCAGTACGCTATCATGACCCGGATGAAACACCGCTAAGACTCTTATTTGTTTCAGTATCCTCTGGTAATGCCTCTCTTAGCAGCATTGTTCCATTCTATTAAATATTTATTTGCCCCTTTCTAAATATTAGTTGAATGAAAAGTTTCTTGATCTTTTCCATTGGAGCTGAATTCTGGTCCATCGTGTACTTAGTATCTTACAGACGTATAACAGTTTAATGATGTTTCCTTCCCAGCAAGTTAATTGAGCATATGATCACTCAGGCCTAAATGTTCTTCAGGGTTTGTACATGTTGAGATGTTGAATTGAGTAATTGAGATGCCAGGGTTGGACATTTCTTAGTCTGTTGCTTGGATCTCAGGCTATCGCCAAGAGGGACAGTTTCAAATATCTGGGGTCGGTGATCCAGGGGATTGAGAGATCGACGGGGATGTCACTCATCGTATAGGGGCAGGGTGGTCGAAATGGAGGCCTGCATCAGGAGTCTTGTGTGACAAGAAAGTGCCACAAAAACTCAAGGGAAAGTTTTATAGAGTTGTGGTTAGGCCTGCCATGTTGTATGGGGCGAAGTGCTGGCCGGTGAAGAAATCTCATGTTCAGAGAATGAAGGTTGCGGAGATGAGAATGCTAAGGTGGATGTGCGGGCTCACCGGGTTAGATAAGATTAGGAATGAAGTTATTCGGGAAAAGGCGGGTGTGGCCCCAGTGGATGAGAAGTTGCGGGAGGCGAGGCTCAGGTGGCTCGGGCATGTGCGGAGTAGAAGTCCAGATGTCCCGGTGAGGAGTTGTGAGCGTTTGGAGGTGGTTGGCGCGAGTCGAGGCAAAGGGAGGACAAAGAAGTATTGGGAAGAGGTGAGTAGGCATGATATGGCTAGTATGCGGATTTCCGAAGACATAGCCCTTGATAGGAGAATCTGGAGTTCTAGTATCTGGGTTGTAGGATAGAGGCTTTTAGGTAGTGGTCGTTGTTTATGCATTCCATTTTATCTACTGAATGTGGCTAAATTAATATTTGTGGACGCCCTTTTACTTCTATTTTGTTTACCTTTTCCTTTTGCATGTTATATTAGTTATGTTTTATGTTCACATAATTATGTATTGTGATTTCTGCTGGAGTTACTAATGCTCTTTTGTTTTTATTTTTGTTTTTTTTTTTGTCTTTCCTTTTCTTTTTCTAAGCCGAGGGTCGATTGGAAACAGCCTCTCCCTCCTTTCGGGTGGGGATAAGGCCTGCGTACATATTACTCTCCCCATATCCCACCCTGTGGGACTATACTTGGTAGTTGTTTTGTTGTTGTCGTTGTTGTTGCGTTCACACCACCTGTAAAATAAAAGTTTTATCTATTTGTTTTTTGCTGCTGGTGCAGGACATTCTAGATCTTGCTAAATATGCAACTGTACCAGTGATTAACGGCCTGACAGACTACAACCATCCTTGCCAAATTATGGCCGATGCCCTTACAATAATTGAACATGTTGGTCAGCTGGAAGGAACGAAGGTTTAGCTCTTTCAGGCCAAAATTTTTATCATCTCCCAGTTTCTGTTTCTGGCGATATGTTTTTTTATAATTTAATATTGGCTGCCAATTCCAGGTTGTCTACATTGGAGATGGAAATAACATAGTGCATTCTTGGTTGCTGCTGGCTTCAGTAATTCCCTTCCACTTTGTTTGTGCCTGTCCAAAAGGTTTTGAACGAGGAAATAGTTAAGAAAGCAGAACAGGCTGGGGTAAGCAAAATTGAGATCATTAATGATCCAAAGGAAGCTGTTAGAGGAGCTGATGTTGTGTACTCAGATGTCTGGGCTAGCATGGGACAAAAGGAAGAAGCTGCAAAGCGCCGTCAGGTGTTTCACGGATTCCAGGTAGGAGTGATAAATTGCTATAGTCTGTTCAACTTGTGCATGTAGAGCAAGAAACCTCTTCGACTTTACGCAAAATTGTTTGCCAAAAATGACGACAAAACTAGTAGCTGGTATTGTAGCTGGTTGGCTCTAACAAGGGCTCATGAAATTATCATTTTCAGAATAACTTCTAATTTTCTAGATAATGGGACCTAGGTGTTAGAAACACAACTTACGATCTTAAACAGGAAAGGATGGAAGTTAAATGGATAAGACATGTAGAGATATTTAACTAAGAAAAAGAACAGTATGCTAGTGACTATCTAAATCTTTGTGAACTGGAACTGTAATGGGTGATAATACTTATTTCTTGGATACTTCTTGCACGTCAACCTGTGTATACAATCTTTTGTGTTAAGCTATTAGAGGATGGAACAGACCTGAATATTTTCTATAGTGGTATCCCAAATCAAGGTCGCAACAAAGTCTTGTGAACTAACTTGGGGTTTACTAGTGACTGATAACTATGTAGTAAGTAGATAAATCTGAAAAGCATCACATTGTGATACTTGAGTTGAATATATGTAACCTACTTCACATGTCACATTCTCAAAAGAACAAAAATGGATGTAACCTACTTTACAAGTTGTGCTGCAGTTTTACCCAGTTTCTGAAGCTTGCTATTAATGTATGCATGTCTTTCTCTGATTATTTGTTGATAGGTGAACGAAGAAATCATGAAATTAGCTGGACAGAAGGCTTATTTCATGCATTGTTTGCCTGCAGAAAGGGGAGTGGAAGTCACTGATGGAGTAATTGAAGCGCCAAACTCAATCGTATTTCCCCAAGCAGAGAACCGCATGCATGCACAAAATGCGATTATGCTTCATGTAATGGGCTTGTAATTGCATTGTTTAACCTTATAGTGAAACTTGTTTTCTTCCTAAATTGTATTTTGCTTGGAGCGTTTAAAGAGCTTAGTGGATATGCCTGTTCATATAACTCAAGGTCCTAACTTCTTAAGTCAAGTGATTACTTTATTCTCATGTCGATATAACTCAAGGTCCTAACTTCTTAAGTCAAGTAATTACTTTATTCTCATGTCGATTGTCTTCTTTGACATAGGGGTGGACATCGGTCGATTTGTTAGGTTACGAATATTATCGGTTTAGCATATCAGTTATCGATATACAAATTTGATAAACCGATAAAATAATGGTTATTAGGTATCGATTAATTGGTTATCGATCATTATCGGTTCGGTTATAGGTTTACTCGATAAGATAATTCAATCTAGAATTAAGCAAAAAAGAAAAGACAATTTACTGGAACTGAGCAAAAAAGGGAATAATTCACGTATAGTATACTAAAGACTTGCGCGAGGAGTAACTAGTAAGGTAAAGTCATAATTTTATTAATTCTTATTGGGTTATCGGTTAAACCCATTAACAAAATTGGCAAATCGATGCCCGAACCGATAACTCAATAGTAAAAAATTACTAACCCGTTACCGAACCGTTAACTCAATAACCTGATACCGTTAACCCAATAAACAATTAACGGTTCAGGTTATCGGTTGTACCCAATATATGCCCTACCCTACTTTGACATGGATTAGATATTATTTATTTACAGAAATATCTCGACGAGGAATAGAAATCCTAAAGAAGGGATTACCAATTAACCGATACCCGATAAAGATTATCTTATCGATTTACCTGATAAGATAACTCAATCTAGAGTTAAACAAAAAAGAAAAGACAATTCACTAGAATTAAGTAAAAAAGAGAATAATTCACATATAGTATACTAAAGGCTTGCGCTAGGAGTAACTAGTAAGGTTTATGAAGAATGATGATGAAACAATTGAAGAGGGGTAGAGAAAGAATAGGAGAGAATGAACTGAAACCCTATATACTTAAAGGTAAAGTCACAATTTTATTAATTCTTATTGCCATGCCCTACTTTGACATGGTATTAGATGTTATTTATATACAGAAACATCTCGACAAGGAATAGAAATCCTAAGGAAGGAATTAGTTACTAGTTCGCCACTAGTCGATCACATCTCAATAAGACCTCTCAAGAGATATCTTATGCAACCCTTTGTGGCATCTTGCAGTAACAAATACTATTTCATCTGAACCCTTCATACCCGAGCTTAGGACAATCACCTCTTTACACCTAATTTACCTTGCACATTGTGTAAATTAATCATTTCAGCCCGAATTTCCAAATTGAGGAGCTATTGTTCTTTTCTGTCTTTTAATTAGATTGCCGATAGTTCAATGTATATACAAGACAAAATTAAGGCACCCTTAATTCATTCCTCATTTCCATCTTGAAAAGTTGATTGCCAATATTAGAACAGCACGAAGAGCACCTGCTCATACCACAGAATTTCCACCGACACTGTTCACCTCTCTTCTGAGTTGAACCTGTTCCATGCGGCCTTTGGTTCACATGAAGGAAAATAATGAGATTCAAGTCCATAAAATAGAAAAAGAAAAAAAAAGCGACCGATTCTTGCATCGCGTCATGTCACAAGTATGTGACAGCGCAATCAAACAGACACATGCAGATAAAGAAACTTATTAGTTACCTTGAGAAGATCAAAAACCTTTTCACATATATATTTTTGCTGAATACTCGCTCCTCTTTGCTGCAACTTATCAGGATGAACATAAAGAGTTGCTTTCCTGTAAGCCTTCTTCACCGCAGCAGTTGTAATAATTTCAGTCGGTGAGATGGGTTGCCAACCACTATCGGATCCAAGGATCTGCATTTGCAAAAACAATGAGCATCTAGTGACAAAGGAAAGTATATTTTGAACAGGACAAAAATTAAATGAAGATCAGTGCAATGAACTTCAAAAACAAAACATCTTGGAAGGGACTCATTCACATATTCTAAAATCTGGTCACTGCAGTTGCCCATGTGATTTAAAAATCACTCCAATTTTTTAGTTTCTTCCACATTAAGTAATAAACATGTTCTGATGAGACAAGTAGTATCTCAGATATTTCAGAACACTCTAGCCTTGCAACTTCCCTTTCTACCCAATGTTCATAATAAAGGAGAAGGAAAAGAAAATACTTGGGCAAGTCGGATACATACATATTGCAGAGTAGAAAGCAGCGCACGTAGGTTCCCTTCCTTCCCGCTGGCCCATCTTTTAATATCAGCGTCAAGAGCTTCAGCTAATCTCTGAAATTAAAATATACATATAAGCAAGCATAACATATGCGCATCCTGAACTCCATAAGCACACAATTCATATCAAGAAAATTTACATTTCTCTCAGTTTGCTCTTTCTGAGCCAGAAGATCACGCTTATTCTTCTCCGCAAGGGCTTTTGCCTGAAAAGACTAGTAGAAATATAAAAGTGAATATGCTTGGACAAAGTCCAGGAGCCAGTGTCCAAATAATAGAGTAAAGATGCACATACTGCTCTTTCCATTATCCTCTGGTGCCTCTCCAACCTTGCTTTGCGTCTTTGAGCTGATTCACTATTACTTCCATCAAATTTGTCCAAATCCTGCATTGATTCAGTAGGTCATCCTTCTGTATGCCACAAAGTATACACTAGAGAAAGACAGAAAAAATTAAGAATGATACTCACAGAAGAGGAAAGGCTATGCTTCAATGTCGCACTAGCAAATCGTTCATCACCGTGTCTATCTGCTTGAGACCTTAATTCAGCTGTTGTGCCCTTTTGTGATAAAGCTTTTTCCAAAGCACGTTCACGGGCTTCTGCAGTTGCTCTCTCCACAGCAGCTCGCTCTGCTTTAAGCTTGGCTTCAATGGAAGCTTTGTCTGTTGATACCTTGCTACTTGCAGAAGCTTTCTCACGCTTATCTCGTGCCTCAGCCATTACTCTTTGTCGAACTTCAGCAGTAGCTCTCTCCACAGCAGCTCGTTCAGCCCTTTCTCGGGCTTCAGCAAATGCCCTCTCACGAGCCTCACGAATTGCTCTTTCCACAGCTATTCTGTCTTTTTCCCTTTCTTTTTGTCTCTCGTCTACCTGGGTTCTTTTACTATTATTTTTATCCTCCACTTCTTTTTGCAAAGACTTTTTGGTCTCCTCTTCTACAACAGTTTTTTGATTGCTCTCTTCCTCGTGCATTTCAGCTTTTATCTTTTCATCATTGTCCAGTGGTTCATTGTCTTTGCAGTCACCAACTGAGGAAGAGCATTCTAGTTCTTCTGAGTTCTCAACAGACTTTTGTTCTCCCTGAGCTGCTTTAATATCTTTGTTTTTCCCGACCTGGTCGGCAGCAATACCATCCCCCTTGATCGTTTCCTCATTTCCTACATGTCCAGGGACACACAAGTCATCCCCCTCATCTAGATTTGAGTATAATTCTGGGTCCCTACCTGTCTCATCCACGCATTTCTGCTCAAGATTTATGCCAGTAAAAGTGGTATTCTCTGGTTCTTCAGAAGCATGGACCTCAGATACAAAATGTGAGTCAGTATCACTGACATTCTCCTGAATCACATTGCGGAAGCCCTTTGTCTCAAAAATAACTCGTTCACTGAGAAGATTGTCGGCACCGTTCATGCAAGTGGAACCACAATTCACTTCCTTGACATCCTCAGATGAGGCCGCACAAGTGTCTTGCACTACTCCCTCAGGGGCATCCTCTTCACTAGAATTTTGGAGATCACTAGCAGTTTCCAACATCTCCTTTTCCCAATAATTGGAGGACTCTTCAGTCACTCCATCCTTCTCGCACTCACGTTCATAGATGGCTTCAGAAATTCCTTGTACCCCTTCAAAATTAACTGCCTGCCGACTTATTTCAACATCATTATTCTCTAGTTGATCTTCACAAGCTTCTTGTATCTCACTTGAACAAGGGCTGCCTTTGAGATCAGGCTCATTAACAGCACTCTTTGAATTTTGTTTATCAGCAACACCTGGAGCCACACTTGTCTCCTGATCATCCTCACTCTTATCAGATGCTTCCAGCCTACTATCAGCTTCTTCAGCCTCCTGACTCCCTTCAGCCTTTTTACTCTCTGTGAATTTATCTGCTTGGTTCTCTATTTCTTCAGTTGCTTCATACTGACAAGGCTCTACAGATATCTTCTGAAGTCCTTCCATCTCAGATCCTTCTCGTTTTCTCTCACTTTCTTCCCCTTCATGACAGTAAGGGGTTTTCTTTTCCCTCGGCTCAAGCTCATGAACCCCATATGACCACTTCTCAGCGTGTTGGCCACGTTGGAAATCTTCCTGTCTACTCTCAATGCCTACTCTCCCGCAGTCATGTTGGGGCTTCTCATCATTTTCCACCCATAGGAAGGCTTCCTTATGCATAATCTCAGTTTCTTCATTGGAGCTCCTCCTCAATCTACTTTTGTTTTCTTCCACCTCATAAACATTTTCTAACTTATTTGGCACTATTCTGCATTCCAAGTCTTCATGCTTCACTGTCTCGTCTTCTGGAGGTGCCTCTCTGTTGTTATGTAGATTATCATTCTCAGTTTCTTGGAACCCAACTTTTTCCTCACTAAGTGTCTCCGGAGAGTTCTGCAAGTTCTTGAAACTCCACATCTTATGAAATATTGATTCTAGATTGTTCTTCATGCATTCAGACTTCTTCAACTCAGGAGAACAATTTCTGTTCCCCTTAGAAAAGCCATACTCATTGATGACCTCTGAATTTACATATTCTTCAGAATCATGCATCAAAGCTGAATTAGAAGTATCCTTGAATTGCTCTGGAGCTTCTGCCATCCCAAGAAGGTTTAGTGTTGTCATTTCCCCCATTGGTTTGACGTAATCAGGTTCTTCACCAAGCTCTATGGTCTTGTTACTTGTATTCATCTCCTTAAGCTTGTATACATGTCTATTATTCTCCACAGATGGTTGAGAGTGATTGTTGCTCTCAACCTGCTGAGATACCATGGTTTCTATATTCTCTTTTCGACTGCTTACCACTTCCGGAAACCAAGTTACTGCTACATCTCCTTGAGATGCTACAGCATTTTCAGTCTGGGTATTCTGCTTAACCATTCCAGCAACCCATTGCTGTTCTTTAAGATTGATGAATGAAGCAAAATCACCATTACTTGATGGGATTCCCCTGCACACCTCAGCGAATGGTGGCAATCCATTACCTATTTTTCTATGCAATTCCATAGCATTTTCCCTGTTACTTCTTGTGTTGCACTCAACCCTATTATCCTTCGATTTTAAGCTACCTTTAGACCTTCGTTTCTGAGAAGCTGGAACACCTTCTTTTTTTCTCTCCATAAGCTCTTTTGCTAGTCTAATACTTTCTTGAGCCTTCTCTATGGCTTTTTTCAATGTGGCAGCAGAAACAGCAGCTGCTGAATTTGCATCAAGTTCCTCATCAGAAGAAATAGGTGAAGTATTAGTGGGACGAATATCGCTTCCAGATGCTCCATATTTGGGATCAGGACCTGAAATTTTTGATTGATTAGGCTGGCCCTTGATGTCATTAGCCATGGGGCTTGAAGTTGATGCCCCTTCAGTGGAACTTGATCTCCTCTCAAATTCATCATGTGCACTATAAAACTTATCATTAAAATGGAACGCATCCCAGCTAGATCCACTTGTAACCTTCACTACGCCATCTGAACTTTGTTTCTTGGGGATATGTAAATTCTCCTTTCTATAACGCCCATTAAATAATTCCCCGCTAAAGCTCCCGTCATGATGTGCTTCACCTGAACTTTGTTTCTTGGGGACATGCAAGTCCCCATTCTTATCATGACTTCCTTTAAATATTTCCCCACTTAAGCGCCTGTTGCGATGTCCATCTGAACTTTGTTTCTTGGGGACATGCAAATCCTCAGTCCTAGCATGCCCTTTGTTACCTGTTTCCTCACTAAAGCTCCTATTTCGACGTACTTCATCTGAACTTTGTGCCTTTGGGACATGCAAATCCCCCATCCTATCACGCCCTTCTTTAAATATTTCCCCACTAAAACTCCTGTTCCGATGTATTTCATCTGAACGTTGTATCTTTGGGACATGCCACTCCCCCACCTTATCACGTCCTTCTTTAAATATTTCCCCACTAAAACTCTTGTTGCGCTGTACATCACTTTTTACAAAGGGTGCTTGCTGAAAGGCTTCAGTCTTTGGTAAATGAGAACTTTCATCTATAAAATACGTAAAACCAGGGACAGCATGCAGTTGAGCTATCTGCGTCATCCCATTTGAACCATTTCTGCTTCTTTGGCTGGTCTTATTATAAGATAGGTTGAAGTGCTTTGGCCCATCAATAGATTGATTAGTCCCTTCACATGAGGACTCTTTATGCCTTCCACTTGGACTAAATTGATCTGATCCTTCGGAAGCAGTCCTACATGCAACAATACAGGAAATTAAGGGAAGTACATAACTCATGTTGTACCAAAAGCAACCAATACACGTGATCTTTTAAAGAAACTGTGAGAAAAATTGGGAAATGCTACAGAAAATGTAAGCAATCACTGGAATTGCTAGTTGATGAAAGACTATCTTTTCTCACTCGTGGAAAACACCAAGTAATGGCATAGCACATAGTAAATGTCCATAACTTTCAGAGCACATAGCATCATTAAGTGTGGATACTTAGAAAGGCTATAGAGAAGTAAATAAATATCAAATCAGGATGAATTTGGTCTAAAACCTTCCTCTAAGAAGACGAGTAAGCATGGCTAACATTCTGTAAAACATGTAACTCAACCAATTAAAATAACAAAAGGACATCAGCTATCATGCTACAAAATAACCTACAGACAGGCATATTTCAGAATAAACAACAAATGAGAATTGTGTATATTCTTCTTTTTGTGTTGGAAATTTTATTAAAGAATAGCGCGCAAAAAGTGCAACGAAAAAGTGGTACAACCCCAACAAAAAGCATCTTACCAAACTAGCTACAAGAGAACTGGGGAAATTTTCCATCCTATCTACTTCTTGTACCTTTTCAATTTTGCACCAAAAGGCTAAGAGAGCTACATCTATGTTTTAAGGTACAAATATTTTCGTTTTTGCCTTCAAAGTATCTTTTATTTCTCTCCTTCCACACAGTCCACTATATAGCTGCTCAACTTTGTGTCGCATATTTGTAGTTCTCTTCTACTCCAGTGAAGTAGTAGGTCTTGAGGAGATTCTGGTATGCACCATTTAACTTCAAGCAAATTCAAGAATGCGTACCAAATCTGATTTGTGTTTCTGCAGTGGATGAATAAGTGCTTCGCATCTTCATAACCTTCTTCACACCCCTACATCTGTTGATAGTCATGCATCTTCTTTGTATAAAGGTGCTTCCTTTCTCCATATCAGTTTCAATGGCCATACTTGTCCGCGTTGTCTACTTTGAGACAATAAGCTATATGCAGACTTTACTGAAAAAAGGCCATCCTTACATTCTTTCCATACTAACCTATCAGGTACTAACTGTAGATTCTATTTTCACTAAAAAGGTTTGGTTATGAATATTTCGTACCAAAAAATATATGAATGCTTCAGTGGATATCTGTTCTTATAAAGAAGACTCATTTTCCAGCTAACAAACATCATATATTTATCACTTAAAGTTACATTGGCAGTAGCAAAACTATATACCCAATAAACCAAATAGAAAAAACAGAAAAAGGACTCTTGTTAAGCATATTAGAAATATACAAACTGAAGAAAAAAGACAGAAATTAGGAACAGAGATGAAACAGCACCATATAACTTGTTATCATTGTGCCTTTGCTTTTTCCTTTTCATATTTTCTCTATTATTTTCTTTTCCGCATTTCAACCAAAAATGAGTAGCATTCACAAAATTAACTGTACACTTCGACACATCAAAATATCATCCAACACTATGAAAAATCGTCTTCATTATTAAAAAAAGAAAAAGTAAAAAAGTAAAAAAGTAAAAAGAAATGGAGATGAACTCACCGAGTTTTGCCAGAAGAATGTTTACAACGTTTAGCACCCGAAAACAACTCATCATAAGGTACAGCAATATCTTCTTCACAAAAACCACCAAAAATGTTGGAATAATCAAGTTTAGAGGAGGAGCTTCGACAATCATCGGAAACTTTAGCATCATCTAAACCAGAAAGATCAAGTACCGGAATCGACGAACCTCGAGAACCTCCAAAAATCTCAGAGTAATCCGGAGCTCCGAACTTTTTCTGTGCAAAATCGTCGTCGTACGGATGTTGTTTAGCTGAAAATATAGCACTCGAAAGCTTTCTTCTGTGTGAAGGCCGTGAAAGTGACTCCATTGAAGTAGAAATGGAAGGAGAATGAACTAGGGTTGCTATTTTCAGGAGGATTTTTTTATGTAATTTTTTGGGGTTTTTTATATTTGTTATTCGGTGATGTTTGTCTGCAGAATCAGAAAGACAAAGAGAAGAAGAGAAAAATGGAAGAAGGTCTTCTTCCATGATATTCATCAAATGGTTTAATAATATATTTTCTTGTTTATCTTTTACTACATTGCTTTTATTTTATAACTATTATCAGCACAAGTGGTACAACATGTTTTTCTCTTTTGTAAAAATAATAATATATTTTGTTGGATACTTAGTTTTTCTCAATTATGTTTAAAAACAAAAATAGAAAGACAAAGATACTCATACTTCACCATCATCTTTTTATTTATGAATAAAGATGTTTATAATTTTACTTAACTGTTTCTTAATTGATTTGCATTATTAAAATATAAATAGAAGTAATCAACAATAGGCTTAGATAACAATAATATTTTAATTACATTAGTACGTATCCAAAATATGAATATAAATAGTGTTTGCATCATTAAAATATTACATCCTACTTTGACTAAATCCAAGAAGTTTTTATTGATTATTCATCTTCTTCTGTGTAGAAATAAAACATGTTAGTAATAATGGGGTTACATGAAAGTTTTTTTGTTTTCAAGTCTATTTTCTTATTGGATTCAAATATATCTAGTTACATGCTTAAGTACTTGGGTACACCTAACATAATGTGTGATTATACATTATTGTGCAGTATAACATGATATACTACACTAGATACATTTCACTATTTATTTTGACAAGCCTGCATACAGAATATTAGTACACATGGAGATACTATGTAGGTATAGATTTTACGATATTAAAATTTTTATATTCTTTAGGTACACATATAATTCTTTTATATGGTCAATATAAAAAAGTAACAATACTAGTTATGTAGCATGTCAAATCACTTAACCAAATTATTACTAAAATTGCTTTATAAAGATCTTAGTGCAATAAGGGTATTCATATTAGCCGGTATTGTCTTACACGTATTTAGTACACTTTAAATCATGCTAATTAACTTGAATAATTTAATGATGCATGCACTAACTAGACATACAAGATTAAGTATGGATATCTCACAAAACAAACTTGGATCAAAATTCAATTGTAAAAATATTTATTTAATTGATTCATGTACCACACATACAATATTCAAAGAGAAGAAATATTTCTCTCATTTAAGTATGTGTTAGGCAGATGTTACTACAATTTCTGGTAGTAATAAATTAATTGAAGGCTCTGGAATAGCTACTATAACTCTGCCTAAAGGAACAATATTTATTATAGAGAATGTAATGTTCTCCTCCAAGTCCAAGAGGAACTTGTTGAGTTTTAAAGATATTCGTCAATATGGATATCATATTGAGACAATAGATGAGAATAATCTTGAATATCTCATCATTACAAAGAATGTCTCTGGCCAAAAGAGGGTTATTGAGAAGTTCCCATATTTATCTTGTGGCATGTATTGGACAAGAATTAGTGCAATTAAGGCACATTCTACCGTAAACCAAAAGGTTGCCGATTCCAATACTTTCGTACTTTGGCATGATCGGTTGGGACATCCTGGATCAATTATGATGAGACGGATTATAGAAAACTCAAATGGGTATCCATTAAAGAATTTAAAGTTTCTTTTAAATAATGAATTTTCTTGCACTTCTTGTTATCAAGGCAAGTTAATTATTAGACCATCACCAACAAAGGTTGGAATTGAGTCACCTACGTTCTTGGAACGTATACAAGGGGACATTTGTGGACCTATTCACCCACCTAGTTGGTCGTTTATATATTTTATGGTCTTAATAGACGCACCTTCTAGATGGGCTCATGTGTGCCTATTGTCATCTCGCAACCTTGCGTTTGCAAAATTAATGGCACAAATAATTCGATTACGAGCACAATTTCTCGATAATCCAATTAAGTCTATTAGACTATATAATGTTGCTGAGTTTTCATCCCAAGCATTTAATGATTATTGCTTATTAATTGGGATAAAAGTAGAACATCCTGTAGCACATGTTCACACTTAAATGGTCTTGCAGAGTCTTTAATTAAACGTATGTAGTTGATAGTAAGACCGTTACTCATGAAAACGAGGCTGCCCACTTCGGTTTAGGGTCACGCCATTTTGCATGTAGCAATGCTAGTTCGTCTCAAACCGGCAAATTATCACAAATATTTCCCGTTGCAATTAGTTTTGGGTCATGAACCTAATATATCCCATTTAAGAATTTTGGGATGCGCAGTATATGTGCCTGTAGCACCGCCATATCGCACCAAAATGGGTCCGCAAAGAAGGTTAGGAATATATGTTGGGTTTGAATCGCCCTCCAATATTCGCTACCTCGAAACATTGACAGGGGATTTTTTCACTATACGATTTGCAGGCTGTTGATTCGATGACACTTTTCCCAAAATTAGAGGGATAAGTTGGTGAAACCAAACGGGAAATTTTGTGAAAAAAATAAAATCCATCATTATCTCATATTGATCCACGTGCCTCTATTTGTGAAAAGAGGTGCACAAGATTATCCATTTGCAAAGAATAGCAAATCAAATGCCAGACGCATTTACGGACTTGAAAAGGATAACAAAATCACATATCCCGGTAGAGAATGTTCCAATCCGTATTGATGTCCCTATTGGACAATCTTCTAGTGTCATAGCTAATGAGTCGAAAGCAAGCCTAAAACGTGGCAGACCATTAGGTTCCAAAGATCGAAATCCTAGAAAAAGGAAAGCAAATGATCAAAATAACACTACGAAAGAATCTCCATGAGGAATTCACGATTTAATAAATTCTGAGATTCATGAAGAATCCATTGAGCCCGAGACTCAAGAAAATAAGGAACTATCAATAAATCCAATCGATATTAAGACAAATTTTAATCTAGTGGATATAGTGGTGGATTATGTTTTTGCATATAATGTTGCATCTAGCATTATGCAAGAAAGTGAGGATCTTGAACATCATTCTGTTGGAGAATGTCGACAAATACTTGATTGGCAAAATGGAAAGAAGCAATCCAATCAGAATTGAATTCTCTTGCAAAACGTGAAGTTTTTGGGCCTATAGTTCAAACACCTAATGGTGTTAAGCCTGTTAGCTATAAATGGGTCTTTGTACGCAAGAGAAATGAGAAAAGTGAGGTACAAAGATATAAGGCACGCCTTGTTGTACAAGAATTTTCACAAAGGCCCGGTGTCGATTATGAAGAGACATATTCACTCGTTATGGATGCTATAACTTTCTGTTATCTCATAGTTTTGCTATCCTTGAAAAGCTTGACATGCATTTAATAGATGTGGTTACCGCCTACCTTTATGGCTCACTTGATGATGAGATATACATGAAAATTTCCGATGGATTCAAAATGCGAAACACATATAATTCAAAGTCCCGGGAAATGTTTTCAATCAAATTCCAAAGATCTTTATATGGTCTAAAGCAATCAGGACGAATATGGTATAATCATCTTAGCGAGTATTTATTAAAGGAAGGCTACATAAATGATGTCATTTACCCATGTGTTTTTATACAAAAAATAACATCGGAATTTGTTGTACTTGCCATATATGTTGATGACATAAACCTTATTGGAACTCCCATAGAACTCCAAAAGGCAATTGATTATTTAAAGAAGGAAATCGAGATGAAAGATCTCGGAAAGACAAAATTATGTCTTGGTTTGAAAATTGAACATTTGGCAAACGAAATTTTTGTTCATTAATCTAGAGCTGGAGTTTTTATTTTATAACTGGAAAGAGCTGAAGTTTTTGTTTTATAACTGAAAAACTTCAGCTCTAGAGCTTAAGTTTTCTAGTTATAAAATAAAAACTTCAGCTGGAAACAGCTTAAGTTTTTATTTTATAACTGAAAATCTTAAGCTGTAAACTGCTTAAGTTTTTATTTTATAACTGGAAAATTTAAGCTGGAAACTACTTAAGTTTTTATTTTATAACTGAAAAAATTAAGCTAGAAACTGCTTAAGTTTTTATTTTATAACTGGAAAACTTAAGCTGGAAACTGTTTATATTTTTATTTTATAACTGGAAAACTTAAGCTCTAGAACTTAAGTTTTTATTTAAGTTTTTCGGTTACAAAGACAAAAACTTCAGCTGAAGTTTTTCAGTATAAAAGAAAAATTTCAGCTCCTTGGGCTGAAGTTATGTGAAAAAGTGAGTATACTTGCAATTTATTTTGCTAAACGGACACAAATGAAAATGTGGCACAAAAAATAGGTATAGATATAAATGCCCTGATTTGGATCCAGTCAATTTCGAGATAATGGACCCATACTTTCCATCTCCAGCCCATTCATAATAACCATAATTGGGCCATCTAGTTAGCAGATGGCCCATGATGATGACGGCCCTAATTACTTGTCGGGTTTTGAAGAAAAAACCCAAATCTTCACTCTTGCCTTGAAGAAAAAGAAAAGACAACTCAAATCTTTCGCTCTCCCAACTCCATTAAAGGGAGAGAAACAGAGGCTTCGCATTGCACAAAGTGTGTGATTCCAAACTCCAAAAACGACATCGTTTTATAATCCCTAACATTTGACAAACAGAATGTTCAGAAACCAGTACGATACCGACGTGACGACATGGTCACCGGCGGGGAGGCTATTTCAAGTAGAGTACGCAATGGAGGCAGTGAAGCAAGGTTCAGCGGCAATAGGTTTGAGATCGAAGACGCACGTGATTCTCGCGTGCGTTAATAAGGCGAATTCTGAGTTATCCTCTCACCAGAAGAAGATCTTCAAAGTTGATGACCACATCGGAGTTGCAATCGCCGGACTTACTGCCGACGGCCGTGTACTTTCTCGTTATATGCGTAATGAGTGCATTAATTATAGTTACGCTTATGAGTCGCCGTTGCCTGTAGGCCGCCTTGTTGTTCAGCTCGCTGATAAAGCTCAGGTTTCGCTCTTTCTGAAAACCCTAAGTTGTTTTTATATCTGATTTCTGCTTAAATGGTTATTTTTTTACGGTTTGTTATTTGCTGCTGAGCTGAATTCTTCTGTTGCGCTGTTGAAATTGAGGGGCTAGGGTTTTAGTCATGCGCAGAATGCAGGGTTTTGGCAGTGGGTGCAGAGCTATAGATATCTAATGAAACAACTTTGGATTGGAAATTTATGATTTGTTTGCATTTACTGTCACAAAGGAGTAGTTGGTGCAGTGGTACTCTATATCCACTGCCTTAAACTCCTAGATCCACCTCTGATTTTATCTTGGTAAAAAGGGGGAGCGGGCGTTATGGTTTCAGTATCTCCCCTCTCGGAAAGCAAGTTGGATTTTTTCTCAAACCCTTGTCGTGTAGTATTATTATTGTTTGTTGAATCGAAATGTTTATGTTCCCTTTTTCTAGTAGTTTCTCATTCATTACAAGTTGGATTTTTCTCAAGCTCTTGTCGTATAGTATTAGTATCATTTGTTGAATTGAAGTGTTTGTGTTCTTTTGGCTAGTAGTTTCTTGTTCATTATCTGTAGCCGTGCCTCTCTTTTACTTACAAAGTGAACAAATAAGCGATAATTCTAAGAAAAAGGGTGGGAGGCGTAGGAGGAATCTGTTCAAAAAATTTCTTTTCTGCTTTGCATTCCTCCCATTGCCAGCGACTTTGACTCACAATTTCAATGCAATGTGACGTAACTTAATGTGGTTTAGCATGAAGGTTATTCATGTTCGTGTTCCTATTTCATATTCCCTTGGTAAACTTGTGTCTGCTCTCTTGATATATTTAGTAATAGAGCAGATTTCCCAACTATGCAACTATAGGAAGATTGCACCGTAAAAGATTTAGGTCCGGCGCGCTAGATTCTTAAACTCCATAGGAATTACGTGTCCGATATAGTTATTGAAACGTTAGACATGAGCTTTAGCGAGTGACCATTCAACAGATTGGTAATAGGTTGAACGCTTGTATTCTTCTATTGGCTAAAGTAGGTTTTTATGTTTGTTTTTCACTTGTCAAATATTCACAAGATCAGTTCGGAACTTGGAATGGAAGAAAACTACTTGCCAATTGCTGCATATTTGAAGCTTATAGTTGCTGTGATTTTTCTTGGGCGATCTATTTGGAGCCGGTTACCATTCTATTTTACTGTTGGACAACTCACGTAAACGCTGATGCACTTTAATTGTTTGCACATGCATTTGTCACACCTGGAGCTGCACCAGTCACATTATAGCCTGGCTTGCCCAAACTTTTTCCCACTTTCACTTTACAACTGAGGTGCCATAATATGTAGTTGGGTCTTGGTATTTTCTTAGCACTGGGGCATTTGAAGTGCTACCTTTAGAGTAATCAAATGTGCCTTTTCTTTGGTGTAAAACTGGGTATAAGATAGTTGGCTTTTCCTGTCAGATATCCAATGTTTTTGAGAGCGCAAAGCGCAAAAAAGCGACAGGGGCTTGCCTCGCTTCAAAAGCGAAGCGCACGCTTCATTGAAGTGAATCGCGATTCGTAAAATACATATAATATATATAATAAATAATTTATAAACTGAAATACACATTAAAAAAATCAAATAAACTAAAATATAATATATATATATATATATATATATATATATATATATATATATATAATAATTAGTTTTATAAACTGAAATACACATTAACAAATCAAATAAATTGTAAAATATAACACAGATATATAATAAGTAATTTTATAAACTAAAATACATATTAAAATTAATATGAATAATTAATTTTCTAAACTGAAATACAACAACAACAACAACTACCCAGTATACTCCCACCAGGTGGGGTCTGGGGAGGGTAATATGTAGACGAGCCTTACCCCTACCCGAAAGGGCAGAGAGGCTGTTTCCAATCGACCCTCGGCACATAGGATAAAAGGAAAAACAGCAGTAAAACAAAAACAAAGACAAAAATATATATATAATAATTAATTTTATAAACTGAAATACACATTAAAAAAATAAAATAAACATATATATATATATATATATATAATAATTAGTTTTATAAACTGAAATACACATTAAAAAATCAAATAAACTTAAAAATATAACACATATATATAATAAGTAATTTTATAAACTAAAATACATATTAAAATTAAGAAGAATAAAAGGGGGGAAAAACAGCGCCTGCCCTAGCTATGCAGACGCTTGACGAGAAAAAGTGAAAAAGAGAAGAGAACAAGAAGGAAGAAAGAAGGAAAAAGAAAGAAAAATGCAGGAACAAGAAGAAAGAAAAAAAATGAGAAGAAGAAAGGAGAAAGAAGAAAAATTACTTGGACTGGATGGAGGAAGTTGAAACCCTAGCAGTAGCAATGTGATCGAAGAAGAGAGAAATGGTCAATTTTGGTCTTAGGGGTCTGTTTTGTATAATAAAAAAACAGACCCAAACTTTTTTTTTTAAAAAAGGCCCCTCTTAGAAGCGAGCGCTTCGTCGCTTCTGTTGCTTCATCGCTTCTTCAACTAAAGCGCACACTTCACAAGGTCAAGTCGCCTCAGGCTAGGAAAAGCGATGGCTGGTCGCTTCGCATTGCTTCGTCGCTTGCTTTTTCAAACACTGCAGATATCAATATATGTTCTTGAGGAAATTAGATACTTTGCTAAAACAGGGAACATGGTAATAAATGAGTTGCTGCAATGTGTGGCCTAGTCATAATAGCTAGTGTTATTCAAGCTTTTAGCATAAGTGATCATTCTTAATCTTCTCGTAGGGAAGTGCGGTGTAATTCAGACTATTTGAATTAGGTACCTACTATGTGATGCCTATTCTGTCTTTATGGAAAAGTATTAGTCATTTTAGAACTCACCAGATAGAAACATCTACTTTTCGTGTTTAGAAAATATGGAATGGGTTTTGCAGTCTAAAACTTTGCTGCAGCCTTAAGTTGTGATTTTGTGAGTTCCACGATTTTATTATTGCAGGCACTCCTTGAAATTTTTCTTATTGCTAGCTGTTGGTGATTCTGCAATCCAAGTAGGGCCTGAGGTTTTACTTCTAAACACTATCACATACTTCCAAATTCTGAGGATTCTGAAATTTGCACTTAATTCTATGAACTCTAGAAATCTCCGAAAGAGGTAAAAGGAATATAGACATGCACGGCATAAAAAATGAACTAAGTAGTCTATCGCTTAATAGACCAATTTGCACCGATATCTTCTTAGACTTGTGGAATAAGTTGTATTCTGGCAACTGTTAAAACTAGCGGCCCGCAAAAAAATCTGAGTGGCATTAATCCTCTTAAGTCATTATTACAAGCCTTGATGTGCGGAAAATTGTCATATTCTTTCTGCTTTAACGATTCAGGGTACGGTTACATCAAGTTCACCTATCAGAGTTCTTATTATAACTTTTAGTTAGTTTACTAGCTCATGTCAAACAGTAAGAAGATGACTCCTCTAGCTTATTTAAAAAAGAAGAAGACTCATCTAGCTCTTCTCAAGAAAGCATATGGTCTTGGGTAGCTCTGAACATCTTATTTATACACAATTTTTCGGGTGTTACGATGATAGGTTGCACCATGTGGTGCCTGATATAGGACTTCTATAATTTGTCCCGAAATGTCTTACAGAAGAAAAAAAGTAGAGCTCAGCTCTTAGATGATAGCTGGTTTTCTTCATGTTCGAACAGTTCTATTCCTGTAAAGAAATAGAAAATTCAACAAGGTTCTTTTAGTTCTTCACTACGGATGTGTTTGGTGGCGAATCAGTGCACCTGCAATGGTACATGTGCAAAGCCCTAGATCATGGAGGAGAGCTGAAGAAAAACTGAAATTCTTTTTAGTCCTTTGACATGTCCTGGCGGATATTGAGCTATATGTTGTTGTTTCCCTCAATTTGTCAGGATGATCTATTGATGGAACAAATTTTTGTTATTGGTATACGAGGCTAACTGTATGATTTGAAAGTTGATGCCTCTTTCTTGCTCACTATCAATCTTAACATTCACTTGTGTGGCAGGTCTGCACTCAACGATCCTGGAAACGGCCTTATGGTGTTGGCCTGCTTGTTGGTGGGCTGGATGAGTCTGGTGCTCACCTTTATTACAATTGCCCTAGTGGTAACTACTTCGAGTATCAAGCTTTTGCCATTGGATCTCGGTCACAAGCTGCCAAAACCTACTTGGAACGTAGGTTTGAGACTTTCATGGATTCTTCACGGGAAAGCCTGCTTAAGGACGCACTCTTTGCACTGAGAGAAACTTTGCAAGGAGAAAAACTAACAAGCACCAATTGCACGGTCGCAGTGGTAGGAGTAGGAGAGGCTTTCCATATGTTGGACAAGGAAACTATACAAGCATTGATCAATGAATTTGAGATAGCTGGTGAAGAAGCTCCTGCTGCAGCCCCAGATGAAGCTGGTAGTGATGAACCAGCAGCAGCACCTGAAGAGGGTGCACCTGCTGATCAGGGAGCTGCCCCGATGGATATTTGATGATGTTATGTCCTCCTTTAGGCCTCACTTCTTTCATATTCAGAGATTTCTTCTTGATATTGCGATTTTGTGTGGCACATTGGGTAATATTTTCTGCTTGGATGTTTTATTACGCAATCTTGCTTTACTTTGGTCCAATCATGCTTCTGAAGTTGAACTATAAACAGTTTAAATGACTTTGTTGGGTTAGAGCGCTCTCTCTCTCTCTCTCCCCCCGTGTTTTTCTTTGTTATGCACAATTCATTTTCTTCTGTCGGTAACTGTCGATGAAATGACAACATGACCTTCCTGCTTCACTATAACTCCACAAGCAACTGACCAAATCTTTAGGTTACTCTTTCTCGTCCTTTTCTGGTCAAGAATTGGACGACAGTTGCTTGTAGTAATGGTTCTTCTAAACTGTAGAGATTTTGAGGTAGGGGTGGTGTATTAGTTTGTTAAGTTTGGAGATGAGGAAACTTATGACTATGGTTGAATGAGAGCTTATCGTTAAGTTTAATTCACAAGTTTGAGTAGGTTATATATAGACATAATGGCCTAAATGACACCTATTCTTGTGTCACTTTGTCATGCCGGTCCTCCTACTTCACTTTTTTTTCATTCGGACACTTTAACTTGTTCAAAATCTATACTTTAAACCCTTTTGACCGTTGACCAAGCACATGTGACAACAAAATGGTTGAGCCGGATAAAGTGTGTGTAATTCACGCGACCAAGGAGCGTGCATATGAAGATTTTGAAGAAGAAATAATTAAAATAATGAGAAAAAAAACATCAAAATTAGAATGAAAAAATAAAATAAGTTAAAAAAAAGAAAAAGAGAAAAGCAAAGAGACATTCCATACGCTTCTTCTTCTTTCACCACCACCCCTCATCCCCATCTCCCTTTCCCCTGTAGCTTTTCTTCTTCCTCCCCTTTTCCCTGTACAGTTTTCTTCTTCTTCTCCCCCCCCCCCCCCCCATAAACAAACTAGATGGCTGGAAATGTGGCTGGAAACTAAAGCTCACATCGGATAAATGACATTTTGTAATAACGACATATCATTTCAACTTTGTGGCAGCAAATGTGGTACTCTATCAAAATGAAATCTCAATTTTTTTTGTAACAGATAATTCTCAGCAAGAAACAATATAATAAAATGTGCTCAGCCCCTGAAGTAGGATTTATGAAGAACACATTTTTCTCCTTTTAATTTCCTATGGGAGCACAAGAGGAAGAAAGTATCAATTTTCATTAATCTATAAGATAAGATCTACAATAAAGAAAGCAGTTTCGGTTCAATAAATTACGTTTGAGAAGAATAAGCCTACAGTATCTCCACCATTTTCATCATCTCCATCTCGACCTCGTCTATCATCTTCGTCAAAGAAGTGAAAAACTCAAATCTTATGGTTACCACATTCTAGGGGTTCTTCCTGGGTTGAGAATCCGAATGGTATTCTTTATATGATGAGAGAAAACTTAGAAGCAACATTGATTTTGTGTTGTATATTTATTGTATACTGTTTGTATATTGTGTATATTATAGGTTTGAGTTGTTTTTGGGCCAAACATAAATCTGAGCCCATTTTTCTTTTATCACACTTGGGCTGACCCGACCCAAGTGTGATATATGGTATATACCCTCTGTATAGTGGAGAAAAAAGACAGATATTTTGATGATAAGACTTTTCATTTTCTCTCGGAAGTTCGAGAGACTTCTCTGAAAATCTTCATCTCTCATCTCCATTTTCATCTTCGCTTTGCGATGTTTTCATGGCATCAGAGAAGGACGATCTTCGGATGCTTCTCCGTCACTGCTTATTAATCGTGTCGGAAGTTCTATCGAAGATTTTTCTTTGGATATTTGTGAGAGATTCTGTTGGTGACAAAGTCGATGTGTATCAAACGGTTAATCGGAACTTTTACTGCTATCCGATGGTTCGATCTTCACTCAGTGGACGTTTTGGGTAACTTTCCGACGTTCCTGACTTCATTCCGGTAAGTTTCCAGATTCTAGGGTTTCCGGTGTTCGAATCTAAGGTTTTCTCTGTCAATCGAAGGTCGTTCTTCTCCGGTCGCAAAGAAGGCGGGTAAATATATCCTTGTTCTAGGTGTTGTATATTTTGCATGTGGTTTCTGATACGACTCTCTCTTTCCAGATTGTTTATCGAGACTGTTTTTTATTTGAATTTTTTTAAACCCATTATTGCTCATGACTTCTAACATGAGTGTTAATACATCCTCTGTGGATACTACCAGCCCTCCTTTTGTTTACTCCTCTGATGTTCCTGGAGTTTCTCTTGTGTCCACTCCCTTCTCGGGTAGTGGTTATGGGGTTGGAAGAGGAAAATGATTGTCGCGCTGTCTGCTAAGAATAAAATTGGCTTTGTTGATGGTACCTGTCCCCGACCAGCCACCAATGTGGTTGAACAAAAGTTGTGGGACAGATGTAATAATATGGTAATTTCCTGGTTAACTGCCTCCTTGTCCCCTCAGATTGCTGAGAATGTGCAGTATTCTGATACTTCACAGAGTATATGGACACAGTTTGAGTCCAGATATGGTACTGCCAACAGAACAAAAATTTTTGAGCTAAAAAGAGAACTCTCTCATACTTATCAAGGATCCCTAGATGTAGCCTCATACTTTAACAAACTTAAAGGACTGTGGGATGAATTAGGAACAATGTGTACAAATCATGGGCAAAGATGTATTTGTGCTGCCAAAAATGGCATCATACAGGAAGATGATGAGAATAAGGTGTTTCAGTTTCTCATGGGCCTTAATGAAGCATACATGGGGTTAAAGAGTAACTTATGCAGCCTGCTCCTACCCTTGACAATGTCTATAATATAGTCCTCAATGATGAGAAACAGAGACAAGTTCAGTCCATTTCTTAGTTTAGTCCAGACTCTATGTCTTTTAATGTCAACACAAACAAACATTCAGTTGAGATCAATCAGGCCACAGTGCCTAATTCTTCTCCTTTTAGACAAAGAGTTAATTTTGACCCAGCAAGAGGATCTCTATTCTGTAGATACTGCAAAAAATCTGGGCACTTAATTGATAAGTGTTACAAGATTCATGGGTATTTGTCCCACATCGGAGGGATTTGAGGTCCTTGATCTCATTATATGGCTTGGGCAATCCTCACCTCATAAGCTAGCTTTTGGGGTTGAGTTAGGCCCAAGGTCCATTCTTATACCATGATAAGAATGGACCTTGGGCCTAACTCAACCCCAAAAGCTAGCTTATGAGGTGAGGATTGCCCAATCCATATAAGGAGACCAAGGACCTCAAATCCCTCTGATGTGGGACAACTCAACACCCCCCATCACGCCCAGATCTCTGGAGCGTGGACAACATAAATGGGGGCACAACATCGGTAACAATAATTGGGATGGACCTGGCTCTGATACCACGAAAACATCGCAAATCGAAGATGAAAATGGAGATGAGAGATGAAGTTTTTCAGAGAAGTCTCTTGAACTTCCGAGAGAAAATGAAAAGTCTTATTATCAAAAATATCTGTCCTTTTTCTCCACTATACAGAGGGCATATACTATATATCACACTTGGGTCGCGTCAGCCCAAGTGTGATAAAAGAAAAATGGGCTCAGATTTATGTTTGGCCCAAAAACAACTCAAACCTATATTATACACAATATACAAACAATATACAATATATATACAACACAAAATCAATGTATATGTCTAGGTGTGGAAGCTAGATAATCTTGTAGCTCATCACCCCCCCTAAAGTTGGAGGGGGAGACCACCTTCAACTTGACCAGCACAGGATGTAGGATAGTGCCAGGCAAAGGCTTGGTGAGAAGGTCAGCCAGCTGACGAAAAGTATAGGACATGTGAGAGAGTAATGAGCCCACCAGTAAACTGATCTCTAACAAAGTGACAATCTACCTCAATTTTCTTGGTCCGCTCATGAAAAACAGGATTCTTGGCAGTATGTATAGCAACCTGGTTGTCACAAAAAACAGAAAAGGGAAGAGAAACATAAACACCAATGTCAGTGAGCAAATGGGAAAGCCAATACAATTCAGCTACCACCTTACTGAGTGCCCTATTTCTGCTTCAGCAGAGGATAAAGAAACTACAGGCTATTTTTTAGACTTCCAACTAATCAAGCTGCCTCCCAAAATAACACAAAAACCAGGAACAGACCTGCGAATATCAGGACAGGCAGCCCAATCACTATCAGAATAAGCATGTATAGAGAAATCAGAACTCTCAGAATAGAAGAGACCCAAATTCATAGTGCCCTTAAGATATCTGAGGACATGTAGGGCAGCAGTCATATGAGGGAATCTGGGACACTTCAAAAATTGACTCAGATGCTGAACAACAAAGCAGATGCCAGGCCTGGTGTGAGTCAAAAATAAGAGCTTACCAATAAGGCTCCTATAGTGATCAAGGGAGGAGTAGAGGTCACCAGAATCAGCATGAAGTTTGACATTGAGATCCAAAGGACAAACAACAGGAGAAACATTCATACAGACAAATTGATGTAGCAGGCCAGAAACATATTTATGCTGATTAAGGAGCATCCCACCAGGAACAACAGACATCTCTATGCCCAAAAAATAATGCAAAGGCCCCAGGTCTTTAATCCTGAACTGATCATCCAGAAACAGTTTTAGGGGAGAAAGCTCATCATTGTCATCCCCAGTAATAACAATGTCATCCACATAGACAGCCACAACAACAAGACAACCAGGTTGGCCTTTGATAAACAGAGAATAATCATTCAAAGAATGTGTATATCCTCTGGAGTAGAGAGCAGAAGACAGTTTAGCATACCATTGTCTGGATGCCTGTCTCAACCCATAAAGAGACTTTTTCAACTTACATACAAGAGGAGGAGATGCAAAGGAAACAGAATCAGTAGAAGGAATAGAAACTGTTAAACCTGGAGGGAGCTTCATATAGACCTCCTCATCCAAATCACCATGCAAGAAAGCATCGTTAACATCAAGTTGAAAAAGATTCCAATGGTTCTTAACAACCACTGCAATAAGACACTTAACATTGGACATTTTTACCACAGAAGAAAAGGTGTCAGTGAAATCAACTCCTTCAATTTGAGTATCCCCTCTAATAACAAGTCTAGCTTTATATCTTTCAACACTACCATCAACCTTATATTTGATCTTATAAACCCGTTTGCAGCCTATGGGTTTCTTACCAGGAGGAAGTGGAACAACATCCCAGGTATGGTTGGTATCCAAAGCATCAAACTCCTTTCTCATGGCATCCTACCATACTGAAACTGATGCAGCTTGAGAATAATAGAGAGATTCAGATTCCAGAGGAGAAGAAGAAGATCCAGAGAAGGCAGGAAGATGACAGACATAATCCTTAAGATAAGAAGGAGGATTGTGGTGTCTCCCAGATTTTCTGGGAACATTAGGTGATGTGGAAGAGGGCAAAGCAGGAGGAGAAATATCAGGGTTGAAAGGAGGACTGGAAACTGGATTAGAAGAAGGAGAAACTGGGACAGAACGAGAAGGAGGAGAGGAACAGATAGGGACAGACAAAATCTGTCTCAAAGGGAATGCTCAAGAGGAGGAACAAAAGGAAAAGAAGAGGGAGAAACAGAAGGAGTAGGGTTAAAAGAAGAGACAGTTTTAAAAGGAAAAGAAGTTTCATGAAAGACAACATCCCTGGACACAAAGCACTTTTTGGAAGTGAGATCATACAGTTTATAACCCTTTTTAGCAAAAGGATACCCTAGGAATACACACAAAATGGCCCTAGGTTTCAACTTGTCCCTTTGAGGAATTGGGACAGCAGCATAGGCAAGGCAGCCAAATGCCCTTAAATGGGAGTAAGTAGGTGCTTTTCCATGCAAAATTTCATAAGTAGATTTATTAAGAAGGAGTCTGTAGGGTATCCTCAAAATATCAAATTTAACAAGGGACGGAGACCTGCTGCTGCTCATATCTCCACTGGTGTGGATGTGCCTTCTTTTGAAGGAAATATTTCTGTTCCTCATGGGAATCCTCCTGTGAGCCATCACCCTGTTACATAATGGATGGCCAGAGTTCTGTGATACCAGGGTTGAGCAGACAACAATATGACCAATTGATGAGCTTGCTACAACTAACTTAGTTGGGGGAATCCACTGCTCAGACTTCTCCTCCCATGTATGCTGCTAACTTTGCTGGTACTATGCTAACTGAGAGCTCAGTTTCTGATTCCAAATTTTGCATGCTTACTCACATTGATTCTGCCACCTGGATAATAGACTCAGGGGCATCTAACCATATGACATTTAATAGAAATTTACTCTTTAATATTACACCTTTAATTGTGCCCTATCTTGTAACTCTTCCTAATGGATATAAAGTGAAAGTGACATGCACAGGATCTATTGCATTAACTCCATTCATCACCCTTCATAATATCCTGTTTGTTCCTTCTTTTAAACACAACTTGATTTCTGTCCACAAACTAGTAAAACAGTTGCATTGCATAGTTTTGTTCACTCCAACTTCCTATTTCCTCCACATGATACAGACCCCTTCTCTGAAGAAGCCTCTGGAACTTGGTAAAGAGAAGGCTGGCCTATACAAGTTTTCTTGGGCCCTAGCTTCCCCTTCTTTTTTTAATAGTTGTTCATCTACTTCTGTATGTTCCCTGTCTGACTCTTGTAATCATGGCTATTATTCTAGCCATAAAGTTCTTACTTTACCTTCAAATGTAAATAGTTCCATCTGTAATAATATTGTTACAGCTGACATGAATTACATTTGGCATTTGAGACTGGCTCATATTTCATTTGCAAACATGAAAAACATTTCTGGCTTCTCTTTTCCATTTGCTTCTAAGCAGCCTTTCCCTTGTTCTATCTGTCCTATGGCTAAACAAACTAGACTTCCCTTTCTTGATAGCACAATAAGTACTTGTAGGCCTTTCCAATTAATTCATGTAGATACTTGGGGCCCTTATCACTCTCCCACTTCTTCTGGTTCTAGGTATTTTCTTACAATAGTTGACGATTTCTCTAGAGCAACCTGAACACATTTACTGGGTCTAAAAGCAATGCTTTCTGTCTGCTTAAATATTTTCAATGCATGGTTAAAACCCAGTTTAATGTTGTTGTTCAAACTGTTAGAAGTGACAATGCTTTGGAATTGGGGTCTAGCATTGTGGTGCATCCTTCTTTAGTCAACAAGGCATTATTCATCAAACAACCTGTCCCCATACTCCTCAACAGAATGGTGTTGTTGAAAGGAAACATAGGACTTTTCTTGAGACCTGTAGAACCCTACTTTTTCAATCTCGCTTACCAATCTCTTTCTGGGGAGATTGCTTGTTGACTGCTACCTATCTACTTAACAGGATACCCTCCGGACTCCTTCATAATAAATCTCCTTATGAGATTTTGCGTGGAAAGGCACCTACTTACTCCCATTTAAGGGCATTTGGCTGCCTTGCCTATGCTGATGTCCCAATTCCTCAAAGGGACAAGTTGAAACCTAGGACCATTTCCTGTGTATTCCTAGGGTATCCTTTTGCTGAAAAGGGTTATAAACTGTATCATCTCACTTCCAAAAAGTGCTTTATGTCCAGGGATGTTGTCTTTCATGAAACCTCTTTTCCTTTTAAAACTGTTTCTTCTGTTAACCCTACTCCTTCTGTTTCTCCCTCTTCTTTTTCTTTTGTTCCTCCTCTTGAGCATTCCCTTTCTGAGACAGACTTGTTTGTCCCTATCTGTTCCTCTTATCCTTCTCCTTCTGCCCCAGTTTCTCCTTCTTCTAATCCAGTTTCCAGTCCTCCTTTCAACCCTGATATTTCTCCTCCTGCTTTGCCCTCTTCCACATCACCTAATGTTCCCAGAAAATCTGGAAGACAGCACTATCCTCCTTCTTATCTTATGGATTATGTCTGTCATCTTCCTGCCTTCTCTGGATCTTATTCTTCTCCTCTGGAATCTGAACCTCTCTATTATTCTCAAGCTGCTTCAGTTCCAGTATGGCAGGATGCCATGATAAAGGAGTTTGATGCTTTGGATGCCAACCATATCTGGGATGTTGTTTCACTTCCTCCTGGTAAGAAACCCATAGGTTGCAAATGGGTTTATAAGATCAAATATAAGGCTGATGGTAGTGTTGAAAGATATAAAGCTAGACTTGTTATTAGAGGGGATACTCATTCACTGACACCTTTTCTTCTGTGGTTAAAATGTCCATTGTTAAGTGTCTTATTGCAGTGGCTGTTAAGAACCATTGGAATCTTTTTCAACTTGATGTTAACAATGCTTTCTTGCATGGTGATTTGGATGAGGAGGTCTATATGAAGCTCCCTCCAGGTTTAACAGTTTCTGTTCCTTTTACTGATTCTGTTTCCTCTGCATCTCCTCCTCTTGTATGTAAGTTGAAAAAGTCTCTTTATGGGTTGAGACAGGCATCCAGACAATGGTATGCTAAACTGTCTTCTGCTCTCTACTCCAGAGGATATACACATTCTTTGAATGATTATTCTTTGTTTATCAAAGGCCAACCTGGTTGTCTTGTTGTTGTGACAGTCTATGTGGATGACATTGTTATTACTGGGGATGACAATGATGAGCTTTCTCCCCTAAAACTGTTTCTGGATGATCAGTTTAGGATTAAAGACCTGGGGCCTTTGCATTATTTTTTGGGCATAGAGATGTCCGTTGTTCCTGTTGGGGTGCTCCTTAATCAGCATAAATATGTTTCTGACCTGCTACATCAATTTGACTGTATGAATGTTTCTCCTGTTGTTTGTCTTTTGGATCTCAATGTCAAACTTCATGCTGATTCTGGTGACCTCTTCTCCTCCCCTGATCACTATAGGAGCCTTATTGGTAAGCTCTTATTTTTGACTCACACCAGGCCTGGCATCTGCTTTGCTGTTCAGCATCTGAGTCAATTTTTGAAGTGTCCCAGATTCCCTCATATGACTGCTGCCCTACATGTCCTCAGATATCTTAAGGGCATTATGAATTTGTGTCTCTTCTACGTTGACAGTTCTGATTTCTCTATACATGCTTATTCTGACAGTGATTGGGCTGCCTATCCTGATACTCGCAGGTCTGTTACTGGTTTTTGTGTTATTTTGGGAGGCAACTTGATTAGTTGGAAGTCCAAAAAACAGCGTGTAGTTTCTTTATCCTCTGCTGAAGCAGAATATAGGGCACTCAGTAAGGTGGTAGCTGAATTGTCTTGGCTTTCCCGTTTGCTCACTGACATTAGTGTTTCTGTTTCTCTTCCCTTTTATGTTTTTTGTGACAACCAGGCTGCTATACATATTGCCAAGAATCCTGTTTTTCATGGGCGGACCAAGCATATTGAGGTAGATTGTCACTTTATTAGAGATCAGTTGACTCTTGGGCTCATTACTCTCTCACATGTCTCTACATCTTGTCAGCTAGCTGACCTTCTCACCAAGCCTTTGCCTGTCACTATCCTACATCCTATGCTAGTCAAGTTGAAGGTGGTCTCCCCCTCCAACTTGAAGGGGGGTGTTGAGCTACAAGATTATCTAGCTTCTAAACCTAGACATATACATTGATTTTGTGTTGTATATTTATTGTATACTGTTTGTATATTGTGTATATTATAGGTTTGAGTTGTTTTTGGGCCAAACATAAATCTGAGCCCATTTTTCTTTTATCACACTTGGGCTGACCCGACCCAAGTGTGATATATAGTATATAACCTCTGTATAGTGGAGAAAAAGGACAGATATTTTGATGATAAGACTTTTCATTTTCTCTTGGAAGTTCGAGAGACTTCTCTAAAATCTTCCTCTCTCTTCTCCATTTTCATCTTCGATTTGCGATGTTTTCAAAATCTGTGAAAAGACGGAGAATACAGGGACCATCGGGAGATGAGATGGATGAATTAATTTTCTTTTTCTTTTTCTTTATGAATATAGTATATAAAGTTATTTTTATTAGATACAATATAAAAAATGATGTGGAATATGATGTGTCATCCACGTCAAGCAAGTGAGATACACACATGGTCAGGGGTTTCAAAATATAGATTTTGAACAAGTTAAAGTGCCTGGATGAAAAAAGTGAAGTAGTAGGACTGGCATGACAAAGTGGCACAAGTATAGGTGTCATTTAGGCCATTTTGCCTTATATATAAAATAAAAGGAAAAAATGTGTGTATTTCCTAGACGTGCATGTTACCTCCATGTGGTACAGAAACAAGCTGACAGACCCCTTTGTAGTTTAAAAAGCCAAGTATTTACCTCCACTAATTGGTTTCTGATCAAATTTCAGATTAGAACTGTCGCCGGAGAACCTCATATATAATAAAACTAAACACCTTGAGGTAGTACCTACTCCAATTCACATCGGCTTGTGCAGTATAATTGTAATTTTTTGTCATGATATCCGAAGTTAATGCAGTAATTACAAGTGTCTCTTCCAATAGGTAAAGTTAATGGGATATACTGTTAAATTTCCATAGTGCCTTAAAAAATGTGTTAGCTCTAATTGTGCACTATGGCCCGGGCCTGAACCGGACCGGATCGGGCCACCGGTCCTGGTGGGCCGGGCCCTGTGGTTCTGTGCCTGGTGTTACTTTTAGGCCCATGACGGGCCGATCCGCGTTCATTAGCCCGTGAGCCCGGGACCGTCACCCGATCCTGGGCCAGTCCTGGCGGGCCTAAACGGGCCCAACGACTATATTTTAATTTTTTTGTTTTAAAAATTAGCAACGAACATATTTAAAATATAGCCGTTGGGCTTAAAATATGGCCGTTTGGAAGTTTACAAAATGGCCATTTGGCCCCCAAATTTTAATTTAACCCCAAACTTTATATAATTATACTTTTTCCTATTTCTCAACTATAAATACCCCCTCATTCTTTCATTTTTATTCACCAATTCATCAATCTCTCTCAATCTTTCTACTACAATTGCTTAATTTATTGTTGAAAATTCGTGAAAAATTGTGAAGTTGTTGAATTGAAGTTTTCAAGTGTTCAACGATTTTTAATTTTCAAGAAGTTGTTCGGCAATCCGGTAAACTCGTTTCAACTCTTACGTTTTAATAATATATTTTTTTGTGGTTCAGTTTGCATAATTATAATTAATATGGCATTTTTTTTGAAAAATATATTTGGCAAAGGAAAAGGTAAAACCGGTGAAAGTAGTGACCATAATACTACCCTTCCCCCGGCTCCTCGACCTACAAGATAAGCAAGTTGAAAGTAGTCACCAACCTAGACGTCCTCCTCATCCTCCGTAATGCTTGATAGTGATCACCCTTGTTTTCAGTTTACCGATAGTGAATTTCTACATGATGTTGCAGTAGGTGATAGATTTGATGATGAAATTATGAATGCTCTTTATCCTAATGAATCTATATTAGAGGAAAATGAGGATGATGATGATGAAACCCAAGCACCAGATTTAGATGATACACCTACTAGTCCTGTTCATAACTCAAGTAATGCATCGGCCGACCCACCTGTAGAGACTCCAACTTTTAATAGACAACCTACTAAACGTCAAGAAACATCATTAGTTTGGAATTTTTTTACTCAAGTAAGAGAACTAAATAAGGCTAAATGTAAAACTTCTTGGAAATTACTGGCTCATAAATTTACTGGAGACCGTAGCGGCACAGGTAGTTTGACTAGGCACATATAAACACACCATATAGATAAGGCTAGATTTTTGCAAATACAAGCGCAGCAAGAGGGGACAAGTGTAGATTCTGCGATTAACCCTAGTACAGGTTCAAATCTAGTTCAACCAGGAATTACCACTGTCACCGGAGGTATTTTATATTTCGATCCAAATAGAGATCGTGGAGAATTAGCAAAGCTGATTACTGTTATGTGCTTACCTTATACTTTTGCTTCTAATCCTAATTGGGTTCATTATATTAGAAGAGTTTTTAATCCTACTTATAGAGGTTGGCCTCGCGCAACAGCTAAGGCCGATATTTATAATTCAAACATGAATATGAACAATATTTGTGCTGTTTATTTACTCATATACCTAATCGAATTTCTATTACTACTGATATTGGTAGAAGTGGTAATGATTGTGATTATCTAACTGTTACAAGTAATTGGATAGATGAGCACTGGACAATGCAAAAGTGTATAATTGCGTATAGAATAATTAATTCACGTCACACAGGTAAGTTTATTGCTAACACTGTTTCAGATATTTGTAGATATTTTTGCTTTAGCGATAAAATAATGGTAATTTCTATGGACAATGCTTCCAGTAACACTAATGCTATAGGCATGCTTACAAAAACACTAAATTCTGAATTTACTAATATTTTCCACATTAGATGTATTTGTCATATTTATAATTTAATTGTTGGTGATGGTATGCGAATTTTAAACATAAAAATTGAAAAGGTTCGATTGGCTCTTAATTGGCTTTTTTATTCAAACCGTAGAACTAGATTTAGAGAGTATTTTAAAAAATGTGACGAATATGGCCTTAGAGAAAGAAAGGTTCCTAAACCTTGCCCGACTAGATGGAATTGTATGTACGAAAGTTTAGTAGTTGCATATGAATATAGAAACCCAATTAATGCAACGTTTAATTCTCGGGTAGGTGGTGAGGATGATGATGAAATACTTACTACCCAAGATTGGAAAAATGTTAAAATTCTTTTAGATTTTTTAGAACATTTTCAAGTTGCTAAAAATGCATTTTCTGGGCAATATTATCCTACTATTTCAAACTGTTTAGTTTATATTGCCGCACTAGCTGATTTGTTTGTTGAATTTGGCGAGGATGGGGATATTTATGAACTTGCTATAAATGAAATAAAACAAAATTTTAAAAAATATTTTTTTCCTATCCCTCCTATTTTTGGTGTTGCTGCAATGTTAAATCCGACAATGAAATTGGGAGGTCCTCATTTTTGGTATTCAAATATTTATAAGGCTTTAGATCTTTCAAACGAGGAAGTTGCTACAGTTGCAGATGCAAAAGCATCAATTAAAATTAATGCTCAAACAGTTTATAATGCTATCAACTTGCCTTAGAGCATGCTATGCCAAATATTCCAACCCCTATTCGTCTAGCTCACAATCGTCTAAAAGAGTTGCAGGCTTACCAACTCTTAAATCTTGGACGGAGTTCCGGGCTTCTCAAGGTGATAATTATGATGAAACTTCACATCTAAATGAGCTTCAAGTTTATTTGTCTCAGGGACTTGAAAAGGAGAATCCAGACGACTCTTTTGATCTTTTGGAATGGTGGAAGTCAAGGGAAAAATATTTTCAGGTTCTTGCAAGGATGGCTCAGGATATTTTATCAACGGTTAAGGGTCAAATATATCCTTGTACTATTCAAAATATGTCATATTTATCCTCCGTTTGAATTCTTTAACAAATATGTCCCCACCGTTATACATTAGGGCCATATATATCCCTCAGCCGTTAAACTTGTTTCCAGATTTTTTTTAACACGTGGCATGTTCTGATTGGACCAGATGACCCACCCATTCGATTAATTGAACCCGCCCGACCCAGTGTATTAACCCGCCCCGACCCCAGGGAAAATCGAAGACCGCCTCTGCTGCATTTGGCATTCCAAGCATTAGACAAGTTCAGATATGAATTGGCAAGGTTTCCTCTTGCTGGTTCAGAAGATAATGCTCAGAGGCTGATATCTATTGCGATCGATTTAAATGAAGGCATGGGAGAGGGGAAATTGGAAGATATAAACCCTAAACTTTTTACAGCAATTTTCTTCTGGTGCGGGTGCTGAACTTAATCCCATGGCTGCAATGTTTGGGGGTATTGTTGGGTAACAGTTCTCTTCTTTTTTTCTCTTTAATTTGGTAACAGTTCTTCTACTTTGACTCTGTGGAATCACTTCCAACTGAGCCACTAGATCCTAGTGATCTCAAGCCATTAAATACATGTTATGATGCCCAGATCTCAGTTTTTGGGCATAAATTCCAGAAGAAACTAGAAGATGCGAAGGTGTTCTTGGTAGGATCAGGTGCCCTGGGTTGTGAGTTCCTGAAGAACTTGTCGTTAATGGGAGTTTCATGCAACAAACAAGGGAAACTGACAGTCATTGATGATGATGTGATTGAGAAGAGTAACCTTAGTAGACAATTTCTCTTCCGTGATTAGAACATTGGCCAGGCAAAATCCACTGTTGCTGCTACAGCTACAGCATCGATAAATTCCCAGCTTCAAGTTGAAGCTTTGCAGAACCGTGTGGGTCTCCGATTTTCGCTGGGGCCGGGGCGAGTTAATACACTGGGTCGGGCGGGTTCAATTAATCGAATGGGTGGGTCATCTGGTCCAGTCAGAACATGCCATGTGTTAAAAAAAATCTGGAAACAAGTTTTAACGGCTGAGGGATATATATGGCCCTAATGTATAACGGTGGGGGATATATTTGTTAAAGAATTCAAACAGAGGATAAATATGGCCTATTTTGAATAGTACAAGGATATATTTGACCCTTAACCGTTTTATCAATTCAAGCTTCAACTGTTGCATCGGAGAGCACTTTCAGTCAAGCAAGACTGCAAATAGGTGATCATAGAGCGTCGATGAGGGATAACTTGGAAAAATCGGTACTTTTTAGAGATTGGATCCGCGCGGAAAGAAGAAACTTTGGAATTGCAGAATCACAACCGACGATAGATAAAACTTATGAAGAAATGATAGCGGAACTTGCGGAGGATTCAAATTCGCCTGGAAGTGGTGATGAACAAGCTTCTTTTCTACCACCACCAATACAACCTCCTCCCAACCTTGATGGATTTATGAGATTTGTTAGAGATACAATGTAGATTATGATGTAACATGTACTTTGGCTCATCTTCTTTCAGTTTTTTTCTTTTAATGGTGATATCAGTACTTTGTTGTGCTCATTCCATAAAACATATGCCATTTTTGGTAATAAAAATTATAAGACATACCCTTGAATATCTTTTTTCTTAATATTTCTTTGTCTTTACTTCGAATTATTTATAAGCTACAATATATATATATATATATATATATATATATATATATATATATATATATATATATATATATATATATATATGTATGTATATATATAATATACAATATATACTACAAGAAAATATATACGAGAATATATATACATAACATACAACCTAAACTACAAGAAAATATATAAGTAATAACATATATACATAAGAGATACAATATATATACTACAACAAAATATTTAACTATATAAGTTATAATATATATACATAAAATACAATATATATACTACAAGAAAATATATAAGAGAATATATATACATAACATAAAATATACTATAAGAAAATATTTAAGGGAATATATACATAACATACAATATATACTAATTACTACAATACAATATATAATGAAATATATTATATATACTATATTAATAACTAGTATACTATATAAATATATTCTATACTAGTATATTATATGCTATACTAATAACTACTATATAAGATATTGCCTTAAAAAATTACAAAAAAGCCCTCCAGGCCCACCAAGCCCGACCCGCTAAGCAAGGACCACATGGGCTTAGGTCCGTCACGGGCTGGTCTCACCCATTGAACCCACGAAGCCCGGGACCGCCAGAGCCCAGGCCCGCGAAGCCCGGCCCGCGAAGCCCGTTTAGGCCCGGGCCCGGGACAAAATACAGCACTAGTTAGCTCTATATTTGAATTCTTTATTGTCGGTTCAGAGCTGTACAATATATATTTGCACGGGGCGTCTTATTTGGTCGCCCCCATTTAATCTATGCCCATTTTTTAAATTTTTTTCTAATTTGTACCCACATTTTAAACAACTTCAATCCCTTCTTCTTCCCCCATTTCTTCTTCTTTCTTCTGTTATTGTTGGTGTTGCTATGAAAGTTCAGTTCATGGGAATGATGTTGCCATAACGTATGTTTATCAGATTATTTAAAAATAAATTATAAATAATTTTCTATAGTAAGTACGTGCATGTATGTAATATAAGTCCATTTCCTTTAATTCACATTCTATTATTTTTTTGGGATTCAGCTTTGAACATTATCGATGCATTATAACCTGTTGTGCTAAATCATTATCTAGTTTTTTAAGTTACTAATTTGACTTATGATAAACTTATTATCGGTACAAAAAACCAATTACATAATAACATAAAACATGCTGAAGTTCAGCAAATTAAAACAAAACTTCAGCTAAAACGTGCTGAAGTTCAGCACATAAATAACAAAACTTCAGCTACTAGAATGCTTAAGTTCAGCAATTACAAACAAAAACTTAAGCAAATAGAGAACAAAACTTCAGCTACTATGCTTAAGTTCAGCAGTTACAAACAAAAATTTCAAAACACTTAGTTCATCAGTTGTTGCTACTTCAGGCCCGTCTACTAGAATGCTGAAGTTTTGTGTGATTTTCTTTGCTACTTCAGCCCTGTATGCTGAAGTTACACGATAATGTGGGTACGCTGGCAATTTTGATAGCAAAGCGGGCACAAGTTAAAACGAGACCCAAAAAGCGGGTATAAATACAAATGCCCGGTTGTAATAACATAAATCTGGGCTAGTTCTATGAATGGTTATGATTTCTCATCAACTCCAGATGCAATGTCATCAATCATCAGCGTGACCTTACTTGGTGGGGGTTTGTGAGCTCTTCTATAATCAAGCGAGTGCTTCTGCGTTGGTCTTCGATTCAGACTATCTCCATTTGAATTTTTCTATTGTTCTTTCCATTGTTGCTTAAATGGATTTCAATTATTATTCCTTATTATTTCTAGTCATACCAACGGACGGATAAATTTCTTGTTACGCAAATTTCCATACGGGCTTTTGTTTAGAGATTTCAACTTCATCTTATATTACTATAATACTTGGGCGAATTTCTTGTTATGCAAATTGCTGAATGAGCTTTAGTTTAGTGATCAAAACTTCATCTTATATTACTTAAGCGCAGGATTCCAATCGCACCATGGGCCATTCCTCACTGCCAAAAGAAGTTAAAAAGAAAGAAAAATGCATCCGTTCGAGTCAGAGAACCACCCTTCTACTTGAATATCATTTCTCATAGTCATAGCTCGTTATAAAAAGGAGGATACATGTTCTAGTCATGGGAGAGTAAAAACGAGGTTCAATCAAGTTCATGGAGCTACAGCTCAGAGAAGCGGGAGGAAGGGGTACAAGCTTTGATTCTCTGCTCAACGGCAAGTTTCAAGGCAGTCTATATACAACTGCATCACAATATTTGATTTAAATTGGAGATCCAGATTCAATAATATGAACTTTGTTCAACATTTCTTCTTGAAAAAGTCAAATAGCAGGAGTAGGCACTTAAAAAATACAGTGCTGCTCTTTTTTCCTTTTTACCTTTGTCCTTTTTCTTTTGAGTGGGAGGGGGGAAGGAAGGAGAGGATTTCAGCTGGAGGGAGAAGAAACCTCGTGACGACAGAACAAAATCACTTTTCTATGTCATAAGACTCACAACAGGCATTTGCTTGGCCCTGGTATGGAGATTCCTTTTGTCTGCATTTGTTTGTACATCCATTGCCAGTTTTCAGGAGATACCTCGCCCCCGAGCGATTGGATCACAGATCCACCGCTGCAAGAACCCACCCGACAACATTCCTCCAGTGGCAGCCCTCGTACCAATCCATACAAAAACCCACTTGCAAAGAGATCTCCTGCACCTGTAGCATCTGTTACTTTTGTTTCGCCAATTGCTGGAACACGGACTAACTGAAAACCAAAATAAAACCTCATCTTTATTAACCAAACAAACACCAAGTTACTAGTACAGCTATAACATGCTGTTAAGTTTGCTAGCAAACCTACTCTAAGAATGACAAAGAATCACTAAGTTGGGGCATTTGGAAAAAATAAAAGAATTTCAACATCTTTCGGTGACATGCACATACATGAAAAAAGGTCCTTTTCTTAGCATTTTACTTTAAAGATGCGCTGCTAGTGGGAAGGATAAGAGATACCTCTTTCCCATGTTTTGCCATGCACCCATTTTGGGCTAAGGTTACAACAGCCCACTTGCAATGTTTAGCCAGAAATTCGAGTGCTGCCTCAGGATCTGCATTGTCTTCACCTCTGCATCAAATGTTGAATAAGACATGGAGCTTCATTTGCATGAACTGCATGACCGTTATATTTCAATAATATAATATCTCAGTTTCAATCCAAGCACAGGTAATCACCTTAGCAGCTCTGTTGCCTCATCCTCATTTGCAAAGCAAAGGTCTATATTTCCCGACTCCAGTAATTCAATTAGAGGTAACTTAAACTTCCTCACCATCTGCCATATATTATGAATATCAGACAGGCACCAAAATCAAAAATAAAAAAGATTACAAATCCTTTTACTGATACAGAAAAGGTCAGACACATTTCAACAGAAACGAAGTAATATGAGTTCCATTCAAACTTGAGTTATTTTTAAGCGTCTCCAATTGTTATCTCATGAAATTTGTTTTCTATAGACAGCTCAAATGCAGAGTACGGAATAAAATCTCTGTATCATTTGAGAAGACAGATAATCTTTCCCCTTCAAAAACTCAAAGCAAATACTGAAATGCCAAGCTTCTGATAACACCAAATGGCCAATGTGAACAAAATTACCTCAAAGCTGGCTAGATCTAGCGAAACAAAAAGGCCTTCTTCCTTTGCGATTTTGATGGCTGCCTTAATAACTTCTATATTCAGTATGGCATATCTCAGCACCAACCACTGTTACAAAATAAAAGCAAATAAGTAAGAAATACTGCATCGATACCAATTTCCCAGAGTTGTCCTCCAGCAAGTAATAACAGGAAAAGCAAGTTTGTGGCAGATACTAAACAGATTTCATAAATGGATACGAAAACTCAAATTACAGGGTACAAATACAACGTTGTAATAACTAATTTATATAAAATGATGGCGACAAGAAGTTCAAGAAGCAAACAAGAGTTTAAAATGTCAATAAGGGAATCCTCACCTTGGAACCTTTGAAGTCCTCTCTTTTCAGTTCATCTGCCTGATAAGCAAGGAAATAATAAGATATGCTTAAGATCACTTTGCTTAATATTTTGCATTGTCATTAGAATCATTAGTCACCACAAAATTTGACGAGATAGAAGTGGGAGGCACCTGAACTTTCACAGAGCTAGACAGACAGGGACGCATTGTACGATTGCCAATTTCATCAACCAGACAAACACACTGTACATCAGAAAGACACAGTTTTGAATACGAGGGAATTATCTATTTACAGAATCCTAATATCCAACAGATATAATCACCTGAGCTGTAGTTCCATTCTTCAATCTCAATCTTGAGATATCCACTTTGTAAAAGCCCATGTTGCTCATGAATAATTTACCTTCTTCATCATCACCACAAGCCCCAATGATCCCACAACTAATCCCAAAGCCAGCAGCCAACCCTCTAATTGTATTTGCAACACTGCCCCCAGCGATGGTCTTCAATGGAGATTCATCATCAGTAGAAGGAAGGATATGAGAATTCAGCTCATTTAGTATATGCTTCAACTCCTCAACTGCAACCTTCAGTTAACAAAGGAAAACAAATGAAAAAAGAAGCAAAACTCTTAGAACTAGTTAATCAGACTCCTCTTTAAAACAATTAAGGACATTCCTAGCAAACATAATATTTCTGTTGTTGTAGTTTCAGACATTTGGAAACAGCCTCTCTACCCCAGGGTAGGGGTAAGGCTGCGTACACACTACCCTCCCCAGACACCACTGAGCGGTATTGTACTGGGTCGTACTTTTTTTTTGTAGTTTCAGACACATTTTAGGTAACTATTAGGCCTCACAGAGTTAATAGTTAAGGGTAAGATAAGCCAACCAACTATGCCTCAACTATCTGCTATAAGAATCTTCTGTATCCAATAAGTTTTCACAATATAACAAATTCAGTATTCAGAGATCATAGTTTTGATAATTTTTATACTGACGTTCACTACCGGCCTCATCCTTTATCCAAGCTTGGAACTGTTTGCACATAAGCAGAGTTAACAGTAAAATATGCAACAACATAAATTTTGAACACATGAAACCACATGGATTAGAGAAAAAGGGGGATTTTTTGACCTAATGTAAAATGCATTTTTTCTCTCCGTCAGTCCAATCCTGAATGCCATATAACCCTGTTTTCAGTCTCAGTTTGACTGTAGAAGTAAAATCCGGAAAGGTTACTTAATCAATCAACAACTTATAATGTTGAATTCTAGAATGACATATGAAATATATAAACTTTATGATAAATGAACAATCGAGATCATCTCACTTAGAAGATGCTGTTTGGATTCTGCGATACATCAAAACCTCATTGGAAAAAGGTTGACTCTTATTAGTCTCATACTGTTTTTACATGTCTTGTTACTCACTGACTTTGTTATAGCAATACACCACTCTAAATTTGCTTTCGAACAACGTCCCCATGCAAATCCTAATTGAATTTTAAAGCACTAGATAGCTTCAATCAACAACAATCAAATCCAGCCGTCAAATCCCCTGTCCCACTCCCCATCTAAAAAAGGACAATCAAACACACACACACACACACACACACACAGTGGTAGCTGAAAAAATGTATATTTCTTAGTTCGAGTGATAGTGGATTTAAAGATCCAATTTTGCAGCAATTGGCAATAAACAATCTCTTATTATGAAATCATGGAATCCTCAAAACTTCGAAATCACAAGGAATTAAGAAGGATTCAGGAATCAAAAAACAGGAAAATTGAGAATTAAAATAGCAAGACAAAGAGTGAAAAGGAGAATTACAGGGAAGGAACCACCACGTTCGCCGGGAATTTGGGAGAGAAGAGACCAATCAACCTTAGCTATATGGTCAACTAGCGCAAATGGTTGAAGTCCAACTACCACCGGTGCACTACCAATTTCACTGTCACTGTTGGCGGGTCGAATTTCAATTCCCATAATTCCCTTTTCTAAATTTGAGGAAATTAAGTTTGCTTTTTTCCCAAATGGGATTTGTTTCTTCCCAACCTTCCCCTGTCTTAGCTTTTTCTCTGTATCCAATTTATAGCCGCTCTCTGCTTACTGCATACAGTCCGAGCACACTTTTTTTTTCTTCTTAAAAATAAGTTTTTTATCCCAAAATTAAGCCATCAACTGTCATCTCCGTTTATTTGTAGTCAGATATCACTTTTAGCTTGCGATGAAAATTATTTATATTCCTGTAAAATTATTTATGTAAAATTTATATATTTTATATATATAATAAAGAGAAGCCTTGACATAGCTAATAAAGTTGCTATCATATCATGTGACCAGAATATCACTGATTCGAGCCATGAAACAACATGTTGTAGAAACTGCATACAATAGATCATTGTGGCCCGGTCCTTCCTGATATTACTTCTACACGGGATTCTTATATCAATATGGTTAGGAGTTTACATGGACCGGATTAGTTCGAATTTTATCAAAATCAAACCAAACCAACTATATCGGTTTGGATTGGTTCGATTGTCGGTTTTTCGAGTTTTTATTTTTATTTCAATCTTAGTTTGTTAAAGTTATAGATAAAGTTTTAGTAAACCAATATATATTTTGTAAAAATTTTTAAAAATGATAAACATATGATATTTTAAAATATTCTTATGGCAGAATTTTTTTTAGTAACACGTAATAGTTATTTTCTTATTCGTCTAATAAAAAAATTTCCGTTGATATACGCTAGCAGAGTAGCAAATTTAATAATTAAGCATAAACATCAATATGAAATCTAAATAATGATATATTTTATTTAATTTTAAAATTATCGAAATACCATTTCAAATTCGAAAAAAATTTAAGAATTTAACAAATCTTGATATATGATATGAACAAACAAGAGATTGATGTATTTAAATAATACTTGATAAAAAGTGATGATACAACCCATTATTTAAACTAAATAAAAATGGTGCACTTTATAGATATATTATATATCATATCTCATAAGAGGATCCCAAATATTTTTGATATTTTTTAAAGAAAATTTTATATAAAGTCTTAAAAGTATATACAAAAATTATATATTTTTATATGTCAGTTTGGTTCCTTTTTTTTTACTGAATTCCAAACTAAATCAAATCAAACCTAATTGATTTTTTTAATCGATTTGGTTTGACTTTTCGATTTGATGCTTTTTACGGTTCGGTTTGAACACTCCTTAATATAGTCGACCTTAGTCAATGTTTGACTAGTTAGATTTGAAAGCTAATTAGTTAGTCAGTATGATTTAGAGTCTGTTTAGATTGACTTAACGAAAATGGCTTCTAAGTATAAGTACTTAAAAATAACTTTTAAGTAAAATACTTATTATTGATTAAAAAACAAATTTTGAACATTATTCATGCAGAGTTTACTGATAAAAAATATTCAAAATTTAAACACTCTTATTAAAGTTTCTGACTTCGTCACTATACATTAATGACAAATCCGTCCTCGTTACACCATAAAATTGTAAAGAAACAAACTAGAGTGGATACATTGGGGATTCGAGTGGGAATATTGTAGAGAAAAAGTACAAAAAAGCTCATCTTGCGCATGATGCAATGTAAAATTCACCATATGAAGACTATAGCTAACTTCCACGATCCACGTAAATCCAACGTCAATGAGAGTGAAAATAATCAGAAATCTAGAAGTTTGGAAGATTATAGATGGAGTAGGCATGTAAATAAAAGAAAAAATTATACGGTATAACCGCTCTAAAAATAATAGCTATAATTTTTATTTTTTGTATTTGTCACTATATTTGGCCTACCGGCTATGTTAGATGTAGGCATGTAAATAAAAGAAAAAATTATACGGTATAACCGCTCTAAAAATAATAGTTATAATTTTTATTGTTTGTATTTGTCACTATATTTGGCCTACCGGCTATGTTAGATGTTTGTCCTTATCTTCTTATCATATTTGGTTCTCCTATTTCTTGAAGGAAGGACAAAACGTTTATCGTAGTTGGAGCTCCCTTTTGTAGAAGGAAATTATAAATCTTCTATATTTGGCTAGTTCTTTTTTTTGTAGGAAAAAATTTGGACTTCTATAAATGGAGGAATCTTCCTTATCATTCATTAGCATCCATAATGTAGCCACAAGGGGCTTGAGACTTGAGAGTCATGTTTAGGGGGAGAATTTTACGGAACAAATATTAGTGTGTCAATTGTGTTTGCCTATTCGTGAGGTTATTCTCTTGATATTTTGTACTCTCTTTTATATAGTGAATTACTCATTGCCGTTATGAATATAGGTAAGTTAACCGAACCACGTTATATATTTATGTGTTCTTTAATATATTTCTTTTTTTCCTCAAGTGTTAGCTTTACTAGCTTTACATGATACATGATTTTTTGTCCTAACAGACTGTCCCTAAATAAAATGATGGAATTGCCTCATATTAATTGAAGCACTTAAGTACTATTTGCATTTTGTTAAACTCTAGCCATACCTTTTAAGCATCCACTATCAATGGTTCAGACAATTAATTGTTTTGCAATTGCTACTGAAGCCTAGGGACTAGGATTTTGGCTAGAGAAAACATTTCTCGAGTCAGGGGACCACCTCTCTAAAAGAAAAGAAAGTAATCCAAACGGAATCTTCTATGGACCCCTTACAATCTAAAAATGGGAAAATATTTATTCGGATTTATTTTACTTTAAATCTCTAATATTGAAAAATTCTGAATTTGATCCGTGAAATATCTGATTAACATATCAGATGTTAAATTCATTAAAATGTACACTTTAGTCCTTCTGCTTGTGAATCTTTACAAACTTAACAAATTTGAACTATTATTCCATATTCTATAGTATACTTTTAAAAATGTCTAAATATAATACATTTCCTAGGTAAAATGGAAAAAAATATACGATCTGATTAGGAAAAGGTTAATACGTATGTGTAGTAAAATATTACAAGGACCAAAATAAAAAGTCACCACTAATTGAGGGATCAAAAGTGTAATTATGCCTATATTTTCTAAAGGCACCAAACCTCAATAGATAAAGTGTAACTCAAGTATCCGCCGAAGGGAAAAGAGAGATTCACGAGCGAGATGGCTCCATTTAAAACAAAACAATTCAACAGATTCCAATCACTCATATAGAAATGAAATGATTGAAGAAGAGAGCACCTTTATGTCATTTTAAAACACAAAAAGACAAACTGAATTTACGGGGATTGGCTCATCTTTTGGCTCTTCAGACCCCAATCAGCCAATCATCTTTAGCTTTCTAATATTCTACTATGCATTATTGTACAAAAAGAAACAGCATGCTTCTTTCGTCTTGCGATTTCTACAGCTAATAACATGCCTAAGGATTAGCTTAAGGATTTTCCCACATGGACCGTGCTACTTAGCCGTCAATAGTATATTAGCATAGCCATTAGGAGGAATCCCAGTGTGTACAACGTACCCAGTACAAAGTAGAGAGGCTCTTTCCACTAGACCCTCGGCTCAGGCAAGCATGAGCACAATAGTAGAGAATGAGAAACTTGAATAGCATGTGATATTTTCATTCACCATTGAAAACAGGTAAAACATTTACTGGATGAAGAAAATTTGGTGAATAAAAACTTTGGCATCCCAAATTGATAATCTTCACCGTAACTCCATGACCAAGCACGACTATCATTGTTTGAGTTATAGGACCATTCAGCTGAATTTAGGAGAATTCCACAACAAGGGCATTGCCAATAGAAATGCTTCATCTGAGACAGAACTACTTTTGGAACGCGCTATCATTGTTTCATGTTATTCCAAGTACAATTTAGCATCTATGAAAACAATTTCCAAGTTACAGGCACCAAATGCAAATGGCTTTTGGGTGTAAGTTCCTTTCCCAAGCTGAACAAGTGCCTGGGAAACTAGGGGCAAAAGTCTTTAACTACAAGCGCTGACATATCGATGCTATCCAATAAGTTTGGTATTATTTGGAAGTGCAACAACCAATATCCATGACTATCCCATACAGATGCACACGGGTAAAATCAATCTCAGAAAAGCAAAAAGAGAGTTGCTTGGGCATAGATCTCATTGTATGATGCTCTTTGCAGCTTTTTCAGGGAGAATATTATCAGGAAGTACAAGCTCCAGAGGTGTTTCACGGACAACACCAATCATAGAATCATATTCCTCATCACGTTTGGCATACTTCTTACGAAGCATCTTTTCAAATTCAATTTCGTCAAAGGACTTGGAATTCTCAGCTGCATGAACACGAGCAAGGTTACAGTAATTGGTTGCCGACTGGGCAATGAAGGCTATCTCTTCATCAGTTAGCTTCCTCAGAAACTTAGCTGGATTGCCTGCCCATACCTGTGTCATATAGAAATTCACAATTAGATGGTGAGGGCAGATGTATGTCTCCTGAATCATCACTATTTGCAGAAGAAGCCAATCATAATGTGGCTATGCACTGAATGTTTGAATCCAACTCATCACCATAACTATTCAGAATGGAACAAGGAGAAAAAATGGTAGACTTATGAAACACTGGACAGTCCTAACACACCCCCACCCCCTCCCCCGCACACCAATCATAGTACAAAGTTAAGACAGTCGCATAAGTCAAATTTTATAGAATGTGGACCAGTAAAGTAATCCAAATAACTTGCACAATTGGCATACTATCAAAGTTCCCATCTCATATTCAAAATTACTTATGACTTTGCAAACATATAAGCACTGTTATATCGGACCTATTCAGAACAGCATAGCAAGCAAAATCTCAGAATGGCATAGCATGCAGATTGTGCAATAATGCAGACAATCAAACAATTCTTAAGTGCAATCCACAAGAAGCCGCTTTCATCAAGGACCAAATAGGAAGAAAAGCAAACAATTCAAGCCAATGACTTTTGCTGTGCAGTACTAATAAACTAGGAAATTTTAAGTCCAAATTGCAATCAAGATCAGATAGATAAGGGCAAGTTTCTGTATGATAATATAGTGTTGCCAATTGCAGTATCTAATCAAAGACAAAATGTAATCATGTCTTCAATATTTTTGCTTCTCTCATGTATCTAACATAAGTGGACAGAGAGTGAATCCCACAAAAGAAAGAGAAACTACATAGTCCATATAAGTGATTTAAAAGGTGAGGTGTTATTGCTAGCAAGTAGCAGCAGATGAAGGTGTATGCCTCAAGGAGTGAGTAGAACACCTTAGGGGAATTTCAACCACCCAAGGCATTTTAGCAATTCCTCTACCATCTCTGTTAAACAGTGAACTTACTGTAAGGCAATCATTGGTGATGAGGGGACTAGCAGATACCATACCTCTCCGGAGGGGATCCTTGTGTTCTGTCTCACAAGGGCTCCTGCAGCAACCATGGCATGTTTCTCTACATGGACACCATCAAGCAGTGTGGCTCCCATTCCAATGAAGGCCTCATCCTCAATAGTGCATCCATGTACAACAGCACTATGACCTACAGATAGTTTAAGTCACTATCGATAAAACCAAGACAACTGATGCAAAGGTCGACTTGAATGCTTACCAACAGTGACATTGTTCCCTATAATGGTGGGTAGCACCTTTTGACATATATTTGATTTGGCCACATGAACAAGGGAGTTGTCTTGTATATTGGTACCAGATCCAACACTGATGCTGTTAACGTCACCTGTAAACAACAAAGCCACATAAAATTTTGAAACACCGACAATATAGCATGCAAAGAAGGATAATTTCTTTTTTTGAGTCGAGAATTAAGGTTGTAGATTAGGGGGAAGTTGAGATATTTCTACAGCGCACTAGAGTGAGACTAGACAGCTAGGAGTTAGGCTTGGGATGCTACTGATCAGCTACTGATGCGGGGCTTTATATTCTAGATATTAGTATACTTTCCTCTTTCTCGTATTCTCTATATTCCTTATATTGTTGTTATTTGTTATTTGATATTATTCATGTTATGTTGTCTATTTTATGTTATTTATTACGAGTCTATTGCTTGTACTAATATATCGTCATTTGTTTCTGTCACTTGTTTTCTTCTTGAGCCGATGGTCTCCTGGAAACAGACTCTCTGCCCTTCGGGGTAGGGGTAAGGTTTGCGTACATATTACCCTTTCCAAACCCCACTTGTGGGAATATACTGGGTTGTTGTTGTTGTTGCAAAGAAGGATGATTTTTTGCCAACTTATAATCACTGTACACAAAATGATGCTGAAGTTGTTGAGGTTATAATTAAGTCTTGGAAATGATTAAGAAAACACACCTACAATCCAACCCACGGACAATCATATTCATGATATCTGAAAGGGAAACAAGGAGAAGGGGTTGGGGGGGGGGGGGGGGAGCCCATATCACGAAATGGGTTCATCTACGAGAATTTCAATTTTTCTCAAGCAGGTTGGGTTGGGACGTGATCACCCCTTACACACCTCACTTTTTGCTGATTGTTGACATGATTAGAGAAATGGTATATATCTATAATACTCCACATATAAATGTAACAGAGCTTTTGGGGTCCTTACGTGCAATTTGAAATTAAAATATATAACTGCTACTTCATGCATTATTCATAGTTCCTTTTACCATGTGAATTGACTTGTAGGGATTTTAAAAAACAATATTTTGGGGGGGGGGGGGGTTGGTGGTGGGGGGGGGGGGCAGAGGTGATCCAAAAGAATAATTTAAGAGTCCAGCAGGGTTTTTTACCAAATTCTAGCGTGCGGGGTTAGAAATGTCAGAACCATCTCAGCTTGCATCTTGGACCAAAGACAAACAAAAAAGAAATACCAGCAGGACATACTCCTTTTTAAGATAAGGAATACCATCAGGGTATGCTCATCCATAGAAAATACTAGGTTCCACCATTGACTCTGCAGTGAAACTGTTCAACTTCCAACAAGCCCCTAAAATAGTCATGAGCATTGATTTGTTGATCGATTTTCAAAAGTTTGCCTTAAACTAAGATCTAGAAAATTCATCGAGTAATGCACAAAACATAACCTCTTATTTTCTAATAGATAAGAGGCATAACCAACTACAAGATTTTCATGCATATAAGAGAGGGGAGTCATGGATAAATGACTAAACAATCAGGAGGCTGTTACTTTATCTAATAGTACATAACAGGCATAACCAACTTCAAGATTTTCATGCATATAACAGAGGGGAGCCATGAAAACATGACTAAAAATCAAGAGGAAAAAAATCAAAAGGATGTTGACCATCATGTAACACTCAAGTGCACCGTCCAACAACAACAATGTTGGGATAACCTACCTCTTAACACACATCCATACCAAATAGATGAATTCCGCCCCACGTGTACGTCTCCGATGACCGAGGCACCTGGAGCCACAAATACATCCTTATCCACCACAGGAGCTTTATCAAATATGTGCATAAGAGTCCGATGCCTAGACACTGAAAAACAGAAAGTGCAAATAACCGAGAATAAGACCACAATTTAACCACTCAAAAGGAGTTAAAATGCCAAAAGGCTAAATCATGGATCCTCTTTTTTCTTTTTTCAATAAGGAGGAGCGGAGGGGTTGGAAAAGGTATATAAAATTGTTGCATGAAGGACAAGTGAGGTGTAACTGAAGCACTTAAGACATAAAATAAACAAATATCACAATAAATCATTGGTTATATTCAACTATGACCTACAAGTTAATACACACTAGCATGATACTGAATAGACACAAATACAGTGAGATCAAAGTGCATAATACTGCCTACCATCAGCAGTTCAGCACTCAACAAAATTCAGCAGTCTATAGGTTGATCTGTTTAGAGCATCTGAAGAACAAGAAGTACCAAGATACTTCTCTGGTAGGCATATGATTGGTGAAAGGTTGACCATTTAGCCAACATGACGTGACTATCAGTTAGTCTATCTTCAATCTTCATGCATCTGTCAATATAATGCAATCTGTTTAAGGTTACCTGGTCCGTACAAAATTCAAAATTCAGTTTCCTGCTTCATTACCTAAATTGGCTTCTATATGCGTTCATTTATTATCACAAAATTTTAGCTTCTGGTGTGATATATAGGACTATCATCAAATGTTAAACCAGATAAAAAGAACTGCTTTTCTGCGAATCCAAAGAGATTCCTTCTTTTAGGGGGGGGGGGGGGGGGGGCATTTTGGAAGATTCGTATTTTTTTTTGATTTGCACGGGTGTCCGAGTCTTTATGAGCCCCGACTAATCCCGGGGTGCACTGGCCCTCGGCAAGGAGTTTCTCGCAAGAGCACCACGGTTAATTCAGGTTTTACCCAGTCTGATGGCCCTCAGGAATTGTTTGCATCCAGTTGGTTTCGAACTTGAGACCATGAAAGGGAGCATACCCCATGGCTCAAGTCAATTGCCACAATGCCAACCCCTGAGGGTAAAGATTCGTATTTTATTTTTATGGAAACAAGCTTGGGAGATATAACTAGGTTAAAGAATAAAGGCTCTAAGCTACTGGAAGACTAAGAGAAAAACGAGATAGAGGTGCATAGGGGTCGTCGTGGACTACTAGTTAGTGACGGTGAAATGGATAATTTTTCATGTTACAAATCCTTAGTAGGCATATTATGTGTGCTAGAAGGGGAAATGTAGCAACTAGGATAGCAATCAAGTTCCCAAGTCATAATGGAGGCTAGCAAGAAAGGGCAGCAAAATCTCCACTTCAGGTCCTTCTGAAATCAACTTTGCAATACTTGCTCCATTTTAGGCACAAATATATGAATCAGATAAATTATTGGCGGGATATAAACTGCCTAAAGTCTATTTCTTGTAAGCACCAGTTGTCCTTGAAAATCTGCTTTAATATGCAGCTAGAATAGAGTGAACTAATGTCTTTGAACAAACAGGTTCTAAGAAAGTAGCTAATTCTACCTGCAAAACAGGTCTACGTTGACAAAAGATAGCAACACTAACGCTTCAAAAATATTGAAAATACTTTTACTATCATATAATCTGCAACATTCATTTACAGCTCACTATACCTGCATTCTTACATATTACATCTTTCGTCCACTTGTACTTCATTTGCGCATATCATCAGCTAACTAAAACGACTAACACAAAATTCGAATACACATTAGAACTTCCGTTACAGAACCCATTCTAAAAAGGCTTTTCCCCGCCCTATTCTAGTTCTTTTTGCTTAACGAGAACATGACATCATAGGCACTGATTCCAAAATGCTATTTAGGAACTCCGATAAGGATCCAAACTGTCTCAAAAAGAAGAGTACTTGCACTATATGAGGAGTCAAACAATATTCTTTGACTAGATTTTATCTTCATCTAAAAGGTTGAGATTTATAGTCTTTTTTTTTTCTGTTTGATTGTTCATACAACCTCTGAATATGCAAATACTATTAAAATTACGAGCAATTTCCTAAATGTCCACAATCCGAAAGCCAGATGTGTTAAAACCATTTTTTTAGATTGAGGAATACTAATTAAGCTTTACTGGATGAAATGCAATTAACATAAACAAACGTAGATGATGTAGTAACACGATATGAAAATGAGATCTAGGGTTAAGAAGAAGGGATAATTACAGTGTTCTTCTAAATAGGAGCTGCCTTGAAGTCGATTGCCGACGCGATCAAGGGCTTGGCCGGTCGCTCGAACGATGGATCCTAGGGAGTAAATTGCTTTCCCAAGGGTTCCCATTTTTCACCTTCGACTCTCCTTCGTCTTTGCCCTTTATTTGATCAGTGGGTTATGCAGTCAAGCTGTTTGTGTTGTGGCTTAGCTACAGCCTACACAAGAGAGAGTGAGAAATGACGGATTCAGCAAGTATTGATAGGGCAGAATGAAGGGTACCAATTTGCCTTGGGCCTCCAAAGGGCAAATTTGGCAATTTGGCTTTTCCTTTGTTCCTTTCTGTTAAGAAACTGATTGACTTTTTTTCCATAGGGGGCATGTTTTAGCAAATTTTAAGATTTTTCTTACTTTTAGCGGTGCTACGCGACTAAATTATCCCCAGATTATAATTTTGGGATTATAATTCATAGATTAATTTATTCCACTTGGAAGGTGGAAAAAAATAATTGTACCAAGTTTGAGTGGATAAAATATTATATTCAGCATTAAGTCTGAGACTAAATTTATATCATGTTTGATTAACAGTATAATTTTATCCCGAGATAAATTTATACCATCAACCAAACATGATATAAATTTAGTATCACAATTTATCCCATCTTATCCCGTGTACTAAACGACCCCTTAGAGTAAATTGTTGGATTTATTTCCAGTTGAATTATCCTCCCAAATCCAAAAAGAGTATCTGATTATTGAAAATATTTTGTTTAAAGGTCCGCAGTTGGAGATAAAGGATAATCCTACATAAACTCTACTCCTGTATTTTAGGGTTCTTGTAGCCAAAGGACATGTATCCTTCTTGTATATCTCAAGGCATAGGAGTCTTATACATCTAAGAACTCACTATATATTGGGATTATGAAGCTATGTTTAAGGATGAGAATAAGGCTGTAAAAGTCGCGGTTCTGAATCGGAACCGGATCGGAACCGCGGTTCTGGCGGTTCTGCCGGTTCCGGTTCCGCGGTTCCGACGGGTGGAACCGCTCCATCACGGTTCCGGGGAACCGCCGGAACCGGAACCGCCAGAACCGGAACCGACCGGTTCAGGCGGTTCCAAACGGTTCCATACGGTTCCATCCGGTTCCGCAACGGTCCGAATTTAATTTTTTTTTTTTTTTTTTTTAAATTTCCAAACGGCTCCTTTTCAAAATTAGCCGTTTGGAATTTTGAAAAAAGCCATTTGGCCCCCAAACTTTAATTTAACCCAAGCTTTATATAATTACACAATTTCCCATTTCTCAACTATAAATACCCCCTCATTCTTTCATTTCAATTCACCAATTCATCAATATCTCTCAATCTCTCTCAATCTCTCTCAAGCTCTCGTACAATCTTTCTAGTGCAAGTGCTTAATTTATTGTTGCAAATTCGTGAAACATTGTGAAGTTGTTGAATTGAAGTTTTCAAGTGTTCAATTTCAACGATTTTCAATTTTCAAGAAGTTGTTCGTCAATCCGGTAAACTCGTTTCAACTCTTACGTGCTAAGAATATTTTTGTATGTTGTTATTTTGCTTAATTATAATTATTATGGCATTTTCATTGAAAGATATGTTCGGAAAAGGAAAAAATAAAACCGGTGAAAGTAGTCGCCAAAATACTACCCCTCCCCCGCCTCCCCGACCTAGAAAAGATAAACAAGTTCAAAGTAGTAGCCAACCTAGAAATACTAATGAAACCTTCGGAATCCTTCATAGTGATCACCCGTGTTTTCAATTTAGCGATGTTGATTTTCTACATGATGTAGCAGTTGGTGATAGAATAGACGATGATATTATGAATATGTTTTATCCTAATGCACCTATCTTAGAGGGAAATGAGGATGATGATGATGACGAAACCCAAGCTCCGGTAGATTTAGACGATACACCTACTAGTCCTGCTACTAATGAACCGGAACACCCACCCGTACAAACTCCCACTTTTAGTAGACAACCTCCTAAACGTTCAGAAACTTCATTAGTTTGGCAATTTTTTATTCAACTAAGAGAACAAAATAAGGCTAAGTGTAAATCTTGTGGGAAATTACTTGTGCATAGGTATGCTGGAGATCGTAGCGGCACAGGTAGTTTAGTTAAACATATAAAATTACACCTTAGCGATAAGGCTAGATATTTCCAATTGAAAGCGCACCAAGAGGGGAGGACAAGTCCTGATACAACAGTTAACCCAAGTACTGGTTCAAATCTATTTCAACCAGGAATAAACACAATCGCCGGAGGTATATTGTATTACGATCCAAATAAGGATCGTGAAGAATTAGCTAAAATGATTACTGTTATGTGTTTGCCTTATTCTTTTTCTTCTAATCCTTCTTGGATTCATTATATTAGAAGAGTATTTAATCCTACGTATAAAGGTTGGCCTCGCGCCACAGTGAAGGCCGACATTTATAAATACAAGCATAAATATGAACAATACTTGCGCTATTTATTTACCCATATAAGTAATCGTATGTCTATTACAACTGATATTGGTAGAAGTGGAAACGATTGTGATTATCTAACCGTAACCAGTCATTGGATAGACGAAGACTGGACAATGCAAAAACGCATTATTGCATATAGAATAATTAATTCACGGCACACGGGTAAGTTTATTGCTAACACTGTTTCAGATGTATGTAGATATTTTTGTTTTACTGATAAAATAATGCCAATTTCCATGGATAACGCTAGTAGCAACACTAGTGCAATAGGTATTTTAACTAGAACACTTACTCCTGTTTTTACTAATATTTTCCATGTTAGATGTATATGTCATATTTATCATTTAATTGTTGGTGATGGTATGAGAATTTTAAACATAGAAATTGAAAAGGTTAAATTCGCTCTAATTGGCTTTTTTATTCTAACCGTAGAAGTAGACTTAGAGAATATTTTAAAAAATGTGACGAATATGGCCTTAGAGAAAGAAAGGTTCCTAAACCTTGCCCAACTAGGTGGAACTACATGTATGAAAGTTTAGTAGTGGCGTACGAATATAGAAACCCAATTAACGCTATTTATAATTCTCGGGATTGTGGGGAGGAAGATAATGACATGCTAACTAATCAAGATTGGACTAACGTTAAAATTCTTTTAGATTTTTTAGAACATTTTCATGTGGCTACAACTGCTTTATCTGGCCAATATTATCCAACTATTTCTAACTGTTTAGTTTATATCGCCGCACTTGCTAATTTGTTTGTTGATTTTAACGAGGGAGGGGAAATTTATGAAATTGCAATTACTGAAGTGAAAAAGAAGTTTAAAAAATATTTTTTTTCCAATCCCTCCTATATTTGGTGTGGCTGCTATGTTAAATCCTACTATGAAAGTAGGAGGTCCTAACTTTTGGTATTCTACTATTTATCAAGCTTTAGATCTTGAAGAAGAAGAAATGGCTACACTATCTGATGCGAAAGCATCAATTACAGTGAATGCTCAAACTGTTTATAATGCTTATAAACAGGCGTTAGAGCATGCTAGGCCTAATATTCCAACCCTTACTTCGTCCACATCACAGGCGTCTAAAAGAGCTGCTGGCTTAACAGCTCTTAAATCGTGGACGGAGTTCAGGGGTACTCAAGGTGAAAATGTAGATGATTTTTCCCATCTAAATGAGCTTCAAGTTTATTTGTCGCAGGGGACTAGAGAATGAGAATCTAGACGGCTCGTTCGACCTTTTGGATTGGTGGAAGGCAAGGGAAAAACATTTTTCCATTCTTGCAAGGATGGCTCGGGATGTTCTGTCGATTCAAGCGTCAACTGTTGCATCGGAGAGCGCCTTTAGTCAAGCAAGACTACAAATAGGTGATCACAGGGCGTCGATGTGGGACAACTTGGAAAAATCAGTGCTTTTTCGAGATTGGATCCGCGCAGAAAGAAGAAACTTTGGGCTAGCTGAATCACAACCAGAAATAGATGAGTGCTATGAAGAAATGCTAGCGGAACTTGCTCAGGAAACATCTTCACCCGGAAGTGGTGATGAACAAGCTTCATTTCCACCACCGCCAACACAACCACCTCCAAAACTTGAAGGTTTTATGAGATTTGTTAGAAGTAATACATAAACTATGATGTAACTTGTACATTGGCATGTCTTCTTTTAGTTTTTTTTCCTTTTAATGGTGGTATTAGTACCATGTTGTGATCATTCCATTGGGGGAAGGAAGAATAAAAAAAGATATGCTATTTTGGTCAATAAATATGCTCTTTATCATATCCTTGAATATCTTTTGTCTCAATATTTCTTTGTCTTTAATTCCTATATCAATCCTTGAATATTTATATGACATACAATATATAACATACAACACAATATACTAATGACAATATTCTTTTATCAATATATACTACTTATATACAATTTATACTAATTACTAACTACAACACAATATACACTATTTATATACAATATATACTACTTAAATACAATATATACTACTTATATACAAAATATACACTACTTATACCCAATATATACTAATTACCAAACACAATATATATTATACTAATAACATAGTACACCATATAAAATATACTCTACAATATACTAATGACTACTATACAAGATATTGATTTAAAAAAAAAAATAATCAGAACCGCGGAACCGGAACCGCCGGAATCGGAACCGGACGGTTCCGGAACCTCATGGTAGCGGTTCCGGCTCCGGAACCGCCAGAATCAGAACTGCCAGAACTGCAGAACCGGAATCGCCAAAACTGGAACCGCCAGAACCGGAACCGCCAGACCCAAATAGACCCAGAACCGGAACCGGATACAGCCTTAGATGAGAATAAAAGAACTTTTCATAGTATCAGATCCCTAAGAGGTTTAACAACCCAAGTTTTGCTGGTATTATTGTTCCAAATTGTTTCAGTTTGTATGCATTATTTATTTCTCCTCTCTTCGTTGTCTATCATTCGTTGCATATGAGTTATGTTATAGTGTTCATTCATGTTTGTTTAGGTAAGAATTGGTTAGCTTATTCCCTATATATGTGTGAATCAATATGACCTTAGTAATATAATATATGTTGCCCTAAGTAATTGGTTTCATTCTGATGATATTTTATCTAAACTAAGTTTCTAGCCTAATTTGTTAACTGATTATGATAAGTTTGAATTGGTTATAGCTGATGTGTTTATTGGTTTAGATTCAGTTCATTTGTTTTTAGTGATTAATTAAGGAGTAGTTTAGGTTAATCAGTGCTTAGGTTTCTTGTTAGATCAATTGGTCGTAGTTGATGGGGTACAAGGGTGAGGCAGGGCAGTAATACAGTGAATCACAGGGCATCAGGGGGTATTTTGGGATGTAAAGTATGAAATGGTCAACTATGAGTGTGCTGTCGGTAAACTACTTAAATAACCATTAAACTAATGTATTGATAAAAGTAGGAAATAAAGTATAGTGGTATGGGGAGGTTTTAAGAGAAAGTGATTAAGCAACTAACTCACCCATAGTTTTGAATAAAACAATAAAACCAGACATTCAGTAGTGGGCAGAATCATGGAATAACATGTGTTCATTCACTTTCTTAATAGATTAGTGCTCTTAAGAGCTGGAATATGACGGGGGAAATACATTTCTTAATAATCTAAGTTCTAAAACATGTTGGAAAGTAAAAGATGGGGGTAATAGTAAAAATCTAAAAAGGTACACATAGAGAGGGAATATACAAGCTGTAAAGAAAAGTGTTTGGAATAAAAAAAGGGAAAAAGCGGGGTAAGCTTGATCTTTAAATAGAAATACCACACACACATTCAGGGGATCAAGCCTTAAGCTTAGGACATTCTGAGATAGAGAGAAAGGAAGAGAGAATCAAGCCTTAAGCTTAGAAGACATTCAGTTTGAGTCGGAAAACACGAAGATAGTTTGATAGAGTTAGGAAGATACATTATAGGTGGAACTTTTATTGTTCCATTAGTTCTACCTTATCTGAGTTGATGTTCTAATAGGTTTACTGTTTCATTGGTTCAAGTTGGGTTTCATTGAAATTTTTGTTGAATCTGAATTGGTTTTTCATTGCTGTTGAGTTATTGTCTGGTTAAGAGCTATCTTGGATTGCATTTTGTTCTTTACTGGTTGAGCTAGAATACTGTGTACTATCCTCTGGGCTTGAAAGTGATTTTCAATTGGTGTGACAGGCTGCAAGTGGGTGTATAAATCAAAGTTGAAGGCAGATGGATCTTTGGATCGTTATAAAGCACGACTTGTGGCTAATGGTTATCATCAACGTCTGGAATAGATTTTCTTCATACATTCGGTGCAGTTATCAAGCCTAATACCATTCGGTTATTGCTGTCGCTAGCTATTACATATCAGTGGCATACTACCCAGCTGGATATCTCCAATACATTTCTTCATGGTTATCTCGACGAGATAGTTTATATGTCCCAGCCCTCCAGATTCGTTGATCCTACTTGACCAGACCATGTATGTCTTCTCAAACGCTCTCTTTACGGGTTGAAACAGGCTCCGCGAATACGGAATAGATGCCTAACTGATATATTACTCTTACTGGGATTTTTGGGATCCAAAACTGATAGCTCCTTATTTTTTAAACCTACTGGTGACAAGAAACTATTTTGTTTGGTTTATGCTGATGATATTTTAATAATAGGTTCAGATACAACTCTTGTAAAATCACTTGTAACTAACTCCAACAACAATTTGCAATCGTGATTTTGGGGACACCTTCGTACTTCTTGGGTATCGAAGAACATTAGACGAGTGTTGGGTTGCATTTGACGCAAAGAAAATACATGGATGATCTCCTGAAACATGTTCATATGGACTCCTACAACATTGTTTCCACCCAAGCCTGTCCATCCAAAAACATCTCTTCCATTGAAGGATCTCAATTCACTAATCCCACCTTTTATCGAAGTGTTGTGGGTGCCTTGCAGTACTTAACCTTTATTCGTCCTGATTTAGCATTTGCCGTGGACAAGGTCTCTCATTCATGCACTGCCATATGGACGCTCACTAGACTCTTGTTAAACGCATCCTATGCTATATTAAGATAACCCCGTCTCATGGATTGTTCTTTGCTAAAGGCACATCCAGTTTATTGCATGGCTATACTGATTCAGATTGGGGAGGAGATATAAATGATCGTAAATCAACTACTGAGTTTTCTATTCTGTTTGATTCTCATCTCATTTTATGGGCTTCGCGTAAGTAGTGAGCAGTGTTGTCACGACCCGGATTTTTCCCACCATCTGGAGTCGTGATGGCGCCTACTGTCGAACTAGGCAAGCCAACCTTTTTAATCATTTCACAAGAACTAAATCTAAAACAAAATAAATACTGAAATAGATAATTTAAACACGCGGAAGACTTTTAGCAACAATAGCGATAACAAAATGCCTCTACCCAGTATCTGGTGTCACTACTCATGGACGATTAAAGGAGTACTACAAGCAACAGTCTGAAAGAAATACATAACATGTTTGTTTGATACAATTAAACAAACTGGAAAAGATATAGGAGACTCAGGGCCCGTGAACGCCAGCGAACTACCTCGGAGTCTCTAGACTGAAGGATCGCCCCCTATCTATTGCTGCGGTCCGTAGGCTGTGTCCTGACCTGTGCACAAAAATGGCACAGAAGTGTAGTATAAGCACAACCGACCCCATGTGCTTATAAATGCCTGGCCAAACCTCGGCGAGGTAGTGACGAGGCTAAACCAGACCTACCACAATTAACAAGTACAAATATATGTGTAATAAACATGAGGAGAACAAGAATTTAAACAGATAATGGGGATGGGACATGCTGGGGGAGTACAGTTCGATCACAACTTCAACAAACATGAAATAGAACTGAATATAATAATAAGTAAAGAAAGCTAGTAAACCAACAACTGCACGGCATCACCCTTCGTGCTTTTACTCTTACTTCTTACCAAAACTGTCAAATATAATGTACTGCATCACCCTTCATGCTTTTACTTTCAATATACAGTGCACGACATCACCCTTCGTGCTTTTACTCTCAAAACATAGTGCACGACATCACCCTTCGTGCTTTCTTCACATGACTCTCGAAACACAAGGCACAGAATGACCCTTCGTGTATAATCTTGTAAGACCTCGTTTAACCTCGTTTGGAAATCATTGATATATTTGATATGTGTGCTTTGGTTGTATTAGCATGATTTCCAGGTATAGGTTTTGATGAATGACAAACAATGAAGTCAATTGTCAAACAACGATATTGTATGACAAACGATGAAGATGCATTAGCAAACAATCGAGATGGTTGACGAATCAATGATGATGAATCAAACAATCAAGATTGGATGCCAAGAAGCATATTGATGAAGGGATTTCTTAGACAAGCCAAGACGAGCTCAAAAGTTCAAGACCGAAGACCCAAGGCGTAGGTCGTTAGGTAGAACCAATGTAAAAGCAAAATTTAAGTTATCTCGTCTTTTGGCTCAATATAGGTCATCATTAATATGCATAAAATCATTTTATTAAATCATATATATCATAACCATTTTTAATATACTTCAAACAAAATGATTTTAACGTTTCCATTTTAAACAAAATGGTTTTTGAAGTAAGTTTTCACTTCTGGACAGAATGGGCAGATAATCGATTATCCAAACTGATAATCGATTATCCTGAAATTTCCAGCAAAGCTGGAAATTCCAGAGAGCCTCCATAATCGATTATGCAATAGGCAATAAGCGATTATTCTCCAAATAATTGATTATGCTCATTGCAATAATCGATTATTCTGGGAAAATTCCAGCTTTGCTGGAAATTCCAGAGAAGTAAGATAATCGATTATCATATTTCAATAATCGATTATCTCATATCCGTTGCCTTCCAACGATTAGTTTTTTGAACGTTAAAGTCACATAATCGATTATGTAAGTACAATAATCGATTATTCTATTGGAAAATCAGATTTATTGTTTAACTATTGAGCAACGGACATATCACCTCTAAACTCTATAAATAGAGGTCATTTGAACTCATTTGGCAAGAACAACATCTCTCAATTATCTATTAACATCTTGATATTATTTGTGCATCATTTTAGAGCTTTTGTTGAGCCATTTGAGAGACAACTTTGTGTTGTTCATTGAGCTAATATTGTATCTCTTTATCTACTCTTCTTAGAGAGTCTTTGTTGTAAAAGAGAGAAGTTCTTGAGAGGACCAATTCTTCTCATTGAGTGTTAGGTTTACTAAGTTCCTTCAATCTTAGTGTTTGAAGTCTTGAGGTGAGGTATCCTCGAGCAAGAAGTCTTGTGGTGCGGTATCCACGAGCAAGTTGAAGTCTTGTAGAGCGTACATCTACGAGCAAGTGTAACGGTTTGTTAGGCACCCGGAAGCTTAACGGAGTTAGTGTATACTCGAGAGAGTCTCTCGGGAGACTGGACTAACCACAGGTTGTGGCGAACCAGTATAAATTCGGTGTGTCCTTTCCTTACTCTTTTATTTTACGCACTTACTTTATTCCTGCAATTTTAATTCCGCAAAATTTACCGATATTCTCGTGCCTCACTATTCACCCCCCCTCTAGTGACGGGCATAAATCCTAACAATTGGTATCAGAGCCTAACTCTCTAAAAGCCTTAACCGGTTGAGAGAACGATATATATATATTTGTTGAGAATGTTGAACGCAGGAATGATGAGCGAAGGACACTGCACCATTGAGCCTCCACTATTTGATGGAACAAATTACACATATTGGAAAGAGCGGATGAGAATCTTCATCCAATCAAGTAACTTTCGCTTGTGGCAAATCATCAAGAACGGTGAACAAATGCCGACAAAGAAAGTTGGGGAAGCCATGGCTCAGAATGATGAAAATGAATACAACGCCAAGGCCATCAATATGTTATATTGCGCGGTGAACCCGGATGACTATCGGAAGATTTCTTACTGCTCAACTGCCAAAGAGATGTGGGATAAACTTGAAGTCATTTATGAAGGAACGCCTCAAATCCAAAAGCGCGTGACATGGGACTCGGACAGCTCGTGTGATGAAACGAACGCCCTATGCCTCATGGCCGACGAGGAAGAAGAGGTAAGCACTTCTAATTCTTACTCTTTTGAAGAATTATAAGAAGCTTTTAAAGAATTATTTGGTGAATTGAAAAAAACTTCAAAAATCGCCAAAGAGGCTAAGGCTAAAATTAAAGTTTTAGAAGAAGAAAATAATTTTTTGAAAAATGATAATATTGATCTTAAAAATAAAATCAAGGCGATGAATGAAGCATCTTCAATTGGTCAAAGTTCTAATTGTTCTTCTTGTGATTCTTTGAAAATAGAGAACATAGAACTTAGGAACACACTAGAAAAATGTAGTGTAGACGATCCTAAAACAGTTGAAGAAAATAAAAAGAAAAAGCCCAGGAAAAATAAAAGGCGTAAAAAGAATAAGAATCATGTTAGAAATTGCGATGCACAACTTAGAAATAATTCTAGGAATTTTGTAAATGAGTCTAGAATTAATCATTTTAGACCACCTAGAAATGATTCTAGGAATTTTATTAATGAGTCTAGAATTAATCATTTTAGACCGCCTATAAATGACTCTAGGAATTTCAACGCTTCTAGGAATAACGACTTTAGATCACCTAGAACGTTTTTGGCTCAACCAAGACATATGCACAACCCAAATGTTATATGTCATTATTGCAACCGGGTAGGACACATAGCACCCGTATGTTTTGCAAAACATAGGGATTTATCTTTTAGCTATGATTATTATTTGCCTAACCCCCAAGGACCCAAAAGTGTTTGGTTGCCTAAAACCTATTTTTAGGTACGTTTGCAGGTGTGCTTGAAGACTACAATATCGTAATAGATGCACCAAGCACGAAACCTTATTGCATCGAGGGGGAATTTCGGTTAGTTATCATTTTTTTGATAAAAACGTAATAGTTGATATGTGTTAACGATTGATATGTCTTTGTTAACAATTGGTATCAATTATTTTTGTTGATTCATGTTTTGATAACTTTTATTTTGAATAACAATTGGTATCAATTATTTTTGTTAAAAATAATGATTGATTCATGTTTTGATGAATATTATTTTTGGTTTGAATAACAGTTGGTATATTATTGAAAAATAAATGATTCATGTTTTTAATACAACTATTGGTTTGTTAAAAACTAACAGTTAATATGATTTTAAGTAATATGATTTGCTAAAATAACTTTTTACATGTTTAGTATGTTTTTCTAACAATTGGATATCTTTTTAATAAAAATAACATTTGGTATGGGTGTTATGTTTTTACTAACATTTGGTATCATTTTATGTTGGTATGATTTTTAATTATTTGAAAATCGTCATCATGTATATTCCTCATTATATTTCCTACTTATTTTTGACACTAAAAGTTGGTATGCCCAAAACGGGAAAGTGTCGAAAGGGGGAAGTAGCCTTTGTATAATCTCTTTTTGCTAATGCCAAAAGGGGGAAGAGCTTAGGCGATATGCATCTAATAAGGGGGAATGTCTCTACCTTTTAGTATGCCTTATTTGAGGGGGAATACTCAATTAAGGGGGAATAGTTTGCATGACTTGTATGTTGAGATATAGCATGTCTTTAGGGGGAATCCGATATGCATATCTCCTATTGTTTGTCATTATCAAAAAGGGAGAAATTGTAAGACCTCGTTTAACCTCGTTTGGAAATCATTGATATATTTGATATGTGTGCTTTGGTTGTATTAGCATGATTTCGAGGTATAGGTTTTGATGAATGACAAACAATGAAGTCAATTGTCAAACAACAATATTGTATGACAAACGATGAAGATGCATTAGCAAATAATCGAGATGGTTGTTGAATCAATGATGATGAATCAAACAATCAAGATTGGATGCCAAGAAGCATATTGATGAAGGGATTGCTTAGACAAGCCAAGACGAGCTCAAAAGATCAAGACCGAAGACCCAAGGCGTAGGTCGTTAGGTAGAACCAATGTAAGAGCAACATTTAAGTTATCTCGTCTTTTGGCTCAACATAGGTCATCATTAATATGCATAAAATCATTTTATTAAATCATATATATCATAAACATTTTTTATATACTTCAAACAAAATGATTTTAATGTTTCCATTTTAAACAAAATGGTTTTTGAAGTAAGTTTTAACTTCTGGACAGAATGGCCAGATAATCGATTATCCAAACTGATAATCGATTATCCTGAAATTTCCAGCAAAGCTGGAAATTCCAGAGAGCCTCAATAATCGATTATGCAATAGGCAATAATCGATTATTCTCCAAATAATTGATTATGCTCATTGCAATAATCGATTATTCTGGGAAAATTCCAGCTTTGCTGGAAATTCCAGAGAAGTAAGATAATCGATTATGATATTTCAATAATCGATTATCTCATATCCGTTGCCTTCCAACGACTAGTTTTTTGAACGTTAAAGTCACATAATCGATTATGTAAATACAATAATCAACTATTCTTTTGGAAAATCAGATTTATTGTTTAACTATTGAGCAACGGACATATCACCTCTAAACTCTATAAATAGAGGTCATTTGAACTCATTTGGCAAGAACAACATCTCTCAATTATCTATAAACATCTTGATATTATTTGTGCATCATTTTAGAGCTTTTGTTGAGCCATTTGAGAGACAACTTTGTGTTGCTCATTGAGCTAATATTGTATCTCTTTATCTACTCTTCTTAGAGAGTCTTTGTTGTAAAAGAGAGAAGTTCTTGAGAGGACCAATTCTTCTCATTGAGTGTTAGGTTTACTAAGTTCCTTCAATCTTAGTGTTTGAAGTCTTGAGGTGAGGTATCCTCGAGCAAGAAGTCTTGTGGTGCGGTATCCACAAGCAAGTTGAAGTCTTGTAGAGCGTACATCTACGAGCAAGTGTAACGGTTTGTTAGACATCCAGAAGCTTAACGGAGTTAGTGTATACTCGAGAGAGTCTCTCGGGAGACTGGACTAACCACAGGTTGTGGCGAACCAGTATAAATTCGGTGTGTCCTTTCCTTACTCTTTTATTTTCCGCACTTACTTTATTCCTGCAATTTTAATTCCGCAAAATTTACCGAAATTCTCGTGCCTCAATATTCACCCCCCCCTCTAGTGACGGGCATAAATCCTAACAAATCTCTCTCTTCCTCACCCAATCAATGGTTACAACCAAACGGGAAAAGAATATGTAACAAGATAAAACATCCCGGCTAGGGAGAGTAACTCTACAACAAGTCCCGGCAAGGGAATACAGCTCAACAATAGGTCTCGGCAAGGGAAAAGTACCAAAAATTCCTCTTTAGTTCATTTTCTTCTCAACTATCACTTCATAGTTCATTTAACAAGTAATTATCACAATGGTTTGCTTATTTTGAAATTTCAATAGCAATTATGACTCACGGTCATGCTAGACTCAGGCGCATAGGTAACCATCACCATACCTATACACCGACTCCACATAGCACATAACAAATATTAAGCTAGTCCTAATCCCTCAAGCCAAAGTTTGATCGAACACTTACCTCAAATAGCAGCTCAACGACCAACAATCGCCTTTCCTCTAGAATTCGACCCCGAACCAACAATATCTAACATAAATTGATTCAATATTATCAATAATAGCACAAGGATACAATCCCCTAGCTTAGAAATGCATTTTCTAACTTTCTTCCAAAAATCCCAAAATCCGACACTAGGCCCACATGGTCCAAACTCAAGGCTCGGACCAAATTCCAATTACCCATAGCCCCACGAGTCCAAATATATGATTTGTTTTAAGACTCGACCCCAAATTAAGGTTGAATCGCCCAATCTAAGAACCCTAGCTATGCCCAAAAATCCCTAAATTCTACTATGATTCTACGATTTAGGGCTAGAAAATTTATGATTGGATGAAGAAATAATGGAAGAACGAAGTTGGAATCACTTACCCAAAGAGTTATGGTGAAGTAGGGGCTTGAAGTTCGTCAATGGAGAGTGTATGAGGAGAGCTCGTGTGAGAATTTGAATGAAATCCCGTAATGAACAGTGCTGGAATTAAATATTTCACTGAAGTATTTTGTGCTTCGCGATCGTGACACCTGGGTCGCGTTCACGGTGAAGGAGTCTGGTAAGGCATCGCGTTCGCGATGAGGTCTATGCGAATGCAAAGAAGGAAACAGGGGGGTCATGGGGTAGCTCTACACGAATGCGAAAACAGACTCGCAAACGCGGTGAAGGATGAGGCTCAGCTACGCGAACGCATGGCATTGGACGCGGTCGCAAAGGGTAATAGGATCTGGGCTATGCGAACGCGAGCTGAGTGCCGTGTTCGTGAAAAGGAAAAGGCTCTGCAATAGCTGTTGAAAAATCTGGTATTTTTCTATGTTTCAAAACACCCCCGAAATCACACCCGAGCCCTCGGAGCTCCCAACCAAACACACACACTAACTCAATATCATCCTACAAACTTGCTCAAGCGATCAAATCGCAAAAATAACTTCAAAATAAAAGAATCAACCTCCAAAACTTATGATTTTTCATTTCAAAGTTCAAAACTTTCAAATTTTCTATTTGTAGTCCAAAACACGTCAAACGACGTCGGTTTTCAACCAAACTTTACAGATAGCGCTTAGCGCCCATTTAAGAATTGTACTGCGTCAGAACCAAAATACGAGCCCGATACTATTAATTTTGATCTATTTTCATTTTCATTTTTCCTTGAGCATTTTCAGGAAACAATTTCATAGAAAAGCTCCATACTCGGGCTTGGGACCTCGTATTTTGATTTCGGGAATACGCCCGTGTCCCAAATTTCCTTACGGACCCTCCGGGACCGCCACATCACGGGTCCGGGTCCGTTTACCCAAAATGTTGACCAAAGTCAATTATAGCATTATTATTATCAAAATTTATAGTTTTTAACACAGAATTCAAATATTTTCACATAAGAACTCTCCGGCTCCGCACCCCGATTGTGCACGAAAATCGAGGAAAGCCAATAAGAGGTTTTCAAGGCCTCAAAATCTCAAGGAAAGGGAGAATTACGATGATGACTCTTTGGATCGTCACATCCTCCACCTCTAAAACAATCGTTCGTCCTCAAACGGACAAAAGAAAGAAGTACCTGAGTCGGGGAATAGATGGGGATAATGGCTCCACATGTCAGACTCGGACTCCCAGGTTGATGCCTCAGGAGGCTTACCTCTCCACTGAACACACACCGAAGGATAACTCTGCGACCGCAACTATCGAACCTGCCTGTCTAAAATAGCCACCGGCTCCTCCTGATATGACAAATCCTTGTCCAATTGGACAGTGCTCAAATCTAACACGTGGGTGGGATCACCGTGATAATTTCGCATCATGGATACATGGAAAACCAAATGCACGGCTGACAAGCTAGGCGGCAATGCAAGTCTATATGCCATATTCCCCACATGTTCCAGAATCTCAAATGGGCCAATATACCTAGGGCTAAGCTTGCCCTTCTTTCCAAACCTCATCACGCCCTTCATAGGCGATACACGGAGCAATACTTGCTCACCAACCATGAAAGCAACATCCCTGATCTTACGATCAGTAAGACTCTTCTGCCTAGACTGGGCTGATCGAAGTCTGTCCTTAATGATCTTGACCTTATCCAAGGCCTCCTACACTAAATCTGTACCCAATAACCGAGCCTCTCCTGGCTCAAACCATCCTACTGGGGACCGACACCGCCTACCATACAATGCCTCATAAGGAGCCATCTGAATATTGGACTGGTAGCTGTTGTTGTAGGCAAACTCCACTAACATCAAGAACTGGTCCCACGAGCCTCCAAAATCAATAACGCAGGCTCGGAGCATATCCTCAAGATTCTGAATTGTCCTCTCGGACTGACCGTCCGTCTGGGGGTGAAATGTTGTACTCAACTGGACCTGGGTGCCCAACTTACGATGGAACGCTCTCTAGAAATGCGAGGTAAACTGCGGAGCCCAGTCAAAAATAATAGATATGGGCACCCAATAAAGGAGAACGATCTCTCTGATGTAAATCTCAGCATATGTCTCGGATGAATAGGTGGTGGAAACTGCAATGAAATGCGCTAACATAGTCAGCCTATCCACAATAACCCATATAGCATCAAACTTCTTCCAAGTCATCAGAAGACCAGTAACACAATCCATGGTGATTCTCTCCCACTTCCACTCGGGAAGCTCAATCCTCTGAAATAACCCACCGGGTCTCTGATGCTCGCACTTAACCTGCTGACAATTCAGACAACGAGCCACAAACAATGTCTTTCTTCATCCTACACCACCAATAATGCTGTCTCAATTCTCGATTCATCTTCGCGGCGCCCAGGTGAATAGAATACCGAGAACTGTGGGCCTCCGCTAGGATCAATCTCGAATACCATCAACACTGGGCACACAAACTCGCCCTTGCAACCTCAATACGCCATCATCTCCCTGGAACCTCCCCGCTGCACTGTGTCACGCAGGACACACAAATGGGGATCATCAAACTGCCGCTCCGGGATATGCTCCATCAATGACGAGCGAGTAACCGTGCAATCAATCACCCTGCTGGGCTCAGAAATATCCAATATCACCAATATATTGGCAAGGAGTGAACATCTAAGGCAAGCGGTCTCTGGCTGACCAGAATATATGCAAGACTACCCATGCTGGCGGACTTTCTACTCAATGCATCAGCCACCGCATTGGCCTTCCCCGGGTGGTATAAAATAGAAACATCATAATCTTTTAACAACTCCAACCACCTCCGCTGTCTCAAATTCAACTCCTTCTGCTTGAACAAGTACTGAAGGCTCTTGTGATCCGTGTACACCTCACACGTCACACATACAAATAATGCCTCCAGATCTTCAAGGCATGAACAATGGCTGCCAACTGTAGGTCATGAACTGGATAATTCTTCTCGTGGATCTTCAACTGCCTCGAAGCATATGCTATGACCTTTCCATTCTGCATCAACACTGCGCCAAGCCCGATACAAGAATCATCACAATAAACAGTATAAGGCCCGAATCCCGTGGGCAAAACCAATACCGGTGCCGTAGTCAGAGTTGTCTTGAGCTTCTGGAAGCTCGCCTCGCACTCATCTGACCACCTGAACTGGGCACCCTTCTGAGTCAATCTAGTCATCGGGGCTGCGATGGATGAAAACCCCTCCATGAAAACAATTGGTAACCATCTAACCTCAAGAAGCTCCGAATCTCTGTAGCTGAAGCTGGTCAAGGCCAATTCTTGACTGCCTTTATCTTCTTCGGGTCCACCTGAATACCCTTTAATGATATGAAATGACCCAAGAATGCGACTGAACTCAACCAAAATTCGCACTTTTGAGAACTTGGCGTATAACTGACTATCCTTCAGAGTCTGAAGAACCACTCTAAGATGCTGCTCATTCTCCTCCCGACTGCGGGAGTATATCAAGATGCCGTCAATGAATATAATCACAAACAAATCCAAATAGGGCCTGAAAACTCGGTTCATCAACTCCATGAATGCTGCCGGGGCATTGGTCAACCCAAACGACATGACCAAAAACTCATAATGCCCATACCGAGTACGAAAAACTATCTTAGGGACATCACACGCCCTAATCCTCAGCTGATGATAACCAGACCTCAAATCAATCTTTGAGAACACCCTAGCACCCTGAAGCTGGTCAAACAAATCATCAATCCTCGGCAGTGGATACTTGTTCTTTATCGTTACCTTGTTCAACTGTCAGTAATCAATGCACACCCTCATCGACCCGTCCTTTTTCTTCACAAACAACACTGGTTCGCCCCAAGGTGATACACTGGGTCTAATGAAACCCTTATCAAGCAAGTCCTGAAGCTGCCCCTGCAACTCTTTCAACTTCGGCGGAGCCATGCGATATGGCGGAATAGAAATAGGTTGGGTACCAAAAGCCAAATCAATACAGAAATCAATATCCCTGTGGGGCGACATATCCGACAGGTCTGAAGGGAACACCTCGAGGAACTCCCGAACAATAAGAACATAGTCGGTAGATGGAACCTCTGCGCTGGAGTCGCGAACATACACTAAATATGCTAGACACCCCTTCTCGACCATACGTAGAGCCTTGACATACGAAATAAAACTACGGGTGGCATGACCAGGGGTCCCTCTCAACTCAAGTCGGGGCAAATCTGGCAAGTACAAAGTCACGGTCTTGGCGTGACGTCCAAGATAGCATGATACGGGGACAATCAGTCCATCCACAATATAACATCAAAGTCCACCATGTCTAAAAGGAATAAGTCAACACGGGTCTCAAGACCCTCAAATACCACCACACAAGAACGACTCACTCGATCGACCACTATAGAATCACCAACCGGTGTGGACACATATACAGAAATACCTAGAGCCTCACTAGGCATGATCAAATAGGGTGCAAAATAGGATGACACATAAGAATAAGTAGATCTCGGATCAAATATACTGAAGCAACCCTATTACAGACCAATATAATACCTGTAATCACAACATTAGATGACTTGGCCTCCGGCCTAGCTGGCAATGCATAACAACGGGGCTGGCCCCCACCTTCCTGAACTATATCGCTGGGACGATCTACTGCGGGCTGACCCCTACCTCTGGCTGTCCGGGCTCCACCTCTACGGTCTCTCCCTCCATCTCTATGATCCCTACCCCTGCCTCTAGCTGCCTGGGCGGCCTGCGGATCACCTGCTGCCTGTATCGTAGGGCGAGGACCCTGCTGCTGAGAACTACTCGAGGATCGAGGGCAGTACATGACAATATGATGTGGGTCGCCACAACCATAACATTCTCTCGGCTGCTGAGACTGCTGGCCCTGTCGACTTGTATGTCCTCCCCTGAAGCTCTGAAGTGGCAGCGCACTGATGGGGGCTGGTGGTGCGCTGAAGGATTGCTGATCGGAATAATACTGCTGATGACTACCACCGCCTGGTGTACCATGGGAAACCCGAAGTGCCGACTGGAAAGGTATCAGGGGATGGCCTCTGCCATGGAAATCCCTACCTCTAGATGAGGTACCACCAAGTATGCCAGAATTTTGAGGCCTTTTGTCTGAATCCTGACTACCTCTGCGGGCCAGTTCCATCTCTATTCGACGGGCCGCATTGTCTGCCTCCTGAAAAGTAATATCACTGCCAACTCCCAAAACCATCTGAAGGCGAATCGGCTGAATCAGTCCGTCAATAAACCTCCGGACCCTCTCTCGATCTCTAGGGAGTATCACTACTGCATGGCTTGCCAAGTCAACAAATCTGGTCTCATACTATGTAATTGTCATGGAACCCTGCTGAAGGAGCTCAAACTGTCTGCGAAGTGCCTCCTGCTGAGTGACGGGGAGAAACTTCTCCAAATATAACTCCGCAAATTGGTCCCATATCTAAGCTGGAGACCCTGCTGGTCTAGATAGACAATAATCTTTCCACCAAGTCTTGGCGGATCCCACGAGCTTGAAAGTGCAAATATCGACTCCATTGGTCTCTACTATCCCCATAGTCCTGAGGATCTCATGACAACTGTATAGAAAATCCTGGGGATCCTGCGATGAAGCACCGCTGAAAGTAGTGGTGAAAAGCTTGGAGAACCACTCAAGTCTCCACAAAGCATCCGAATACATGGCCGTCCCATCTTCGGCCTGAGCTGTAATACCTGTCTGAGCTGCCACTGCGGGCTGGACCAATGGAACCTGAGTCCGGGGAGCCACCTGCTTTGGAGTACGTGTATCAGGAGTATGAACCCCTCTTCCAGCTTGAGAAGTGGGTGGTGCTACTGGCAACAAACCCACTCTAGCGACACTGTCCATAAAGCTTGCTATGCGGACAAGAGCATCCAAAAGATCCGGGGAAAATATCGCCCCTCCTTGCACCTGAATTGGGACCACTGGAGCTGGTTGAGCTGGAACCTCTTCATTAAAGTTAGTATGAGGCTCCACCTCTGGAACTTCTTCCTGGGGCTGAGCCATGCCCCTGCCACGACCTCTAGCACGGCCTCAGCCCCTGCCCCTCGCGGGAGCTGCTGCTGGGGGCTCGATCTGCTGCGCGGAAGAAGAAGACGCACGTGTTTTCGCTATCTGCGAAAGAACAGAGTAGAAGAACAATCAATATTTGAGAAACAGAATCGCACGACAAGAATGAACAAAGAGAAATTTTTCCTAACTATGTAGCCTCTAGGGGATAAATACAGACGTCTTCGTACTGATCCCCCAGACTCTACCGAGCTTGTCTGTGAGTTATGAGACCCAAGTAACCTAGTGCTCTGATACCAAACTTGTCATGACCCGAATGATTCCCACCATCGGGAGTCATGATGGCGCCTTCTGTCGAAGCTAGGCAAGCCAACCTTTTTAATAATTTCAAAAGAACTTAAATATAAAACAAAATAAATACTGAAATAGATAATTTAAACACGCGGAAGACTTTTAGCAAAAACAGCGATAACAAAATGCGGAAATTAACAACATGCCTCTACCCAGTATCTGGTGCCACTACTCACGGACGACTAAAGGAGTACTACAAGCAACAATCTAATAGAAATACATAACATGTCTGTTTGATACAATTAAACAAACTAGAAAAGATAGAGGAGACTCAGGGCCGGCGAACGCCAACGAACAACCTCGGAGTCTCTAGACTGAAGGATCGCCCCTAACTACTGCTCGGTCCGAAGGCTGTGTCCTGACCTGTGCACAAAAATGGCACAGAAGTGTAGTATCAGCACAACCGACGCCATGTGCTGGTGAATGCCTGGCCTAACCTCGGTGAGGTAGTGGCGAGGCTAAACCGGACCTACCACAATTAACCTATACAGATATATGTGTAATAAACAAGAGGAGAACAAGAATTTAAACAGATAATGGGGAGGGGACATGCTGAGGGAGTACACTTCGATCACAACTTCAACAAACAGGAAATGGAACTTAATATAATAATAAGTAAAGAAAGCCAATAAACCAACAACTGCACGGTATCTGTCACGACCCAATTTCCTAACCCGATCGTGATGGCGCCTCTCGAGAAAACAAGGCCAGCCAACTAACCAAAATTGATTCTATAATAATTATTAAACATAAATTCATAAATAAATCCAGCTTAACGACAATAATAACCAGTGTCTACAGCCCAACTTAACCCGACCGGGGTGTCACAAGTCACGAACATCTAAAGAATCTGAACACTACTATAAAACCAGTAATATACATATTGGAAATTTAGAATCAAAGGAAGAGATATGGTTCCACGAACGCTGGCGGTCACCTTGCTTAGCTACAATAGAGATACCTTCAATCAGCTAATATCCCGCTACCGGGTGACGAATACATGCATCTGCACACATGGTGCAGGGAGTAATGTGAGTACTCCGACCTAGTGGTAATAAAATTAAATAACAACTGAAAGCTTGAAATCTCATAAATGCACAATATGGCGCTATCTCAAGTAGTAAAACCAGTTATATATTATAACAGTGGATATCAGATAATTATTTTTTTAAAAAAACAATACAAATCATTTATTTCATCATTAAGGAATGATCAAAAGCTATCCCCTCAGGCTCAATACCAAAATCAGAGTACAGTATAAGCCCCACGGGCTCACTCCCAACTCACTAGCACACAACATCAACCCCTCGGGCTCACTCCTAACTCACCACACAAAAACAACGGCCTCTCGGGCCCAATCCTAACTCACCTAGGTACCCTGCGCTCACTGGGGGTGTGTACAGACTCCGGAGGGGCTCCTACAGCCCAAGCGCAAGATCAATAGGCCTAAAAGCCTTCACACATTACACTCGAGGCTTGAAAGCCTCCTCACATAACACTCGAGGCCTGAAAGCCTCCTCACATAACACTCGAGGCCTGAAAAGCCTCCTCACATAACACTCGAGGCCTGAAAGACTCCTCACATCACTCAACATATCCTTACGTATGGCCCTCGGCTTCAATCAGTCCAGAAAATAATCATAAGCCTCTTGGGCATCATAAAAATAATAGTGCTCAGCTCAACAACATCTGTAAATATCATTAAGTCTCGAGTTGAATATAAATGTAGCTGAATACACAAAATAATATAATTCAATTGGACTGAGTTCAAATAATATTTCAATTTGTGAGGAAAAATAGTGATGTAAATTCACAAAATATTTCAAGTAATTGGCATGAAACACAAATATGGAAATAAGCATAATTCATGGTGAAATACAGTAAATCGTTATCAAATATGCGGTAAAATATCAACTGGGATGGACCAAGTCACAATCCTCAATAGTACATGACCCCGCGCTAATCATACAACGTGTGTTTATCTCAACATAGCAGTATGTTGTGCTATCCGGGGTTTCAAACCCTCAATGCATCATTTAAATTCATTACTCACCTCAAACCGGCAAATTCTCTAGCCCGTGACGCCTTTTTCCCTCAAACCGGCCTTCACGCGCGTAAAAAATAACCAAAATCAGGGCAAATATATCACAATATGCTAATGGGACACAACCCAATCGGAAGAACTCGAAAAACACCCGAAAATACAAAATTGGCAAAACCCAAGCCTCAGGCCCACGTCCCCAAAAATTTCAAAATTTACATTTACAAAATTCTTGTCTCGCCACGAGTCTGTACATACCATGAATTCCCAATTCGGAGCACAAATGACTCCTCAAATCCCAAATTTAAAGCCTTAATTTCCTAGAATATTTCTATGTTTTTATGAATTTCAAGGATATTGTTCAATAAAATCATGTATTTAACTCTTAAAACTTACCCCCAACGATTCCCAGTCGAAACCCCTTCAATTCCCGTCCAAAAGCTCTCAAGTTTTGCTCAAAAATGGTGAAAATATGTTTGGTTCATGGATGAATAAACATTATGCCCAGAATTTTTCGAACTTTTGTTCACCCTGTGTTACTGTTCACTCATATGTACTGTTCAGGAGTACTGTTACGTGTACTGTTAATGGATACTGTTACGGTACTGTTCATGGATACTGTCACGGGGTACTGTTCATGAACACTATTCATAACTACTGTTCGCAGTGCTGTAAAAAAAACGCAGCAGCTTTATTTTCACTAAAAGTGCTATAACTCCATCAATACGAACTCAATATTTTGTTCCTACGAGTCACAAATAATAATACGAACACAACCCTTCAATCGGAACTGAATTCGGAGCTAATTTGCCCAGTTCAATACCCATTTCGCTCGTTAAACAATTAACTCACATTTCGCGTTAAAAACTCAATCATGACTTGATGAAATTAAACCAAAATATGCAGATCAGTCCTATAATTCATGATTTAAATTCTGGAAGTCTCAAAATCAAATTTCGATCTCTGGAACTAACAATGGACCTTTGGATCATTACAAGTTTATGCTCAAAACAACAAAAATCTTCCAAAAATGACCTGTTGGGCATCCGAAACACACCCGAGGTCCTCGGCACCTCAACCAAAAGTATAGACATGTTTTAATACCTCATTCAAACTTGCTCTAAGTATATAAACACTATCGTTAACATCAAAATCATCAATTTTTATCAAATCAAGCCCTAAGTTAAACTAAAACTTTCAAAATGCGCATTCGATCAAAAACCCGGCCTAAACACCTCCGAATCAAATAAAATTTTGCACGCAAGTCCAAAATCACCTAGCGAAGATAGTGGAACTGTCAGAATTCCATTTCGACTCCTGGATCAAAATTTCACCAATCAACCGGAAATCGCCAAAATACTAACTTCGCCAAAATAGGCTAATTTCTTCACCGGACCTCCAAAATTCATTCCAATTGCTCTCCTAAGCCTTATATCATCCCCCGAAACTAACCGAATCATCGGAATTAAATTCTGAGCCTTATATATCACAAGTCAATGTTTGATTGACTTTTCCAAACTAATTCTTCTTTAAAGTGACTATTTGCCTTATTTCGTATTAAAATTGCTCCAAATAAATTCTAATGCACCCAATACCGATAATGAAGCATGAGGAAGTAGGAAATGGGAAGAACGAGGCAGTGCTCATGAGACAACGGGTCCGATCGTCATATTCTCCCCAACCTAAACAAACGCTCGTCCTCGAGCGTACTCAGAGTTGTTCCAAAATCCCAACAATTGCTGAGTAACCTTACCAGGTAAAAATACGGGGTGATTCCACGTCACACTATCTCATATAGGTCCGAGAACACATTTAAATCGAATTTACACAATCCAGTCTCACCCATACATCATAAAACTACCTTTTTACTTCTGAAACCATCAATATGATCAAAATCTCATACCTATGCTTGAATAGTCTCGAACCAGCTGTAATACCCACACCTGCAACCTTAGGTGCAATTTTTTTATGAAATACCAATGACACAGTCCAATGCAGCAATATTTCCATTCATAGCAACTGCCCATAACAACCAAATGCCGATAGAAATCTCTTATTAGCCAATGCCTCATCCCAATACTCTTATATACTGCCAACAATAATTGAAACACGTAATAAACCATAACAAAATTTTGAACCAAACCTCGATATTTGCCCATCAAACATGCTGAAATCAAATTCGATTGTATTCATTAATGACCCCAACGATCACTTCAAATCCAACACACCATTCTGATGATATTACACATTAATACAGGACTAAGTCACAACTTGCATAGTACGTGCACCAATAAGAAACGGTTCGAACATTCTCAAATCATGAAAATGACTCAACTGAGAGAGTTGTACTTCAAATTCACTAGAACTTCCACAACACAAGGCTGAGACCCTGTCTTACATCATAGAAATAGGACACACAAATTGACCTGCAATGTCATGTTTCTACACAGCTTTCGTGCAACGCGCGATCTTATCCAATTACTACTCCACATAAAACACCTCACATCACTATTCTTGAAATCGACAACCATGCTCAATTGATGACTGGAGCCAGAGCGAATCGTTACACCCACGGTGAAACAAATAACACATACCACGCAAACCTGTAAGAGCATAATCCACCTCACCTCGCCACTCAACCCATGACATTTCCGGCGTAGCCCCTAATGCAATAGTTTAAAATCACCCAACACAAAAGTAATCAGTCTGAATTTCAACATCACATCCAAAATATAACATTCTGCAGAGTAAAGATCCACCACCACAACATAGCTTGTACATTAGAACTCCATATAGCACACAAATCATCATTCCTAATCCCAATTTCCACCAAACAATACACGCACACATTTGATACTCCTTCATTCCCTGACAGATACTAGATATTTACCCGTGCTTCTGAGAAACCCGAATACCACCAGTGGACCCAACAAGAACATGCCGCAATACTACTGAAATATAATCAGTTTAATAACGTTACCTCTTTCTGAGACATATACTCTTATCAAATCACTTCCACTTAGCAATATCCTTTTCCATAATCATCCGAAGATCATTTATCTAATCACTTAGGAGGAATCACTCCACATCCCATGCTCTGTATGACATACACAGGTCTTGTTCAAATTCATACAATACTGACACGACAGATAAGACCTGTACACATTCATAACTACTACCGAAACAACAATTACTTAGCCTCATACTATTGGCAAGAACTATCACCTCAATTTGAGCCAAACAATGGTTCTTAGCTCTTTAATTTACTTCACATACGCATATTGCACTGATCTCAAATTTAGTGATCTCATCTTACCCAATATGAACTGCTCGGGAAATAAGTCACTCAATACATAATTAAGAGTCGCATATGATGCCCCAATGTGCCAATAGGCTACCAATTCGAATTCAATGCAAAAGAAATGAGCTATGGAAGGAATTACCAAATCCTACGCACTAATACAGACTTTCTTTGGAAAATAGGAAGCAAGGCATACAAAGATAGCATATAGGAAAGTATACCCGATTTCACACTGTTGCGGCATGCAACCCGGTCCAGGTAATATACCCACGGCGGCGTGCCACCCGATCCACACATAGATATCACATAAGGAGATACACATCGAGCCTAATCTGCTCATTATAACCAAATATCGAATATCGGTCATAAGCATGCTAAGTGCATGATATCATCCTTGAGGATATTTAGCGTTATAAACTACAAAACTCAAGCACAACTGAGGTGCGTTATACAATCTGAATTTCAAGAGCCAAGATTCTCATATAACGTTATTCGCAGATTCTCAACACATAGAAATTTCTCAAGTCGTCTCACAACTTACACGGCACAATGCATCACTAAACGAAATATCTGACAATGAGACATCAACCTGACTACTCCTCCATGAGGAACGCGTTACAAAAATGCACACATCTGGCCTAATATAGATCTATTATTAACATTAATTCCATCCACAGACTTCAAGCTGATACTGATCATAATGAACTAGTTTGAAAACCTTTCAAGGGTCCATAATAACTCTTTTTTTTCTCATAGCACACAAGAACAACCATCACAATCAGAGTAATTCTCCCTAGTTCACAACCCAATAGGCCAAGTGCCCTCCAGGCATGAACTCCTCAATTTAACAACACCATCACAACCTTCATACTTGGTTTACATCTTCAATTAGTCAAGTGACTACATGCCACACTTATATAATCTTCCAGTGGGACTCACTCCCACAACCTACCGCAATAATATTTGGGGCGTACCTGCAAACCACCAGTCTCATTAATGCTGAAAAGCAATCAAGCATAATTAACCAGGGCGCAAAGCCCTTTCTGCGCAACACCGTTCTCAAGTGATGCTGAAGACAATACCAATTTACCTTAACAATCGAAACTTCTTTCCTGCTTATCCGACTTCATGACATCTTTGCCAAAATTTTCCTTCGCTCGTGCCATTCTCAGCTCAATTTCTGCAACCAGAACTGGTTCTCAAGTATACTTTAAGACAGAACCAACATAGCATATAACTGCGCAATCAGCTATCCAATGGCAAGCTTCCCGACTTAACTCGAAGCCATATATATCACAACACATATACTCTACTACTGTCATAATATCATGGTGGGATTAAACTCACTCTTTCACAAGCTTGTGGAGACACGAATCATCAGAAATTTTAACTCTTCTACAATTCTTGCACTTATTCACACAACAGTTAAGCCACTCCTCAGGCGACAAAATTTTTACTAAGTCCCAAATTTTTCAAAAATTTCGGCAGAATTTCCTTTGTAATTGGGACTATCCACCTTCTAGAGAACCACCAAAACCATCCTAACAACACGTCTACAACTTGACAAAGCATCACAATGTATATCAACAACAATAATCTCAATACTACTTGTATTATATTACCAAAATTGATACATGGACATGCATTTCACCTATTGAATCATAACACATGGAAAATACCGTTCAACCCTCCATTATCGGGGCTATTTCACCAAGTAAGAACATTTTCTTTCCTTAATATTTTTGTATACCTTCCACTCCCATACACATTACACAGTACCAACATACTCATTACATAGCTATCCTACAACCATCTCTGCTAATAGGGACCATGCTGAACATATAAGTTCAAATCACTTGTTCACACAATCAGCACCTCGGTGCTCAAGCCATAAGAAAAGATCCGGGCTCAAGTCCTCCAAACTGGCCCACATCAAACTCACGGATATTACATCTCGCCCCTCGATCGGGGAATCACAAGCCATCAAGGCACATCTGATACTGAGCGCTCATGTGCGCATACAAACGTGAGGAAGGAATTTCAAGAGTTATATTCCAAGCCGAATCAAGTACGCACGATAAGAATTCCAAGAATGTGAAGTTTTTCTAAAGGTTCGGCAGCCTCCCGTGGACAAATACAGATGTCTCCGCACCGATCCGCGAGACTCTACTAAACCTGCTCATGACTCATGAGACCTAGTAACATAGGCTCTAATATCAACTTGTCATGACCCAATTTCCTAACCCGATCGTGATGTCGCCTCTCGTGAAGACAGGGCCAGCCAACTAACCCAAATTGAGTCTTCAATAAGCTAAATATCCCGATACCGGGTGATCAATACCTACATCTGCACACATGGTGTAGGGTGTAATGTGAGTACTCTGACCCAGTGGTAATAAAATTAAATAACAACTAAAATCATGAAATCTCATAAAGGCACAATATAACGCTCTCTCAAGCAGTAAAACTAGTTATATATTATAACAGTGGATTATCAGATAATTCTCTTTTTTTTAAAAACAATACAAATCATTTATTTCATCCGTAAGGAATGATCAAAAGCTAGCCCCTCAGGCTCAATATCAAAATCAGAGTACAGTATAAGCCCCACGGGCTTACTCCCAACTCACCAGCACACAACATCAACCCCTCGGGCTCACTCCCAACTCACCACACACAAACAATGGCCTCTCGGTCCCACTCCCAACTCACCTGGGTACCCTGCGCTCACTGGGGGTGTGCACAGACTCCGGAGGGGCTCCTACAGCCCAAGCGCAATATCAATAGGTCTGAAAACCTTCACACATTATACTCGAGGCCTGCAAGCCTCCTCACATAACACTCGAGGCCTGAAAGCCTCTTCACATAACACTCGAGGCCTGAAAAGCCTCCTCACATAACACTCGAGGCCTGAAAGCCTCCTCACATCACTCAACATATCCTCACGTATGGCCCTCGGCTTCAATCAGCCCAGAAAATAATCATAAGCCTCTTGGGCATCAGAAAAATAATAGTGCTCAGCTCAACAACATTTGTAAATATCACGGTCTCGAGTTGAGTATAAATGTAGCTTAGTTCACAAAATAATATAATTCAATTGGACTGAGTTCAAATAATATTTCAATTTGTAAGGAAAAATAGTGATGTAAATTCACAAAATATTTCGAGTAATTGGCATGAAGCACAAATATGGCAATAAGCCTAATTCATGGTGAAATACAGTAAATCTTTATCAAATATGCGGTAAAATATCAACTGTGATGGACCAAGTCACAATCCCTAATAGTACATGACCCCGCGCTAATCATACAACGTGTGTCTCATCTCAATATAGCAATATGTTGTGCAATCCAGGGTTTCAAACCCTCAATGCATCATTTAAAATCATTACTCACCTCGAACCGGCGAATTCTCTAGACCACGACGCCTTTTCCCCTCACATCGGCCTCCACGCGCGTCAAATCTATCCAAAATCAGGGCAAATATATCACAATAGTCTAATGGGACATAACCCATTCGAAAGAACTCGAAAAATACCCGAAAACACAAAATTTAACAAACCTGAGCCCCAGACCCACGTCCCGAAAAATTTTGAAATTTACATTTCCAGAATCCTTGTCTTTCCACGAGTCCGTACATATCAAGAACTCCCAATTCGGACCACAAATGATCCCTCAAATCCCTAATTTAAAGTTTTTGCTCCAAGCCCTAATTTCCTAGAATTTTTCTATGTTTTCATGAATTTCAAGGAGGATTATTCAATAAAATCATGTATTTAACTCATAAAACTTAGCTCTAATGATTCCCAGTCAAAACCCCTTCAATTCCAGTCCAAAAGCTTTCAAGTTTTGCTCAAAAATGGTGAAAATATGTTTGCTTCGCGAATGAATAAACATTCGCGGAGAAATGCAAAACAAAAACAGGTCACTCAAACAATTCTTACAAAGTCCAATCGATCGAGGAACAAAGCATGAATTTTGAAGTCGTATTGAGAAAAATTGTGGATGAAAACGTTATTCTACAAATTGAATTTTTCACAAAATTGGAGAAAAGAGAGCACCTTGATGGCTTCTTCAACTTTTTATATTACCATCTAATTAGTACTATTCTATGTAATATCATCACAGAGCATGATATAAACTCTGTGATGATCAAACTTTTCTTAATTCTTGCTACTTCTTTCTTTTTACATGCTTGTTAGTTCATGAGGCTTTTATTGGCCTCAATAGGATTAATAAGGTAAGGTTTATGCCGGTTGTGTTATATGGGTAACAATAACGGTGCTAGTCCCCCCTTATTTTATCTTTCCTATTTGTTGTAATTTTCATTTTCATAATATTAATGAAAACTAGCCCTAGGCGCTTGCCTAGTGGATTGCCAAAAAAAAAAACATTCTGCCCGAAATTTTTCGGAACTACTGTTCACCCAGTGTTACTGTTCACTCATACGTACTATTCATGGGTAGTGTTACGGATACTGTTAAGGTACTGTTCCTGGATACTATCACGGGGTACTATTTATGAACACTGTTCATAACTACTGTTCACAGTGCTGTAAAAAAACGCAGCAACTTTATTTTCCCTAAAAGTGATATAACTCCATCATACAAACTCGGAATTCGACGATTCTTGTTCCTATGGGTCACAAATAATAATACAAACACAACCCTTCAATCGAAACTGAATTCAGAGCTTATTTTCCTAGTTCAATACCCATTTCGCTCGTTAAACAATTAACTCACATTTCACGTCAAAAACTTAATCGCGACTTGATGAAATTAAACCAAAATTTCCAGATCAGCCCTATAATTCATGATTTAAATTCTGGAATTATCAAAATCAAATTTCGATCTCTGGAACTAAAAATGACCTTTGGATCATTATAGGTTTATGCTCAAAACAACAAAATCTTCCAAAAATGACCTGCTGGGCATTCGAAACACACCCGAGGTCCCCGGGACCTCAACCAAAAGTACATACATGTTTTAATACCTCATTCAAACTTGCTCAAAGTATAAAAACACTATCGTTAACATCAAAATCATCAATTTTCATCAAATCAAGGCCAAAGTTAAACTAAAACTTTCAAAATGCGTATTCGATAAAAAACCCGGCTGTAACACCTCCGAATCAACTGAAATTTTGCATGCAAGTCCAAAATAATCTAGCAAAGCTACTGCAACTGTCGGAATTCCATTCCGACTCCTGGATCAAAATTTCACCAATCAACCGAAAATCGCCAAAATACTAACTTCGCATATAATAGGGTAATTTCTTCACCGGACGTCCAAAATTTATTCCGATTGCTCTCCTAAGCCTTATATCATCCCCTGAAACTAACCGAATCATTGGAATTAAATTCCGAGCCTTATAACTCACAAGTCAACGTTCGGTTGACTTTTCCAAACTAATTCTTCTTTAAAGTGACTATTTGCCTTATTTCTATCAAAATTGCTCCAAATAAATTCTAATGCAACCAATACTGATAATGAAGCATGAGGAAGTAGGAAATGGGATGAACGGGGTAGTACTCATGATACGACGGGTCGGGTCGTCACAACATCACTCTTCGTGCTTTTACTCTTATTTCTCACCAGAACTGTCAAATATAATGGACGACATCACCTTTCGTGCTTTTACTTTCAATATACCGTGCACGACATCACCCTTTGTGCTTTTACTCTCAAAACATAGTGCATGGCATCACCGTTCGTGCTTTCCTCACATGACTCTCAAAACACAAGGCACGGAATGACCCGTTGTGCATAATCTCTCTACCTTACCCAATCAATGGTTACAATCAAACCGGAAAAGAATATGTAACAAGATAAAACATTCCGGCAAGGGAGAGTAACTCAACAATAAGTCCCGGCAAGGGAATACAGCCGAACAATAGGTCTCGGCAAGTAAAAGTACCAAAAAGTTCCTTTTTAGTTCATTTGTTTCTCAGCGATCACTTCATAGTTCATTTAACAAGTAATTATCACAATGGTTTGCTTCTTTCGAAATTTCAATAGCAATTATGACTCACGGTCATGATAGACTCGGGCGCATAGGTAACCGTCACAATACCTATACACTGACTCGACATAACACATAACAAATATTAAGCTAGTCCTAATCCCTCAAGCCAAAGTTAGATCGAACACTTACCTCGAATAGCAACTCAAAGATCAACAATCGCCTTTCCTCTAGAATTCGACCCCAAACCAACGATATCTAACATAAATTGATTGAATATTACCAATAATAGCACAAGGATACAATCCCCTAGCTTAGAAATGAATTTTCTAACTTTCTTCCAAAAATACCAAAATCCGACACCGGGCCCACATGGTCCAAACTCGAGGCCCGGACCAAATTCCAATTACCCATAACCCCACGAGTCCAGATATATGATTTGTTTTAAGATTCGACCCCGAATTGAGGTTGAATCGCCCAATTTTCTAAGAACCCTAGCTATGCCCAAAAATCCCTAAATTCTACTATGATTCTATGATTTAGGGCAAGAAAATTGATGATTGGATGAAGAAATAATGGAAAAACGAAGTTGGAATCACTTACCCAAAGAGTTATGGTGAAGTAGGGGCCTGAAGTTCGTCGATGGAGAGTGTAGGAGGAGAGCTAGTGTGAGAATTTGAATGAAATCCCGTAATGAACAGTGCTGGAATTAAATATTTCACTGAAGCATTTTGTGCTTCGCGATCGCGACACCTAAGTCACGTTTGTGATGAGGTCTATGCGAATGCGAAGAAGGAAAATAGGGGGGTCATGGGGTAGCTCTACGCGAACACAAAAAAATGACTCGCAAACGCGGTGAAGGATGAGGCCTAGCTATGTGAACGCGATGAAGGATAAGGCTCAGCTACGCGAACGCGTGGCATTGGACGCGATCGCGAAGGGTAAAAGGATCTGGGCTATGCGAACGCGAGCTGAGTGCCGCGTCCGCGAAGAGGAAAAGGCTCTGCAACAACTATTGAAAAATATGGTATTTTTTTAAGTTTCAATACACCCTGAAACACCCCCGAAATAACCCCCGAGCCCTCGGAGCTCCCAACCAAACACACACACAATAACTCAATAATATCCTACGAACTTGCTCTGCGATCAAATCGCCAAAATAACATCAAAATCAAAGAGTCAACTGCGAAAACTCATGATTTTTCATTTCAAAGTTCAAAACTTTCAAAATTTCCATTTTTAGTCTGAAACACATCAAATGACGTCCATTTTCAACCAAACTTTAAAGATAGCGCTTAACGCCCATTTAAGATTTGTACCGGGCTTCGGAACCAAAATACAAGCCCGATACCATTAGTTTTGATCCTTTTTCATTTTCATTTTTCCTTAAGCATTTTGAGGAAACAATTTCATAGAAAAGCTCCGTGCTCGGGCTTGGGTCCTCGGATTTCGATTCCGGGAATACGCCCGGGTCCCAAATTTCCTTACGAATCCTCCGGGACTGTCACATCATGGGTCCAGGTCCGTTTACCCAAAATATTGACTAAAGTCAACTATAGTATTATTATTATTATCAAAATTCATAGTTTTAACACAGAATTCAAATATTTTCACATAAGAACTTTCAGGCTCCGTGCCCGGACTGTGAATGCAAATCGAGGCAACCCATAAGAGATTTTCAAGGCCTTAGAAGCGCAAGAAAAGGGAAAATTACGGTGATGACCCTTTGGGTCGTCACAAGTGTCACGCTCTAGTATTGATCCAAAGTATAGAGCTCTAGCTACTGCCACTCAGAAATCACTTGGATTGTGAATCTTCGAGAGAGATTGGTCATTTTTCTTCCTTTCCCACTTTGTGGTGTGATAACCTCAGCGCGACGTACTTAAGAGCGAATTCCATCTTTCATTCTCGAACAAAAAATATGGAAAATAATTTTCATTTTGTTTATGATAGAGTTCAACGAAGGCTTTAAGTGTTCGTTATGTTAGCTTTCATGATCAACTTGATGATGTATTGACAAAGCCATTATCGAAGAACCGATTTTTGGAGTTGCGCACCAAGTTGGCAGTAGTTTCAACCCCTGCTCAACTTGAGGGGGAATGTAAAGGATAATCCTACATTGACTCTACTCCTGTATTTTAGGATTCTTATATCCAAATGACTTGTATACTTCTTGTATATATCTAGGAATAGGAGTCTTATACATCTAGGAACTTACTGTATATATTGGAGTTGTGTAGTCACGTTTAAGTATGAAAATAAAAGAAATTTTCAGAGACATTCAAAACCCAAACAAGGAAGAGAACTCAGTCATTTATATTTCACCAATGCATCTGTTCTTGCAAAATGAGCTAGGTACATTGATAAAAGTTGTCACCATGTACCAAAGAGCTATGTCACGAGTAGAGGTGTCAAATGGGTAGGTTGAGATAATGTTGGGTGCGTCAAAATGGGTTGAGTGAATAAACGGGCGGTTCATTTGACCCGTCTAAAAGTAACTTGTATTGAGATAGGTTGGGTCAAGTTAGGCTATAATTTGGGTCACCCCCTCAACTTTTACCAAGCTTTAATTAATATGTATTATTTTCTTATGAATTGTTAATTATCTAATAAGACTTTTTTTTCTTATGGTCATATATAACATATTAAAAGAAGAAGAAGTTAGTTTAACAAAGTTACTCCTGTATCAATTTGGGCTGAGAATCAGCCCAACTTTACATGGGCTGAAATGGATTTGGCCAAGATAGGCTGGGTTCAATAAATGGCCGGGTCAATAACTGCCCAAACTTTGGGGGTTGTTATGGGGGGAGGGGAGGGGGAGGGTGTCAAGACCAAAACTAATGGGCCACGACAGTCACCGTTACCTTACTCAACCGAGTACCAACATAACGTATCTGTGATATCATAGTACCATGGATGAATGGCCTAGAAAGGTCGTCATGATATAACAAAATAAGATATAAGGGAATACTAATTATTGGACGACCTGACATTATGAAAGCATATACATGCGATATACGTGCCTATAAAATCAAAGTGATCACTCATACACTGAACATATGCAGATAAGGCCATACAATTTTCATATACATGACATTTGTCTACAAGTCTCTAAGAGTACATAAAATCATAAAGGTTGGGATAGGGCCCGCCATACCAATCAATACATATCCAAAGCATACTGACCAAATAGGCAACTCCGGAGCAAGTGGAGTGCACCAACACCTCCGCTGAGCTGATAGTGATGGATGTAATTTAGTCATATATTTTTGTATGTAAATATTAAATATTTTAAATAAAACATGAATAGATATATTCATTCTCCTATATTTTCTGACAAGTTCTGCAGAGGAAAGTTAAATTGAGGAAAGAGTACTACAAGCAAAACAAGGAGGAAAAAGAACAATGCACGTGGTAAACAAGAGTGAATCAAATTTTGAAGTCAGAACTTCAAGACTCAAAGTTGCAACATCATCCCACTTGAAGTTACAATATCAACTTTTGAAGTCATAACTTCAAGGCTCATAGTTGCAAATACAATTCCTAAAGTTGCAACTAGCAAAGTATAGTTGAGACTATGGTTCTTCCCCCATAGAGTGAAACACATTTGGCAAAGTCAAAGTTGCAACTACAATTTCTATAGTTGCAACTATGGAAAATCTTAGGCCAAAAAACTCTATAAATAGGGAGTGCATGTTGGAAAGAAAGATCAAGTCTTATGAGAGAAAACTATTCTTGGTCTCTATTTGTCTTTAGTAATTGCTACTAGTAGTCTTTTTTTTAGAGGAATAATATTTCTTCATAAGTTCTTTATTCCTAAATTAGGTTTTCTTACTTCATAATGGAGTAATCCTTTTCATTGGTATAGTTGATGAAACTTTATATATATATATATATATATATATATATATATATATATATATATATATATATATATATATATATATATATTATAATACTATCTAAGTTTTAATACATTCTTGGTTTGAAAATTTCTATTTATATTTTGTGTTGGGCTATAATAATAGTTTTTAGCTAATCATTATTATCACTTTTATATTTTATCTTTAATTTCCTCTCAGATTAATTTTGTAATTCTCACGGAGCGAAATTAATATATAGTAACTATTGAATAAATAGTGAAGTGAGAGCAATTATTAGTATGCTATTATTAAAAGGCAGTAATCTTACTTGCCTCAGTTTTAATTCTCATGGAGGAATTGTTGTAGGCAAGATTATTAATTATTTTTGGTAAAAATATTCTCGCGAAATTTTTACTATCTCTTAGCACAATTCAAGCAAGACAAATATTTCGGTCTAATCGTCACTAGTTTTAACTTAATTAATCACATAACCTCACGGAGTGTTATTAATTGGTTACTTCTTAGTGAGTAAAATATAATTGTATTAGCAGTAAGCTATTATTCTTTAGAGAAATACATGTAAAAATTGAGATTTTATTGTAATATATTATCAAGTAAATTCAACGATTCCCAACTCTTTTAAATTATAAATCTTTTGAAATTTATTTAATTTTGTTAAGTATTGAACAAGTTTTAATTCCACAAATTTTTAATCAATCTGATTCTCTCAAATAGTAGCTAAAATATTATAAGTCTGTAGAATAGATTTTTCAACCTCCGTGGGACGATATCATAAAATATACTAGAATTTGACAAAGCACGAGCAGGAAAATCCTATACACATTGGCCTCGTCAAATTTTTGGCGCCGTTGCTGGGGATTGGCATACATCTACTTCAGATTAAATATTTTATTACTAATTTGAGAATTTATTATTGTTATTTTTGTTTCAATTTATATTTTTACTAATTAAGTGCTATAACTGCTAGTGTAATAATAATATTATCATTTCCTTTCTTTGTAACAATACTTTAAAAAAAAAGTACTTCTTCCTATTATTGCAATCATTTGTTTTCCTTCATTATATTTAGTGTAGTTATTATCAGTACTATCACCTATTGTTATCAAAATTTTCCCTCATTTCTAGTACTTTGATTATTTTTTATTTATTTTTCAATATTGTTTGTTGTTACATATTATTATTTTCGTATCATTGTTTAGTTATAATTATTTTTCTGTAATATTATATTATATTGTTAGTATTACTACTGATGCTTACTTGTTAGTTTTTGTTTTATATTTTTATTTTATTTTACTAGACTAGTTACTAGTGTTATTATCTATAATATTGTGGTATTTTTTTTCTTCACTAACTATTTATACTTGAAATTTAATTTAGTTTAGTTATAAACTATTGTAGTAATATACTAGAAATTAATGTTAAATTTTTTTACTTTCAAAATTTTAAGTAGTTTATGACCCGCTCTTCTATATAAGAATTGACTAATTACGATCCTGAAATGGAAGATATTCGATTTCGCAGGAAGGAAAAAATATCATCTTCTCAAGGAGCAACTTGTAAAGAAATGGAAAACCAGGAAGCAGCGGACATGAACCCACTTGGGATCCCACCACCAGTCCATGTAGAAGAGCAATTTGATGAAGTAGTGCCAAGGCCATCAAACAGAATCCTTAGGGATTATGCTAGACCTGATCATTTCAACTGCGAATCTAGTGTTAGGAAGCCCCCAGTGGCAGTCAATAACTTTTAAATCAGGACCGGCCTGATTCAAACAATTCAACAATCTTGTATTTTCACTGGTGATACAAGTGAAGACCCACATAGTCATTTAATTGATTTTCTAGAACTTATAGAAAATGCTAAGTATAATGGAGTACCTCCTGAGACTATCAAGTTAAGGCTATTTTCTTTTTCTTTAAAAGAAGATGCCAAGACTTGGTTGCGAAGTTTGTTTCAACGGTCCATTACAACATGGGACCAGATGACTCAGAAGTTTTTAAACAAATATTTTTCCCCTGATAAAACAACAAAATTAAGACAAGACATTTCTAATTTCTTGCAGACTGACACTGAGTCAGTTTATCAAGCTTGGGATAGATTAAAAGTAATTTAAGAAAATGCCCACACCATGACATTCCTGAACATATGCAATTATACATTTTTTATCACGGGCTAAAACACTCTGCTAGAAATGTGATAGATGCAACTGCAGGAGGTTCTGTAATGGGAAAAACCACAGAGGAAGCATTGCAACTGTTGAATGAAATTTTGAGAATGCTATCCAATGGCCATCTGAGCGTGTTATCATTGAAAAGGCTGCTACGGTAAATCAAGTTGATGCTTTAAATACACTAACACAGCAGATTGTTTCTTTGACACAAAAGTTTGAATCTTTTCAGGTGAATACACAACAATCAAACCAATCTGAGGCTTGTGACATGTGCGGAAGTAACCACTAGAACCATGAATGTCAAGCAACCAATCAAACTGATGAACATGTTAATGTCATCGGTTACAAGCCATATCCTTTGGGAGTTCAATGGCACAGAAACATCCAGGATATTAGTGGAGTAACCCAAATGGTGCAGAGAACTCTCAAAGCTTCCACAAACAACAGGTACATGGTCTGCAGGGATATCAGAGTCAAAATCATGGGCAACCAAGTTACATACCTTTTCAGCAAGCAAGCCCATATCAACAAGCAGGGCCATACCAGCGGAAGATCCAACAAGCTTATCCAAGTTTTGATGACCTTTTGTACAAGTATATTAAGGTCACTGATGAAAAGATGGAAACCCAAAAGTCATCCCTCAAAAATCTAGATGGAAATCCAAAATTCATCCCCCAAAAATCTGGAAATTCAGTTAAGCCAATTGGCAGCTCTTGTGTCAGAAAAGATTCAGGGTCCTTTACCAAGCAATACAAAGAAAATCCAAAGGAGCACCTTAAGGCCTTCACTTTACAGTCAGGTAACGAACTAGAGGAACCTTATGCAGACAGACAAGAAAAGAACCAGATAGAACAATAGGTAAACAAGGGCAAGAATTTTGAAAAACCATCTGAACCATTAAAGGAGAAAGAAACAAAGAAAAAGGAAGAACAAATTTCTGAAAAAATGGTTGTCCCACCTGTGACAATTCCTTTTCCACAAAAAATAAAACGAGAAAAGCTTGATGGTCAATTTGCAAAGTTTTTGGAAATCTTAAAACAGGTTCATATTAATATTCCTTTTACTGATGCTTTCTTGCATATTCTTTCATATGCTAAATTTTTTCAAAAAAAGTTTTCAAATAAAAGGAAATTGGAAGAATTTTCAGTGGTAATGCTTAATGAAAAATGTAGTGCTACACTTCAAAATAAGCTACCACAAAAACTTGGTGATCCTGGCAGCTTTACCATTCCATGTACTCTAGGAGGAGTATATTTTGACAAAGCACTTTGCGATTCTAGAGCTTCAATTAAATTTGATGCCATTTTCTATATTTAGAAAATCGCATCTTGGTGAAATGAAAGACATAGGTGTTTCTGTTCAGTTTGCAGATCAAAGTACTAATAAAATCTAAGGGAATAACTGAAAATGTGATTGTAAGAGTAGATAAATTTGTTTTCCCTGTAGATTTTATAGTACTTGAAATGAAAGAATGTCCTGATGAACCAATAATATTAGGTAGATCATTTCTTGCTACAGGAAAAGCAATCATAGATGTTCACCAAGGGCAACTAATCTTGAGAGTTGATGAAGAAAGAGTCATTTTTGATATGCAAAAGATACTAAGATTTTCAGAAGATGAGGCATCATCTTCATGCTTTTCTATTGACATGATTAGTGATCTTGCAGATGAATTCAAAGATGATCAATTAATTTCCGACTCAATGGAAAGATGTTTTACCAATTCAGGAACCGTACAAGATGATGATCCCACAATTAGGAGAGAAGCTGAAATACTGGAAAACGATTCTGAGGATAAGGAGATGCAATCAGAAGAAATTCAACCAAAAATTGAACTCAAAGTTCTTCCTTCTCATTTAAAATATGTTTATCTTGAGCAAGAACTATTTCTAGTAATTATTTCATGTTCTTTGACTGCAGAACAAGAAGAAAGACTAATTCAATTCTTAAAAGCACACAAAGGAGCCTTAGGATGGACTGTGGAGGATATCAAAGGGATTAATCCAACAATTTGTACGCATAGAAGCCTAATGGAAGATAGATACAAGACAATAATCCAACCCCAAAGGAGATTGAATCCTACAATGTAGGAAGTGGTGAAAAAGGAGATTGTCAAGCTTCTAGCGGCAGGTATTATTTACCCAATTTCAGACAGCCCTAGGGTAAGTCTAGTTCAGGTAGTACCAAAGAAAGGAGGTATGACAGTTATAAAGAATGAAAATAGTGAACTCATACCTACGAGGACTGTTATAGGATGGAGAGTCTGTATTGATTATAGACGTCTCAATGATGCTACCAGAAAGGATCATTTTCCTTTACCATTTATTGATCAAATATTAGAAAGAATTGCAGGATATTGTTTTTACTATTTTCTTGATGGCTATTCAGGGTATAACCAGATATCAATTGCACCTGAAGATCAGGATAAAACAACTTTCACATGTACTCAAGGAACATATGCATATAGAAGAATGCCATTTGGTCTGTGCAACGCCCATGCTACATTTCAACGTTGCATGTCAGCAATTTTTTCTGACATGACTGAAAAATTTCTTGAATTTTTTATGGATAATTTTACACTCTTTGGCAAAACATTTGAAGATTGTCTTTACCATTTGACTTTAGTTCTTAAGAGATGTGAAAAGACAAACTTGATTCTGAATTGGGAAAAATTTCATTTCATGATTACATAGAGAATTGTTTTAGGACATAAAATCACTGCTAATGGGATAGAAGTTGATATGGCTAAAATTAATCTTATAGCAGGATTACCCCCTCCCACAACTATTAAAGGCATTAGAAGCTTTTTAGGTCATGCAGATTTTTACAGACGGTTGATAAAGGATTTTTCAAAGATTTCAAAACTCTGACTAACCTTTTGATGAAAGATGTTAGGATTGATTTTTCAGGTAATTGTATGATAGCTTTTGACACCCTTAAGGAGAAATTATCAACTGCCCCTATAGTTGTGTTCCCTGATTGGAGTCAACCTTTTGAGGTTATGTGTGATGCTAGTGATACGGTAGTAGATTCTGTTTTAGGCCAAAGGAACGATAAGATTTTTTGTCACATATACTATGCCAGTAGAACACTGAGTGAGGCTCAACTGAATCATGCCACAACAGAAAAAGAGTTACTGGCAGTAGTATTTGCATTTGATAAATTTCGTTCTTATTTGATAAAGAACAAAGGTCACTGTTTTTACTGACCATGCAGCTTTAAAATACCTCTTAGCCAAAAAAGATGCTCGACCTAGATTGTTATGATGGATTTTATTTCTGCAAGAATTTGACCTTTAGATAAAAGACAAAAAAGGAACAGAGAATCAGGTAGATGACCATTTGTCTAGACTAGAAGACCCTCCCCTTGAGTTCAGCGAGATAAAATAAGAATTTCTTGATAAACACATTTTATCAGTTGACTCTATTGTGACTCAACCACCTCGGTTTGCAGATATTGCTAACTACTTGGTTGGAAGATGGACACCCCAAGATATCTCTTACCAGCAGAGAAAAAAGCTTATTTCTGATGCTAAGTATTATATGTGGAATGAACCTTACTTGTTCAAAATTTGTGCATATAATATCATCAGGAGGTGTGTACCTGAAGAAGAGATGACTAAAATTTTGTATCACTGCCATGATGGAGCAATTGGTGGTCATTATGTTGCAAATCGTACCACATTTAAAGTATTGGAGGCCCTATTTTTCTGGCCAACACTCTTCAAGGATGCCCAAGCATATGTTGCACAATGTGGCAGGTGTCAGAAAACATGTAATATCACTAATAGAGATGAGACGCCATTACAATCAGTACATGTATGTGAAATATTTGATGTTTAGAATAGATTTCATGGGTTCTTTTCCTTCTTCTCATTCATTTGAATATATCCTTGTGGTTGTGGATTATGTATCAAGATGGGTTGAAGCCATCCCCACAAGGAAGAATAATGCTCATACAGTGTGTAATTTTCTTTAAAAAAATATTTTTTCTAGATTTGGCACACCTTGAGTCATCATTAGTGATCAAGGAACTCATTTCATGAATAGATAATTTTCTGTTTTGCTATCAAAATATGGTGTGACTCACAAAACTGGAACACCATATCATGCTCAAACACAGGGGCAAGTTGAGGTTTTCAACCGTGAATTAAAAAGAATTCTTGAAAAGACGGTTGGAATTTCAAGAAAAGACTGGTATTTATAATTAGATGATGCATTATGGGCATACGAACGACGTTCAAAACGCCAATAGGAACATCCCCATATAAATTAGTCTTTGGAAAGTCTTGACATTTGTCAGTTGAATTGGAACACAAAGCTTTTTGGGCATTGAAAGCATTAAACTTTAAATTAACCTCTGCTGGTAAAAAGAGATTTTTTCAGGTTAATGAATTGGAAGAACGGAGATAGGAAGCTTATGAAAATTCAAGAATTTTCAAAGAAAAAACAAAAATATGGCATGACAACTTGATTCGACAAAAAAGTTTCAAAATTGGAGATCAAGTACTTCTTTACAATAACAAGCTGATGCTATTTCCAGGAAAATTAAAATCCAGGTGAACAGGTCCTTATAATGTTACAGATGTTACTTCATAGGGGTAGTTGAAATTCAACAGATCAATGGAGGAGACAATTCAAGGTAAATGGTCACAGGTTAAAGTTGTATTTTGGAGGACATTTTGAGCAACAACCATCAGTAACCTTGATAGACTAATACATTCTGCTGTTAATAAGTCGAGCTGACGACATTAAACTATGAACTATAGTTTCTTTATCCGTAGCCATTGAGGGTGAAGCAATGGAACCTCATAAGCCCAATAAAATTTATACGAATAAATGCTTAACCAATTGATATGGTTAATATCCAGATTATTGTACAACCAGGACATCCCATGATGGCCTCTATTAAAACAGAGCCATCTATACAGGAGTAATTCCGTGGTAGTCGGTATGCCTAAGTCACTTGTGACGATCCGACCCATCGTCTTTTGTATTTCAGCCCCGTTATCCCCATATTATACTTCCCCGGGTGTTGATATATGTGTTTGGTGAGTTGGAGATGTGTTGGATTGAATTTGGTTAGAAATGAGACCAATAGTCTCTTTAAGGAAAGCTTAAGTTGGAAAACTCAACCAGACGTTGATTTATGAGATAGAGGGCTCGGAATGGATTTTTGGTGATTTGGCTAGTTTCAGATGGTGATTCGAGAGAAGGCGGAATTGAATTTGGAGGTCTGGTGTAGAATTTGGTTTGAATTGGCTAAGTTTGAATTTTAACAAATTCCGGTTGATAGGTGAGATTTTAATCCGAGGGTCGGAATGGAATTCCAAGAGTTGCAGTAGCTTTGTTAGGTGATTTTGGATATGTCTGCAAAGTTTTAGGTCATTCGGACATCGTTTGGTTGGGTTTTGGATCAATGTGAATTTGGGAAGTTCTAGTTTGACTCGTAATGAAATTCAATGATTTTGGTGATTTTTGATGTTAAAGATAGCGTTTTATGGCCAGAGCAAGTTTGATTAAGGTATTAAGTCGTGTTGGTGCTTTTGGTTGAGGTTCATGGGGCCTCGGGATGATTCCGGATGGTTAGACGAGGAATTTTGGAAGTTAGGCATGAAATATGCCTGCTGCTTCTGGTATTTTCGCGGAAGCGGCTAGGGACCGCTTAAGCGGTGTCCGCAGAAGCGGATGAGTAGCCGCAGAAACGGCCAGTAGTGTATGTCAGGGACCGCTGAAGCGGAAGGGAGACCACTGAAGCGGGTCCGCATGAGCAGAAGAACGATCGCAGAAGCAGTCTCTCGAGATTTGAGTTAGGCCGCAAAAGCGGTTAAAGGGTCGCGGAAGTGGGAGCACGGAAGCGGCAAAAAGGCAGCGGAAGCGGAAATCGACCTGGAATTAATGCAACAGTAGGTTTTAAATTTATAAGGGGAGAACATTTTAGACCTCGGCTAAGGCGATTTTGGTGCGATTTTGGAGGGGGATTTCGAGAGAGATCATCAGGTATGAACCCTTAGACCTCGAATATGTAATCATGGAATGAAATCATGGATTATACACTAAGAAATCAAAGGTTTTAAATGTCAAAAATGGTGGTTAGGCTTGGAACCCAAGTGAACATTAAGTGTTGATTTGAGGGGTAAAATGGACTCCGATTCTTGTAAATTTGATATGCATGGACTCGTGGCGAGACGAGAATTCCAAAAATGTGAAGTTCGTAATTTTTATAGAAGTGGGCCCGGGGCTCGGATTTTGCTAACTTCGTGTTTTAGGGTGTATTTCGAGTTATTTTGATTGAGTATATTCCATTAGCCTATTGTAATGTATTCATTGTGGTTTTGGCCAGATTCGTCGCTCGTAGAGGTTGATTTGAGGCAAAAGGGAATTTCGAGCTAGTCTACGACCGACTAGAGGTGAGCAATGCTAGTAAATGCTGTTCTGAGGGTTTGAAACCCCGGACATTAACATCGTAATGCTATATTGAGTTGAGACGCGCACACCATGATCAGTACGGGGTCGGATACTATTGGGGATTATGACTTGGTCCACCCCGAGTTAGATTATACTATATTGGCGTATGCTACGCACACACTGAATATTATTATTGGGCTCTATGCCGTGTTTGGGGCCTAGTGCCAACTTGTAGAATCCTTCTGTTTAGCATGATTGCATATCATTTTCTACCAGTCCATGGATTTAAAGCACTGTTTTACAAACCCAGCCGCTTTTTCTAAAGTTTCAAACTGATATGCTATCTTTTAAATATATCTCGGATGAGGATCATTGTTTACGAAGCCCAAGGGGCTTTGTTATACTTTCTGGACTGATATTGGGTGGCTCGGGCTGCGCGCCGCAGCGGTGATTGGAAACAGTGGTAACTTGAACACTGTATGATATGAGCAGTCAGGTAACTTGGACTGACCTGGTTTGATTGTTCGCCACTAGATAGCTGGTTATTACGCTTGGGCTGTAGGAGCCCCTCCAGAGTCTGTACACACCCAGTGAGCGCCGTCGATGATAAATGAATGGGTGGATCGGGCTGCACGCCGCAGTGGGTACTGTATTGTACCATCATATGCATTGCATCGCATCCTTGCATTTGCGTCTTATATATATATATTGTTCAGCTGTTCAGTTTCAGTTATTGTTTTACCTGTTCTTTAGCTTACTTTGTGCATTTACTGTTTTTCTTACTTTCAGAGCTTTATTTACTGTTATTACTCATTGGGTCGGAGTACTCACATTACTCCCTGCGCCTTGCATGCAGATCCAGGGCATTCTCATGCGGATTAGATCCTGCAGTGGTCAGATTCAGCAGTTCGGAGTGTTGAGGTAGCTGCACGGTGTTCGTAGCCATCGACTCTCTTTCCCTCTATCTTTATTTCCTGATTACCATCGTACTTTCAGTTTTGAACAAACTTGTATTAGATTGGATTCATCTTAGAGGCTCAGACGGGTGACACCATGTCCTAAGTGGTTGATGGTTGTATTCGGTATTTATTCGCTCTATTTTGGAATTTAAATCTCTCATTGTTTTGTGCATATTTTTTCTTTTTAATTCTCTAAGCAGGGAATATTGGTAATAAGGTCGGGCTTACCTAGCCTTACGACCAGGCGCCATCACAACTGGGTTTGGGTCGTGGAAAGTTGGTATCAGAGCCTAGGTTATTTGGTCTCCCGAGTCATGAGCCGGTTTATTAGAGTCTCGCGGATGGGTACGTAGACGTCCGTACTTATCCTCGAGAGGCTGTAGAACCTTTAGGAAATGTTTCATATTCTTGAAATTCTTATCGTGCGACTTTATTGATCCGAGAATTAAACTTCTGTTATTCTATTCTCTCGCAGATGGCGAGAACATGTGCTACCAGACGAGGTGGACGACCTCCAGTACCACCTACCAGAGGCCGTGACGCGGTTGAGGTAGAGCCGTAGAGGCATCACCTATCGATCCACTAGCTGCCCAGGTTTAGGACCAGACGGCAGCTGTTGAGACTCCAGCAGCACCCGCTCAGGCACTGACTGTGCCTATTGTGATTCCGGGTCTTCAGGAGGCCCTGGCCCAGATTCTATTAATTTGCACTGGCCTAGCTCAGGCGGTCTCAGCTTCTACTGCGGAAGCTACTTCACAGTCCAGGGGAGGTAGTCAAACCCCCGCTGCTCGCACACCTGAGCAGGCAGTTCAGGGTTTACTTACGCTAGAGGCACCTCCAATTTCGCAGGTTGCTCCAGCTCTGAGGTTGCTCCAGTTCAGCCGGTTGCTCCGGTTCAGGAGGTTATGGTTCCAGTTATGTCTGACGATGAGCAGCGTCGTCTTGAGAGGTTTAGCAGGCTGTTACCTCCTACCTTCAGTGGTGCTCAAGGCGAGGATGCCCAGGGATTTTTGGACAAATGTAGACGTATGCTTCGGACCGTAGGGATCTTGGAGTCAAGTGGTGTTTCTTTTACTACATTTCAGTTCTCGGGTGCAGCTTTCAATTGGTGGGAGTAGTATGAGCGGTGTAGGCCGGTGGGTTCAGCGCCCTTATCGTGACATGAGTTCTCCATTCTCTTTATGGAGAAGTGGGTACCGCAGTCCAAGAGGGAGGAGCTGCGGAGAAAGTTTGAGTACCTTCGTCAGGGTGATATGACAGTGACACAGTGTGAGATGAGGTTCTCATAGTTGGCTCGTTATGTTCCATGGATGGTCCCGACTAATCAGGATAGTATTAGGAGATTTGTGGATGGGCTTGTTTATCCCATCCGTATTCTGATATCGCGAGAGTGGGTTCTGAGTTATACGTTTGAGGATGCTGTTGACATTGCTAGAGACATTGAGTCAGATCGTCGTCAGGAAAGAGAGGAGAGGGAGGCCAAGAGGGCTCGTAGATCAGGTAGTTTCAGTAGTGCTCCATCTAGGGGCCAGGTTTAGCAGATCAGAGGCCGCCCTTTTAGGCATCATCAGCCGGCCTGTCCCGAGTATCGTGGGACGCCTGGAGGTCATGGTCATTAGGGTTCACAGCCGGGTCAGTCTTTACTGTGTGCACTCCCAGCACAGGGTTCATCATATGCTCTTTCAGCTCAGGATTCTTCGGCGGGGGGTTGATCGGCTGGTCATTCTAGTGCGAGGGGTTCCCTTCAGTCCCCTTCTCCAGCTCCAGGAAGTTGCTTTGAGTGCGGTAAGTTTGGTCATATTAAGAGGTATTGTCCTAGACTTCGTGGTGATAGGTTTCAGCAAAGGGATCAACCCTCCTTTTCTTCTCCATATGTTTCATCACCACCCGAGTCTTGTAGGAGTAGGGGTCAGTCATCTAGAGGTCTCCCCAGGAGGGATCAGCGGTCGAGCGGTGGTCAGGCTCATTTATATTCCCTCCCAGATAGGAGATATGTCGTTGCTTCAGATGCAATGATCACAGGTATTATGTCAGTCTGCCACAGGGACGCTTCTGTTTTGTTTGATCCCGGGTCTACATATTCTTATGTGTCTGCTTACTTTTCCCATCATTTGGGGACTACTCGAGGGTGCCTCGCGTTGCCTGTGCATGTATCTACCCCGGTGGGTGATACTGTTATTGTTGACCACGTGTATCGGTCCTGTCTTGTTACTCTAGAGGGTCTGGAGACCCGAGATGACTTGCTGCTTTTGAGCATGGTTGATTTTGATGTTATTCTGGGCATGGATTGGTTATCACCGTGCCATGCTATTGTGGACTGTCACGCCAAGACTGTCACGTTGGCTATGCCGGGTATTCCGAGGGCTGTGTGGCGTGGTTCGACTGATTATGTACCCAGCAGGGTAATCTCTTTCTTAAAGGCCCAACAGATGGTTGAGAAGTGATGTTTATCATATTTGGAATTTGTGAGGGATGTTGGAGCTGAGACTCCTAGTCTTGATTCGGTTCCCGTGGTGAGGGAGTTTCCTGATGTATTTCCAGCAGACCTGCCGGGCATGCCGCTAGACAAGGATATTGTCTTCGGTATTGATTTGGTACCGGGCACTCAGCCCATTTCTATTCCTCCATATAGTATGGCACCAACCGAGCTAAAAGAGTTGAAGGAGAAGCTGCAGGAACTCCTACATAAGGGGTTCATTCATCCGAGTGTGTCACCGTGGGGCGCACCAGGCTTATTTGTTAAGAAGAAGGATGGCACAATGAGAATGTGCATTGATTACAGACAGTTGAATAAAGTGACAGTAAAGAACAAGTATCCATTACCTCGTATTGAGGATTTGTTTGACTAACTTCATGGAGCAAAGGTATTCTCTAAGATTGATCTCCGTTCAGGCTATCACCAGCTGAAGATTAGGGATTCTGATATTATGAAAAAAACTTTCAGGACGAGATATGGGCATTATCAGTTTCTGGTTATGTCATTTGGGCTAACTAACGCCCCAGCAGCATTCATGCACTTGATGAACAATGTATATTGGCTGTACCTAGATTATTTTGTGATCGTGTTTATTGATGATATCCTTATGTACTCACGTAGCCAGGAGGAGCACGCGTAACATTTGAGTGTGGTATTGCAGAGATTGAGAGAGGAGAAGTTGTATGCAAAGTTCTCCAAGTGTGAGTTCTGGCTCTGTTCCGTGGCTTTTCTGGGACACGTGGTGTCTAGTGATGGTATTCAGGTTGACCCAAAGAAGATCGAGGTGGTGCAGAGTTTGCCTTGACCTTCCGCAGCTTCTGAGATTCGGAGTTTCCTCGGTTTGGCGGGTTATTATCGCAGGTTCATTCAGGGTTTTTCATCTATTGCTTCGCCTTTGACGAAGTTCACGCAGAAGAATGCACCATTTATGTGGTTTGATGAGTGCGAGGAGAGCTTCCAAAAGCTCAAGTCATTGTAGACTACAACTCTAGTGTTACTATTGCCAACAGCTTCATATTCTTATACGGTATATTGCGATGCTTCGAGGATTGGTATTGGGTGTGTTCTGATGTAGAAGGGTAGAGTGATTGCATATGCTTCTCGGCAGCTAAAGCCCCATGAGAAAAACTACCCTGTTCATGACTTTTAGTTGGCTGCTATAGTTCATGCCTTGAATATTTGGAGGCACTATCTATATGGAGTATCTTGCGAGGTGTATATGGATCATCGCTGCCTTCAACACTTGTTCAAGCAAAAAGATCTGAATTTGAGACAACGGAGATGGCTTGAGTTACTCAAGGGTTATGATATTACCATATTTTATCATTTGGGGAAGGCCAATGTAGTGGCTGATGCTTTGAGCTGGAAGGCGGTGAATATAGTTCCTGTTGGGGAGAGGCCCTTGTAGTTGATGTTCAGGTCTTGGCCAATCGGATGGTGAGGTTAGATATTTCAAAGCCCATCCGGGTGTTGGCTTGTGTGGTTTCTCGGTCTTCTTTGTATGAGCGTATCAGGGAGCACCAGTAAGATGACCGGCATTTGCTTGTTCTGAAAGACAGGGTCCAACATGACGATGCCAGAGATGTGACTACTGGTAGTGATGGTGTGTTGCGGATGCAGGGCCGGATTTGCGTGCCCAATGTGGATGGGCTCCGAGAGATGATATTAGAAGAGGCCCACAACTCATGGTATTCTATTCATCTGGGAGCTGCGAAGATGTACCAGGACTTGAGGCAGCATTATTGGTGGAGGAGAATTAAAAAGGACATTGTAGTTATGTGGCTAGGTGTCTCAATTGTTAGCAGGTCAAGTATGAGCATCAGAGACCCGGTGGTGTACTTCAGCGGATGGATATTCTGGAGTGGAAATGTGAAAAGATTACTATGGACTTTGTACTTCAATTGGGTGATTGTGGATAGGCTGACCAAATCTACGCAATTCCGGTGTGTGCCACCTATTCTTCGGAGCGGTTGGCAGAGATCTTCATCCGAGAGATTGTGCGATTGCATGGGGTTCCAGTTTCTATTGTCTCAAACAGGGGTACTCAGTTTTCTTCTCAGTTATGGAAAACCTTTCATCAAGAGTTGGGCACTCAGATTCAGATGAGCACATCTTTTCATCCTCAGATGGATGGACAGTCCGAGCGTACCATTCAGATATTGGAAGACATGTTGCGTGCTTGTGTTATTGATTTTGGAGGTTCTCGGGCTGAATTTTTTCCGGTTGCAGAGTTTGCATACAATAATAGCTATCGGTCTAGCATTCAGATTGCGCTGTATGAGGCCTTGTATGGGATACGGTATAGGTCTCCAATTGGTTGGTTTGAGCCCTGCGAGGCTAGACTATTGGGGACAGAGTTAGTTCAGGATGTCGTAGAGTAAGTGAAAGTTATCTAGGAGAGACTTCGTACAGCTCAGTCATGTCAGAAGAGTTATGCAGACCGAAAGGTTCGAGATGCATCTTATATGGTGGGTGAGAAGGTTCTGTTGAAGGTCTCGCCTACGAAAGGCGTGATGACGTTTGTGAAGAGAGGGAAGCTGAGTCCGCAGTTTATTAGTCCTTTTGAGATTCTCAGGAGGATTGGGAGATGGCCTATATGCTTGCTTCGCCACCTAGTTTGTCGGGGGTTCACCCAGAGTTTCATGTTTCTATGCTCAGAAAATATGTTGGGGACCCATTGCACGTATTAGACTTCAGCACAATCCAGTTGGATGAGGACTTGACCTATGATGTGGAGCTAGTGGCTATTTTGGGTCGACAGGTTCGCAAGTTGAGATCAAAAGACATAGCTTCGGTGAAGGTGTAATGGAGAGGTCGGCCAGTGAAGGAGGCCACTTGGGAGATTGAACAGGAGACGCGGAGCAGATATCCTCATTTGTTTGAGACTCCAGGTATGTTTCTTGACCCGCTCGAGGAAGAGCGTTTTTTTAGTTGGGGAGGATGTGACGACCCGACCCGTCGTCTTATGTATTTCAGCCCCGTTATCCCCGTATTATGCTTCTCCGCGTGTTGATATATGTGTTTGGTGAGTTGGAGATGTGTTGGATTGTATTTGGTTAGAAATGAGACCAATAGTCTCTTTAAGGAAAACTTAAGTTGGAAAAGTCAACCGGACGTTGACTTTTGAGATAGAGGGATCAAAATGGATTTCCAGTGATTTGGCTAGTTTCAGATGGTGATTCGTGACTTGGGAGAGAAGGCAGAATTGAATTTGGAGGTCCGGTGTAGAATTAGGCTTGAATTGCTAAGTTCAAATTTTGAGAAATTCCGGTTGATATGTGAGATTTTGATCTGGGGATCGAAATGAAATTCCGAGAGTTGCAGTAGCTTTGTTAGGTGATTTTGGATATGTCTGGAAATTTTGAGGTCATTCGGATGTCGTTTGGTTTGGTTTTGGATCGAATGCGAATTTGGAAAGTTCTAGTTTAACTTGGAATGAAATCCAATGATTTTGGTGATCGTTGATGTTAACGATAGCGTTTTATGGCCAAACCAAGTTTGAGTGAGGTATTATGTCGTGTTGGTGCTATTGGTTGAGGTCACGGGGGCCTCGGGATGATTCCGGATGGTTAGACGAGGAATTTTAGAAGTTAGGCATGAAATATGCCTACTCCTTCTGGTATTTTCGCGGAAGCGGTTAGGGACCGCTTAAGCGGTGTCCGCAGAAGCGGACTAGTAGCCGTAGAAGCAGATAGTGGTGTATGGTCAAGGACCGCTGAAGCGGAGGGGAGAACGCTGAAGCGGGTCCGCAGGCGCGGAAGAATGACCGCAGAAGCAGTCTCTAGAGATTTGAGTTAGGCCGCAAAAGCGGTCAAAGGGTCGCGAAAGCGGCAAAATGGCCGCGGAAGCGGAAATCGACCTGAAATTAATGCAATAGTAGGTTTTTAAAATTTACAAGGGGAGAACATTTTAGACCTCGGCTAAGGCGATTTTGGTGCGATTTTCGAGTGGGATTTCGAGAGAGATCATCGGGTATGAACCCTTAGACCTCGAATATGTAATTATGGCATGAAATCATGGATTATACACTAAGAAATCAAGGTTTTAAATGTCAAAAATGGTGGTTAGGGCTTGGAACCCAAGTGAACTTTAAGTGTTGATTTGAGGGGTCAAATGGACTCTGATTCTTGTAAATTTGATATGCATGGACTCGTGGCGAGACGAGGATTCCGAAAATGTGAATTTCCTAATTTTTAGAGAAGTGGGCCCGGGGCTCGGGTTTTGTCAACTTCGTATTTTTGGGTGTAATTCGAGTTATTTCGATTGGGTTATATTCCATTAGCCTATTGTAATGTATTCATTGTGGTTTTGGCCAGATTCGTCGCTCGTAGAGGTTGTTTTGAGTCAAAAGGGCATTTCGATCTAGTCTACGACCGTCTAGAGGTGAGTAATGCTAGTAAATGCTGTTATAAGGGTTTGAAACCCCGGACTTTCACATCGTAGCGCTATATTGAGGCGAGACACGCACCCTATGATCAGTGCAGGGTATGATACTATTAGGGATTGTGACTTGGTCCACCCCGAGTGAGATTATACTATATTCGCGTATGCTACACACAGTGATGATTATTATTGGGCTCTATGCTATTTTTGGGGCCTAGTTCTGACTTGTAGAATCCCTCGAGAATTGGTATTATTGTTTAGCATGATTGCATATCATTTTCTATCAGTCCATGGTTTTAAAGCACTGTTTTACAAACGCAGCCCCATTTTCTAAAGTTTCAAACTCATATGCTATCTTTTAAATACATCTCGGCTGAGGATCATTGTTTATGAATTCCCAAGGGGCTTTGTTATACTTTCTGGACTGATATTGGGTGGCTCGGGCTGCACGCCACAGCGGTGATTGGAAACAGTGGTAACTTGAACACTGTATGATATGAGCGGTCAAGTAACTTGGACTGACCTGGTTTGATTGTTCGCCACTAGATGGTTGATTATTGCGCTTGGGCTGTAGGAGCCCCTCCGGAGTCTGTACACACCTAGTGAGCGCCGTCAACAATAAATGTATGGGTAGCTTGGGCTGCACGCCGCAGTGGGTACTGGATTGTACCATCATATGCATTGCATTGCATCCTTGCATTTGTATCTTATATATATTGTTCAACTGTTCAGTTTCAGATATTGTTTTACCCTGTTCTTTAGCTTACTTTGTGAATTTACTGTTTTTCTTACTTTCAAAGTTTTATTTACTGTTATTACTCACTGGGTCGGAGTACTCACATTACTCCCTGCACCTTGCGCGCAAATCCAGGGCATTCTTAGGCGGATTAGACCCTGCAGTGGTCAGATTTAGCAGTTCGGAGTGCTGAGGTAGCTGCACAGCGTTTGCAGCCATCAGCTCTCTTTCACTCTATCTTATTTCTTGATTACCATCGTACTTTCAGTTTTGAACAAACTTGTATTAGATTGGATTCATCTTGTAGAGGCTCAGACTGGTGACAACGGGTCCTAGGTGGTTGATGGTTGTATTCAGTATTTATTCGCTCTGTTTTGGATTCAAATCTCTCATTGTTTTGAGCATATTGTTTCAATTAAACTCTCTAAAGCTGGGAATATTGGTAATAAGGTTGGGCTTGCCTAGCCGTACGGCCGGGCGCCATCACGATCGGGTTTGGGTCATGACATCACTGGTTGGTTAACCATCTAATTGTGTAAATTAATTATTGGCTCAGGTAAATTTTCTGGTTTATATCAAAACCAGGACCCCATGTCTGTTAAGGTGTTAAATTAGTTCAATCTATTACACATGGATTATGTGTGGTCACAGTTTCTTTTATGCTTTCTTCTGTGACTATAAATTTGAAAGCTAAAAAGATTTTTAATTTTTTTTTCCACAATTTCCTAAGTAGTTTATGTATTTGTAAATTATAAATATATTTCCTATAATGTTATTATAAACTTTTTCTTCTTAATGTTTTGTGTCACTGTACGTTTTGAATTAGTAAAATAAATTCTTTCTATGGTGCTCAAATATTAATTTTTTTTTCATTATCATATCAGTTCCATGCGTATGACTTTAATTTTGTGAAGGCAAAACTAACATCTCCAACTCACAAGATCAAAGAAATTGAGAAAAGTTATTATCACAAGAAGATATACTCAATAATTTTTCTAGAACTTGCTCTAAATGTTCTTGGAGACGAAATAATGGATGACACTGATTCTTGAAAAATAAAATTAGGCTTTCTTTGATACACCTTTTAGCCTCTTTAAGTTTATTCTCTCCAAAGAAAAAAAAGAAAAAAAAAGTTTTTATCTCTTAGAACCTATCTTTGATCCTTTATCATATTTTTTTTTAAAACACCATGGTCTATAATCCCCCCAAAGAAAAAGAAAAAGAAAAAGAGATGTATATTACTATTAGTTATTACTTATTCCGGCCATGATAAGTAAATTTTGTTAGAAAAAGAAAAGAAAGATTGTGCAAGGCACGAAACGAAAAAAAAGAAGGAAAAAAAGAGAGAGATATAATATATAAGTGTGTGTATATTCTTATATCTCTTTATGTTGATGAAAGCATATATACAAAAAGAAAAAATAATACTATAAAAAAAGGAAGGAATAATTAGTATCAAGTAACATTTGCTCCAAGATGGAAGAAGAAAAGTCACTACACAAATATCTTTATCCGACCAGCCTGAAGCCTGATATTATAAGCCAAGAAAAAGTCCTAAGTAGATTTTAATAATCAGTGTTGAATCTATATTAGTGGAGATTAACATGAAGAGCAAGCCTATGGAAAAAGAATTGTGATATTCAAAATGTGTGATAATAAAGTTATCATTTCCGAAAGATTCTGTGACGACCCAGAGGATCATCACCGCAACTCTCCCTTTCCTTGTGTTTCTGAGGCCTTAAAAACCTCTTATTGGGTTGCCTCGTTTTGTGTGCGCATTCCGGGCGTGAAGCCAAAATTTTTTTATGTGAAAATATTTAAATTTAGGGTTAAAAACTATGAATTTTGATATCAATATTGCTATGGTTGACTTTGGTCAACATTTTGAGTAAATGGACCCGAACCCGTAATATGACGATCCCGGAGGGATCTGTAATTAAATTTAGGACCCGGGCGTATTCCCGGAATCATAATCCAAGGTCCCAGGCCCGGGAAAACAATTTTTTCAGTTAAAATGATTTATATTAATGTTTAAGGAAAATGAATTAGAAAAAAGAGCAAAAAGGTAATGGTATCGGCTCGTATTTTGGCTACGATGCCCGGTACAAGTCATCAATAATTGTTAAGCACTATCTGTGAAGTTTCATTTGAATCGGACGTTGTTTGACGTGCTTCATACTTGAAAATGGAAATTTTGAGTTCGAAGTGTTAAAGAGTGAAATTACGATTTTTAAGTTTAATTCCATGTAAATGGCGTTATTTTGGTGATTTGATCGCACGAGTAAGTTCGTAGGATGTTGTTAAGTCGGTGTGTGTGTTGGGTTATGAGCCCCAAAGGCCCGGGGATGATTTGGAGGAGGTTCGGGATGTCTTAAACTTAGGAAAATATCATGTTCAGGTAATGCAGACACCATCGCGGCCGCATTCCGTTTCTGTGCGGTTCGCACTGGAGCCACGCGGCCGCATGCCACTTCTGTGCGGTCCGCATGTCTGAGTCTGAGTCCACGCGGTGGCATGCCAGTACTGTGAGGTCCGCATGGCTGAGTCTGGAGCCACGCGGCCGCATGCTATTTCTGTGCGGTCCGCATGGCTGAGTCTGGAGCCACGCGACCGCATGCCACTTCTGTGCGGTCCGCATGGCTGAGTTTGAGGCCACGCGGCCGCATGCAATTTATGTACAGTCCGCATGGCTGAGTCTAAGGCCACAAGGCCGCATGCCATTTCTGTGATATCCGCGCCAGGGCCCCAGAAAGGCCTATGAAACCGAAATTTCAGCCATTTTTCCGCTGTTCACCAACCCAAAACTTAAGAGGCGATTTTCTTAAAAATTTTTCTTCTCCAAAACAATTGGTAAGTGATTTATAACTTAATTTTTCTACTCTTTAACATCTTTTAACATAATTTAAACTTCAAACAAAGATTTTCAAAAATGGGAATTTGGGATTTGGGTAGAACATAGGTTTCATAAAATTAGGGGTCTGGACATCAATTTGGGGTCCTATTTCAATTCTAGTAATAGATATGAGCTCGTGGGAGAATGGGTAACTCGGTTGTCATTAGACACTCGAGTTTTGACCACGTGGGCCCGAGGGCATTTTTGGGAATTTTTGAGTAAATCTTTGGGAATTGCATTCTTATGCATCCAAATTGATTTAACTAGCATTTGTTGATACATTTGAGTAAACTGTGGTTAGATTCGACCGGTTTTGATGCGAATTCAAGGGCTAAAGCTATTCTAGAGGCGTGAGTTGAGTCGTAAGCCTTCGAGGTAAGTGTTCGATCTAACTTTGGCTTGAGGGAATAGGATTATATTGTTATTTGTTATGTGCTATGGTGGGGTCGCTGCATAGGTATGGTGACGTTACCTATGCGCCGAGTCAAGCATGGTCGTGATGTCATATTTGCTATTAAATTGTGAAATAAGTGAGAAATTGTGATAATTACTTGTTACAAGAACCATGAAGTGAAAGTTGAGAATTAAATGAACTAAAAAGGACTTTTTGGTACTGTTTCCCTTCCCGGGACCATTTGTTGAGTCGTATTCCCTTGCCTGGACCATTTGTTGAGTTGTATTCCCTTGCCTGGACCAATTGTTGAGTTGTATTCCCTTGCCGGGACTATTTTTTGAGTTGTATTCCCTTGCTGGGACCATTTGTTGAGTTGTACTCCCTTACCGAGACATATTGTTGAGTTGTATTCCCTTGCCGGGACATATTGTTGAGTAGTATTCCCTTGCCGGGACATATTGTTGAGTTGTATTTCCCTAGCCGGGATCACTTGTTGTATTGTTCTCCCGTGTTGGGATATTCTGTCTCAATAGATATATATTTCCTTGTTCCCGTTGGCTGTGACCATGGTTTGGGAGAGAAAGAAAGAGTAAAAGCACGAAGGGTGATGTTGTGCACTATTTATTGAGAATGAAAGCACGAATGGTAATGCCGTGCATTGTTTGTCGAGAGTAAAAGCACGAAGGGTGATGCCATGCCTTGTATTTAATATTCCTGGTAAGAAATGAGAGTAAAAGCACAAAGGGTGATGCCGTGCCTTGTATTTGATATTCTTGGTGAGAAATGAGAGTAAAATCATGAAGGGTGATGTCGTGCCTTGTATTTGATATTCCTGGTGAGAAATGAGAGTAAAAGCACGAAGGGTGATGCCGTGCCTTGTATTTGATATTCCTAGTGAAAAATGACAGTAAAAGCACGAAGGGTGATGCCGTGCCTTGTATTTGATATTCCTGGTGAGAAATAAGAGTAAAAGCACGAAGGGTGATGCCGTGCATTGTATTTGACTATTTTGGTAAGGAATGAGAGTAAAATCATGAAGGGTGATGCCGTGCATCCGTTGATTCATTGGCTTTCTTGTTTAATTATTATTTATTCAGTTTCATCTCTTGATTGTAGAAGTTATAATTGAACTGTTACTCCCTAAGCATGTCCCCTTCCCCTTTATTTGCTTAAATTCTTGCTCTCTTCCTGTAATTACATATATCTGCACAGGTTGGTTGGGATAGGTCCGGTTTAGCCTCGTCACTACTTCGCCGAGGTTAGGCCGGGCACATACCATCACATGGGGTCGGTTGTGCTGATACTATGCTTCTGTGCTTTTTAGTGCAAAGGTTAGGACCCAGGCTACGGGCCGCAGCTTTAGACTGGGAATGATCCTTCAGTCCAGGGGCTCTGAGGTAGTTCGCGGGCCCTTAGTCTCCTTTATCTATTTCTTTCAGTTTGTTTAAATTGTATCAAAGAGACATGTTATGTATTTTTGTTTAGACTATTGTTTTAGTACTGTGTTAGTAGTCTGTGAGTAGTGACACCAGATACTGGATAGGGACAGGTTGTCAGTTACCGCATCTTGTTTTATTATTATTGTTATTAAAAGACTTCCGCATGCTTTAATTAATTATTCTAGTATTTAAATATTTTGGATATAAATTGTTAAAATGATTACAAGGGTTGGCTTACCTAGCTTCGACAGTAGGCGCCATCACGACTCCTGATGGTGGGTAAATCCGGGTCGTGAGAAGTTGGTATCAGAGCATTAGGTTACTTGGGGTCTCTCATCTCACGGACAAGCTCGGTAGAGTCTGACGGATAGGTATAGAGACATTTGTATTTATCCCCATAGGATACTGAGTTAGGAAAGTTTCACTTTGTTCATTCTTGTCGTGCGATTCTGTTTCTCAAGTATTGATTGTCGTTCTACTCTGTTCGTTCGCAGATGGCGAGAACACATACGACTTCCTCTTCTGCGCAGCAGCTCCTGCGAGGGGCAGGGGCCAAGGTCGTGCTAGAGGCCATGGCAGGGGAAAAGCTCAGCCCCAGGCAGCAGTTCCAGAGGTGGAGCCTCATATTGACTTCGATGAGGAGATTCCAGCTCCCCCAGCTCCAGTGGGCCCAGCTCAGGTCCTAGGAGGGGTGATGTTTTCTTCGGACCTTCAGGATGCTCTTGTCTGCATAGCAGGTGTCATGGACAGTGTGGCCAGAGCAGGATTGCTGCCAGTAGCACCAGCCACTTCTCAGGCTGGAGGAGGGCTCCAGACTCCTGCTACACGTACTTCGGAGCAGGTAGCTCCTTAGACTCAGGTTCCCTTGGTTCAGCCCATAGTGGCAGCTCAGACAGGTATTACAGCTCAGGCCGGAGATAGGACGACCATGTCTTCAGATGCTTTGTGGAGGCTTGATCTGTTCTCCAAGCTTTTCACTACCACTTTCAGCGGTGCTTCATTGGAGGATCCCCAGAACTTTCTATACAGTTTCATGAGATCCTCAAGACTATGGGGATAGTGGAGACTAATGGGTCGATTTTTGTACTTTCAGGCTTGTGGGTTCCGCCAAGACTTGGTGGAGAGATTATTGTCTATCTAGACTAGCAGGGTCCCCAGCTTTGACATGGGATCAGTTTGCAGAGCTATTTTTGAAGAAGTTTCTCCCCGTCACTCAGCGGGAGGCACTTCGCAGACAGTTTGAGCATCTTCAGCAGGGTTTTATGACAGTTACACAGTATGAGTCCAGATTTGTTGACATGGCACGCCATGCAGTAGTGATACTCCCTACAGATCGGGAGAGGGTCTAGAGGTTTATTAATGGATTGATTCAGCCCATTCGCCTACATATGGCTATGGGAGTTGGCAGTGATATTACCTTCCAAGAGGCGGCCAATGCGGCCCGCTGAGTAGAGATGGCTTTGGCTCGAGGAGGTGAACAGGGTTCAGACAAGAGGCCTCGGCATTCTTGAAGATTTAGTGGTACCTCATCTAGAGGTAGGGATTTCCATGACAGAGGCCATCCCCTGAGACATTTTCAGTTGGCACTTCAGGTTTCTCATGGTACGCTCGGCGGTGGTGGCCACCAGCAGTATTACTCAGATCAGCAGCATTCATGGAATTGATGAACTGAGTGTTCAGGCCTTACTTGGATATATTTGTAATTGTATTCATTGATGATATCTCGGTATACTCCCGAAGTCAGGAAGAGCATGAGCAACACCTCAGAGTGGTTCTTCAGACTCTGAAGGATAGTCAGTTGTACGCCAAGTTCTCAAAGTGCGAGTTTTGGTTGAGATCGGTAGCATTTTGGGTCATGTCGTGTCAGCAAAGGGTTTTCAGGTGGACTCAAAGAAGATAGAGGCAGTCAAGAATTGGCCTCGACCACTTTCAGCTACAGATGTTCGGAGCTTCTTGAGGTTAGCTGGTTACTACACACATTTTGTTGAGGGGGTTTTCATCCATCGTAGCCCCGATGACTAGATTGACTCAGAAGGGTGCCCAGTTCAGGTGGTCAGATGAGTGCGAGGTGAGCTTTCAGAAGCTCAAGACAGCTCTGATTACGACACTGGTATTGGTTTTGCCCACGAGATCTATCCTTATACTGTATATTGTGATGCTTCTCGCATCGGACTTGGTGCAGTGTTGATGCAGAACGGCAAGGTCATAGCATATGATTCGAGGCAAATGAAGATCCACGAGAAGAATTATCCAGTTCATGACTTAGAGTTGGCAGCTATTGTTCATGCCTTGAAGATCTGGAGGCATTATTTGTATGGTGTGACGTGTGAGGTGTACACGGATCATAAGAGCCTTCAGTACTTGTTCAAGAAGAAAGAGTTGAATTTGAGACAGCGGAGATGGTTGGAGTTGTTGAAAGATTATGATGTTTCTATTTTATACCACCCAGGGAAGGCCAATGTGGTGGCCGATGCATTGAGTAGAAAGTCCGCCAGCATGGGTAGTCTTGCATACATTCTAGTCAGCCAGAGACCGGTTGCCTTGGATGTTCAAGCCTTGGCCAATAGATTTGTGAGATTGGATATTTCTGAGCCCAGCAGAGTGTTAGCTTGCACGGTGGCTCGTTCGTCATTGATGGAGCGTATCCGGGAGTGGCAGTTTGATGATCCCCATTTATGTGTCCTGAGAGACACGGTGCAGAGGGGAGGTGCCAAGGAGATGACTTTGGGAGATGATGGCATATTGAGGTTGCAGGGGTGAGTTTGTGTGCCCAATGCTGATGGTATTCGAGAGTCTATCTTAGCGGTGGCCCACAACTCTCGGTATTCTATTCATCCGGGCACCGCGAAGATGTATCAGGATTTGAGACAGCATTATTGGTGTCATAGAATGAAGAAAGACATTGTTGCGTATGTGGCTCGTTGTCCAAATTGTTAGCAGGTTAAGTGCGAGCATCAGAGGCCTGGTGGGTTATTTCAGAGGATTGAGCTTCCCAAGTGGAAGTGGGAGAGGATCACTATGGATTTTGTTACTGGACTTCCAATGGCTCGGAAGAAGTTTGATGATATATGGGTTATTATTGATAGGATGACTAAGTCAGCGCATTTCCTCCCAGTTGCCACCACTTATTCATCCAAGAGGTATGCAGAGAGTTTTATAAGGGAGATCGTTCGCCTTCATGGGGTGCCCATATCTATTATTTCGGATCGGGATCCGCAGTTTACTTCGCATTTCTGGAGAGCGGTGCAACATGAGTTGGGTACCCAGGTCTATTTGAGTACAACATTTCACCCCTAGACGGACGGTCAGTCCGAGAGGACCATTCAGATTCTTGAGGATATGCTCCGAGCCTGCGTTACTGATTTTGGAGGCTCGTGGGACCAGTTCTTGCCATTAGCGGAGTTTCCCTACAACAACAGCTACCAGTCAAGTATTCAGATGGCTCCATATGGGCGTTTTATGGTAGGCAGTGTCGGTCCCCAGTCGGATGGTTTGAGCCGGGAGAGGCTCGGTTATTGGGTACAGATTTGGTACAGGAGGCCTTGTATAAGATCAAGATCATTCAGGATAGACTTCGGTTAGCTCAATCTAGGCAGAAAAAAGGTCAGGGATGTTGCTTTCATGGTTGGTGAGCGTGTATTGCTCCGTGTGTTACCTATGAAGGGCGTGATGAGGTTTGGGAAGAAGGGCAAGCTTAGACCTAGGTATATCGGCCCATTCGAGATTCTTTACCGTGTGGGGAAGGTGGCTTATAGGCTTGCATTGCCGCCTAGCTTGTCACCTGTGCATCCAATTTTTCATCTATCCATGCTGCGGAAGTATCACGGCGATCCCACCCACATGATATATTTCAGTACTATCCAATTGGACAAGGATCTGTCATATGAGGAGGAGCCAGTAGCTATTTTAGACCGGCAGGTCCGACATTTGAGGTCGCGGAGTTTTCCTTCAGTGCGTGCTCAGTAGAGAGGTCAGCCTCCTGAGGCATCGACCAGGGAATCCGAGTCTGATATGCGGAGCCGTTATCCCCATCTATTCCCCAACTCAAGTACTTCCTTCTTCTGTCCGTTCGAAGACGAACGTTTGTTTTAGAGGTGGAGGATGTGACAACCCAGAGGGTCATTACCGTAATTCTCCCTTTTCTTGTGTTTCTGAGGCCTTGAAAACCTCTTATTGGGTTGCCTCGTTTTACGTGCGCAGTCTGGGCATGAAGCCCGAAAATTTTTATGTGAAAATAGTTGAATTCCGTGTTAAAAACTATGAATTTTGATACCAATATTGCTATGGTTGACTTTGCTTAACGTTTTGGGTAAACGGACCCAGACCCGTGATCTGACGGTCCCGGAGTAGTCCGTAATTAAATTTGGGACCCATGCGTATTCCCGGAATTGGAATCCGAGGTCCCAGGCCCGAGAAAAACAATTTTTTCAGTTAAATTGATTTCTCTTAATGTTTAAGAAAAATGAATTAGAAAAATGAGCAAAAAGGTAATGGTATCAGGATCATATTTTGGTTCCGACGCCCGGTACAAGTCATAATTAATTGTTAAGCACTATCTGTGAAGTTTCATTTGAATCGGACGTCGTTTGACGTGTTTCATACTTGAAAATGGAAATTTTGAGTTCCAAGTGTTAAAGAGTGAAATTATGATTTTGAGGCTTAATTCTATGTAAATGATGTAATTTTGGCGATTTGATCGCACGAGTAAGTTCGTAGGATGTTGTTAAGTCGGCGTGTGTGTTGGGTTATGAGCTCGAGGGCTCGGGGATGATTCAGAGGAGGTTCAGGATTTTTAAACTTAGGAAAATATCATGTTCAGGAAATGCAGACACCAGCGCGGCCGCATGCCATTTCGGTGCGGTCCGCGCTAGAGCCACGCGGCCGCATGCCACTTAACATATTTAAAACGATTGGTAAGTGATTTCTAACTTTATTTTTCTACTCTTCAACATATTTTAACATAATTTCAACTTCAAACAAAGATGTTCAAAAATGGGAATTTGGGATTTGGGGTAGAACTTAGGTTTTCATAAAATTGGGGGTTTGGACCTCAATTTGGGGTCCGATTTCAATTCTAGTTATAGATATGAGCTCGTGGGGGAATGCGTAAACTGGTTTTTGTTCAAACCTCGAGTTTTGACCACGTGGGGCCGGGGGCATTTTGGGAATTTTTGAGTAGAACTTCGGGAATTTCATTCTTATGCATCCAAATTGATTTAACTAGCATTTGTTGGTACATTTTGAGTAAATTGTGGTTATATTAGAATGGTTTTGAAGCGAATTTGAGGGGTAAAAATATTCTAGAGGTGTGAGTTGAGTTGGAAGCCTTCGAGGTAAGTGTTCGATCTAACTTTGGCTTGAAAGAATAGGATTAGATTGTTATTTGTTATGTGCTATGTGGGGTCGGTGTGTAGGTATGGTGACGGTTACCTATGCGCCCGAGTCAAGCATGACCGTGATGTCATATTTGCTATTAAATTGTGAAATAAGTGAGCAATTGTGATAATTACTTGTTTTATGAACCATGAAGTGAAAGTTGAGAATTAAATGAACTAAAAAGGAATTTTTGGTACTTTTTCCCTTGCCGGGACTATTTTTTGAGTTGTATTCCCTTTCTGGGACCATTTGTTGAGTTGTATTCCCTTGCTGAGACATATTGTTGAGTTGTATTCCCTTGCCGGGACATATTGTTGAGTTGTATTTCCCTTACTGGGATCACTTGTTGTATTGTTCTCCCTTGCCGGGATATTCTGTCTCGATAGATATATATTTCCTTATTCCCGTTTGGCTGTGACCATTGTTTGGGAGAGAAAGATAGAGTAAAAGCATGAAGGGTGATTCCGTGCACTATTTATTGAGAATGAAAGCATGAAGGGTGATGCCGTGCACTGTTTATCGAGAGTAAAAGCACGAAGGGTGATGCCGTGCCTTGTATTTGATATTCTTGGTGAGAAATGAGAGTAAAATCACGAACGATGATGTTGTGCCTTGTATTTGATATTCTTGGTTAGAAATGAGAGTAAAAGCAGGAAAGGTGATGTCGTGCCTTGTATTTGATATTCCTGGTGAGAATTGAGAGTAAAAGCATGAAGGGTGATGCCGTGCCTTGTGTTGGAAATCATGTATATCTATGATGTGTGCGCTTTGGTTGTATGAGCATGATTTTCAGGTATAGGTTTTGATGAATGACAAACAATGAAGTCAAGCGTCAAACAACGATATAATATGACAAACTATCAAATGGCGAGAAGCATATTGATGACGGGATTGCATAGACAAGCCAAGTCGAGCCAAAGAGTTCAAGACCGAAGACCCAAGACGTAGGTCGTTAGGTAGAACCAATGTAAGAACAACGTTTAAGTTATCTTATCTTTTGGCTCAATATTAGGTCATCATAAATATGCATAAAATCATTTTATTAAAGTAAATCATTTTATTAAATCATATATATCATAAATATTTTTAATATACTTCAAATAAAATGATTTTAACGTTTTCATTTTTTAACCAAAATGGGTTTTGAAGTAAGTTTTCAATTCTGATATACATAGTGTATATCAAGTGTATATCAATGGTATATAATAGATCCGTTGCCAAAGTTTTGAACACTGGAACAACATAATCGATTATATGAAGTACACAATCGATTATATGAAGTCAACAATCGATTGTCTACTTTTAACAATCGATTATTTTGAGACAGTGTGCAACCGAAGTTTTTAAATATCAAAACAATCAATTGTCTTTGTCCCACAATCGATTATCAACAATCGATTGTCTCTTCACACAATCGATTATATTCTGACCGTTTCCACAGAATCCTAAATTGATTTTTGAACGTTGAAGAACAATCGATTATTCAGTTTTAACAATCGATTGTTTAGCCTAAAATCAGGAATTTGTTTTTTGAATGTTGGTCAGTCAATCGATTGTCACCTCCAAACAATCGATTGTTGAAGCACAGAATCAGGGATTTTATTTGTCAATTAAGCAATAGTCAGCACCACTTTTTCACCTATAAAAAGAGGTCTTTTGAGCTGATTTTAAACACAAAACTCTTGCATATATTGATATACATATTGATCATTTTCAAGCATCATTTTAGAGCTTTTGTTGAGCCATTTGATAGACAACTTTGTGTTGTTCATAGAGCTTATTTTGTTTCTCTTTTTCCACTCTATTGAGAGAGTATTAAAGAGAGTTGTTTTGAGAAGAACATATCTTCTCATTTGTCGGGTTTGCTAAGTACCCAAAGTTTTAGTGGTTGAAGTCTTGGGGTGAGGTATCCTCAAGAAAGTGAAGTCTTAAGGTGCGGTATCCTTGAGCAACTGTAACGGTTTGTTAAGCACCCGTAAGCTTGACGAAGATAGTGGAAATCTCGAGAGAGTCTCTCGGGGACTGGACTAGCCACAGGTTGTGGTGAACCAGGATATATCGGTGCGTTCGTTCTTATTTATTTACTTATCGCACTCATTTATTTCCTGCAATTTTTAAATTCCGCAAGTTTACGCTATTTTTATTATAACGCTATTCACCCCCCCTCTAGCGTTAAGCGTATTATCTAACACCTTGTATTTGATATTCCTGGTGAGAAATAAGAGTAAAAGCACGAAGGGTGATGCTGTGCCTTGTATTTGATATTCCTGGTGAGAAATAAGAGTAAAAGCACGAAGGGTGATGCAGTGCATTATATTTGACTATTTTGGTAAGGAATGAGAGTAATAGCATGAAGGGTGATGCCGTGCATCCGTTGATTTATTGGTTTTCTTGTTTAATTATTATTTATTCAGTTTCATCTCTTGATTGTAGAAGTTATAATTGAACTGTTACTCCCCCAGCATGTCCCCTTCCCCTTTATTTGCTTATATTCTTGCTCTCTTCCTGTTATTACATATATCTGCACAGGTTGGTTGCGATAGGTCCGGTTTAGCCTCGTCACTACTTCGCGGAGGTTAGGCCGGGCACTTACCAGCATATGGGGTCGGTTGTGCTGATACTATGCTTCTGTGCCTTTTTGTGCACAGGTCAGGACCCAGCCTAAGGACCGCAGCTTTAGACCGGGAGTGATCCTTCAGTCCAGGGGCTCTGAGGTAGTTCGCTGGCGTTCGCGGTCCCCGAGTCTCCTTTATCTATTTCTTTAAGTTTTTTTGTTTAATTGTATCAAACAGACATGTTATGTATTTTCGTTCAGACTATTCTTTTAGTACTCTGATAGTAGTCCGTGAGTAGTGACACCAGATACTGGGTAGGGACAGGTTGTCAGTTGGCGCATCTTGTTTTATTATTATTGTTATTAAAAGACTTCCGCATGCTTTAATTAATTATTCTTGTATTTAAATGTTTTAGATATAAATTGTGAAAATAATTACAAGGGTTGGTTTGCCTAGCTTTGACAGTAGGCGCCATCACGATCCCGTTGGTGGGTAAATTCGGGTCGTGACAGATTCAAGAGGAAAAGAATGTAATTTTTTTTCTTTTCGAAAGCAAAATCAGAAGCAATGTAAAAGATTTGGTGAAGCTTAAAAGATTAATCATTTGGCATGATGAAGGAAGTTATTCTGAATTTTTCTATCCTACAAAGACCAACATTTTGAAAAAATGTTTAATAAAAAAATGTATATACACACACACACATATGCCTTTGTGGGCATCATCATCATACTTCATATAAGAGGACTCGATAAAAATGTACCCGGCCATCATAAGGCTCGGTAGAATCGTACCCGGCCACGTGGAGCTCGGTAAATTCAACTGATCAGTGGTTGCACAATAAATGTCGTACCTGGCCAACTATAGTGCGGCTCAGAAGAGTAATATATATATACTATATATAATGCATGCTAGACTCATGGAATCACATTCTAAAGCTTTCGAAGTGACGTAAGGTCGTTGCACCTTCGATTAATATTATGGATATCGTACCATCAATATGAGCTTGTTAGGATTCAAGAATCATACATACTTGCTAAAAATAACTTTATAAGGAAAGAACAACCTGAGAAACCTTAGTTTCTAGGAGTAGATCTGCTATGAAATAACATATCGTTTATGTTCGTTTCATTTTAGATCATGCCAAAGAAAAGAAAGAAATGCCTTAACATTACTTAACCATGGTGAGTCTTTAATACCTCCCAGGCTACTCTTAAAACAACTCAACTCAATCTATCATTGCATAAGGAGATTCAAAATCAGCATTGAATAAAGGCTAATTTTGCAACATAAACTTGTAGCTCATTTATATAAATTCGGGCAGCTTCTCCCCTGTAACAAGAGCCTCCTCCAATATCATATACCAACAATAATTACCAGAGAAATCCAGAAATACATAATTATCAATAACAAGACATCGTAAAACAACAAGAAGTCATAACTATTTTATGATGAGCGACAAGCTCCAATTGGAATTCGTATGCCCCATATCATCCCTTATAGACTTTTTATTTTAACTTAATTGTATCATTAATATGATAATGAAGTCATTCATCAATAATTCCAGCTTTTTACCATATATCCATAACAAAGAAAATGATCCACAATTCCAATTATTCTTAATTAGCAACTTTATTCACTAGTTCATGTCTAGGCCATCTGTTTAACTTAACCAATGCCAAGATAACCTTAAGAACCTGTAGGACAGAATATTTACCTCATACAGTATATGCAAGTCGAAACCCATATTATATTTAGCTTACAATAACCCAATACACTCCAATCAATTCATACCAAAAACAACGACAATAGAAGAATCCGACACCCCGAAAATATTATAAAGAATGAATAATCCATTATTTTACCATTATGTGATTTTCTCTACACCATTATCCTCCAAAAACTCCATTAACTAGGAGCAAAAAATACAGCCCAAAATCAATACAAAACAACCCACAACCAGTCGAATAATTCGAACTCATGACTTTCGATCATCGTCCTGTGAGTTCTAGCTATTAGGAAATCAACTAATGTACCTTCCTTTATATTTAAGAGATTAAAACCAGAAATTAAGAATTTTATTAACTATTAAATACCTTTCAAAACTCAAACTATAAAGAAAAAGAGAGGCTATATAGCAATACTTACGTAGTGGAAATCGTTCTTGTGTTATTGCTGCATGATTTCATACCCCGGATGATAATATCATTGAAAATACTTATGGAGGAGTTGCGGGTGAGTTTAGGGGTGGTAAATGGTCGAGTAAAAAAAAATAAGGTAAGAGACGAGATTGGGATGTAAATATCCCATTTTTCCAAAAGTCAAAAAGGTGCCACTTGGCACCCTAGCGTAGGTCATCCTTAATATGCTTATATCTTTTTATCCAGATATCGTATGAATGAAAGGCTAAGAGCGTTAGAAACTACATTCCAATAACTTCAATTTGATATATAATATGTCCCAAAAATAGCTCATATAGAACACGAAATATATTACTCAAAAAGTTTCACTACAAGGCAAATCCTTAGTCGGTTTTTCCGCAACTTAAATATGATTTTTCTCAAACTTTATACTTCATATACAAACATCATATATAGTCCTTGTTTCGATCAAAGTTATCACGTACTTTGCAAGCATAAAATAATAAAATTAAATTGAGGGCCAATCATAGTAGATCGTAATAATCGAAAGACCAAATAGAAAATGCATGAGACAAATGTTATTTGTTAGGGAGAGAAAGGTAGAGATCTTTTATTGATGATATTGATTTGGTCTGCCTTACCATAGAGAGGTTCAGAAGCTTACAATAATATTCTCTTTTTTCTCGAGAATAGTGATGATCAATAAGAAGCATCCCCATTTTTAAAGCTCCTTCTATTAGTATTTATAGAGGTAAGATGTATGAGTTGGCAGTGATAGCCGTGACTACGGTAAGGCTCCGCCCCTATGATGGTGAATAGGCCATATCCTTAATAAGTGGGTCAGTCGATGATCGGGTATGATGATTAATAAGCGGTCATACCGCTTATTAAATATGAATTAGCTTGGGACATAATTAATCTTAATAATTATTTCGAGGTCAGATTTTTGACCAATACAGTCATATCATGGCTTCAAAGTCATTTAAATCATGATTAAAAAGTCTCATATTCATCTTAACTTGCTTAACACTTCGGCGAACCTTTCTTGTCCTTCTAGAAGGATTTCATCCTTTTTGAACCAATATCAATTGACTCACGACGTACTTTCATTTACAAAAACATGGGTTGTAACCGGGGGGAGGGGGGGGAGGGGTTAATGAGGGAATCAAATGGATTTGGGATCAAAATGCCACCAATAATCACGAGTTTAAACCCTAAAAATATTCTATTGCAAAAATATTAGGTAGGACTATATACGACCGACTTTATGTGATTCGGTATTCTTGAGATTGCTCACAACGAGAGTTTATGCACATGATTTTGCCTTTTTTATTTGCTCTTGAGAAGTAGTTATGAGACAAGAGGGGTTGCTCTGACGGTAAGCAACCCTCACTTCCAACCGAGAGGTTGTGAGTTCGAGTCTCCCCAAGAGCAAGGTGGGAAGTTATTGGAGAGAAGGATGCCGGGGGTCTATTTGGAAACAACCTCTCTACCTCAAGGTAGGGGTAAGGTCTGTGTACACACTACCCTCCCCAGACCCCACTAAGTGAAAATATACTGAATTATTGTTGTTGTCGTCGTCGTCTTGAGAAGTAGTTACTTTTTGGAGGTGCATATAGAAGTCCAATACACCTTGTGCTATCGTGTCAAAGATGTCTGTTCAATTATTAACTCTTAATTAACATAACAGTATGTGCGTAATTTGAAGTATATATTACTACTCAGAAACAGAACCATGGGAACTTGAAGTCGAAATTTCGAAGATAAGATGATTTTGGGCTGAATGAGTTGATAAACTTGACTGTATGGGTAGGATATGACATGCCATGTGAATACTTAATAATAAACACAATTGGTGTAGCAACCTCCTAACAACCGAAAGAGAGAAATTAACAAGCTTATCATCATCAGGGGCGGAGCTAGAGTACGACTTACGGGTTCGATCGAATCCAATAACTTTTGTCCAAATTATATATTTGTCTTAAGAAATTCATTGAATATATATAATTTATTAATTTAGAACCTATTAACTTAAAAATATTAGATTCTCGAATCTATAAACTTAAAATTCTGACTCTGCCTGTGATCATCATAATTGGTAAAGTTGCTGCCATGTGAACAAGAGGTCACAAGTTCGAACCATGGAAACAACCTCTTGTAGAAATGCAAGGTAAGGCTGCGTACAATAGACCTTTGTGATACGGCCTTTCTCCGGATCCCGTGCATAACGGGAGCTTAGTGTACTGTACTACCCTTTTTATTTTTATTTTTCATCATCATAATATCTGACTTTTAAAACAAAATGGTTTTTATTTATGCATATCATACACGTCCAATTGGGCATTATTCGTAGTACTTTGGAATACTTTAGTATCATCAATGCAATTGTTACCCCTTTTCTTTTCCGTTTGTCAGCTTCTGCTAAAGCCAATGAGGAGTTTTTTGTTACCAAACACACAAGTAAGGATATTTTTAAAATGTTTCATCACTTCCTACCTATTGGTCTTATCAAGTTTGGAGTTATTAATCTCTCTTTTGCAGGTGATTTAAAGGAGAGAATAAAGGATGGTAAAGTGACGGAGCTGTTGCCAAGGAGGTCGTTAGTCGCCGCGGCACCACCACAAAAAGAGTCGATGCCCATTAGCACCGGTGTTGGGACCAGAAATAGCCCCGACACTGGGATGACGAGGTTATGGGAGAGCTATTAGTTATAAGTTATGTTGTTCGCCATTTACACATGTATCTAATGCTTCAAAAGTAATGCATGTTCGGAGGATCTAATGTAGGTGTGACGATATTTTTGGTGAATCGGAGCAAAGTGTGCATGTAGCCATTGAAGAGTGAGGACTCCTCTTTGGGTTGCAGAAATTTAATGCCATTTTCCAAATTGTAAGGCAGCTTCACTTTGATATTGAGATAGGGTCGTGTTTGCATTGTTGGGAAGGGTTAGAGTGGACACTATGATTTGTAAATATATCTAAACAGGGTACAACAACACTTCCATTAATTAAAGTACATAATTTGTTATTTCTCCCTCTTTTTCCATTTAATTTTCCTTTACCACACAACAATAATGACAATGGGGATTGATGAACTTTGAGTAAAAAGAAATTAAAGGTTTTAGCCTTTGAGGCAGCAGAATAATTAACAAAAGCAACGTGGGAGAAGTTTGGCTAAAGGTACTCCATGCCTCAAAGAAATTTTGGCTGGTTTTAATTTTTAGCAAAATATTCTGAATCCTATTTTCCTTTATTTTATGACTTCTTTATTAATCTTCAAGTTTACTTCATGTCTAATCATCCTAAAGACTGTTGCTGCTGAAAAGTCTTGTCACCCTCATACAAAAAATTGCTCTAATTATTAATGGATCATGATCCAGTCTAGACTGATGCATACACTGTTGCACCTAAAGTTGGAGGGTTCACCTAATACCTAGTTGACAAAAGCACGATAATTTTATTTTGTGTCTTATACAACTTACACTAGTTGTATGAGATAATTTTTTGTCTCACAGTTTTGTGGATTCAGAATTCCGTGGACCCAGAAGTGTAATGCATAGCTCTGAATGAAGAGACGGCAAACAAAATAGAAACTACATCGTAAATGGCAAATTGTCCGTTGAAGCGTGGTGCATAAAGCATCCTGCATTTATGAAGGGCCGAAGCCCAATGATGTGATATGGACAATCTACGCTAATAGTGCAAGCATTAGTGGATGTGTGCATCACATAAAAACAGGGAATACCATATTTCAAATATCTCTATGAGTTCTCTTGGACCAACCCCTTCTTAATACCAACAAGGCTCTTTCATCAGATCAATAATGATAGCTTAAAGTCCAGCTTAAAATCTCGTACAAGAAGGTAGACAATAATGCAAAAGTAAAAATACACCAATGTTTTCCATTTTCTGTAGTTTCATAATATACTTAGATGATATTGAAAACAGATATAAGCTTAAAACAGACCATTCACCAAGTCTCCGATCACGCAGGTTACATACACTCACAAATCAAGACAAAATGTTTTGACAACACCCATCGTATAACAATTTATTCGAGTAATCGGAGACATTAAACGTGTAAACTTTAGACGAAGTGACCAAGGTACTCCTCCACAGTGGTGTACTTGACATCTGGATAAAGTTCCGAGGCCTCAACTCCAAATGATGGCTCGATCTTAAAATTGGTTTGATCACCGTTCACGAATGTTGCGTGGTTGATTGCTAGTAAAACAGGCAATGGCATTGGAGATGCTGCAACAGTATGTAATATACACATCGTCAGGATTACTAAAGCTAAATTGAAAGAACAATCTTAATTAAAGAAGGATGATAAAGATAACTAACTTTCGATGTCTTTGAGAATTTGCTCCTCTGGAATGTAGATCTTTTCCAGAGTTTTTCCAATCATTTTCTCCCACACAACCACAAGTTCATTGAACGATAACGTGTTTTTGGGAGGCTTAATGTAGAGGGTCTTGTTCAACGTTCTAGGATCATCAACAACTTTAATAGTATAGGTGCCAATATCATGTTCTTCATTGAATACAGCTGCAAACAAACAAACAAACAGTATACAAAAATGAGACATTTATAATCAATGGAATCGTAAACCAAAAACTGGTTTCGCGGGGGTAAGAACTTTTTTGCGCGCACCCTTAACATTTCCATCCCCGGGAATGATGACTTTGTCTCGAGGGGGAGCAGTGGCTCCAGGTTGGACCATAGTTGGTAAGAAATAACCAGCAAAACAGTTGCATGAGACATAAGTATAAGGAATTCCTTCAGCTTCAATAGCTCTGCGGATTTGAACTTTCACAGCAAATGCAGACTTTGCTGGTTCTACAGCATTGGTCTTATCAACATCCATACCAAACTCCGAAGGGAAGAATCTCTGAAAAAATTAAGTATAAGATAATTTATTTCCATAAACATTATGTAAAACTGGTGTTGCCACAAAAATCAGACTGAAAATTGGGACCAGTTTAGATTTTCTAATTCAAATTGTGATCTATAAATTTAAATTTTTTATCAACTACTACTGTAATTATCAAAATTTCCGTATTATCCTTTGACCTACGTTACTGCTTTTCTTATAGTATTTGTTTAAATGTTATTCAGGCTAATTGTATCTAAGTACCGGTAAAGTTCCCTTGACGTTATGGTAAAGTTGCTGTCATGTGACCAGTAGGTCACTGGTAGGAGTGAATCTAATATATAAGGCACGTGAATCCATATTCTCTCCGTCAAGTTAGATGTTTTTATATATATTAGAATTTATCTAATATTATATGCTGACATCTATGCTCCAAAGAGGCTAATGGTGCACTTGATTAATTGCTAAATTATTTACCTAGAAGAGTAAGAATCAATTCCCATTTAATACTTTCTTTTTTTCCCTTTTTTTAATGGTACACCCATATTATAAAGATCCCAGATACCCAATGTTCATGGATTCGAGCCCAAAAAACAGCCTCTTGCAGATAAGAGATAGAATGAGCATTAACAGATAGAAATGACAGAGAACTGATGCTAAATGCATCATAAAATCTTGAAAAAATAAGAACCATTTACCTTGATATTGCCAGCTTCTTTGATAGCAGCAATGATCTTAACTTGATCAGCCAGTTGCATCATCCCCAATGTTGATATTACCACGTCCACTTGCTTTATAGCCTTCACCAAACTCTCATGATCATATAAATCACCCTATGTTCAAAACAAGAAATTTACAATGACTTGCTTGTAAAATTTAATTTCAATTATTTTTCCTCATTTTTCAACAAACAACTAGTCCCGTGGAGAGAATTAATGGAGTATACGTAAATTTTACTGCTAGAAATATTTGTTTTTCACATTTTGGTTTGCATAAAAAGAAAGAATTAATGCACTATAAATACATACATGAAGAATAGTGACACCCAAATTCTTGAAATTCTCAACAACTTTACTCTTAACAGGGTCAGAAACTGTACTCTCTCTCGCTAAAGCAAAGGTGGGGTGTCCAGATTTTGCACTTGCTTCCACTATAAATTTTCCAATATAACCAGTTCCACCAATGAACAGAATTTTGCTTTTCTCAGTCATTTGTGAAAATAAAAGATTAATTTCAGTAGGTGTAGAAGTGAAGTTGAAAGAGTCTTCTAAAGAATTTGGTTGTGTCATCAAAGCATGCTGAGGCATCATCGTTTTATGCACTGAGCTAAGGATGCGTAAGTACCAGAATGCCCTCGGTCTTCCAACTAACTGTCAAGTTCTAACTTATGGTCTTCCGTCCTTTGACGGGCAATTATTCACGACCTAGATAATGTTAAGAATATTCATATATAAATGAATTTTAAGTTCTGTTTTATTTTTAAGGTTATTAATGTTTTTGTTTGTAAATGTCACTTATAGTTTATCTTTAGGTGATCTCGTTGTATAAAAATGATTAATTTCGACTACCAAATCACATGCAAACTTTAAAAGTAGTAGGCGTAAAATTCTAGTTCTTTTGTTTCAACTTATGTGATATAATTTAACTCATATGATTTACGAGAGCTAGAAGAAAAGATTTTTGAAACTTGTAATTTTATATTATAATATTTGTATGGTAATAAGACTTTCGAAACTTGTAATATGTGATAACACTTGTAATCAAAAGTGAAGAAATTTATAAATTTTTGGTTATGGTTCTCTCTGTAGGTTAGGTAATGGTCATATATGAAATAGCCAATTTGGTAATGTACCAAACAGTAGAGGGAAACTTAGAGATGAATGATGCCGAGATAAGGATGATAATTAATCAAGGCATGTTATGGTCATTACCTGTAAAGTAGTTTAATTTGGTGTGTTAAGTTGACATGCACGAGTGATGTTGCAAGAAATGAAAATATGTGAATATGATCATATCTACACAATACTTTAGAAACCCCACTAAAACATGATCTTGACACATTATTTGAGTTTTTTTTTTTTGGATTTTTCACCCAGTCTTTGATATCCATATTAGATTCCGATTAAATATGAATTCGTGCCGAACAGTCTTACAATAGGGAGATAAAGCATTCCCTAACAAAGGCGACTCCATGCTCAAAGACTCGAACCTGAGACCTCTGGTTAAAGATGAAGGAGTACTTACCACTCTATCATAATCCTTTTTTTAAGTTGTGAGTGGCTCGGAAAGGAAGTACGTCCAAAAGAAAGATCGAATGAAATTGAATGTTGCATTTTAAGATATATATATATATATATATATACACAGACACACACACACACACACATTATATTAGTACTGTTTAACATGCGATAGTAAGTTACTTAAATATTTTTTTCGAGATTCTATTATTTATAAGAAAGAATTGCCTTAGTTTTTAGGTTCGCAACGGTAAGTTAGAGTCACTTTAGTTAAGTTAATAATGTATGTCAAATAGTGACAGATGTATTGTAGAATCTATGTGTTCATATGAACTCATAACTTTTTATACAGGATAGGATACGCTTTGCTTTCTTGTTGAGTGAAAGTGCTTGAGCGACCGTCGGGAAAGATTTTTAGCGGGGAAGGCAGCCGAGTCGTCCGTCTTATCTTAGAAATTGCCTTATTAAGGTCCTTTATTGACTGGTACGCCTTATATACCGCTTTTGGGCAACCTTCTCAACAACTAAGAGATCCGTGGGGACTAGTTGAAATAATAAGCCTCCCAGGAAAGAAGATCCTAGAATAGGGCTAGTGTTGAAAGGCAGGTGCAAAGCGAAGCTCCAAGTACGGAAAAAATAGCTTTACAAGTAGGAGTTCAGTATAAATATATAAGTCAAATATATATACGACTCCTTAAGCTTGACTCCAGTTACCATTAAGACATTTCAACTAAGGGCATTACATATTATATACTTTAACTTAATATATTATGTACCTATTAAACACCTCTAAGATAGGTGGCATGATGTGTGATTTGTACCTAAAATTTAGCGCGCGAAGAGGAAATGTTTGGCCTATATTTCTTTGTGTTTTCTTCTTCAAATAATTTTAAAAAAAATAATATTATATAGTCGCTCTTAAAATAATAGTTAATTTTTTTTGTATATATACACATTTTTTATGTTATTACAAAAAATGACACACCCTTCCTTTCAAACTGGTAAAAAACGGAAGGCTTCCTTCAGTGATGTTGCGATCGTCGTCTGAACGATCAAAATAAAGTAAGGATTGAAGGTGTCTTTGGGGCTTGCCTTATAGGTAGTGACTATATCACTTACATATCGAACAGATCTTACTCTCTATGAGCGAAGACGTGTCGAAGTGAAATCCCCTAGTATTATTGAACGTAAATATGTGCACGAGCATATGTAAACAACTTATTGAATTTCTGGAAGAGTTTCCACAATACTATGCTATTCCACTTTCAAAAAGAGTTCTTGAGCAGTTGGAAAAAGGCATTAGGGCGGATTCCTCGGTGGACTTATTTAAATTTTATTCACTTTTTCGACTATGAAATGTAAATAATTTTTGGCGCAGGTTAAACGTGAAAAAGGAAATTTTTATTCTTTTTCTTTCTCCTTCATCTTCTACATCGCTACTTCCATCTACCTCAAAATTCTCTTCCTCCCAATTTCGTCCAGAGTCTGTTTACAGATTCATCTTACTTTCAATATTAATTAACTTATCAATTCACTTTAAAAAATTACTTACACGCCAAAGAAATAGTAAAACCCGGAAATGATATATTAAAAGTGGGTGAGATAAATCTTGAAATTCAAACTCGAATTTGCAGTAATGTTAAACTTTATTTCTGAATTACCTTTTCATTTTAGAGAGACGTCTTAGGATTCTATAATGACCCGACTTGTTGTTTTGGGCCATTATATTCTATTCAACTATTTGAAGTCCCGGGCAGCTTCTTAATATGTTTTATGACATGTGTGAATCATCATTTTTGGTTTTCAGGTGTTTCATAATTAGTTTGGAATAACGAATTTCATGTTTAAATCTTAAGTTGAAAAGGTTGATCGGATGTTCACTTATGTGTGAATGATTCCGTAAAGGAATTTTGATGATTTCAATAGCTTCATATGGTGATTTCTGACTTAGGCGTGCATCTGGATTTGGATTTGGAGGTACGTAGAAAAAATTGAAGCATTTTGGCAAAATTTAAAAAATAGAATTCAAAAGTTTTATCGGGAGTTGACTTTATTTATATCAAGCTCGGATTTTGACGCCGAAAATTAAAATAACTCCATTATGACGTTTGTGACTCGTGTACAAAGTTTGAATTCATTCCGAATTAATTTGGTACGTTTCGGCATAAGATATTGAATTTGAAATTTTGAAAAACTCATAAGTTCGATTCGATGTACAATTTATAATTTTGATGTTGTTTGATGTGATAAGGTGTCTCGAGTAGGTACGTAATATGTTTTGCACTTGTCGGTATGTTCGGACGGGGTCCCGAGTAGCTCGGGTGAGTTTCGGAGTAGTTTCGGACTATTTTGCTGCAGCAGTGTGCTGTACGATCGCGTGGAATTGTCCGTGATCGCGATGAGTAAAATGGGTAAACTTGGCCAGTTAATCGCGATCGTGAAGGGCCTTTCGCGATCACATAGAGCAATTTATATTGTCACTGGCCCGACTTTGGAAGCTTATATCTTACAATCTATAAAGAATTTGTAGATGATCCAAAAATAAAAGTTGTAAGCCTTGATATCTACTTTTTTTGAAATTAAACTATTTGTCAATTAGATTTTTGTACAAAAAGTTATATCTATTATACTACAAGCTGTCTCAGAAGAATTTGGGAAGAGTAATAGAAGTTTGTGCTTTGCGGCCGCGGGGAAATGGATGCGATCACACAGAGTAAAAATGTTCTGGAAATTTTTGTGCTTCGCGATCGCAAAAGGTAAATACCTGGATAGAAGCTTTAAGTTCGAGGATTCACCATATTTTCCCATTTTGAATTATGGAGCTCGGTTTGGGCGACTTTGGAGAGGAATTTCACCACATGCCATGGGGTAAGCAATCTTTACTCACTTATGATTATATTTCATGAATAATCTTCATTTTTTTGCGTATGATGATTGAATTTTCAAGAGAAATCGGAGGATTTTCTATAACTCCAAAAAATAAATTTTCGAGTTTTGAATACCGATTCAAAGTCGTATTTAAATGAAATTAGTATGGTTGGACTCGTAATTAAATGTGTTGTCGGATTTTATAAGTTTCGTCGGGTTCTGAGACATGGGCCCTACAATCGAATTTTGAGCAGCGTTGGAAATTTTCATAAAATGTTAAATTTCAAGTATTGGAGTATATTTTGATTAATTTGTACATTGTTTGACTAGTTTTGAATCGTTTGGCTCGGAATTCGGGATATAGGAAGGCGTTCGGAAGATGATACGCGTGGAATGGAATTTATGGAGCATTGATTGGCTTGCTCGGTATTGGATTCGGCTTATTTGAGGTAAGTAACATTTCTTAGCTTGGAGCTAAGTGTATGGACCCTGAAAAAACATGTTACGAGATTTGTTTAGAGGTGACCCACATGCTAGGTGATGGGCGTGCTGGCATACACCGTAGAAATTGTGACGTCATTGATTCTGTGAAATTGTATAGTCAAATAATCTTTGCGTTTTCCATGTACTTTCATGTGTTAAAGAAATTGAACTAAGAATCATGATAAAATCATGCTGAGGCTATATGTCGGTATTATTGAGACCCGGAGAGGTCGTATTACTGTTGAATTATTTGTTTAAATTGTACTTTCATACTCAGTCATGTTAATTTATTTCATATCATATCTCAAACCCGAGAAGAATTTATTGATATATCATAATTTTGAGCTGATTGGAGAGTTGATGACTGAGTGAGACTGACGACCTGATTCTTAGGATATTTATGGGATCAGAATACACGCTGCAGTAGACCATATTGGCTTTATGCATGTTATTATTATATGGATCGAGCTGCACGCTGAAGCAAGCCTTGTAGGCTTTATCATCATGGGATCAAGCTGCATGATGCAGTAGGCGAGATTGGCATATTATAGCAACTTGGGCTGAAGAATCCCCACTGGAGTCTGTACACCCCTAGTGAGCATAGTTGATTTATATTATTAGCACATGAGTTGTCCGTGCGACACATGAGTTGTCAGTGCAGATTCATCTATTGATATCATTAGCACGTGAATTGTCCGTGCAGATCAACCTGTTGATATTGTTAGCACGTGAGTTGTCCGTACATCATGTGAGTTGTCTGTGCGAATCCATCTATTGATATTATTAGCACGTGAGTTGTCCATGCAGTACATAAGTTGTCCGTGCATATTCATCTATTGATATTATTAGCATATGAGTTGTCCGAGCGGCACGTGAGTCGTCCTTGCATATCAAGACATTGATACTGTCACGACCCGAAGTTCCCACCGCCGGGACCGTGATATAACGAAATATTTCACTTGCTAGGCAAGCCAACATTCGAGCACTCTATCCATTTTTAATAGTTTAGTATTAGTTAATGATAAAAGAAACGATACTACTGCAATAATCCAAAGTAATAATGTGGAAGTAAAAAAATCCAAATGCTTAATACATCCGTGAACCCGGTGTCACAAGTTCATGAGCTGCTAGAATAGTAAATACAAAGGTCTGAAATAACATAAAGATGTCTTAAAGAAGGTACACAACTAAATAAAAAGAAGAGAGGGGGACTTGCGGCCGCTGAAGAGTTGTACCTCATGTCTCCGTACACTGTCCAATCCGAGATCACTGATAACTGTTTCTCGGATCGACAGAAAAATATACAAAAGAAGTGCACAATATAGTATGAGTACAACCGACCCCATGTACTCTATAAGTATCGAGTCTAACTTCGACGAACTAGTGAAGAGGCTAAGACGGGTCACCTACACTACAACATGTATGCAATATATAATAATGAAAGAAAATGGAAATATCAAACATGATAAAATATTCAACTGAGAATAATAACTACAGCCTCAAGAAATAAACCAGTGTTGTCCAGAATTACCGATCCTTAGCAATTCTAATGAGAATACTGAAAACCAACACAGCTTATGAAATGTAAAACCATAGGTTGTTGTGGCACGCAACCCCATCTAAACGTAGAATACAAAATCCTCCCTTATTTTACTGTAATAACATCAACATCAGAAATAATATATAAATATGTTGTGGCATGCAGCCCAGTAACGAACTGGCCGTGTTTCATGAGTTATATCCTCGTTTCCCCATTTCTACTGTTTATGTGTTCCTTAGCTGTATTTCATCATATCGTGTTGGTTGGTTGATTTCAGTGTGAAATGAGATACCTAGTCTCATATTTGGAAGCTTATGTTGAAAAGTCAGATGGATATTGACTGACGGGTAAACGATCTCGGATGTGATTTTTGATGATTCAGTTAGCTCCCTTACGTGATTTTGGACTTAGGAGTGCATCCGGAATGTAATTTGGAGGTACATAGTAGAATTAGGCTTGAATTGGGAAAATTGAAAATTTCGTGGATTTTGGTCGGCAGTGAAAATTTTGATATCGGGGTCGGAATGGAATTCCGGAAGTTGGAGTAGGTTCGTAGTGACATTTGGGATTTTAGATCATTCGGAAGTGATTTAGTAGGTTGTGGCGTCGTTTTCGGAATTTGGAAATTTAGAAGCTCTTAGGTTTGAATCCGAGGGTGACTTGGTGTTTTGATGTTGTTTTAGTGCTCCGAAGGTTTGACTAAGTTTGAATGTTGATATGTGACTTATTGGTATTTATGGTTGAGGTCTTGAGGGTCGCGGGATGAATTCAGATGGTTAACAGAAGGTTTGGAATTAGAATTTGTAGCTAAAGTTGCTACTTCTAATGTCGCATCTGCGGAGTGTGAACCATATGTGCGAGGTCACAGATGCGGTGGGGAAGCCGCATATGTAGAATTGGAGGACTCATAGAGAAGCCACACATGTGGTAGGTTTGAATTATCTGTGGGCTAGTAGGTGCAATGCTTAGGGCACATATACAGTCCTTGGACTTTAAGTGACTTCCACAGATGCAAACATTTGGGCGCAGAAGCGGCACCGTAGGTGCAGAAATTCCTAGGTAGAAGGTATAAATTAAAACCTTCACACATTTTGTAATTCATCACCATTTCTATTCGGATTTTAAATATTTTGTGTTGGAAATCATTGATATGTGTTCTATGGTTGTATTAGCATGATTTCCAGGTATAGGTTTTGATGAATGACAAACAATGAAGTCAACTGTCAAACAATGATATTGTATGACAATCAATGAAGATGCATTAGCAAACAATCAAGATGGTTGACGAATCGATGATGATGAATCAATCAATCAAGATTGAATTCCAAGAAGCATATCGATGACGGGATTGCATAGACAAGCCAAGACGAGCCAAAGAGTTCAAGACCGAAGACCCAAGGCGTAGGTCGTTAGGTAGAACCAATGTAAGAGCAACGTTTAAGTTATCTCGTCTTTTGGCTCAGCATTAGGTCATCATAAATATGCATTAAATCATATTAAATCATATTTTTCATAAACATTTTTGATACACTTTGAACAAAATGATTTTAAATGTCTTAACTAAACCAAAAAGGTATTTGAAATTGATTTTCATGTCTAAGACATATACTGAACTTACTATACTCATGGTCTTCAAATAAACACTTGAAAAACGTTTTAAAATTGATTATCAGTAAGATAATCGATTATCCAATATTAGATAATCGATTATCAAATATTTCCAATTAAACTGGATTTTTACGCAAGGCATGATAATCGATTATCTTCATAGAATAATCGATTATCAGAAAAATAATCGATTATCTCATTTTGGATAATCGATTATCTGGCAAGTTCCAGCCTTGGACTGGAACTAATAATCGATTATCTCAATTTGATAATCGATTATCCCAACTTGATAATCAATTATCACTTTGTAAGAATCCGCTTGCCTAGTTTTGCAATAGTTGCCATCATGACATGGTATATTTGGGTCGTGACAAGTTAGTATCAGAGCCTAGGTTACATAGGTTTCATGTGTCATGAGCGGGTTTAGTAGAGTCTTGAGGATCCGTACGGAGACGTCTGTGCTTATCTTCGAGAGGTTGTAGAACCTTTAGGAAAACTTTACATTCTTTAATTCTTGGCGTGTGAATCATTTGATTATGGTAACTAAGTTTCCGTTATTCTATTCTCTCACAGATGGTGAGGACACGTGCTACCGGTCAGCACAGACAACCATTAGTACCACCAGTTGGGGTCATGAGAGGCCGTGATCAAGATCGTGGTAGGCGCAGAGGTGTAGCCTATGCAACAGCTAGGGAAACACCTGCATATCTACCAGCCTCCACAGTTCATGATCAAGTTCCAATTGTGGATCCTCCAGCGGGACCACCTTAGGCACCGACTATGCCTATTGTGATCCCATGTCTTCAGGAGACCTTATCTCAGATATTGACCATGTGCACCAGTCTTGCTCAGACGGTTCTTGTTTCTACTACATCAGTTATTTCCCAAGTCGAGGGAGGCACTCAAACTCCCACCGCCCGTACACCCAAGAAGGTTATTCAATGACTGAAGACACCGGAGACACCAGCAGCCCAACAGGTTGCACCTGCTCAGGATTATGTGGTACCAGTCATTCCTGATGACAAGCAGCATAGGTTGGAGAGGTTTGGTAGACTTCAGCCTCCGACTTTCAGTGATACAGAGGGCGAGGATGCCCAGGGTTCTTGCACATGTCTCAAAGGATGCTTCGTATGGTGGGTACTCTGGAGACCACTGGGGTCTCATTCACTACCTTTCAGTTCTCTGGAGCTGCCTTTACATGGTGGAAGGCTTATAAGAGATGTAGGTCTGTTGGTGTAGAGCCCCTTACCTGGAAATAGTTCTCCGTTCTCTTTTTGGAGAAGTATGTGTCACAGCCTCGCAGAGAGGAGCTACACAGATAGTTCGAACAGTTACGTTAGGACGATATGACTGTGACGCAATATGAGATGAGGTTCTCTGAGTTAGCCCATCATGCTATCTGGTTAGTTCCCATATACAGGGAGAGGATCAGAAGGTTCGTTGATGGCCTCTTATACTAGCTATGAATTCTTATGACTAGAGAGAAGGTGTCCGGTGCTTCTTTTAAGGAGGTTATTGACATTGCTTGGGGCATAGAGTCAATTCGCCGTGAGGAACGAGTTGAGAGGGAGGCTAAGAAGCCTGGTGGATCTGGTAGTTTTTGGGGGTGCTCCTCATGGGGTCAGTTTCAGCACTACAGAGGTTGTCCACTAAGACATGCTCAGTCTGCTCGCTAGTTCACCGTGGGGAATCATCGGGCCAGGGTTCTCACAGTCCTCGTCAGGGTCATTCATCACATAGTGCTTTCCTAGCCCAGAGTTCGTCCCATGCTCCATCCGTTTAGGGCTCCTCCATGACAGGTTCTTCTACCAGTCATTCCGGTGCTAGGGTTTCCCTTAAGTTTCCGTCACCAGAACCAAGGGTTGTTATGAGTGTGGAGAGTTGGAGCATATGTGAAGGCAGTGTCCTCGTCTTCATGGGGGTCCACCTTAGTAGAGAAGTCAGCCATTGACTTCAGTACCAGTTACTTAACCCCCTGCCTAATCAGTTAGGGGTGGAGGACAGTTAGCTAGGGGTTGCCCTAGAGGGGGAGGTCGATCAGGTGGTGGTCAGGACCGTTTTTATGCATTTCCAGGTAGACCAGATGTTATTTCATCAGATGCAATTATTACATGTATTGTCTCAGTTTTCCGCATGGATGCTTCTATAATTTTTTATCCTAATTCCACTTTTTCATATGTGTCACCATCTTTTTCTCTTTATTTTGATACACCCCGCAAGTCTCTTATTTCATCTTTTCGTGTATTTATTCCGGTGGGCGATACTGTTGTTGTGGACCACATATATCGGGTAGTGACTATTGGGGGTTTGGAGACCCGAGTGAACCTTTTACTTTTTAGCATGATGAATTTTGATGTAATACTGGGCATGGATTGGTTATCTCTGTGTCATGCTATTTTTGACTTTCATGCTAAGATGGTGACGTTGGCTATGCCGGGGGTGCCACAGATTCAGTAGTGAGTTTTAACGGATTATGTTCCTAGTGGAATGATTCCATTTTTGAAAGCCCAGCGGATGGTTGGGAAGGATTGTCTTTCTTATTTGGCCATTGTGAGGGATGACAGTGCATTGAATCCTACCATTGATTCAGTTCCGGTAGTGAGGGACTTTCCAGATGCGTTTCCTCTAGAACTGCCAGACATGCCACTGGACAGGGATATTGATTTAGTATGGGGAACTTAGCTCATTTCTATTCCACCATATTCTATGTCATCGACGAAGTTGAAGGAGAAGCTTCAGGAACTCCTTAATATGGTATTTATTTAGCCTAGTTTGTCGCCTTGGCGTGTGCCTGTCCTATTTGTGAAGAAGATGGATGGCACAATGAGAATATGCATTGACTGCAGGTAGTTAAACAAAGTCACAATCAATAACAAGTATCCTTTGCCTCGTATTGATGATTTATTTGACAAGCTTCAAGGAGCGAGAGTATTCTCCAAGATTGATCTCATGTTAGGGTATCACTAGTTGAATATCAGGGACTCAAGCATTCTTAAGACAAATTTTAGGACCTGATATGGTCATTATGAGTTCCTTGTGACGTCTTTGGGCTGACCGATGCCCCAGCAATGTTCATGCATTTGATGAATACCGTGTTTCGACCTTATCTTGACTCATTTTTTATTGTATTCATTGATGATATCATGGTGTACACGTGTAGCTAGGAGGAGCACGTTGAGCATTTGAGAGTTGTATTGCAGCGGTTGCGCGAAGAGAAGCTTTATTCAAAGTTCTCCAAGTGTGAGTTTTGGCTAAGTTCAGTGGCGTTCTTGGGACACGTGGTGTCCAGTGAGGGTATTCAGGTGGATTTGAAGAAAATAGAGGCGATCCAGAGTTGGTCCAGACCATTCTCAACCATAGAGCTTTGTAGATTTCTTGGGTTGGCAGGTTATTATCAGTAGTTTGTTCATGAATTTTCATCTATTGCGTCACCCTTGACCTTTTACCCAAAAAGGGTTCTCCTTTGAGGTGGTCGGCTGAGTGTGAGGGGAGCTTTATTAAGCTTAAGATTGCCTTGACTACAACTCTAGTGTTATTTAGCCATCAGCTTCAGGTTCTTATACAGTATATTATGATTCTCGGGTTGATATTGTGTGTGTTGATATAGGAGGGTAGGATGATTGCTTATGCTTCTCACCAGTTGAAGCCTCATGAGAAGAACTACCCTGTTCATGATTTGGAGTTGGCTGCCATTGCTCCTGTGTTGAAGATTTGGAGGCATTTTCCCTATGGTGTGTCTTGTGAGATGTTTAATGATCATCATTACCTCCAACACTTGATCAAATAGAAGGCAACAGAGATGGTTGGAGTTGCTAAAGGACTATGATATTACTTGCCTTGAGTAGGAAGACGATGAGTATGGGCAATCTTGTATTTATTCTCGCTGGGGAGAGACTTCTTGCGGTTGATGTTCAGTCTTTGGCCAGTCGATTTGTGAGTTCAGATATTTTGGAGCCTAGTTGGTTTCTCGGTCTTCCTTGATCGATCGCATCAGAGAGTGCCAGTATGATAATCCTCATTTGCTTGTCCTCAAGGATAGAGTTCAGCACCGCGATGCCATAGATGTGACTATTGGTTATGATGTGGTATTAAGGATGCATGAGCGGATATGTGTGCCCAAAGTAGATGGACTTCGGGAGTTGATTCTGTAGAAGACCCATAACTCACAGTATTCCATCTATCTGGGTGCCGCGAAGATGTACCACGATTTGAGACAACATTATTGGTGGAGGAGAATGAATAAAGATATAGTAGGGTTTGTAGCTCGGTGTCTCAATTGTCAGCAGGTGAAATATGAGCATCAGAGACCGGGTGGCTTGCTTCAGTAGATGAATATTCCGAAGTGGAAGTGGAGCAGATCACCGTGGATTTCGTAGTTAGACTCCCATAGACTTTGAGGAAATTCGATGCTATGTGGGTGATTGTGGATCGGCTGACTAAGTCCACGTACTTCATTCTTGTGTGTACTACATATTCTTCAAAGTAGTTAGCTGAGATTTATATCCGAGAGATTGTTCGCCTGCATGGTGTCCTAGTTTCCATCATTTCAGAGAGGTACTTAATTTACATGCAGCTTTGAAGGGTTGTGTAGCGTGAGTTCGGTACTCAGGTTGAGTTGAGCACAAATCGTCACCCTTAGATGCAAGAATAGTCTGAGCGCACTATTTAGATATTGGAGGACATGTTGCGTTCATGTGTCACTGATTTTGGAGGGTTCATGGGATCAATTTCTACTGCTCGTGGAGTTTGCATATAACAATAATTATCGGTCGAGTATTCAGATGGTTCCATATCAAGCTTTATATGGGAGACGGTATAGATCTCCAGTAGGTTGGTTTTAGCCGGATGAGGCTAGAATTTTAGGTACAGACTTGGTACATGATACCTTGGACAAGGTGAAAGTGATTTAGGAGCGTCTTCGTACATCTTAGTCAAGAAAAAAGAGTTATGCTTACAAGAAGGTTTGTGATGTGTCTTATATGGTAGGTCAGAAGGTTCTATTGAAGGTTTCACCTATGAAGGGTGTCATGAGATTTGGGAAATAGGGAAAGTTGAGCCCTCGTTCATTGGGCCTTTTGAGGTGCTTCGGAGGATTGGGGAGGTGGCTTATGAGCTTATTTTTCCACCTAGCCTGTCAAGTGTGCATCCGGTATTTTATGTTTCTATGCTCTAGATGTATATCAGCAATCCACCTCATGTCTTGGATTTCAGCACGGTTCAGTTAGATGGTTATTTGACTTATGATGTTGAGCTAGTGGCTATTTTGGAGCGGCAGGTCCGAAAGTTGATATCAAAGGGTATAACTTTAGTGAAAGTGCAGTGGAGAGGTCGGACCGTGGAAGAGGCTTCCTGGGAGATCGAGCTGGAGATACGGAGAATATATCTACACCTATTTGAGGCTTTAGTTATTATTCTTGACTCGTTCGAGGATAAACATTTGTTTAAGAGGGGGAGGATATAACGACCCGGCTGGTCATTTCAAGAGTTATAGCCCCGTTTCCCCCATTTATACTTCTTTATATGTTCCTTAGTTGTATTTCATCGTATCATATTGGTTGGTTCGAGTCCGGAGTGGATTCTGTGTGAAATGAGATACCTAGTCTCCTATTTGGAAACTTAAGTTGGAAAAGTCAACTGGATATTGACTTATGGGTAAATGATCTCGGATGTGATTTCTGATGATTCAGTTAGATTTGTTAGGTTATTTTTGACTTCTGAGCACATCTGAAATGTAACTTGGAAGTACGTGGTAGAATTAGGCTTGGATTGGCAAAATTAAAAATTTGGTGTTTTTCGATCGGCAGTGAATTTTGATATCGAGGTCGGAATGAAATTCGGAAGTTGGAGTAGGTTCATAGTGACATTTGTCTCGTGTGTGCAAAAAGTTCAGGTCATTCTAAGGTGATTTAGTAGGTTTGGCGTCATTTGCGGAATTTGAAAGTTTAGAAGTTCTTAGGCCTGATTCCGAAGGTGATTTGGTGTTGATGTTGTTTTGAGTGTTCCGAAGTTTCGACTAAGTTTAAATGTTTTATATGTGACTTGTTGGTATTTTTGGTTGAGGTCCTGAGGGCCTTGGAATGAATTCAGATGTTTAACGGAAGCTTTGGAATTAGAATTGTGCAGCAGAAGTTGCTGCTTCTGATGTAACCACATATGCGAAGTTTGAACCGCATGTGTGAGGTCTTAGATGTGGTGGGGAAGACGCAGATGCAGAATTGGAGGAGGCGTAGAGGAGCCGCAGATGCGGTGGGTTTGACGCATCTGCACGCCAGCATGTGCGATTCCTTGGGCACAGATGCGGTCCTTGGACTTTAAGTGACTTCCATAGATGCAGACATTTGGGCACCTAAGCGGCACCGCATGTGTGCTATTTTGAACGCATGTGCAGAAATGCCTGGGTAGAAGGTATAAGTTAAACCCTTCGCAAATTTTGGTCATTCATCACCATTTCTATTTGGATTTTAATGCTTTTGGTGAGTTTTGAAGAGGGATTGGAGATTTTGAAGAGGGAATCAAGTGGGTTTTCATTGAGATAAGTTACTTGATCCAAATACTCTGGATTATGGTTATTTTCAATGGTTTATGCATGTAATTAGTAGGAATTAGGGATGAAAATGAGGGGTTAGGGCTTGGAAATTAGAGAGTTTGATTTAGGAATTTGAGGGAACATTTGATATCGAATTTCGATGAATTTGGTATGTATAGACTCGTTAGTGAAAAGAGTTTCTAGTTTTGTGTTTTTTTGGGTTTGGGTAAATTTCGGGATTTTTGTCTAAGTTGATGGTTTTTCGTGTGGAATTAGTTCCTTGGCCTATATTGATTGCATTGTATTGCTTTTTGTTAGATTCGGGAAGTGTGGAGGCCGAGTCTAAAGGCAAGGGCATCGTGGATTAGGGATTTGACCGGCTTGAGGTATGTAATGATTGTAAATCTAGTCCCGAAGGTATAAACCCCGAATTTCTCATCGTTTTACTACTTTGAGGTGACGCACATGGTAGGTGATGGGCGTGTTGGCGTGCAACATTGGGTATTGTTACTTGGTCCATCCCGTAGTAATTATAAAGTCGCGTATTTGACTGAAACTATATGATACTTACGTGTTTTAGAAAGAATTTCTATAAATTTGGCTGAATGCCATATTTGGGTCATATGCTAGAGTTGTTTGCACTCTCGGGGTCCTTTTCATATTATCCACTCACTGTTTTGATAGGAAATCTATATTCGGTTATGCTATATTTCATAACGCAGTCTTTATCACTCTGATTTGATCCATATAAAATGTTAGTTTGGGCTGAGCACCCTGTTTTTACTTATATCCCGAGTGGCTTGAGAGGTTTATGACCGAGTGAGGTTGAGGGCCTGTTTTGTGAGGATATTATGGAATTGGGTTGCGTATCGCAGCAGGTTGTTACTGATTTATAATTATGTGAGGCCGAGGGCCCAATTGATTTATGTCACGAGGTGGCTTGTTATAGATCTTGGGCTGTAGGATCTCCTCCGGAGTTTTCACACCTCTAGTGAGCGTGGCTACCCTTAGTGAGTGTTATGAGATATGCCCGAGGGGATGTATACGAGTGACTGTGAGGTTTTCCCAAGGTGTTGTATATGAAGATGTTCTGCCCGAGGGGCTGCTTATGAATGATGTTTTTTGCCCGAGGGGCTGTTTATAATTTCATCACTTTTACTGTCTTTTGCATTGAGCCTTTGCTAAAACTATTGAAAAATATCTTCAAATGATTTTTACTGAAAATTAGATTTTAAAAACGTGATGATTTGGCTCACGCACTAGCATTGGTTCGAAAGCATGTTGTATTTCCGAGATTTCATGATATCGATTTTATGTGTTTACTGCTCATCATTACTGCTTAGTCTTTATTTACTTTTTGTACTTACTAAGTTGGTGTACTCATATTACACTCTGTACCTTGTGTGCAGATCCAGGGGTAGATGGACGTGCTAGCAAGTGCTGATTTCATCTGTCGCGGATCTGTTGGAGTTTGCAAGATAGTTGCATGGCGATTGCCGCCCTGCTCTTCTCCCTCCTATGTTCCTATTGATGTTATTAGTCGATTTTTAGACTGTATTAGTCGTAGTATTATCGGGCAATTCTTGATAGATGATCATGACTAGTGACACCCCAATTTCGGGCTTTTCTTTCCGCACTTTATTATTCTAATTTATTTTATAAAGTTTTATTAATTAAATTACTTGAAGAAATTTCTAAGAAATGAAATATCAGTTTGTTTTGTTAAAAAGTGTTCTTGCCTAGTTCCACAATAGGTGCCATCACGACATGGTATATTTGGATCGTTACAAACCCGATCCCACAATATATAACGATATCAGTATCATAATTCACCTTTATTTTGTCGTATCAATCCACCCTTATTCCACCAGTTGTGGCATGCAGCCCAATCCTATTGTACAATACAAGCTCACCATTATTCCACCATATCAATTCACCCTTATTCCAACTGGTGCGACGTTCAACTCGATCCCACAATATCAATACTAAATACTCAATATGCACGGTCAAAATAACAATTCAAACCATGATAACATATACGATATATAAATACAATACTGAACCAGACAGCGAAACCTTGTACAACACAGGAATCTACATCAGTAATACTACACATCGAGACCAATCTAGTAATTGATAATTAGAAGGTGCAAGTAAGTCAATTTAAGCTAATAGCATGGAATCATGAAACTATGAAAAGAGCTAACATTATTAACAAGAGAAGATATTTATTAACATGTGGCAGTTAAGCATGGAAATCATTTAATGTATATAATAGATAAGGCAGGGAAGGAAAATTAAGTAAAAGTGGGAAATAAGGGAAAACAGATAATTTGGCGGCGTATAAAAACTCGTCACCTCGCATATATATCGCTCACATGAAATTAACATAACACATAGACTGAGGGTCCCTAATTCCCTCAAGTCAAGTTTACACATAACACTTACCTCACTCCACTCGTATCTAAACATAATTAACTTAATATTATCAAATATTGCTAAAGGAATCAATTACAATGCATGAATTTAGAATTTTCAAGTCCGCTAAAAAGTCAAAAATTGAACCCGAACATGCTTCAAAACCCGAGATCCGGACCATAATTTATTTATCCATTCACCCCCGAGCCCGACTATGTTATTAGTTTCGGAATCTAAACTCGAATTGAGGTCTAAATCAACAAAATTTGAAACACCCCAATTCGTCAAAAATCCCTAATTTTCTACCATGGAAGAACAAAGATTAGGGCTAGAAGTTAATGAGTGACGTTAGAAATGGAAGAAAGTGAGTTAAAAAGTACAATCATATGAATCGGTGTCGTGTTTTCCTTCAAAATGGCATCTAGGCCTAGCTGTAATGGAAGGGTTATGAAAAATGGGAGAATTCCCTTTTTTTGAAATATTTACGGTCAGGGTTAATTTTTGGTTATGGTTCTCTCTAGGGTGTCAAATGGGTGGGTTGGGTCAACTTTGGGTGGGTCAAAATGTATTGAGTCAATAATTGGGCGTGTCAAATGACCTGCCCAAAAGTTATTTGAGCTAAGATGTGTTGGGTCAAGATGAGTTAAAATTCGGGTCATAAACCAATCCGCCCCACTCTTATTAAACTTTAATTAATATGTGTTATTTTCTTATAAATTGTATAATTATTAAATAAGGCTTTTTGGCTTTTATTATATTTAAAATATTAAATAAAAAAATTATTTCTAAGATGTTTTGACAAATTCAATTTGGGCAAAAAATTAGTCCAACTTTAAATGGGTTGAGATGAGTTGGGTTAAGATGGGCTAAATTCAATGAATGAGTGGGTCAATAATCAACCCAACCTCGAACGATTTGGATGGGTCATTTGGGTTTGGGCCATATTTTACGGCCCTAATTCTCTCTATAGGTTAGCTAAAAGGTCATATATTGGGTTTCCGTATGACCAAATAGTAGAGGGTAACTTAGAAATGAATGATAATTGTTCAAGGCAGGTTATGACATTACCTGTAAAGTAGTTTAATTTAGGGTGTTACGTTGATATTGACTGATGTTGCGAGAAATGGAAATATGTGAATATGATCACATCTACACTATACTTTTAGAAACCCCACTAAACCATGATCTTGACCTGTTTTTTATTGAATTGTGAGTGGCTCAGGAAGGAATTGGATGGAGTCACGGAGACAAAAAGATGAATGGAAATGTAATCTTGCATTTCAAGTTATTATTTATATGGTAAAGATTATTCAACAATATTGCCGCACCTATATTAAATTCTTTAAAAATAGTGTATGTTTGGATGATGACACACGTGCGATGCCGAATCTAAGCAAGGTGTGGCCGTTGAAGAGCAAGGACTCCATTTTGGGTTGCAGAAATTTAGTGCCATTTTCCAAATTGTTAAGGCAGCTTCATTTGGGTATTGAGATAGGGTAGTGCATGCATTATTAGCAGGGGTTAGAGTGGACACTATGATTTGTAAATATATCTAGAGAAGGTAAATGGTTTACCTAACTAGCCGGAGAGGAACTTCCTGGAGTGTGTCTAAAGCATGATAATGGTAGGGTAAGACTTTATTATTTCATTATTCAAAATAGATACCGAAAGATTGCGTATAGGTGCTCGTAACACGCAGCAAAAGATAATAACAATATTACAATTTCTACAATAATATGTCATGTCTTCTTCTTCTTCTTCTTCTTCTTCTTCTTCTTCTTCTTCTTCTTCTTCTTCTTCTTCTTCTTCTTTCTTCTTTCAATATGAAATTTAGCCAAAATCAAGTCTAATCTTCACCAAAATTCCCTCAAAATTGAGATATAAACTCCAAACCATATTCCCAATTATTTGCAGCAATACCAAATCCAAACAAATAATAACTTTTGAAAATCCACATTCGAGATTCTCTAAATCTCCCATAGCTATCCCAATTCCCATTTTGTTGTAGCATAATTGAGATTTTTGGACATAACTGTGTTTGTTACAGAAGAATTATAGAAGATTTAGTCATTTTTGAAATCAGAAAAATATTGAAACATAGTGTATCGCAAAAATAGAGTCGCTAAATTTTGAATCGAAACAGGCCATAATTATTAATTGTGATTTGTGTTGTAAAATATCTTAAAGAATATTTAATATTCTAATATTAGCGCGCCTAAATAAGGAAGCCTACAACTACAATGATTCCTTATTTAATGAATTATCTATATTTTGTATAAATACTATTAGCATGGCGGCTAATACGCATATTATGAACATATTTAGTAATACTAGTCTCTATGTCTTTTGCCTCGCACGTGTAACCCCTAAAATTATTGCAAAACTTAAATAGAATAAGTATTACTATGAGAAATATTTTCATGATAAGATATTTTATTTTGCGCCAGTTTTAGAAGATGGTGTACCGGATATTAGCATTCAAAAAAATGACACACATAAAAAAATATAATGAAGTAATTTGGTAATGAAATACTAATATAAAATTAGGTTAGAAGTCTCTATGTCAAAAATTAGGTTATAATAAACTTCGGTAATACTAGTCTCTATGTCATATTATTTAGTATTTTAAATGTCCAGGAGAGAATAAATTATATTTTTTTCAGTTTACCCTTAATAATAATTGTTCTTGGAAATTGGTGATAACACATATATAAAATAAATATTCAATAAAAAGAGATTATATCTTAAAACATAAAGAAGAATAAAATGTCCAACCTTCCTCCTAATTAATGTTTCTTAATGGCCGTGTAAAAGAGAAACACAATAGATAATTTGAGATTGTGGGAGTAAAAAATTGAATGCCAACTGAAAAGCTTCCTTTGGAACTCTGAAAATCGATTGTAATTACAATGTTATTCAAAGGAAAAAAAATCTTTATTTAATAGTAACATGTGTGATAAAATCAAATAGGTATATTTCGTCTTCATTCGAATTATTGTAATTTAAAAATTGATATATTTTTATCGCTCAATATATTGCTTCTATCTATGATAGTTATACCAGCACAAGTTACTTATTGACTACTCGTGCATTCTCTCCCTTGAAAATAAATAATACTGCTAATACCCTAGGTATTTTGTCTTCATTAAAATTAAAATTAAACATTAAATAAACTTTACTTTAAATCCTCGGTCCTACTACCCTAGATATTTATCTTCTTGAAAATAAATTAGACATTATTATAACTTTAGTTAAATTCCTTGTCCTACATTCTCTCCTTTGTCCGCTCATAAAGTTGGTATTTTATATCCTTTGAGGCTACTCCTAATAATGAACTATTCAAATGCTAAATAAACTAAAAGATGGAAAAGTTAATTGGAAATCATAAACCAATTAGAATAGAATTTCTAGACACGCTCTTTCTCGTAAATTAAACTAAATTCAAAACAAAAAGGAAAATAACAATATTACTATTATATCTAATAGTATAGTAATATTTTAGGGTTATTTTTGTAATCAAACATTTTATTCATACTTTTATAATAACAAGAATTAAAACACTTTGACCATTTTGGACATAAGTGTTGAATAAATAATTTAAATTTCAAAGGGTATAAAAACCGGTCAATATTTTAGGGATATTTTGGCCGTTCAACATTTAGCGTAGAACATTCGCACTTTTATAATAATATAGATAGATAGATATAGATATAGATAGATATAGATGGATAGATATATAATAGGTATATATTATTAAGTAAATTAATTTGAAAATGAACTTGCATGTAAGATAAAATTGTGAGGTTAGGCTGATTAATTTGCTAGACTTCTAGTTCCAACCAAGTCCCATATCGACTCTTTTACTCTTCGAAAGTTAAATAAATTCTCCAATTCTTTCAGCTCATGTGTTCATATACACAACTCAAATATTTTTTTTAAATCTGTCAAAACTTGACACAACCCACAATACTCTTACATAACATCCAGAGACAAATGATAAAACTTGTTCTTTCAAAATTCAACGTTCGTCAGTAAACTATGCAAAACATGAGATCCCCTCCTAAAATATTTATTATAGTGTATTCAATTCTGTAGAGAGTTTTGGGAGAATTGATTTTCTCGTATTGCTCACAAAGGTATATATAAAGTACAGAGAGGTATCAAATCCTACCAACTATAGGACTGTACAATACTGAAAGAAATCAAATCCTACCAACTATAGGACTGTACAATAATGAAAGAATATTTTACCAATAATAAAAAGATCCACACAATATATCCTAATACGCCCCCTCAAGATGGAGGGCTGGAGGACATGCCAGTCTTGGACATCAGCAGAGAAAGTCGAGGACGAGATAAGTGCTTGGTGAGAGCATCAGCAAGCTGATCAGCAGAGGATACATGAGCAACACGAAGAGACCCATTCTGAACTAATTGACGAACAAAGTGATAATCAATGGAGATGTGTTTCATGCGCGAATGAAACACAGGGTTGGCACAGAGGTAAGTGGTGTCAATGTTGTCGCTGTAAATGACAGGAGCAGCCAGAAGAGGGACATGAAGCTCGCGCAGCAGGGAATGAAGCCAACGGACTTCAGCGGCAGCAGAAGCAATGGCACGATATTCAGCCTCAGTAGAAGATCGTGCAACGGAACGCTGCTTTTTGGAGCTCCAGGAAATAGGATTAGGCCCCAGAAAGACAACATAGGCACCAGTTGAGGAGCGGTCATCACAGTTTCCACCCCAATCACCAGTTGAGGAGCGGTCATCACCAGTTGTGGAGAAAGGCATTGTTCACATCCATTTGACGAAGAGGCCAGCCCTTGGATACAACTAGACTGAGAACCAAATGCACAGTTGCCGGCTTAATAACCGGACTGAAAGTCTCCTGGAAGTCGACACCTGGTCGCTGATGTAAGCCTTTCGCAACAAGTCGGGCTTTGAACTTATCCATAGTACCGCCAGGCTTTCGTTTGATACGATAAACCCACTTGCAGCCCATAACATTCTGTGAAGAATCAGGTGGAACAAGATCCCAGGTGCCATTTCGTAGCAGAGCATCAAACTCCAATGACATAGCACAGCGCCAGCACTTATAAGACATAGCACTAGACAAACTCTGAGGTTCTGTAACAGCTGGAGAGGTTACATCAGACATACTAAACTTCTTGTTGGGCGAATAGATGTTATTTTTGCTGCGAGTTTGCATGTGATGACCACCCTGAGAGGATGAAGGTGGTGGCATAGTGGGTGTAGCGGCGGCGGGAGCCGCTGGCGGTGCCGTAAGAGACACTGTGGCTCGGGCATTGGCACCGGCGGTGCGTCCGGTGAAGGATCGCTAGTAGGAGCGGCGGCAGGTACTGGCGGAGGCAGCGGAAGGACTTCTAGGGTGACCGGAATGGGTACGGGTGGAGACTCGGGATGAGACAATTTGGTGAATGGGAAGATATCTTCATGGAAGGTGACATGACGCGAGACGAGGATTTTAGACGTTAAGGGATCAAAGCATAGATATGCGCTTTGAGTAGATGAGTAGCCGAAGAGGACACATGCACGAGATCTGGGTTCCATTTTGTGTGAGGTGTAGGGCCGAAGCGAAGGGAAGCATTGACAGCCGAAGACACGCAGTTTGGCAAGGTTGGGGCGCCATTAGAAGAGAGACTCAAAGGAGGAGAGTATCGAGAGATTTGTCTTGGGAAGACGATTAATGAGATAGAATGCTGTGGAAAAAGGCATAAGGCCAGTAAATGAGAGGCATAGAGGCATAATGAAGGAGAGCGAGACCAGTATCGACAATATGACGGTGACGGCGTTCAGCATAGCCATTGTGTTGAGGTGTATGAGGAGGTGAAGTGAGATGTGAGATACCATGGGAGGCAAGAAAAGAGCGTAAAGCTAGGAATTCACCCCCATTATAAGTATACAGAGTAATGATTTTAGCAGAGAAATATTTTTCTACAATGGACTTAAAAGTGGGGAAGGTTTGTAAGACATCAGATTTACGGCGTAAAGGAAAAAACCAAACGTACTTAGGAAAAAGATCAACAAAAATGACATAATATTTAAATCCTTCATTAGAAATAATTGGAGAGGTCCATACATCAGAAAAAATAAGCTCTAGCGGAGCAGTAGAAGATAAACTTGACTTAGAAAAAGGTAACTTATGACACTTGCAAGAGACACAATAAAAATCAGACACACTACTGGACGCTATACTGCTAAAAGACACTAAATGACGCAGGATTTTAGCTGACGGATGACCAAACCGAGAATGCCACAATAACGCAGGGAGGTTTTGTGTCGTGAGGGCGAACGGTAGACGGGTAGTCGCCGGCCAGTAGTATGCGTCGTCCCTACGTGGGCCGCTGACGAGTGTTGCCCACGTGCGACGATCCTTCACCTGGAAATCAGTATCAGAAAAAACAACATTAACATTATTGTGACGTCATAATTGAGCAACAGAGATCAATTTTTTACGAATATGTGGAACACAGAGAGCCCCAGGCAATAAAAGAGAGGAATAACTGAAAAGTTGTCCAGTATGTGTAATTTTTAAACCTTCACCGTTTCCAATAACAACATCATCGAAACCAGTGTAGGGACTGTGAAGAGACATGTTGGCAAGATCATTGGTTATGTGATGAGAGGAACCAGAGTCCAGGATCCAATCAGATGTAGAGGGGATTGTCGGAGAGTGATGGGCTGTGTGAGCAGCCGGATAAGATGGCGGAGCGCATGCTGGCCGCGGTAGTGGTCCACCGTAAAGGGGATGATTGGCGCAGAAAATAGGATAGGACGGACAGCGGCGCGCGGAGTGGCCAAATTCACTTCAGAGCTGGCACTTCCCATTGTACCCGCGAGATTGGCCATTGTTGGAGTAACCACCGCGACCGGAGGATGAACCACGGCTGCCACGGCCGCGCCCACGGCCACCGAAACGGCTACGGCTGGACTGCTGTCCGGCGACGAAGGAAGCCGACGGAGCCGAATCAGATGCGGCAGAGGTGGCCGGCGCACGAGCAGTAATCTGAGCCTCCATGCTTAACAGCTTGTCATGTAATTCAGCAAAAGAGATGGGAGATTCACGGGCTTGAATAGCATGAGAGAGCTCCATATACGGATCATCAAGACCATTGAGAACCTTAATGACAAGATCCTCAGAATCAACAGTAACACCCAGGAGAGATAATTCATCCACAATCACGCGAATACCGTGCATAAAATTAGTAACAGATTTAGAACCTTTTAGCGGATTATGGAGCTGCTGTTTGAGAGCCATGATATGACCACGAGAAGCAGTGCCGTATGTGCGCGCGAGGATGTCCCAGGCCTTTTTAGAGGTTTCCGCAGCGGTAATAAAGGAGATGATCGTCGGTGTGATCGACGAGATGATGGCACTGAGAATAAGATTGTCCTGGCGAATCCAGTAAGGATATGTTGGATTGGGGGAAGTTACCTTCTTGTCAACGATAGTGGCTGGTGGGCACGGCTTCGATCCGTCCAAGAATCCGAGGAGGTCGTAACCCGTAAGAAGGGTTCGGAATTGGAATTTCCACGCCAGGTAATTAGTGGAACCCAATTTGAGTGGGATCTGAGTCGATTCATTGATGGCAATCGGCTGGAGAAGATCGTTTGAAGTCGTAGCGGCCATGAAGCGCGAGGCAAAGGAGAGGAGGCGCTGAACGACGTCGAGAGAGAGGGATGCCAATTAATGCAACGGCGGCGTGGCAAGACGCCAGAGAGAGGCGGCGGACCGAGAAGGTCGGCGGCGCTCGAGGGAAGATTTAGGGTTTCTTTGGCGAGAAGCCACTGACCTATGATACCATGTAGAGAGTTTTGGGAGAATTGATTTTCTCGTATTGCTCACAAAAGTATATATAGAGTACAGAGATGTATCAAATCCTACCAACTATAGGACTGTAGAATAATGAAAGAAATCAAATCCTACCAACTATATGACTGTACAATAATGAAAGAATATTCTACCAATAATAAAAATATACACATAATATAGCCTAACAAGTTCCTCATAGGTCTATTGCAAAATCGTCTTAAACACGAAGAAGCATTTCTATTTTTCAGTCTAGGATTTAATTTGTTTCATCTTCCAAAAAGAGAAAATTATCGAAAAAATTGGAGGTGGAAAAGTGGTTTGTGCAATCCTTAACTATAGTATAATTGATAAAAAAGATATTTCTCCAACGTCTTTTTTACGGACAAATAGCTAGAGTTATGCGTCCATTTCACCAAAATTTTAATGATTTTTGTTAAGGTGTTTGTTTAATATTTACCTCATGCAATAACGATAGCAATAATATAAGAGAAATTATTTCTAAAAATTGAATCAATTTTTAATGGCTTGTTTTGGACTGTTTGTTCAAAAATTATTTTTTCTCTAAATTCATACTCAAAGAAAGAGTTAGAAGCTAGGGTCTAACCGATAAGAACAAAGTTATCAAAATAATTTGTCGCACTAGAGTAGTTCAAAACTTTAGGGACAACTTGTAGCTTTATAATTAATATTATTACCAAATAGAAAAAGAAGATCCAATAAGAAAAAATTATTTTCTAAAAAATGAATCAATTTGAACCCACTGAAAGCTGACAAATACTACGCCCCCGTTTACATTTTCCCAAAATAAATTTGAATGTTTTTTCAAAACTCATGTTTGGCCATAAATTTGACCTATATTTTAGCCAAAACCCAAATCACATATTTTAAATCCCAAATTTAGCAAATAAGCTGGATTTGGGCCAAAATATGACCATTGTATTTTTTTAAAATTCTCAATATTACCCCGCGCTTTTATATTTTATAAAAAAATCCACATTTATTAAGCCAAACTGCAGCATATTTGCTCACTTGCCTCTCTTAAACTCACCCATCTGCTTTACCTCTCATTAAACTCACGCTGCTTTGCCCTCTATAACAAAAAGAGAACTCCACCGCAAATTCTCTGTGCCAATCAATTGCAATCCACATCAAATAAGAAATTTGAAGGTAATTTGTTAAAATATGTTAATACTTATTTGAATTTCCTGCAGATTTGTATGAATTTTCTTTGGATTTGTTTCTCTAGTTTTGTTTGAATTTTCTTCAGATTTGTTTTGCTTGATTTGTATGAGTTTTTCTTCAGTTTTGTAAAGCCTCCCATGTATATGAAGCCTCTCATCTCCTATAATGACTCATTTGTTTGGTACTGTTCGATGTTTTTTTTTATAGTTTTTAGAACTTGTGGGTTTAAGTTAGGCCACATATTTTTTCAAATAAAAAGTGAAATATGTTCTGAATAATTGTCCAAACACATTTCCATCTTCAAACCAAACGCCATCCAAATCAAAATTTTCAAACTATATTTGAAATCTATGGCCAAACGCTAGCTACATGTGTGGATGATATCAAGACCATAAACTAAAATAAAACAACTTAATTGATAGTTGACACGAAAATCTCTAAAGAAAATAGTAAAATTAATTAAAAATATAATAATCTGAGGGAATACTACCTTTTGAAAAGTTTGATGATACTCCTTCAAAATTTTATGATGAAGAATGTGGAATAATGACTTCTTTTGTAGAAGTATTTGGGCCGAGTCTTTTTTAAATGGATTCATATAGTAAATTCATATCAAATTAAATTGGAAATACAGTCCAAATAGAAAAGGAAGAAAGATCAAGCTTTTAGTCTGTTGTGGCTGTTGATGCCCATAAAGAAATAGAATTATAGCTTATATCATGAGTATTAAAAGTAGAATTTCAAGATAATAATTTTTTAAAGCTTCCAACTTGCACATATTATTGTAAGTTAGTTAAGTTCGTATCCTACTATAAGTCGTCATATTAACTTGTATTATTTCCTGTTGTGTCCTTGTTGCGAGTTAAATTATTAAATATTTTAAGGCTATTTTGGTAAATCGATATGTTTCATGCTTTTATAATAATATAAGTATAGATATAGACAGATAGGTTGTCGTGACCCATTTTCCCTAACAGGTCATGATGACACCCAACATCGTTGTCAGGTCAGCCGACTGTGGAATTTGTGATTTAAGCTCTCATTTTACCTTTGCCAAAAAAGATTATAATAGATTTTAGTTTCAAATTTAAAATCAAAACCAGCAAAGATCAGTAATGTATCAAAAATAATTATACAACTCCAAAATAAATATCTACTACTGTGTGTGCTAAAACCTGGTGTCACAAGTACGGACATCTAGTAGAATATACAACAATATCTCTATCTTATTGTCTGAAATAAGGAAAGACAAAAAAATACAAAAGAAGACTCCATCCGGCTGCTGAGCGGCGTAGGAAGGGAAGCAGCTCACTGTAGAAGTCTCTGCCGTAACTCACTGGCGCGCACCGGATTGATATCAAGATGAATCAACCTCCACCCTATACATTTAAGTACAGAAGCGTAGCATGAGTACATAAACAATATGTACCCAGTAAGTATCCCGTCTAATCTCGAAGTAGTAGAGACGAGAGGTCGACTTGATACCTACTAGGTCAAGATAATATCATAATAATGGTGTACAATATAAAGCATGGATAATGCAATTAAACAACAGTTACAATGGAAGTCAAAATCATGCTTTTAGTCATATTTCTCTGTCATTTCCCCTTCTTTCACATACTTAGCAATTAATCATGAAATGTCTAAGTTCAAGTACATATATCATGCACAATCATGCCGAGGTCGACGGCACGCTCCAACATAATATAAATTGTGCATTGACGATGGTCGAACGACGCGAACCATAGATGCATCTATTTCAGCGAGGCGATCGGCCCGATCCACAAATATCAAGGAAGCACTAAGAATGCATACAAAGACCCATTTATACACAAGGAAACCCTTACAAGGTTCAACAATATTGATATGTTCACTTTTCATTCCTCTCTAGTTTCTAGCATATCATATCGATAATTCAAATAAAGAATATCTCAAATTAGGCATGATGTGGGTCCTAAACTACCCAAATATTTAATATCATAGTAGCTATGCACGGACTCTCGTTACCTAGTACATACGTAACCCCTGCATTTAAGAGCAAATTGTCATTTATTAGTCATAAGGGGACAATTCCCTCTTACCAGGTTAGAAATGACACTCACCTCGCTCCGAAGCGCACTTCCAATATCAAGAACTAGCCCAATACCCTTAACGCGAAGCCGAACGAGCACAAACTAATTAAACAACGTAAGAACTAGTCAATAAGGGCTCACAAGGTTAAATTCTTGCTATCTAAATGATTTTCCAACCTTTCCCACATGTTTTCTAAATTCCTACCCCTGGCCCACGTGCTCAGGTTCCGAGATTTTTCAAAGAAAGTTATTCTCTACTACCTAAGAATCACAAATAAATATTTTTAGTTCATTACATAGCAAATTACATGATTAAATCTTAGTTTTATTAAAACCCTTGGTCTTGCTCTAAGCCCTTGATTTGACTAAGTTTTTAGTGTTAAATCTACCTAATGTTTATGTATTTGAGCTAAAAGTGAGTAGGGATTGCTTACCTTGCAATGCTATGTTGAAACCCCCTATTTGGAATCACCAAAATTGCCTAAGTAGTGAGAAATGATAACATTGGCTTTTGGTTCGAATTTAATGAACACTTTCTACCCAGCTACTTTCGCTTCTACAGTGGGTTTTTCGCTTCTGCGCTGTCCGCATTTCCAGAAAATGGGAAGCTTCCGCGGTCCTGGGAAAAGTGGGTTGGACCGCTTTTGTGGTCTCAAGATCACACCCTCCGATCTTGTCTGAGCGTCCCTTAACCGCTTCTGCGGATTCCTGACCATGTCTGCGGTACCGCTTCTGCGATCCTAGAACCGCAGACGCGGTTATGACAGAAGCAACAAGTTTTGGTTTCTTTCAAATTCTAACTTCACTCAAGCCTCGACCATTTGACGCTCGGGCTCCTGAGCCTCGCCCGAACAAACAGACAAGTCTGAAATCACGAGGCAGATCTACTCGAACCCTCAAAACACTCAAAACAATACTAAATCAAGAGATCGAACCCCAGAACCTATTCAATCAACTTATTGAAATTCAAGTTCTTAATTCCCATTCAACGGGTCAAAACACCCTTAAACTACTAGTATTGACACTCAATTTTATGGGTAAGTCTTAACTGATATTTCAGACTTTTATCGAGTTTCGAAACTAAACTCCAAGCTCGATACCTAGGAAATCAATGCTTATTTAGTTTATTTAAATATTTAAAACTTTAAGTTTACAATTGTTGATACCCAATTTTTTCCATATATTTCTACACTCAAAATATTCCCAAAATAGCATGTAGATGCATATATAAGTATCCACAAAGGTTTTGGCATTTTTATACCTTTTTAAAGATTTTTTAAATCAATTTATGATTTATTTTGAACTATAAAATCCGATATTTAGTCCCAAAAACTTTTTTTTTTGTGAGTAATGTATTTTGTCCTCTCATTTATATAAAATATAATTTACATGATTTTTATACAACTTTACAAACTCATTGGGTATTTCTAAACTAAAATTGCATGAAATTGTAATTTTAGCCTATTTCTCGATTTAATAAGTATTTTAATTAGAAAATCATTTTCAACATTTTTAAATTAATACATATATATTATTTATTAACCTAGTATTTTAATTTGATTTTTACAGTATCATTTACTATATAAAATTCGAATTGGGGAAAAAGGGTTATTTAAATCATAAGCTCTTTTATTTCAATTATAACCCAATTTCAGCCCCCCCCCCCCCCCAATTTGACCCCAATTATCCTACCCAGTTACCCATTAGACTGACCTGCCCCGTTCCCACTTTAAATCACGGCCGTTGATCATTAAGATCAACCGTCCACATGAAACCTACCATAATTAAACCAAAGACCCCCAAACCCTACTCATTCTTTGCATTTAGCTGCCCTTGTATCCCCTCACCCCCAAAAATGCTCTCAAGCCCTTTTGAACCCTAGCCCTCCTCTGGCTCCATTTCACCGGCGTTTATGGATTCTCAAGCCTCAAAACACCTGTACTCACCTCTCCCAACCTCCTATGGTCCTGTTGTTCGGAGATTGAAGCCCTATCTAAGAGATTATCGACTCAAAGGTCCTTCGATTTGAGTTTTGCGGCCGTGACTGGTCTCTCTTCGGCAAGCCTTGAGGCTGTGTGTCCATGGATGACTCAGAATCAGTCCATTCCAGGCTTTCTCGTGTCTCTATAGTTCTCTCCCTGAAACCCTAATTTTCAAGGTTTTCTCTGTATTTATCTTTACGATCTTCTCTAGATCCTCGTTATTTTCTAAAATTTTCAAAGTATTTATCACATTTCTTCGCCGACTGTATTTTCAAACTGTTTATTCTTCCTAAAGATAAGGGTTTCTTTAATTTCTTTGCTTTATCTGCTCTATCGTGATTTCTTTTAAACTTTACTGTGATTTCTAAGTATCTTCTACTATGGCTCTTATGTATTTTCTTTACTCTGGTATTTCTAGGGTTTCCGAGTTAAATGCTTTACCGTGTTCTCTGTTTTCCTTATGCTGTTCTTCCTAAGTTTAGCTTCATATGGGCTTCTTCTTTACACTCAATATGTGATGAAAAACCTAAGTTTTAAGGGGTTTTGTATTTCTCTCTGTGAAATTGCTTGCTACATGTTTAAACCCTAACTGCTTCTGCTTCTGCTCTTCGATTACATGATTGTTCTACCAATTCCAGTACTGCATGTTCCAATTGGTGCACTTCTTTACATAGTCACATTTTCCCTCTTTTCTGAATAACCCTAATTTGGAAAAATTGATTTCTTACAAACTTATTTGATTCTTTAATTTGGACCTGCTGTTTGACTAAGTTCAGTATTAATTTGTACCTCAAATACCTTGATTCTCTATGTGATTGACTTGCCTTATATGTAAAACCGTTTGAATTTCAAAACCCTTACATGTATTTACACTACATTTTATAACTTATTCTCGATTCTCTTCCCAAAAATAAACTTGGGTTTATATACCTCAAGTCCGGTTCCTTAATTAATGGGAACCTTTCCCTAATTGATACTGAGATTATTTTCCTGCCTTATTTGCTACTTATTTTCAAGCTATAAACCCCCCCACCTCTTTTGTTTCAGACAACAAACAATCTCAAGTTCACTCACCTAAAAACTCTCTCTTCTCTTCTCTGCTCTGTTACTTGTTCTACTGCTTGAGTTTAGCCGGCTGAAAGCCAAGGCTAATTTATAAGGTCTCACCTGCACTATTTGCTCTACTGTTTGAGTTTTACAACTGGTGGGTTCTTACTTTCATATTAACTCCAAACTTCATGTTTGCGTACCCCTTTCCCCATGTCTGTTTATGTTCAGTGTGTAGTTAAATTTCAGCATGCATATCTCTACCTCATATTCCCATGTGTTTAATTTTGTTATGTTTGCTATAATTATCTTCCTGCACATCCCTTTCCCCAAAACCCCTATTGTTTAACTATGTTCTGTTTGTGTGCAAATGCTTTCATGTTTGATCCCTTTCCCCGACCCCATTTGTATGTGAGTGTTGTTTTAGACTAGAGTGATATCCTATTTCCACCTCTAGTTTAGAACCAGGTTGTTCTCAATCTATACTCAAAGTAATCCCACTCCTTTAACCCCTCCCCCCCCGGTCCCCAATTTATGTGTTGAGCCTGACCAGGCCTGGTGGTGCCCTAATCACCATCTAGACATGAGTCCGAGTTTCTCAAGTCTTCTCTCTATGTGTTTGAGCTAGTAAATGGTTAGGGGTGTGCTAGTCTTACCCATGGCTGGGTATGACCACCCCTTACTTGGCTTTTCCGTCAAATCTACTTCACCTTTACACTCATTCTTAGTCTCTCTTAAATTCTGCCCTCCCCCCCTGGTAAGCCATGCCTTGGACCCTTGAGCTCCCTCTGAGCTCGGATGCCTTTGAGGCTGGTACTTCCACACTGCATTATTCTGTTACTCTAAGCTATTCAGGGTGTTAAGCACTGCCGGGAGTCCTTGAGATTCCTTGGAACTCTTAAAACACCTTGAGTATGAGAAAGCCTTGGAATTTGGAGTCTGGAATTGGTGAAATGCATATGTTGTACATTAAGGTTTCTTCGAGACTCCCCGGGTCTGTTGTAGTTCGGATGTATTTTATTTTCTTTAGTCCTTTCTTTCAAGTTCTATAATAATTATGTAAAATGATTTGGAGATATTAGTGAAAGGGTGTGCGAAGGGCTTTACTATTTCTGCACAAGTCAAATGATAGAAACCATGTTCATAGGGTTCTGTGCTTAAATCACTTAGAAATCATGCCTATAAGACTTGCATATTTTGTAATAAAATGCATATAGAAATCCTGCCTATAGGATTTGCATTATTTGTAATCAAATGAATATAGAAATACTTCCTATAGGACTTGCATATTTTTGTAATCAAATGCATATAGAAATCCTGCCTATAAGACTTGCATACGCGATAGGCAAGTTGTAGGGTTAAATGCTCAATTATTTATCAATTCCTTAACGGCTTTTAAAATCAGAAGAATAGACATCATGCCTATAGGGTTAACTACCAACTCGCCTTATTCGCTTAATCAATTACAGTTAGCCATATGAGCTTTAATTTCTTTTTAAAAAAATAGCATTTTTTTTGCAAACTGTTCTTTGCATGCCTGTTAACATCTCGAGTCTATGTTTTTTCTGCCTTTCAAAACAAATTCTGCCCAAATGATTTTCATTCTTTGAAACAATCTTTGAAATAATGTTCTGCCCAAAGTATTTTCTCTGAAACCGTCTTTTAAAATAGTCTGCCTGCTTATGTGCTTCTGTTTTACTTCTACATAAAGCCATCATGCCTCGACATTTATTCAGTTTTCAAGACAGTCGTGCAACTCGCTTTTTTCTCAAATCTGCTTGTCTTTCTGAAACTTTTCTGTACATTTTATTTAAAATGTCCACAGTTTTTTCAAATCTCTTATTCCTCTGCTGTTTATTTTTAAGACTCCCCTGCCTTTTTTTTTTTTCAACAATTCCTGATAACATGTCCGGTAAGCTCGAAGCAGATTTTCTATCCAACTTTATGTGTTTAACTAATCCATTCGCGATCGGCTTTAATATTAAGACCATATCAGTATTTGTAAGTCATGCTAGACTAATTGCTGTTATGGCTTTCCGGGTTTATATGAGCCTTTTAATGTCTGATTTGTATACCTTTATATGCTATTTGTTTTGATTGATGCTTAGTATTTTGCCTTTGAAAACTCAATATATTTCCTATCTTTCTCTCCCCCTCTCTTAAGATTAGAAGTCCTAATACCACAGGACTAATAGGTTGGGACATGTACTAGCATGCGATAAGTAAACAAGAACAAACACGTTTAATACCATAACGGGGTGGGAAGGGTAGAATATGGAGATAATGACGATGCGATAATATCATAATGCGATCCCTCTTTGGGAATACGTGCGGGATACTGTATCGAATGATCCATATTATAATCAAATCTAGGACCTCTTTCTCTTTTGCTTGCTTTATTTAATAGTTTTTTTCTCTCTAAAAGTTATGCTTTTCATATTAACTCTCCCTTATGCTTTTGTTTAAATTATGCCTTTCCCCTCTTCAAAATTCTCAAGTGGTTCGAATGCTTATATGCGAACCTTACTTGTTTATTTGCCTTGTTTCTGATTAAAGTCACAATTAGCACGACCGGGAACCACACTAGTGGATCTTGAGGGGTGCCTAACACCTTCCCCTCGAGATAATTTCAAGCCCTTACTCGAACTCTGGTTTTCCTTAAAAAAAAACTCTCTTCTTCTTAAAAGTGTCCTAATGCACTATAATCATTAGGTGGCGACTCTTCAACTTCCAACACCCAATTCCCAAACGAGAATAAGAGTTGTTTTGTCCATAATGTTGTAAACCCGATTTCGCTTCTTTTAGTAGGGAAAAAGGGGGAGTGGACAGCATGGCAACTCTGCTGGGGAATTCTTTAAGGGTTTTACCATTACGTGCTTTTTGACTTTGTTGCTTTCTTTACTGCCTTTATTTACCACTTTAATTATTTCTTCATAATTATTAACTTGATTCTTCGTGTTTTTCTTTTTCTTTAACTGCTTTACTGCTTTAACTTCATTTCAATTCCGTCTTAAATTTTGAGCACCTATTGTAATCATTATCTTATAAACGTGAAAATACATGTATTTATTTTATTGTTGTAATTGCATCCTTCAACATTATTTTCCACTCGTGCCAAACAAATCCTATAGCAACGCTTATAATGAGTGGTTGCGCTCTTTCAATATTATGAACCCCTTAAATGTGGCAAAGGCATATTTGCAGTAAAACTAGTCGATCAACGGTATAGTCAACGATTCCTTGCATTTCCCTCTTGAGTTGTCCACTCAAGGATACCTTGTCTAGTAATTCAAAAGTAGAAACCTTATTCCGCATACTGTTCATGCATCATGGTCAAACTTAGCTGAGTCAGTTATGTCATCTGCATAATGACTCATTAAGATAGCCGAAACCAAAGTCCTGGGTTTCCTAAAACCCAAATGGACATTCACGTTATGTGCATTGATTTTGAGAACTAAAAGCCTTTTGCTAATTACTGATTTAAATAGTTGATTCTGGTGGGGTTAGGGCCTAACACTCTATTTTGCAGGAAATGAGACACGAGGTCCCCAGATTCGGTGGTATCAAACATTCACCCAAAGTTACTAAGCTGGTGGGAGGATCTGCATGGTAGTGATCAGGTTCTTGTCCGCAAGCACTTAGGGAATCTTTCTTCACTCTTGGAAGTTAGGCCAAATAACAAGATTGTGGAAACAGCTACTCTGTTTTGGGATAGTGAACGGTCTGTCTTCCTCTTTGGGGATATTGAAATGACGCCGATGTTGGAAGAAATTGGGGGTCTAGCCGGAATTCCTTGGGATAGCTCGGGGCTGCTTATGCCAGAAAATCGCAAAGGTAGAGGGTTCATGAAATGATGGGGCTCAAGAAGAATCCTAATCTGACAAGTCTGAAGGACTCCTACATATCCTTCAACTTCATGTATGAAAGGTTCGGACATAGGAAATCCTACCGCATTCACATGGACGAATTCGCCCTCACCTCTTTGGGGAACATACATAGGAGAGCCTTTATATTCATGTTCTGTTTCCTGGGCATGATAGTCTTTCCAATCAAGAAGGCTAGAATCCATACAAGACTAGCCATGGTAACCAAAGCCATAATGGAGGGTATCGACGTGCAGACATTCAGCATAGCACCCATTATCCTCACCGAACTGTACCGAGCCTTAGAGAAATGTCAACAAGGGGCACCACACTTTGAAGGGTACAATTTTCTACTACAACCCTGGCTCATTGAACATCTTCAGAAGGGAGATTATAGGCAGGAGATTATACGCCGAGACTGGGATGACCATATCGCTTTCCATCATCCAAACCGAATGCACTTCATAACGGATATGTTCGCTCGCTCGGAAGATGCCAGTGGATGTGTAGAACTATTGGAGAATCTAATATAAGAGTAGGTACAGTGGATGTACAAGTGGTTCCAACTAGAGAGTTTATAATTCGGTCTAGGGATGCGCCATTCCTTCTACTCATTGGCTTAAGAGGAACTTACCCTTATGTACATCTCTGAGTCATGAGGCAAGCCGGAAGAAGCAGATTATACCAAGGGTAGAAAAGATGAGTCACTACAGGGCTGACTTCCAAGATGGCGATAGCCCACACAGGTGCTGGGCTTAGCATATGTGGCATTCCAAACTAATCTTGGAAAAGGAATCCATAGAACCAGATAGATATCAGGCGGGGCATGCGCTAATTTATCCAGGGTGATTAGAAGATGACCACATCGGCTTGGGAAAGCCAGGTTTCGTCCATGGTCAAAGGGTTATTAATTAGAAAACTGCATCAAATGTCAAGTACAATCAGCTACACAAACGGATGCGAGAGTACGAAAGTGAGCATCGGGAAATACTAGAGACCCAAGAGAAGCTAATCAATGAATGGAAGGACATGGCTATCTGCGCAAACAACCGTTTAGGGTACTTGAAACGGTGTCTAGTGGATCTGGAAGGCAAATTGCTGAAAAGGATCAACGACTGTCAGGCGGCTAAGGTAACAAAGGTGCGCACTTGGCTCGGGCTTAATTGTTGCTGGGACTGGGCGAGTTGATGCAGCTGTCGACGGAGCAAAGACACCGAATATGGGGAAGGTCCTTCTGGGACCAAGTAGTTAGGATTTTTACTTCTTTCTTAATGTAATAAGGTTACTGTCCATTAGTAACAGTCTCTCTTTATTTCAAATTGTTTTGACTCGTTCTATTTTCTATCAATAAATGAGGCATTTGGTGTAATAAGTTCTCCAAATTCTATCTGTCGCTAGGCCTACCTCGAGCACAACGAGGCACCCAAGTAGGAAGCGACTTATATTCTTATAACAATGTGTTTAAATACCGCAATATTTTCTTTCTTAGAATCCGCACTAACTTTTTACCTTTTTGTTTTTCTTTTATTTTTATTCCCCTCCCCAAAGGTTAGTTCGTGCATATTGGCACCATCAGCATACTCCACAAGATTAAAGGTTCCTCCACCTCCTCCTCCTTCGACTCCTCCCAGAAACAGGAACAAGAACAAAGTGGAAGATACCAATGCTATAGAGGAAGTGGGAGAGGCTTCAATCACCAATGAAGCTGGTGCTCATCTTGAGAAAACTTTGCTGAGATTTCGAGAAGAGTTGGAACAAGTCCGAAACTTGGCGAGCCTGTCGATCACTCTTGGTGCTGCTGATGCTAACTAATCACCACCACCAACCCAGCCTGCTCAGACCCAAGTCTGCAACACAAGCAACAATGCTCCACTACTTATCTCGGAGCACCAAAACACCACAGATAACCACAACGCTCCTGTCTTTGTGGATAATGTACCACATTACGGTCATCCAACCACCAATGTAGCCGAGTCGGACGACAAAAGCTCTTTCATTCAGAGTCTGGCCGCTGAGATTAAGAAGTTGACTAATTGGATTCAGGGTTTCGAAGGTAACAAGGGTGTTAAAGGGTTGAATTACGAAGATCTCTTTGTTCAACCAGATGTTGAGCTCCCGGAGGGGTACAAACCTCCCAAGTTCGAACTGTTCGATGGTACCAGGGATCCTAGGGTTCACTTGAGGATGTATTGTGACAAGCTAGTAGGAGTTGGTGGGGACAAAAAGATTCGTATGAAGCTATTTATGAGGATTCGTAAGGGTGATGCCTTATCATGGTCTATTAGCCAGGATGCGAATAAATGGACGAGTTGGGTGAACATGGTGTCTGATTTCATGGACCGTTTCAGGTTCAACACTGAGAATGCTCCAGATGTGTTCTATATCCAGAATCTTAAAAAGAAGCCTACGGAGATCTTTCGCAAGTATGCTACTTGTTAGAGGTCGGAAGCTGCTAAGGTCAGACCGGCCTTGGAGGAAGAACAAATGAATAGATTCTTTGTCCGTCCTTATGACCCATAGTACTACGAAAGATTGATGCTAATTGAGGGTCAAAAGTTCTCCGATATCATCAAATTGGGAGAAAGGGTCGAAGAAGGCATTAAGAACGGTATGGTCTCTAAACTAGAGGCATTGCAAGCCACCAACAAGGCTACTGGTGGCTCGACAAAGAAGGAGTTAAATTCTGTAATGGTTGCGCAAAGAAACAACTCTCCTATGAAGTACCAAACATATCCCTCAGCTCCACTCACGTACCAGCCTACCCCAAATTACCCAACAACACCACCTACTTACCAAATTTCCCCACCTGCTTACCAATCACCTCCACCACAAACATACCAACCCACTTCACCCCGATATTCCCAACCTGCACCCGTATACCAAGCATATAACTCCCAACCTTCTCATTACCTATCACTATCTACTCGCCAAAATTTCCCTCGACCTAGACCAAATTTCGACCGCAAAACCCCTAGACAATACACCGCCATAGCCGAGCCAATTGACCAATTGTATGAAAAACTCAAAGCAGCAGGTTACGTCACCCCTATCCAAGCCGTAACTCAAGAAAACCCTTCCCAGTGGATTAACCCTAACAAGACTTACGCATACCATTCTGGGATGCAAGGCCATACCATTGACGAGTGTCTCTCGATAAAAGACAAATTTCAGAACCTGATCGACAACAAGATTATTTTAGACAAGGAGCCCGCTCCTAATGTCCACAATAACCATCTGCCTGATCACAAGGGTAGAGGCATACACATGATTGACATTGAAGATGATTGGGACCTTAAAGGGTCAATTGGTTTAATAGCTAAAGGAGATTTGCCCAAGAAGCCGATGGTTACTCTCAATCCTATTATTGTACAAATCCAACCGTCTTGGGCGATGTGGTAAATGTATCCATGCCACTTGAATTTGAAGTACCTTCCGCAAAGACACCAAAACCGATTGAGGTTGAGTTCGGAGCTCGGAAACTACCTACACCATTTGAAGTTGTTGTGTTGCCTCCTAAGGGACCTATTCCATTCTCTATGACAGACATGACCCCGTTCCAAACAAATGCTATACTTTGGGACTACATAGCCGAGGCGAGAAGAAAAGGAAAGACACGCATTGGAGAAGCAACTGCCGCACAGGGCATGACTAGAACATGCAGGGTATACACGCCAGAACACCTAGCTGTGTCCAACAAGCAGGCCTCTGGACGTTCCGTTAAAACCAGACCTGGTGATCTCTGGAGAAAGATACAAGCTAAGGAATATTCAGTCGTTGAGCAGCTAAACAAGACTCCAGCACATATCTCCTTCTTGGAACTCCTACAGAGTTTCGAGGCACATAAAAACGCCTTGATCAAGATACTAAGTGAAGCTTATGTTTCCAACAACATAACAGGAGGCGAAATGGCAAACATGGTGGGACAGATATTGGAATGCCATAAGATCACCTTCTACAAAGATGAATTACCGCCAGAAGGGCATGGTCAAAACAAAGCATTGCACATCACTGCGTAATGCGAGGATCACTTTATAACCAGGATTCTAGTCGACGAGGGATCCAGCCTCAACACTTGTCCGTTGGTGACTCTCAGGACATTGGGAAAAGGGTTGCACGAGATCAAAGACTGGGCTATCAATGTCAAAGCTTTTGATGGATCTCAGAGGTCCACCATTGAAGAAATCAATTTGTGCCTAAAGATGGGGCCCACCTAGTTCGATATTGAGTTACAAGTCATTGACGTACCGGCATCCTACAACTTATTGCTAGGATGACCTTGGATCCACGTCGCTGGGGCTGTGGCGTCAACATTGCATCAAGCCGTGAAATTTCTGTGAAATCATCAAGAAGTAATCATCCATGGTGATGGTAGCAACCCCATATAAAGTTGCTAGGCTATCCCGATGATCGGAGGAAGAAGGAGAATAAGTGGAGAAGCATACCATCATATCGAATGAGTCAATGGCACAGAAAAGAATAAGTGGTGGGATAGCAAAATTAAGAGCATTATGAATTGGAGTGGATACGACCCCGGAAAGGAGCTTGGCAAGAATCTCCAAGGTATCACCAACCCCATCCATTTGAAGAAGCATGGGACCACTTTTGGTCTAGGTTATGAATACACTCGGGAGGAGTTCCAGCATTGGTCGCCACCATGGTGTAGTCCCTACTACCCATCGGAGCACCCTCTACCTTAGATAGAGCAGACCTTTCAGCCCGCTGATGCAATATCAGAGGAAGATGAGACACTGGCGTCCATGAAGAACCTGTTTCTGGAGGAGGATATGGATTGATGTGTTACCTTCGAGGAGGAAGGGGAGGAATGCCCCTCCATTCAAGCTGTGACCCGAGAGGAGCACCTCACCAACTGGTCAATTAGGACCACCCGTGAGCCTCGTGGTAGCAAGGCTAAACGACACACATACATCGCACTTTACCTCTAGTTGATTTTACTTTTCAGCATTGTCTTTACTTTTTAAAAAGAGCTCCAATGTTTCAGACAATTATGAATTTAATTAGAGCATTTTCCCAAGTTTATCTTTATATTTCGTTCTTATTTATTTTCTCTACCATTTACTTTATTTTACACAACATTACTACGACATGTCTTGATGATGAACCCACGACTGTAACTTGCAACGTGACAATGCAACAAACAGACATAGATTCAGAAGACGATGAAATACCAGAAGAGATTGTTAAAGAGGTTGATAATTTTGAGAATAGACTTAAGTCCAATTTAGACAAAACCGAGGTCATTAATTTGGGAGATGCAAAATACCAAGGAAACACGGATCAGTGTGCACTTGTAAACGTCAGAAAATGAAGAATACATAAAATTTTTGAAAGAGTATGAGGACATATTCACCTGGTCGTATGATGATATGACCGTCATCAGCACGTCCATTGTGGCTCACAAGTTTCCAACAGATTCGACATGCCCACCGCCAAACAGAAACTCAAAAATTTCAAGCCAGACATTAGTTTGAAAATCAAAAAAGAAGTCACAAAGCAAGTCAAAGCCAGGGTTCTCAGAGTAGTGAAGTATCATGGTTAGACAACGTTGTGCCGGTGCCAAAGAAGGATAGGAAGGTTAGAATCTGTGTTGACTACCAGGACCTCAACCAGGCCAGTCCTAAAGATGAGTTTCCTTTGCCAAACATACACATATTGATCTACAACTATGCCAAACATGAGCTGTAGTCCTTCGTCGATTGTTTTGCAGGGTACCATCAGATATGGATGGATGAAGAGGATGCATAGAAAACAGAATTCATCACGCCGTGGGGAATATATTGTTACAGAATGATGACTTTTGGTTTGAAGAATGTAGGTGCTACTTACATGGGGGCCGTCACCACAATCTTTCAACATAAGGAGATCGAGGTATATGTGGACGACATCATCATTTAATCCAGAAAAGCTACAGATCTCATGGAAGATTTGAGAAAACTCTTCAACAGATTGAGGAGATACAACCTGGAACTAAATCTTGCCAAGTTCGCATTCAGGGATCCTGCCAGAAAGTATTGGGTTTCATTTTAAGTCATAGGGGAATAGAGCTGGATCCCTCAAAGGTCAAATCAATCGAGGAGTTGCCACCGCCAAAGAACAAGAAGGATGTGATGAGTTTCCAAGGGAGATCCAATTATATCAGCCGATTCATTGCTCAGTATGTGAACCCATCTTCAGAATGTTAATGAAAGATGCCGCCACTAAATGGACCGATGAATGCTAAAAGGCTTTTGACAGGATCAAGGTATACTTGTCTATGCCTCCAGTACTGGTTTCACCTGAGCCCAGAGACCTTTATTGCTTTATCTCGCTATTTTGGATGGGGAATTTGGTTGCATTTTAGGGAAACATGATGAAACAGGGATAAATGAGCATGCTATCTACTACCTCAAAAAGAACTTTAACCCGTACGAGGCTCGGTATTTCTTACTAGAGTGCACCTGTTGTGCATTGACTTGGGTAGCTCAGAAATTGAGGCATTATTTATGTGCTTATACTACTCACCTCATATCAAGGATGGATCCACTAAAGTATATTTTCCAAAAGCCCATGCCCACTGGCAAGCTCGCCGAGTGAAAATTTTATTAAGCGAATTCGATATTGTTTATGTCACCCAGAAGGCAGTTAAAGGGTAGGCTTTGGAAGATCACCTCACCAGAAATCCTGTAGGAGGGGAATACGAACCACTAAAAACGTTTTTTCCCGACGAGGAGGTAGCTTACGTAGGAGAAGACATTGCAGAGTCCTATGATGGTTGGAGGATGTTTTTCAACAGGTCAGCAATCTTAAAAGGAGTGGGTATATGAGCGATTTTGGTATTAGAAACTGGTCAGCATTACCGGTTGTCCACCAAGCTCAGATTCACCTATACCAACAATATGTCCGAGTACGAAGCCTGCATCTTGGGGCTTAAACTAGCCATTGAGATGAACATTCAGGAAATGCTAGTGATTGGAGATTCGTACCTACTCATACATTAGGTCCAAGAAGAATGGGCAACCAAAAATTCCAAGATACTCCTCTATCTACACCATGTGCAGGAGTTGAGGAAAAGATTCAGAAAAACGGAGTTCTAGCATGTTCCCAGAACACATAACGAGTTCGCCGAGCTTTACCCACTTTATTGTCCATGATCCAACATCCGGATTCAAATTTTATTGATCCAATTCCGCTCAAGATTCACGACCAACCACCTTATTGTGCTCGCGTCGAGTAGGACGCCGACGAGAAACCTTGGTTCCACGATATCAAGGGAATACTTGACAACGGTAGGGTACCCAGATCTTGCCAATGCTAACACTTTGGAGGTTGTCGAATAATTTCTTTCACAGCGGAGGAATCCTGTATAAAAGGGCTCCTGATTTGGGACTATTAAAGTGTGTCGAGGCAAAAGAATCAATCAGACTATTGGAGGAAGTATATGCCGGGACTTGTGGACCGCACATGAACGGGTTGTTCTAGAAAAGAAGATACTCCGAGAAGGATATTTTTGGATGACAATAGAGACGGACTGCATTCAATACGTCCGAAAATTCCACTGATGTCAAGTACATGCAGCTACGATAAAGGTTCCTCCAAATGAGCTCACTGCAACAAGCTCACCATGGTCGTTTGCCCCTTGGATAATGGACGTCATTGGACCAATTGAGCCAACCGCATCAAATGGGCACATGTTCATCCTAGTGGCAATCGATTACTTTACCAAATGGGTTGAAGCAGCATCATACAAGGCAGTCACCAAGAAGGTGGTCGCAGATTTCATCAGAGATCGTATGGTTTGTCGATTCGGGGTTCTAGAATTAATCATCACCGACAATGGCTGTAACCTCAACAGCGACCTAATGAAAACAATGTGTGAAATATTAAAAATTTGACATAGGAACTCTCCAGCTTACAAATCTCAGATGAATGGAGCTGTAGAAGCAGCCAATTAGAACATCAAGAAGATATTAAGGAAAATGATCAAAAATCACAAATAGTGGCATGAGAAATTGTCGTTCGCTTTATTGGGTTACCGCACCACGGTCCACACATCAATCGGGGCCACTCCTTACATGCTGGTTTATGGAACATAGGCGGTCATTCCAGCTGAGGTAGAAATCCTATCCTTAAGGGTCATACAAGAAGCTAAATTAGATGATGTGGAATGGATCAAAAGTCGCTACGAGCAGTTATCCCTCATCGACGAAAAGAGAATGAACGTTGTTTGTCATGGCCAATTATATCAGAATAGAATGACCAAAGCCTTCAACAAGAGAGTCCGGCCAAGGAAGTTTACACCAGGGCAGCTGGTGTTGAGGAAGCTATTTCCACATCAAGATGAAGCCATAGGGAAACTCTCTCCCAACTAGCAGGGTCCGTACATGATTCACCGGGTTATAACTGGAGGAGCCCTCAGTCTCCCGAAAATGGACGGAGAAGTCTAGCCAAAGATTATCAACTCAGACGCAGTGAAGAGATACTATATTTGATCACATGCTTTCTTTTATGATGTAATTTGAACTACACCTGACCTAATTTTCGTTTAGTAAAGGATACATAGTCAGCCTACGAGTTCGTTCACATTTTTAATAAAATTCCAGATTTTCCCACATTTGGAACTGGGGCACAATTTTGAGGACCCTCAAAATTGCGAAGTCAATTTACCAAGTATTCGCATCAGCATCGACCTATTAAACTGGGGCAGAATTTTGAGGAAGACCCTCAAAATTCTAAGGATTCTATTTTCAGTTATTCAGCACCGCCGTCAACAATGCCATCCTAGTAAACTGGGGCAGAATTTTGAGGAGGACCCTCAAATTTCCGGAGCACGTAACGTTACTGTGTCTTGAACCACGTTGCAGTTGTTGGTTCATCATAAAACAAAAACTATCTTTTTACTTACTTATATATATACATTTTAATCATATTTGTCAAATTTTTCATAAAATCATTCGGATCAATATCGTTCAGCAACGCTACCCCAAATGGCACAGGACGTCATAGGCCGAGGGATACGAACTAAACTCCCCCTTTACAGAACTCAAAATTTTTCTTTGGATGCAGGAATGCAGGACACCAATGGACGGCGCATGTGCCTTACAGGACCGAAACCCCCGAAACAACTACTTACTTCGCAAAAAGTTTACTACCTGCATCCAGCATTTCCCTAGCAGTCATGATATCGCAATCATCTACCAGCTAAGGAAATCATCACTATCTCATCCTTTACGATTTCGCGTTGCATAGGGTTATTCTCTGCCTTCCGAGGTTAAGCTCTACCTCCATCCTTCATAAGGCAATTCTCTCCCGTTCGGGACTAAGATTTGTCTCCATCTTGCATTTTTCATAAGGCTATTCTCTGCCTTCCGAGGTTAAGCTCTACCTCCATCCTGCATAAGGCTATTCTCTGCCTTCCGAGGTTAAGCTCTACCTCCATCCTGCATAAGGCTATTCTCTGCCTTCCGAGGTTAAGCTTTACCTCCATCCTGCATAAGGCTATTCGCTGCCTTTCGAGACTAAGCTCTGTCTCCATCTTACATTTTTGCATAAGGCTATTCTCTGCCTTTCGAGGTTAAGCTCTACGTCCATCCTGCATAAGGCTATTTGCTGCCTTTCGAGACTAAGCTCTGTCTCCATCCTGCATTGCATAAGGCTATTCTTTGCCTTCCGAGGTTAAGCTCTACCTTTATCCTGCATAAGGCTATTCGCTGCCTTTCGAGAATAAGTTATGTCTCCTTCCGAGGTTAAGCTCTACCTCTTTTATTTCGCATTTGGCTGAAAAATCGCCACCCTATTTAACTTGGCTTGGAATATCGTCACCCTGCATTTTAAATTTGCTCTTTGGCTGAAACATCACCACCCTTGCATTCATTCGGCTGAAATATTGCCACCTTCTCATGGGATGAAATATCGCCAACTTATTAGGAGGCGTCATAGTTTGGTGGCAACATATGCATAGCCCGAAAACACCATTTCATGACATGCAAATCTTTACTTTTATGCTTTTCATAGCCCCGAACGTCATAGTCTGAGGACGCCATCCTATAGTACGAACACAATATTCATGGTCCATTGGGAACTTGCATCACATTTAATTACGCATATATACGCAGATTGTTCATTTACATAACACCGGCTGGCACACGACCGTCTCAGCAATAGCGATCCCGCTCTAGTTTTTCGCAGTCATCTGACCTACGAACCCTTGTCAAATCTCAAACCCCGTTGCACCCGTCTTTTCCGAATTTCCATAGGCATATTCCGTCAATGGTTCCTACAATACATATGGCCTGATTCCTATAAAACCAGGGATATGTAGGCTGCTCGGAAGCTAGAGAACGGTCAAAACTCTCTATTGTCACCATCTCCGGTCAAAATTGGCCATCTTGTCTTTACCCGACAACTCTTTCATCCTCCCCGTGTAAAGAGGGGTAGCTGTTGATACCCAATTTTCCCATATATTTCTATACTCACAATATCCCCAAAATAGCATGTAGGTGCATATATAAGCATACACAAAGGTTTGGCATTTTTATGCATTTTTTCAAGATTTTTTAAATCAATTTTATGACTTATTTTGCACTATAAAATCCGATATTTAGTCCCAAAAACTTGTTATTTTTTGTGAGCAATGTGTTTTATCCTCTTATTTACATAAAATATAATTTACATCATTTTTATACAATTTTACAAGCTCATTAGGTATTTCTAAACAAAAATTGCATGAAATTTATGTTTTAGCCTATTTCTCGATTTAATAAGTATTTTAATTAAAAAATCATTCTTAAAATTTTAAAACTAATAGTTATACATTATTTATTAACCCAATGTTTTAATTTTATTTTTACAGTATCATTTGCAATTTTATAAAATTCAAATTGGGGAAAAAGGGCTATTTAAATCATAATCGCTTTTATTTCAATTATAACCCAATTTCAGCCCCCAATTTGACCCCAATTATCCTACCCAGTTACCTATTAGACTGACTCGTCCCGTTCCCACTATAAATTGTGGCTGTTAATCATTAAGATCAACGGTCCACATGAAACCTACCATAATTAATACCATAATTAAACCAAAGACCCCCCCAAACCCTACTCATTCTTTGCATTTAGCCGCCCTTGTATGTCCTCACCCCCAAAAAATGCTCTCAAGCCCTTCTGAACCCTAGCACTCCTCCGGCTCTGTTTCACCAGCGTTAATGGCTTCTCAAGCCTTAAAACACCTGTACTCACCTCTCACTACCTCCTATGGTTCTGTTGTTCGGAGATTGAAGCCCTATCTCAGAGATTATCGACTTAAAAGTCCTTCGACTTGAGTTTTTCGGTCGTGACCGGTCTCTCTCTGGCAAGCCTTGAGGTTGTGAGTCCATGGATGACGCAAAATCAGTCCATTCCAGGCTTTCTCGTGTCTCTATGGTTCTCTCTCTGAAACCCTAATTTTCAAGGTTTTCTATGTATTTATCTATACGATCTTCTCTAGATCCTCGTTATTTTTTAAATGTTTCAAAGTATTTCTCACATTTCTTTGCCGTCTTTGTTTTCAAACTGTTCGTCTTCCTAAAGTTTAGGGTTTCCTTAGTTTCTTTTCTTTTTCTGCTCTATCGTGATTTCTTTTAAACTTTACTGTGATTTATGAGTATCTTTTACTATGGATCCTACGTATTTTCTTTACTGTGGTATTTTTATGGTTTTTGAGTTAAATGCTTTACTGTGTTCTCTATTTTTCCTTATGCTGTTCTTGCTAAGTTTACCTTCATCTGGGCTTCTTCTTTACACTCGATATGTGATAAAAACCCTAAGTTTTAAGGGTTTTCCGTTTCTCTCTGTGAAATTGCTTGCTACATGTTTAAACCCTAACTGCTTCTGCTTCTGCTCTTCGATTATATGATTGTTCTACCAATTCCAGTACTGCATGTTCGAATTGGTGCACTTCTTTATATAGTCACATTTTCCCCCTCTTCTGAATAACCCTAATTTTGGGAAAATTAATTTCTCGCAAAATTATTTGATTCTTTAATTTGGACCTGCTCTTTGACTAAGTTCAGTATCAATTCTACCTCAAATTCCTTGATTCTCTATGTGATTGACTTGCCTTATGTGTTAAACCGTGTGAATTTCAAAACCCTTACACGTATATACATTGTATTTTATAACTTATTCTTGATTCTCTTCCCAAAATTAAACTTGGGTTTATTTACCTCAAGTCCGGTTCCTTAGTTAAAGGGAACCCTTTACCTAATTGATTGTAATTGATACTGAGATTATTTTCCTGCCTTATTTGCTACTTATTTTCAAGCTATAAAAACCCCCCCACCTCTTTTGTTTCAGACAACGAACAATCTCAAGTTCACTGACCTGAAACTCTCTCTTCTCTTCTCTCTTCTGCTCTGTTACTTATTCTAGTGCTTGAGTTTAGCCGGCTGAAACCCAAGGCTAAACTATAAGGTCCCACCTGCCCTATTTGCTCTACTGTTTGAGTTTTACAACTGGAAGGTTCTTGACTTACATATTAACTCCAAACAGCATGTTTGCTTACCCCTTCCCCCATGTATGTTTATGTTCAGTGTGTAGTTAAATTTCAGCATGCATATCCCTATCCCATATTTCCATGTTTTTAATTCTGTTATGTTTGTTATAGTTGTCTTCCTCCTCATGCCTTTCCCCAAAACCCCTATAGTTTATTTATGTTCTATTTTTGTGCAAATTCTTTCATGTTTGATCCCTTTCCCCGACCCCTTTTGTATGTGAGTGTTGTTTTGGACTAGAGTGGTACCCCATTTCCACCTCTAGTTTAGAACCAGGTTGTTATCAATCTATACTTATAGTAATCCCACTACTTTAACCACTCTCCCCCATTTATGTGTTGAGCCTGACCCAGGCCTGGTGGTGCCCTAATAACCATCCAGACATGAGTTTGACTTTTGTTAAGTCTGCTCTCTATGTGTTTGAGCCTGTAAAGGGTCAGTGTTGTGCCAGTCTTACCCATGGTTGGGTATGACCACCCCTTATTTGGCTTTTTCCCTCAAATATCCTTCACCATCTCATTCTTAATCTCTCTTAAGTTCTGCCCCCGCACCCTTTGGTAAGCCTTGCTTCGGGATCCTTGAGCTCCATCTGATCTCGGATGCCTTAAGGTTGGTACTTTCACACTGCATTATTCTGTTACTTTAAGCTATTCAGGGTGTGAAGCACTGCCGGGAGTTTCCGAGAATACTTGGAACTCTCAAAACACCTTGAGTATGAGAAAGCCTTGGATTTTGTAGCATGAATAGGTGAAATGCATATGTTGGACATTAAGGTTGCTTCGAGACTCCCCGGGTCTGTTGTAGTTCGGATGTATTTTATTTTCTTTCGTTCTTTCTTTCAAGTTCTGGAGTAATTGTTTAAAGAGATTTGGGGATATTAGTGAAAGGGTATGGGAAGGGCTTTACTATATTTGCACAAGTCAAATGATAGAAACCATGTTCATAGGGTTCTATGCTTAAATCACTTAGAAAGCATGCCTATAGGACTTGCATATTTTGTTATCAAATGCATATAGAAATCCTGCCTATACGACTTGCATATTTTGTAATCTAATGCATATAGAAATCCTACCCATAGGACTTGCATATTTTTGTAATCAAATGCATATAGAAATCCTGCCTATAAGACTTGCATAGGCGACAGGCAAGCTATAGGGTTAAACACTCAATTATTCATCAATTCCTTAACGGCTATTAAAATCAGAAGCATAGACATCATACCTATAGGGTTAACCGCCAACTCGTCTTATTCACTTAATCAATAATAGTCAGCCATCTGAGCTTTAATGTCTTTCTCGAAAAATAGCATTTTTCGCAAACTGTTAGCTATGCATGCCTGTTAACATCTCATGTCTGTGTTTTTTCTGCCTTTCAAAACAAATTCCTCCCAACTGATTTTCATTCTTTGAAATAAAGTTCTGCCCAAAGTATTTTTTCTGAAACAGTCTTTTAAAATAGTCTGCCTGCTCAAATGCTTTTGTTTTACTTCTGATAAAACCATTCTGCCGTGACATTTATTCAGTTTTCAAGACAGTCGTGCAACTCGCTTTTTTCTCAAATCTGCTTGTCTTTCTGAAAATTTTCTGTACATTTTATTTAATCTGTCCACTGCTTTTTCAAAACTCTTATTTCCTCTACTGCTTATTTTTAAGACTCCCATGCCTTTTTTTATAACAACTCCTGATAACATGCCCGGGGAGCTCGAAGCAGATTTTCTATCCAGCTTTATGTGTTTAACTAATTCCTTCGCGATCAGCTTTAATATTAAGACCATATCAGTATTTGTAAGTCATGCTAGACTAATTGCTGTTATGGCTTATGGGGTTTATATGAGCCTTTTAATGTCTGATTTGTATACCTTTATAAGCTATTTGTTTTGATTGACGCTTAGTATTTTTGACTTTGAAAACTCCATATATGTCCTATCTTTCTCTCCCCCTCTCTTAAGATTAGAAGACCTAATACCCCGAGACTGATAGGTTGGGACGAGTACTAGCATGCGATAAGTAAACGAGACCAAATGCGCTAATACCTTAATGGGGTGGGAATTGTAGAATATGGAGATGATGACGATGCGATAATATCATAAAGCGACCCCTCTTTGGGAATATGTGCGGGATATTGTATCAAATGATCCATGTTATAATCAAACCTAGGACCTCTTTCTCTTTTGCTTGCTTTATTTAAACATTTTTTTTCTAAAAGTGACACTTTTAAATTAACTCTCCCTTCTGCTTTTGTTTAAATTATGCCTTTCCCCTCTTCAAAATTCTCAAGCTGTTCGAATGCTTATATGCGAACCTTACTTGTTTATTTGCCTTGTTTCCCATTAAAGTAACAATTAGCACGACCGGGAACCACCCTAGTGGATCTAAAGGGGTGCCTAACACCTTCCCCTTGAGATAATTTCAAGCCCTTACCTGAACTCTGGTATTCCTTCAAAAAACAAATACTCTCTTCTTCATAAAAGTGTCCTAATGCATTATAATCATTAGGTGGCGACTCTTCAACATCCAACACACAATTCCCAAACGGGAATAAGAGTTGTTTTGTCCATAATGTCATAAACCCGATTTCGCTTCTTTTAGTAGGGAAAAAGGGGGCGTCAACAACAATTTTACAGAAAAATTCATATATGTACCTTGGAATTTGACTCTGGGCATACGCCCAGGTCCTATTTTTTCCCAAGGATCCCCCTGAATCATCAAATCATGAATCGGGGTCCGTTTCGCAAAAAAGTTGACCGAAGTCAAACTTTGCCTTTTTAGAAAAACTTAAAGAAGCAAATGGACATATTCTTGCTCAAAACTCTTCTAACTTCCGAACCACCCATCCCCGCAAGTCATAAATTAGTTAAAGAAAGGGCGGGAAGTTTTATTTATGGGAACAAGGTTCTAAAACTCAAAATGATCAGTCGGGTCATTACATTCTCCACCTTTTAAACAAACGTTCATCCTCGAATGGAAATAGAAAAGTACCTGGACTGCTGAATAAGTGGTTATTTGTGCTCCGCATGTTCTCCTCGGACTCCCAGGTTGCCTCCTCAACCGGTTGGCCCCTCCAGTGGACCCTTACCGCAGAAATCCTCTTGGACCTTAACTGGCGATCTTGTCTATCAATATGGCGGCTGGTTCCTCCTCGTAGTCCAAGATCTCATCTAGCTGAATGGTACTGAAGTCCAACACATGTGATAGGTCGGCATAATACTTCTGAAGCATCGATACATGAAAAACGGATGGACTCTCGATAAACTGGGAGGTGAGGCAAGCTCGTAGGCAATCTCTCCAACTCGCCTCAACACATCAAAGGGACCAATAAACTTTGGGCTCAGCTTGCCTTTCTTCCCGAACTTTATAATACCCTTCATTGGAGAGACATTCAAGAGAACCTTCTCGCCAATTATGAATGATACGTCACACGCCTATGCTGTACTGATAGTTGTTGTTATATGCAAACTACGCTAAAGGCAAGAACTAATCCCACTGCCCTCCAAAGTCAATCACACATGCTCTAATAATATCCTCCAAAATCTGAACTATCCGCTCTGACTGCCCATTAGTATAAGGATGGAATGCTGTGCTAAGCTCTACGTGGCTCCCCAACTCACTCTGAACAACTCTCCAGAAATAGGAAGTGAACTGAGGGCCTCTGTCTAATATGATGGAAACCAGCACACCGTGCAACCTGACTATCTCACGTATGTAATATGAGAATATCTCTAAGCGGTATAAGTGGTCGCCACTGTAATGAAGTGGACGACTTGATCAACCTATCCACAATAATCCTTACTGAATCAACCTTCCGTAAAGTCCGTATCAACCAACCACTAAATCCATGGTGTTGCACTCCCACTTCCATTTCGGAATGGGCATCCGCTGAAGTAGGCCACCTGTCCTCTGATGCTCATACTTGACCTGCTGGCAATTAAAACATTTACCTACATACTCTAGAATTTCCTTCTTCATACTCTGCCACAAGTAATGTTGTCTCAAATCATGATACATCTTTGTGACACCAGGATAAATGGAGTACCTCAAACTGTGGGCCTCTTCTAGAATCCTCTCCTTCAATCCATCAACATTGGGAACACATACACGGCCCTGAAGTCGTAGCACACAATCATCGCCAATAATAATCTCCTCGGCATCCCCCTGGAGTACCGTCTCTTTGAGAACTTCCATATCTGGATCTTCGGACTGTCAGGCCTTAATCTGCCCTAATAACAGAGACTGAGCGACCACACATGCTAGAACTCGTATGGGCTTCGAAATGTCCAATCTCACGAGTGTGTTAGCTAAATACTGAATGTACAAAGCTAATGGTCTCATCTCAGCAGGAATGAATGCCAAACTACCCATACTTTCCGCCTTCCTGCTGAAGGCATCCACGACCACATTCGCCTTACCCGGATGATAAAGAACAGTAATGTTATGATCCTTTAGTAAATCAAGCCACCTGTGCTGCCTCAAATTAAGATCCCTCTGCTTGAGAAAGTGCTGCAAGCTGCGATGGTCTGTATAAACCTCATATGACACTCCAGACAAATAATGCCTCCATATCTTAAGAACATGAACAATCGCCGCCAGCTCTAGATCGTGCACAGGGTAATTTTTCTCATGGACCTTCAGTTGACGTGAAGCATATGCAATAACTCGCCCCTCTTTCATCAATAAACATCCCAAGCCAACGCGAGAAGCATCGCAATATATAGTATACATCCCTAAACTTAAAGGCAACACAAGAACTAGTGCTGTAGTCAAAGCCGTATTGAGCTTTTGGGAGCTCTCCTCACAATCATCGGACTAACAGAATGGAGAACCCTTTTGGGTCAATCTGGTCAGAGGTGACGCAATAGATGAAAAGCCCAGCACAAATCGTCGGTAGCAACCTGCTAACTCCAGGATACTCCTAATCTTGATCACTGAAGTAGGATGTGGCTAACTATGAACTGCCTCAATCTTCTTAAGATCCACTTTAATACCCTCTCCTGACACTACATTCCCTAAGAATTCCACTGACCCTAGCCAAAACTCACACTTAGAGAACTTAGCATATAGCTTTTGCTCTCGCAATGTCTGAAAAACTACTCTCAAATGCTACTCGTGCTCCCCCAAGCTATGTGAGTATATCAAGATGTCTTCAACGAAGACGATAACAAAGGAATCAATATAAGGCCTAATCACCCTATTCATCGAATCCATAAATGTTGATGGGGCATTGGTCAAGCCTAATGACATCACCAGGAACTCATAGTGGCCATATCTAGTCCTGAATGTAGTCTTCGGAACATCTAAATCCCGAATCTTCAGCTGATGATACGCTGACCTCAAGTCGATCTTAGAGAATACCCTAGCACCTAGTAGCTGGTCAAACAAATCATTAATACAAGGCAATGGATACTTGTTCTTGATGGTGATTTTTTTCAACTGGTGGTAATCAATGCATATCCGCATAGTCCCATCCTTCTTTTTCACAAATAGCACTAGTTCACCCCAAGGTAATACACTGGTCCTAACAAACACCTTTGCCAACAACTCTTCCAACTGCTCCTTTAGCTCATTCAGCTCATTGAGAGCCATATGGTACGGTGGGATAGATATAGGCTAAGTATCCAGGGCCAAATCAATACAGAAATCAATATCACGATCCGGAGGCATGCCAGGAAGATCATAAGGAAAAACATCGGTGAACTCTTGGACCACTGGCACCGAATCATTCGTCGGAGACTCTGCGGTGGTGTCTTGAACATAAGCTAAATAAGCCAAACACCTTTTCTCAACCACGCGCTGAGCCTTCAGGAATGAAATAACTCTGCTAGGCATATCAACTTTGGAACCCTTCCACTCTAATCTCGGCAATGCTAGCATCACTAGCAAAATAGTCTTGTCATTACAATCAAGGATGACATGATATGGGGATAACCAATCCATGCCTAGAATGACCTTAATATCAAGCATATCAAGCAACAGAAGGTCTACTCTGGTCTCATAACCACAGAAAGTAACCACGCAAGACCGGTAGACCTAATCCACAACCACACAGTCACCCACGGGTATGTATGGACAACTATACCCTTTGGACACATGAACAGGAACACACAAAAGCTCAGGGGAGGTAGCGAGGAAATGAGCAAAGAGAGAGGACACATATAAATAAGTGGAATCTGGATCAAATAATACCAAAGCACCTCTATGACTGACAGAAATAATATATGTGATAACTGCATCTGAGGCTAATGTATCTGGCTTGGACGAGAGGGCACAGATTCTGGCTGGAGCGCCGACTGTCTGGTCTCTACTCGACTGAGTAGAAGCTGACTCACCTCTCCTTGCCTGGCCTCCACCTCTGGATAGCCTCTACCTATCTATCCTCCACCTCTAGGTGTCTAGGCCGCTGGTGCTGGAGTCATGGGTTGATGCCCTTGCTGTATTGCCTTCCCCCTAAGCCTTGGGCGGTATCACCTCATGTGGCCCGTGTCCTCGCACTCAAAACAATGGGTGTGGTGACCTTCTATCTAGATGGCTGACAATGAAACCCAAATGATCCACTAGAAGAAGCCCGAATAGCCGGCAAACGGTATGAACTATCTAACATAGCACTGAAATACGAATTGGAAGAATCTTGAGGACCTAAATACCCATCGAGGAATCTAAATAGCTGGAGGGAGATAAGAACTCTCTACCATAACGCTGAAATAGGAGCGCGCTGGAGCACCTCGAGCAGGTGGTGGTGCTGCAACTGGGGGCCTAATGGGCTGACCCCTCCTTAAGTGACCTCTGCCCCTAGCTGGGGTTCCTCTGAAATCTCTGGAGAATCTGGCCCTCTTATCCTGCTGCATCTGTTCTCTACCCCTCAGACAGTAACCCTCAATCCTGTGAGCAATATTATGTACTAGCTAATACCTAGTGCCCATCTCTACCTCTCGGGCCATATCCGATCGGATAGTGGGGGTGTAACCACGCAACGAGTCTCTGTACTCTCTCTACCTCTATGGGAAGTATAATAAGTACATGGCAAGATAACTCAGAGAACCTCGCCTCATAATCGGTCACTAAGATCTAACCATGCTCGAGATGCTCAAATTGATGACGCAGCTCTTCCCTCTCAGGGGGTGGAATGTACCGATCAAGGAATAACTGAGTGAACTGACCCCAAGTGAGGGGAGGAGCGCCTGCTATCCTGCTAAGTGCATAAGACTGCCACCATCTACGGGCCCGTCCGTTCTGCTGAAAAGTAGTGAAGTCGACTCCATGCGACACTAATATCCTCATTTTGTGCAGTCTATCCCTGCACCTGTCATAAAATCCTGGGCATCATCGTGAAGCTGACCCCTGAAGACTGGAGGCTGCAACCTGGTCCATCCATCCAATAACTTCTGCGGATCGCCGTCCGCAGCTGGCCTGGGCCGGGGTGCCACTGCAGCAACTGGCTGAACTCTATCTGCGGGTAGTGCACCCGGAGTCTGATAAACTGCGGCTGTATGACATGGGGCCTTAGCAGTAGTGTTCTTTGCTCCCTCTCCTGCCTGTGAACTTGGTGGATCCATGGAAATAAGCCAGCCTGAGTCATAGTATCCCTGAACCAAAGTATGCGACCCATGACCTCCTGAAATCTAGTGCTGTCATGAAATCTGCTGGGGTAGGCTCAGTTGTAGGTACCTCACCCTGCTCCTCAATAATGGGATCCCTTGCAGCGTCTACAAGTGGCATGACTAGAATGGCTCTGTGGCGCCCTCGCTCTCTATCACGAGTCAGTGCCCTCTCTCTGCCTCTACCTTGGCCTTTAGCAACGTGGGGAGCAGCTCCTCCCGGGTCCGAAACGTCAGCGGTACAAGTTCTCACCATCTGTGAGAGAATAGAAACGGAAATTTTAGTACATTATCTTAGAAAATACACTTAACGGTAGAGGGGGGGTGAATAGCGTTATAAAAAAAATAGCGTAAAATTGCGGAATTTAAAAATTGCAGGAATTAAATAAGTGCGATAAGTAAATAAATAGGAACGAACGCACCGATGTATCCTGGTTCACCACAACCCGTGGCTAGTCCAGTCCCCGAGAGACTCTCTCGAGATTTCCACTAACACTGTTAAGCTTACGGGTGCTTAACAAACCTTTACAAACTGAGGACACAAGCCTCAACAACCTTTGCTCGAAGATACAACACTTCAAGACTTCAACCAAAGGAATCACTAGTTCCTTCTTACAATACAAGGGAACAACTTTCCCTTCAAGTGTATAAAAACGCTTTGCACTCAAAACAAGACTCTCATTAAGAGTAGATATGAGTAAACTAAACACGCTCAAGAACGTAACAACTTTCGTCAACAATTTGGCTCTCAAAAACTTATGTAATGAATAGAAAATGATGAATAAGAGAGTATGCAAGCTTTAGCAATAATATTGTCAGTTGTTGTGTTTGTAAGACTGATTTGAAGATGTATTTATAGTGTCAAAACCATGCATTACCCTTGCCTAATTGCCAATTAAGAATTGCTGATTTTGTGCTGCGACAATCGATTGTCAAGATGATACAATCGATTGTTTTCCAATCGTTCCAGAAATCATTCCCAGATTTTACGCAGCACAATCGATTATCAAAGACATATAATCGATTACTGGCAACGTTCAAAAGATCCTTTCCAGATTTTACTTAAAACAATCGATTGTCAGAAATATACAATCGATTACTTGGCAACGTTCAAAAAATCTTTTCCAGATTTTACTTCAAACAATCGATTATCAGAAATATACAATCGATTACTTGGCAACGTTCAAAAAATCTTTTCCAGATTTTACTTAAAAAAATCGATTATTAGAAATCTATAATCGATTACCTGACGGTGTTTGAAAATATTTTGGCAACGGTCAGTTTCATAATCGATTATACTATATGGACAATCCATTATTTATCAGTCTTTGAAAAATCAAATAGACACTGCCTCAACACAATCGATTGTCATGCAGATTTGAAAAATCTGATGCACACTGCCTTAACACAATCGATTGTCATAAGGTACACAATCGATTGTCATGCAGCTGACTTAACATAATCGATTATCATAAGTACATAATCGATTATCTTAGTCCAGATTTTAGAGGCATGTTTAAAAATCATTTTGCTAAAATAAATATGCATGATTTAAAATCATTTTGCTTTAAGTTAAATATGCATGATTTGATAAAGAAGATTTTACGAGAGAAGCCAAGTCTTGAGTTAAGTTGCCGGATCAAGATCACAATTAAAGAACAACTCATGTATAACTTTATTTCTTGGTCTTGTGCTTGAATCTCGTTATGTATCAATTTTACGCTTGTGCTTGGACCTCGTCATATGTCAATTGCGCATAGTTTGTCATTCATCAAAACCTACAAATATGAACAGACGTTTAGTATAGTGCCTTGAGAACGTGTTTCAACAATTTCCCCCTTTTTGATAATGGCAAACCTTAAGCGGGATATGCATATTAGATAATTCATAATGACGATCCAAGACAAGTATAGATATGCACCAAGTATATAGATATGCAATTGGTTCCCCCTCAATATATGAATTCCCCCTCAATTTATTCTTCCCCCTTTTGCCATTAGCAAAAAAATAGAATAAGTACATAACTTGTTTATTTATTAATCAAAAATACGATTACATAACAAGAAGGCAATACAACATAGAACAATAAGCTAGAAAAGAGAGAGAAAAAAAAATTATTCATTATTATCATTTCCCGCCTCGTCATCCGGCACTGCTTCATAAGGAACAAGTCCAGCATATGGATAGTGAATATGATCAAAATATCCATGGATCTCATATGTCAAACGATTGACAGAGGTGGACAAAGAAGCAAGTTGGTCGGAAATAGATTGAAGTGTGGGAGCTTGAGGCTGACTCGTTTGACGAGTTGGAGGAGGAGCAGGAGCTGCATGTTCGCCGTCATGGGGAAAGGAGGATTCGGAAATTTCCCATTTCTTGGTGCTCTTTTTGAGCGGACCGTTGGAGGTGTTGAACCCGGAGGCTTCAAGAAAATTCATTATAAGAAGGGCATAGGGAAGTGGTCTATCATCCCCGATGGCATCAAGCATGTGGATTTTAATGAACTTACACCAATTGATGTGAGCCCCGGTAATAATGGCATGCATTAGCTTTGCGTCCTCTTGGGAAAGAGTGGTATGATTATGCTTGCGTGGTTTGAGGACTCGGGTTATGAAGTAGAAAATTAAACGATATTCGGGGAGCATGCCCGTGATTGTAGGACGCTGATTGGACAGATTAGGATCATAAGCTCCAAGTCCAATTTGGTTTAGGAGAATTCGTTCATCAAATAAGGCGTCGGCTTCTCTAATGTAGAGAGAAATGTTTTCCCCACTTCGAGGCAGGTGAGAAATAGAATGTAGGTTTTCGTTGGTTAAAAGAATTTCAACACCATTAATGTTTGTCACAAGCTCACCCTCGTCGTCCTCATGAAGATTAGAGTAGAAGGCTTGAATCAAGAGAGGATTAATGTGAGGATACGATAGATATAGGAAATCAAGAAGTTGGCATTCCCTAAGCATGTTTGCAGCTGCAGCGGGGGCGCTTGATTCAAGATATTTGCTGGTGGAAAAGCGAGGAGGAAGAATTTCACGCTTTTCAAATCTTGTCAAGAATCTAGTTAGCTCGGTTTCAGAGTTAAACCGTAAAAGAGACCCATCTTGGTAAGGGAAATTGGGAGTAGGAGGAGCAGCTGAAGAAGATGCACTATGACTGCCTGAACGGGGGCGTTTGGTGTGTCTGCTCGACATTTTCAATAAGTAGTAATAGCCTTTGTAAGAGATTTTGAGAGATTTTTGAAAGTTTGGGAGATAAGATTGATGCTTGAGTGAAGAAATTGAAGACATATGGTTCCTATTTATAATGAGAAGGGTGGCATTTCATTTATGGTAAAAATTTGCAGAAATTTAAGAGCCAAAACGGTCAGAAACGGTAAAAAAATTTGCACTGTTCGTTAAACAATCGATTGTGGAATCGAAGTAATCGATTGTTATGGAGTTTTTGAATTGTACTCGGAAATGACAAGAATCGATTGTGGGAACCTTGCAGGACCCAAACGGTAACAAATATTTGAATTACTGACAAAAAATAATCGATTGTTGAATTATGGTAATCGATTGTTATGATACATTGTGCACAGTGATTTTCTGACTCGGAAAATAATCGATTATACTTTTGAGACAATCGATTGTTTTAGGAAGGTAGTACTGAATGGCCAAGACGGTAATCGATTATACAGTTAAAAAATCAATTATTAATTATCATCAAAAATCTGCATAATAAGCATAAACCGTAAATAATCAATTAGTGATACTTGCTAATCGATTGTCCGGCACAGTGAACATGAGACATAAAGGAATGACAATCGATTATTGACTGTAACAATCGATTGTTCTACACCGTTGCCTTATAATTCGCCCTACCTTTAGGGCGATACCTGCAAAAAAAGAAATAGACGTCTCTGACGCTCAAGTTAGTAATTTATAAAGAAATAATGACTTAGATCAATGTGGAGTCAAGATGTTGGCCAATTGAGAGCGTGATCTCTTAAGAAGTGTGTCCTAAGGTGTTCTTAAGAGTGTATCGAGTACTTACCTGTTGTTCCATATCGCCAATTACCTGTTCGAGAGGATGGTCTTTGATTGTCTTCCATGCGTTAGGTAGTTTTGTTTCTTTTTCCAATTGTGGCGCTTCCTCCGATAATTGATCAAAGATTTCATCTTGAATTTCCTTAGGATTTTCCTCTTGTACTTTGTCTTGAGGACTTATTGAGTTTAAAATACCTACAAGATCAAAACCAGAATCCTTTCTCGCCAAGCGAGCATTATTTTCGGAAAATACAATATGAGGGGATTCCTCCACAGTTCCGGTTCTATTATTGAATGCTCTATATGCTTTGCTACGTGAAGAATAACCAATAAAAATTCCTTCATCGGATTTGGCATCAAATTTTCCCAATTGACCTTTTCCATTGTTATGAATAAAGCATTTGCAACCGAATACTCTAAAATGGGAGATATTTGGTTTCCTTCCCTTATAGAGTTCATAGGGGGTTTTCATGAGTATTGGCCTTATGACTACTCTATTTAGAACGTAGCATGCGGTACTCACGGTATCCGCCCAAAAATGTTTGGGAATTTTAGCCTCATCGAGCATGGTTCTAGCCATCTCTTCGAGACACCTATTTTTCCTTTCCACAACCCCATTTTGTTGTGGTGTACGTGGAGCAGAGAAGGTGTGCTCGATACCGAGTTCGTCACAAAAGTCCGCAAATTGTGATCAAACTCTCCCCCATGATCACTTCTTATTGAAGTGACGGTTGTGTCCTTTTCATTTTGAACACGTTTAAGAAAATATTTAAAATTATGAAAAGCTTCACTCTTATGAGCAAGAAATAGAGTCCATGTAAATCTAGAATAATCATCAACAATAACGAAAGCGTAACGATTTCTACCAAGACTTTCAATGCGAGATGGTCCAAAAAGGTCCATATGAAGAAGTTGCAAAGGCCTAGTAGTTGAAACAATATTTTTCGATTTAAAAGATGCTTTTGTTTGCTTCCCTTTTTGACAAGAATCACAAATAGAATCTTTTCAAATTTCAAATTTGGAAGACCAATAACTAAATTTTGTGAAACCAATTTGTTTAAAAGATGCATGTTGATGTGAGCTACTCTACGATGCCATAACCATGTATCATCCTCTTTGCTCATAATACAATTCACATATTCAGATGAAGAATTTGCGAGATCAACCATATAGATGTTATCCATTCTAAAACCACGAAGGATAATTTTAAAATCGCTACGGCGAAAAACTAAGCATTCATCCGAATCAAACAAAACAAGATTTCCCTTGTCACATAATTGACTTATGCTCAAGAGATTATGTTTTAAGCCTTTAACTAACAATATATGCTTAATGGAAGAATGTTCATCCTTACCGACCGATCCGATGCCGATAATTTTTCCTTTGTTGTTATCACCAAAAATAATGCTTCCTCCTTCCTTATGTTCTAGTTGAAGGAACTTGGATTCGTCTCCCGTCATGTGTTTGGAGCATCCACTATCAAGGTACCAAAGTACACTTGATCCCTTCAAACATACCTACAAGACAAATTAATGAGTCTTTGGTACCCAAGCTGTTTTGGGTCCTTGAGAGTTAGGTGTAACATGCTGTTGTGCTTGACATACATTTAAGTGTCTATGTCTAGTGAAACAAGAAGGAGCAATATGTCCAATTCGATTGCAATATGACACACAACATTAGGATTATGCATTCGTCTAGGTTGATAGTAATTGGACGGACGAATTCATTTACTCTATTCTTGACAATATGACTATTGCGCAATTTATGAAAATCATTTCTCCTACTATTTGTTCTAGGATATGCAGCATTTCTAGAATAGTTATTTCTAGGTTGAAAGCCATTTCTAGGTGTTCTAAAAGGTTCAAAGTTCCTTCTAGTGTTTGGCCTAGAATATGCGTTATTTCTAGAATGATTGTTTCTAGGTTGCGATTGTTGAAAGTCATTTCTAGGTTTGTTATATCTAGGATGAGCGTTTGTTTTATTAATCCTAGGTTGAGCCTTAGGTTGTTGGGGGTTGGCTTCAACCTTTTCTTTAGGCTCATTTTTAAAACCTATGCCATGCTTGGTCGACTTTAAATTAACAAGGACTTCATTCAAATTTTTATGAGAAGAATTAAACTTATCTAAGGTGCCCTTAAGTCTTTCTACCTCATTTTTGAGATGCATGCAAGAAGTACAACTTTTACTAGAACTCTCGGGTTTGTCGGCGCTTCTCTTGCCGAAAAATTTGTTTTCTTCTTTCAACTTCTCATTTTCTAAAATCAGTTTTTCCAAATCTTTTTCTTTCAAAGAGAGTTGTTTTTCAAAATCTTTTTCTTTTAAAGAAGCATTTTCCTTTATGCTTTAAACAGTTTTGGAAGCTTTAGTAAATTCACCATACAACTCATCAAAAGCAATTTGCAATTCTTCAAGAGAAAAGAAATTTTTGGAAGAAATTTGACATACCTCTTCTTGGTTGTCTTCCTGTGCCATAAGACAAAGATTTGCGGCTTCGTCTTCTTCTTCCTCACTCGACTCGTCTCCGGAGTCGCCTCCCCAAGATATGTATGCTCGGTGTTTCTTGAAGGGTTTCTTCTCCTTTTTGATATTTGGGCAATTTGATTTAATGTGCCCGGTTTCTCCGCACTCATAGCACTTTATTTGATCTCCTTGCTTTTTTCCTTTTCGTTCATACTCTTTTCGCATGAACTTTTGAAATCTCTTGATAACGAGTCCGAACTCGTTGTCTCCGTCCTCATCATTTTGAGGTTGGCTTGTGCTTGCCTTGAGGGCGATTCTTTGTTTCCTTTGATCATTAACAAGAGGGTTAAGTATAGTAGATTCATAAGTCTTAAGGTTACCTCTTAGTCCGTCGATGGTGACATTTGAAGTGCCAATAGACTCTTGAATCGCGTCGGCCTTGGAGCGCCATTCCGGAGTGAGACTTCGGAGAATCTTTCGGACAAGTTCCTTATCCGTGAAGGTCTTCTTAAGAGCATGTAAGTCATTTACGATTTTTGAAAATCGTTCGAACATCTCATCGACCTTTTCTCCTTCCTTCATGTGAAACAGTTCATATGCATGGGTTAGAAAATCAACCTTAGCCTCTCTTACCTGGTCCGTACCTTCGTACGTGATTTCCAGCCTGTCCCACATTTGCTTCGCCGTTGTGCAATATGATATTTTCCTGTAATCATCAGCATTTACAGCACAATATAATAAGTTAATTGCTTTAACGTTGTTTTGCACTTTTCAGATATCATCCGCATCGTATTCCTCTTCGGATTTTGGAACCCATTCGTTTTCAACCTTTTTGGTTGGAATTTGTTCTCCCTTCATTATAACCTTCCACAGATGAAAATTATTCGATTGAATAAATATTCTCATCCTCTCCTTCCAGTATGTATAGTTTGTACCGTCGAATAGTGGTGGTCGGGTGGAGCATTGTCCTTCACCTATGCCTGCAAAAGAGTCACGAGTAGAAGCCATGGGTTGTTCTCTCAAACGGTTAAGTCTTCAGAGAGTTGGGCTCTGATACCAATTGTTAGAAAATACACTTAACGCTAGAGGGGGGTGAATAGCGTTATAATAAAAAATAGCGTAAACTTGCGGAATTTAAAAATTGCAGGAATTAAATAAGTGCGATAAGTAAATAAATAGGAACGAACGCACCGATGTATCCTGGTTCACCACAACCCGTGGCTAGTCCAGTCCCCGAGAGACTCTCTCGAGATTTCCACTAACACTGTTAAGCTTATGGGTGCTCAACAAACCTTTACAAACTGAGGACACAAGCCTCAACAACCTTTGCTCGAAGATACAACACTTCAAGACTTCAACCAAAGGAATCACAAGTTCCTTCTTACAATACAAGGGAACAACTTTCCCTTCAAGTGTATAAAAATACTTTGCACTGAAAACAAGACTCTCCTTAAGAGTAGATATGAGTAAACTAAATACGCTCAAGAACGTAACAACTTTCGTCAACAATTTGGCTCTCAAAAACTTATGTAATGAATAGAAAATGATGAATAAGAGAGTATGCAAGCTTTAGCAATAATATTGTCAGTTGTTGTGTTTGTAAGACTGATTTGAAGATGTATTTATAGTGTCAAAACCATGCATTACCGTTGCCTAATTGCCAATTAAGAATTGCTGATTTTGTGCTGCGACAATCGATTGTAAAGATGATACAATCGATTGTTTTCCAATCGTTCCAGAAATCATTCCCATATTTTACGCAGCACAATCGATTATCAAAGACATATAATCGATTACTGGCAACGTTCAAAAAATCCTTTCCAGATTTTACTTAAAACAATCGATTGTCAGAAATATACAATCGATTACTTGGCAACGTTCAAAAAATCTTTTCCAGATTTTACTTAAAACAATCGATTATCAGAAATATACAATCGATTACTTGGCAACGTTCAAAAAATCTTTTCCAGATTTTACTTAAAACAATCGATTATTAGAAACCTATAATCGATTACCTGACGGTGTTTGAAAATATTTTGGCAACGGTCAGTTTCATAATCGTTTATACTATATGGACAATCGATTATTTATCAGTCTTTGAAAAATCAAATAGACACTGCCTCAATACAATCGATTGTCATAGGTTCACGATCGATTATTTTGTAGCTTTGAAAAATATGTTTGGACACTGCCTCAACACAATCGATTGTCATGCAGATTTGAAAAATCTGATGCACACTGCCTTAACACAATCGATTGTCATAAGGTACACAATCGATTGTCATGCAGCTGACTTAACATAATCGATTATCATAAGTACATAATCGATTATCTTAGTCCAGATTTTAGAGGCATGTTCAAAAATCATTTTGCTAAAATAAATATGCATGATTTAAAATCATTTTGCTTTAAGTTAAATATGCATGATTTGATAAAGAAGATTTTACGAGAGAAGCCAAGTCTTGAGGTAAGTTGTCGGATCAAGATCAAAATTAAAAAACAACTCATGTATAACTTTATTTCTTGGTCTTGTGCTTGAATCTCGTTATGTATCAATTTCACGCTTGTGCTTGGACCTCGTCATATGTCAATTGCGCATAGTTTGTCATTCATCAAAACCTACAAATATGAACACACGTTTAGTATAGTGCCTTGAGAACGTGTTTCAACACATTAACCACTGCACGGTAGGAAGTCAATAAAGAGTAGTCTTTGCTAATACCCTATAACCTTTGGAAGATAAATTCAGACGTCTCCGTACCGATCTACAAGTCTCTATTAGGTTTTTCCCGTAACTTGTGAGATTACGTGAACCTAGTGCTCTAATACCATGAAACAGGTCATGATGGCTCCCAACACCATTGTCAGGCCATCCGACTGCGAAATTTGTGATTTAAGCTCTCATTTTACCTTTGCCAAAACAATTATAATAGATTTTTTCAAATTTAAAATCAAGGCTAGTAAAGATCAGTAATATAAATATAATTAAACAACCCCAAAATAAATATCTACTACTGTGTGTGCCAAGACCTGGTGTCACAAGTGCGGGAAACTAGTAGAATATACAACACTATCTCTATCCTACAAAGACAACAAAAATACAAAAGAAGACTCGATCCGGCTGCTGAGCGGTATAGGAAGGGAAGCAGCTCACCTTAGAAGTCTCTGCCACAACTCACTGGCGCGCACTGTATCTATAACCAGATGAATCAACCTCAGACCCTGTACATTTAAGTACAGAAGCATAGCATGAGTACATAAGCAATTTGTACCCAGTAAGTATCCCATCTAATCTCAAAGAAGTAGAGACGAGAGGTCGACTTGATACGTACTAGGTCAAGATAATATCATAATAATCGTGTAAAATATATAGCATGGATAATGCAATTAAACAACAGTTACAATGTAAATCAAAATCTTTTAATCATATTTCTATTATCATTTCCCCTTATTTCACATACTTAGCAATTAATCATAAAATGTCTAAGCTCAAGTACATATATCATGCGCAATCATGCCGAGGTTGACGGCCCGCTCCAAAAGAATATAAATTGTGCACTACCGAGGGTTGAACGATCTGAACCATAGATGCGTCTATTTCACCGAGGCAATTTGCCCGATCCACAAATATCAAGAAAATACCAAGAATGCACACAAAGACTCATTTATACACAAGGAAATCTTTACAAGGTTCAACAATATTCATATATTCACTTTTCATTCCTCTCTAGTCTGTAGCATATCATAAAAGATCATATCGATAATTCAAACAAAGGATATCTCAAATTAGGTACGATGTGGGTCCTAAACTACCCAAATATTTAATATTATAGTAGCTACGTACGGTCTCTCACCACCTAGTACGTACGTAGCCCCAAATTTAATAGATAATTGTCATTTATTAGTCCTAAGGGGACAATTCCCTCTTACGAGGTTAGAAAGGGGACTCACCTCATTCCGAAGTGCACTTCTAGTATCAAGAAGAAGCCCAACACCCTCAACATGAATCCGAACGAGCACAAACTGATTAAACAACATAAGAACACAAGATTGAATTCAAGATGTTTAAGTGATTTCCCAACCTTTCCCACAAGTTTCCTAAACTCTGGCCCCATGTTGCCGCGCCCAGATTCCGAGACTTTTCAAAGAAAGTTGTTCTCTACAACCTAAGGATCACAAATATATGATTTCTAGTTTATTACATAGAAAATTACATGATTAAATCTTAGTTTTATTAAAATCCTATTTCTAGCTCTAACCCCTTGATTTTGCTAAGTTTTTAGTGTTAAATCTACCTAATATTTATGTATTTGAACTAAAAGTGAGTAGGGATTACTTACTTGCAATGCTACATCGAAACCCCCTCTTTGGAATCACCAAAATTCCTAAGTATAGAGTGAGAAATGATAAAAATGGCTTTGGGTTCGAATTTAATGAACCCTTTCTGCCTAGCTACTTTCGCTTTTGCGGCGGGTTTTTCGCTTCTGTGGTGTCTGCTTCTGCGGAAAATGGGACGCTTCTGCGGCCCTGGGAAAGGTGGGCTGGTCCGCTTCTGCGGTCAAATAGTCGCTTAAGCGGGATCGCTTCTGCGGTCTTAAGATCGCACCTGCGATCTTGCTTGAGCTGCCCCTAACAGCTTCTGCGGATTCTTGACCGCGTCTGTGGTCCGAGAATCGCAGTCGCGGTTATGACAGAAGCATCAAGTTTTAGTTTCTTTCAAATTCTAGCATTGCTCTAGCCTCGACCATTTGACTCTCGGGGCTCCCGAGCCCTGCCCGAACATACAGACAAGCCTAAAATTATGAGGCGGACCTACTCGAACCCCTGAGACACTCAAAATAACGCTAAATCAATTAATCGAACCCTGAAACCGATTGAATAAACTTATTAAACTTCAAGTTATTATCTCTCTTTCAAGGGGTCAAAACGTCGATAAACTACTCGGATTGACACCCAATTTTACGGGTATGTCTTAACTGATATTTCGAACTTGTACCAAGTTTTGGAACTAAAATCCGAGCCCGATACTTAGGAAGTCAATGATTATTTTGTTTATTTAATTCATTAAAACTTCAAGTTAACAATTTCATAGAAAAATTCATTAATCGGGCTAGAGACTTCGAAATTCGATTCTGGTCATACGCCAAGGTACCATATTTTCCCACGGACCCTCCGAAATTGTCAAATCACGAATCTGGGTCTGTTTTACAAGAAAGTTGACCGAAGTCAATCTTGGCCTTTTTAGAAAAACGTAATGAAGCAAATGGACATATTTTTGCTCTAAAATCTTCTAACTTCCGTACCACCCGTCTCCGAAAGTCATAAATTTGTTAAAGAAAGTGCGGAAAGTTTTATTTAAGGTAACATGGTTCTAAAACGCAAAACGATCAGTCGGGTCATTACATAGCTAGTTTCCTATGTGGTCTAGGAACGAAACTTTCCTATGTGAAAATAAGTCCACTTTAAAAGTTCCTTAGGCTATTCATATTCGGGTTTTCTAATTGTGTTTGGATCGGAGTTTCCTTTTTGTGTCAATTATTTGTGTAATTGCCGACAATTACATCTCTTTGTGTGTGTTGTCTGTATTAGTTTCTTATTTGTTTATGCCGAGGAAAGGCTTCGTCGTTGTAATTTTATTATTCAAAAAAAAAAAATCAATACAAACTTAACTATGGAATTTTCTTTCTGGAATTTATACTTTTTTTTTAGTACTTTCTTAGATACTTTTTGGGTCACAAGACTACTTAAAATAAGAAGCAATTTTTCTGAAAAAATAAAAAAGAATGCCGAAAAATGTTATTTTCATCTCTCTATGATAACATGCATGGCCTACAATTTTTATAAATATCATATGTTTATTGTAGGAATATCTAGATGCAACATTGATATAGAGTCGTATTACTACTGGGGTTTTTAATAGTAGAAAGATAAATATTAATATTGGACCAAGGAATATGATGAGGGTGTTTAAATTATACCTATTTTCTTATTGGATGGTTAGATGAGTATGAAGTTTTTTTTTCTGGGTAACCATTGTGAATTTCCATTGACAAACAAAAACGGTTATAAATAAAGAGCACCTAATTCCACATAACAATAGCTTTAGGCTTATTCTACGATACTCTTGAGCTATCCTTTAGCTGAGTAATTGAGTGTGTTATGAATCAACCCCAGCCCAATAAGAATATCAACACATAAAAAGCTATTCGGCTAAGAAGAGCTATTGGGTCGAGAACAAATAATAGGGTCAGACTAATTTGGAATTCAGGTTGAGTAATCAGCCCAAGAACAATTTCATCAAAAAGAGCAGCGGTCGGTGATTTTGCGATTATGCATATTATTGAGAACTCTTCCCTTCGTCTCTGTTCTTCTTGCTTCTCCCTCTGGACTATATCTTTTTGTTCTCACTCGGCTCTCTCTATCCTTCTTCTCTAGATCTTCTTCTTATTTCTAGTTATTGTTATTGAAATGTTTGAATCTTGAGTTTATGAATTAAATCCATCATTTTCCTCATTTATTTTGTATTGTGAATTTGGGTTCGTAACATTGGTCCTTTCATTGATTCGGACTCCAATGGCAGTAGTGATCTTGGATAAATTCAGTAATGGCAACCCAGAGGGATGGGTTTATCCGGCAGAGAGTTACTTCAATTTTTTTTGTTTTTCGGAGGAAGACTGGTTGCCTCTTCCTTATTTCTACCTTGAAGGTGATGCTCTCGCTTGGTTCGATTGGCTATTTCGCAACAAACAAATCTATGACTGGAACCATTTCAAGGAGAAAGTATTTTTGCGATTTTGGATACATAGCAAATTCAAAGAGGAGTCTAGCTGATTCTTCCATGGCTTATCATAACTACATTAGTTCCTCTCCTTTGGATTCATCTAAGGCGCAGGTAGCTCCTATAATCGATTTGCACCGTAATTCCAACTTTTATGAGTTAGAATATGTATCCAAAGTTTGTAACTCAGAGGCCAAGCCTGTGTTCGCTGAAAGTTCTTGTGGAATTTTCACCAAAACAACTGTTGATATCCAAGTTTTCCGTGTGTATTTTTTTGTGCACTCAAAATACCTTCAAAATAATATATTTTTTTGCAGTACAAAGGCCAAAATTATTTCTACAACTATTATTTTTAGTGAATAGTGTGTTTCACTCTCATATTTGCGTACCAAATATAAATTATGTAAATTTTGGGTATCTTTTACAAATTTTATTTGAAATGTTTAAAGAAAATTGCATGAAATTGCAATTATGGCCTATTTTGCAATTAACTATGTTTTATAGCTATAAAATTATTTTAAATATTTATTAGATTAATATTTATATGTTATTAATTAGTTCTATATTTTAATTTTGCGTTTAAAATTATTTTAGCTATTTTATAAAATAAATTGGGAGAAATTAACTATTTAAAAGTTGGCCAGATTTCATTTAAAATATAACCCAATTTGAACGACCCAATTGTCCAAGCCCTGACCCATACCCGTTTGATTTTAACCCGGTCCTCCTTTGGATTAATATGAGCCGTTGATCAAATAAGATCAACGGCCCAGATTCCCTTCCTTAATTAAATCAAACGACCCGCTCCCAAACCCTCATTCACATAGACGGTCTCTCTCTCTCTCTCTCTCTCTCTCTCTCTCTCTCTCTCTCTCTCTCCCTCTCTCTCTATCTATCTCTTAGAAACGCTCTCCCTTCTCTCTAGAACATCTGGTTCTCTCCTTCTTCTCTGAACCTCTCCAGGCGTACTCCTCCCTCACTTCTCTCGATCTCAAGCCACCATGGAACCCTCATCTCGTTGTTTCTCCTTAGAGTTTGAAGCCCAGGAGCTTTTGCCATGAAAGACAATCGCTGAAGCTTTGCCTGGGTCTGTTGCCGTCATTTCTCCAGTGGGTTTTGAATGATGATACGTATGGCAAATTAACAAGTTTCACGGCCAGGTTTCTCATTTCCCTAATTTATTTTGCAAACCCTAATTTTTTCCTAAATCTCTTTAATCTCTGCCTTTTCGAACGATTTTCAGTTTAATATTTGTGTTCTACTCTACTTTTCACTCGATATCTCTGATTAATTCAAAATGTTCCAACATTTTTCTCTTTTTTAAAGCTTGGGTTTCCGAACTTTTTTGTAAAATCGCTATATCGTCATATTTTTCTTGAGTATTATGTGGTTATGTTTGTGTTATGTGTTTGTTTATGTTATCTTCTGGTTACTCCGAGTTCCATGCTTTTGGTTTTCCACTAAGGTTTAGTCTTCTATTGAATATGTGATTTTCTTACATAAAGTTCTCTGATTTTCATGCCTATTGTGCTTTATGGGTCTAATTGTTCATTGTTTACCTAATATCCTGCTGATTTTGTGCATCCCTGCGAATCCTTGATCTGTATGTGTTTTCCTTGGAAGTTTTACACTGATTTTTTGAATTACTTCCTTATTTGTGATATGCTTTCCTTACTTAGAACTAATTCCTTGTGATTTTAGTCTCATCCGTGATTCTTTGACTAATTTTCAGAGTTAATTTATATTTTACCATATTTATGTGCATGGACATGCTTTCAAATATTCATTATATATTTTCCTTACTTGAAATATTATGTATTTAGCCCTTATACATATTACATTCTTTACTACTCCTACTATGGTAGATGTTATAGTCTAATTGATTCCTTTCCTTTTAAAATAACTGCTTATTACCATTTGACTTTCATTCCTTAATTAACGGGGAGTCCTTATACTGATTTTATTAGGATTGATACTAAGTTCCTTAATTACATACTGCTACCTTGTTTGTTTACTCGTTTTCAGTACTATAAGTACCCCCATTCTCTTTTGCACAATACACCAACATATTGCATATCTCACACACATACAGATATAAGTTCAATCTCTCCGAACTCTCTTTAAAAAACACTCAGTGCTCTCTTTGCTGTATTGTTTATATACAAACTCTCTCTCATTCTTCTATTGAACACTCAATTAGTTGAAAGCCAAGATTGTGTAATCTTGGCTGTTTATTTCTACTACTGGGGTTCTACTGCATTGTTTACTTAGGTTTGCCTGTTGCTTACTTCTTTGCATACTGCTGCTCTCACTCTTTGCACACTTTGCTCTCATTTGTGCATTATTTCTCATTGCTATCGTGTTCTATTATATGCAATTGGTATGTCACCTATTTAAGATACAACTTCCAAAACAACATGCTTCTACTAGTTTTGCACTTCATCTTGTTTGTTATGTGCTTTTACCTATGGTTCTATTGCTCTTATTGCCACTAGCATGTATCGATTAGTCTGCATCATTTGATTTAGCATGTTCCCTACCCCCTTCCCTGTCTCAACGTATGTTTCCCTCTTCCTTGTGAACTATTAGCGTGTATCTCGGACCTGCTTGGCTACTTGATTAGCCTGAAACCTCTTCCTGAGGTTGCTTCTGTTTGGGAGATTGTTGAAGTAAGAGCTGGACTCCTTATCTGCCATGTATTATTCCCTTTCTTGGATATGTTGTACATATATGAGTAGTTTCCTTGCTTATTTGTTCCCTTCCCCTTTGTCCCTGCTTGTGTGCCTCTTTTGTTTTGAAACTGGTCAGTCCAAATGAATTTCAAAAGAACTCTTTCAACTCTTCTTACTGTTTTCCTCTCAAAATGTCTCTCAATGTTTTCAACTCTTTTAATCTCACTGTTTTTAGAATTTAGGTTCTGCCCCCTAAGTGTATGCATATCCTTGGGAGCCTTGAGCCCTTACTGAACTTTGACGCACAAGGCTGGCACTTCCACACTAGCACTTGTCAATAATGATATATTCTGGGTGTTTGGTATTTGCCAGGGGTTCAAACGAACCCTTAGGGAACTTTGCCGCACCCAAACCTTGGTAAAGGCTGTGAAACTCGAAAGAAGTGATGGTTGGGATTTTGGTCCTGGCTGTAGGCTCCCTATAGAATAACTTCTTACTTTTATCACTGTTGTGTTTTTTAATTATTTGGGCTGTAATAATTTGTAATGAATAATGGGGTACATAGTAAATTTTTGAGGGTTATGCATGCTTAGTTAAGGGAACGGGTAGAAAACATGTTCATAAGGCTTTACTTAATTATTTGTGCAATAGACACCATGTTTAGGACATGCACCTCGCACGTAGAAATCTTGTTCTTAGGTCTCTCACTCTCAGTCTGTTATTCCGTATATTTTCTTAATCACAACCAATTAATAGTCAATTTTATTACCACTGCATTTAGATACCATATTTTAGGACCTTTGTATGCATTAGATATCATGTACTTAGGGCTTTTTGCTTGCAACAGTCGAATGCTTCGTTAATTTGGTAAAACTTGTCAACAAACTCCTTTTAAAATTGGAAACTAATATGCATGTCGACCTTCTGTTACGGTTTAAATAACGCCTAGGCAAGCCTTAGGCCGGATAAAATGGGTTGATCGCCTTAAGTTGTGTTTAAATTAATCCACCTTTGTCTGTATTCACTTGTCCCTGAAGCTCCCCTGATTTAATACAAAAAAAAAACTTCTGCTTATTTTTTTACCACCTAGACAAGTACTTTTACCGAATTACTTTTCTTCCCCCAACCCATAACTGGACTACTATTTTTCTAAAGAACTATCTGAGTACTGTATATTTTGTAATTTTCCAAACAGTAGTTCTAAGTTAATATGTTTTACTGTTTTTCTTTACACTTCTGCAGTCTTAAATATACTATCATATATGTTCTTCTACTCCTCCTGTCCGAAAACTGCCTTTACCATATGTTCCACGAGTGTTTCTTTTAAATGTTTTCTGCCGATTCCTGAAACTGCTACTGTTTTTTTTAGTTCTGAACGTTTTTCCTACAACTCTTTTCTGCAAGTTCTCCAACTTCTGTTTTAAACTTATGCTCCAGCTTTAAAAATTCTCCCTTCCTTAGAACTTAAATGTCTTTGAGACGTGCTAATTACGTGTTTGTTCATAAAGGGATATTTGAGCCTTTATATGCCTTATGTGATTCCATTATTGTGTAGTCCTATTTGTTTTGTATGTCACTTAGTATTTTAACCTTTAATCTTAAGGGTTCAACCTAGTTCTTACCTTATAGGAATAGTGATCCTAAATGACCTGTAGGATCTATACGACTGAACGGGTAATAGCACGCAATAAACATTCGTGATCAATTCACAAGCTTAAATAAACTCTACGGGGTGGGAAGGGTAGAATATAGAGATAATGACGATGCGATAACATCATAAAGAGACCCCTCTTTGGGGATATGTGCGGGATATTGTATCGAATGATCCATATTATTGTTAAACCTAGGACCCCCTTTACCTTTAGTTTTCGTCTAAGTACTTTCTCTAAAATTTCCCTTTTACTTATACTATTCTTCTTTCAAAATTGACCATAAGTTTTGTATTCTTTATATGCACATTTGCTTGTCTATTTTTATGCTTCTTAAAGTCACATCTAAGAAAGGCCGGGAACCACACTAGTGGATCTTGAGGGGTGCCTAAGACCTTTCCCTCGAGATAATTTCAAGCCATTACCCGAACTCTGATTTTCATTCAAAAAATCTTCTTTTCTTCTTAAAGTGTCCTAATGCACTATAATAATTAGGCGGTGACTCTTCAAACACACTAACCCAATTCCCAAAAGGAAATAAGAGTTGTTTTATCTATAGTATCGTAAACCTGATTTCACTTCTTTTAGGGGGGAAAAAGGGAGCGTCGACCGCATGGCAACTTTGCTGGGGAATTTTGTTTAAGGATTTTACCATTACTTGTTTTGTGACTTTACTTGTTTACATTAATCGCATTTATTTCCTGTTCTGATTATCCTATCACAATTACTAACTTGATTCTTCATGTTTTCTCTTTCCTTTAACTGCTTTCTTTACCACTTTATTATTTCAATACTGTTTTAATTTCGAGCAACCATTGTAATCATTTATCTTATGAAGTAAAAATATATATAACATGTTTCATTATTGTAAATGCATTTCTCAAAATCATGTTCCATCGTGCCAAAACATATCCTATTGCAACATTTACAATGAGTGGTTGAGCCCTTCCAATATTATAAACCCTCTAAATGTGGCAAAATCATATTTGCGGTAAAACCAGTCAATCAACGGTGTAGTCAACGGCTCGGCGCCTTTCCCTCTTGATTTATCCGCTCAAGGGTACCTTGTCTAGCACTTCAAAAAATAGAAACCTTATTCTATTGAACTCTTCGTGCATCATGGCCAACCTAGCGCATTAAGTTATGTTGTCCGCATAATGACTCATTATGATAGCCTAAACCAAAGTCCATCGGGTTTCCTGAAACCCAAACGGACACCTTCACGTTATGTGCATTTATTTGGAGAACTGAATACTTTTTGCTAATTATTGTTTTAAATAGTCGAGTCTGGTGGGGTTAAAGTCCTAACACTTTGTTTTGCAGAAATGAGGCACGAGGTACCCAGATTTGGTATGGTATCCAACATCCATCCAAGATTGTAGAGCTGGTTGAAGGATCTTCATAGCAGTGATCAAACCCTTGTCCTTAAGCACTTAGGGAATTTGCCTTCGCTTTGTGAAATCCAACCCAACAACAAAATCACTAAGGTTGACACTTTGTTTTGGGATGGTGATCGATCAGTGTTCCATTTCGGGGATTTGGAAATGATCCCTTTGCTAGAAGAAATAGGGGACCTAGCTGGCATCCCTTGGGAAACGCCAGGTTTACTCATGCCGGAGAATCGCAAAAGTAAAGGCTTCCTTATAATAATGGGACTCAAGAAAAATCCCAACCTTTCTTGTTTGAAATACTCTTACATAGTAATTTTCCCTATGAAGAAGGCTAGGATCCAGACCAGACTAGCCATGGTTACCAAGACTTTGATGGAAGGAATCGATGGGCAGTCATTCAGCATAGTACCTATGATCCTCGCGAAAATTTATCGAGCCTTGGGAAAGTGCCAACAAGGGGTTCAACATTTCGAGGGTTGTAACATACTACTTCAATTTTGGCTCCTAGAATACCTTCAGAAAGGCGATTACAAATAGGAAATCATACACAGGGATTGGGATGACCATCTCGCTTTTAATCATCCAAAGCGAATGAACTTCATGCCCAACATGTTTTCCCAGCCAGAGGACGCAGTGCATGGGTAGAGTTATTCGAGAACCTAAAAGAAGAGCAAACTCAGTGGATGTTCGAGTGGTTTCCAAGAGTTTATTGTCCGTTCTCGAGATGCACCGTTCCTCATACTCATTTTCCTAAGGGGAAATCATCCTTACTTCCCCCCCCCCTCCCCGAGTGATGAGGCAAGCCGGAAAGAAATAAATTATACCTAGGGTATAAAAAATGAGTCATTTCAGGGCTGACTTTCAAAATGACGATAGCCCGCACAGGTGTCATGCTCAGCATATGTGGCACTGCAAACTCGTTCTAGGGAAGGATTCTATTGAACCAGATAGGTATCATGCCGGGTGTGTGCCGCACTACACAGGTTGGTTGGAAGATGATCACATTGGTTTGGATCGTCCAGGGTTCATCCATGGTCACAAAATTATTGACGACAAAGCTGAAGCACAAGTCAAATACAATCAACTGCGCAAGAGAAAGAGAGAATGTGAGAACGAAACATAAGAAATACAAGAATCCCACGAGAAGCTAATCAACGAGTGGAAGGATATGGCCCTCAACGCCAACAATCGTCTAGGGTATATGGAGCGAGGTCAAGTGGAGTTGGAAGGGAAGTTCTTAAAAAGAACTGAGACTGTCAGAATGCTGAGGGAAACGCAGGCGGACATCTGGCTCAAGCCTACCTACTATTAGGGATGCGCAAGTTGTTGCAATTGTACGAGGGAGGCACGAATACCGAGTCTGTGGAAGGTCTTTTTGGGACCAAGTAGTTAGGATTTTTACTTTTCTGCTTTAATGTAATAAGGCCATTAGTGACTTCTTTTATCATTTAGTTGTTTTTTTTTTCAATAAAATGAGGCATTTAGCATTTAAGTTCTCCAAATTTTATTTGTCGCTAGGCCTACCTCGGGCACAACGAGGCACCCAAATTAGGAATAGATTTATATTCCCGCACAATGTGTTTAAATATTGCAATATTATTATCATAGTCCACACTAGCTTTTTATCTTTTTTTGTTTTTCTTTTATTTTTATTCCCCTCCCCAAAGGTTAGTTCGTGCATTCTGGCACCATCAACATACTCCACAAGATCAAAGGTTCCTCCACCTCCTCCTCCTCCTAGTCATACAAGAAATAGGAATAAAGGCAAAAAGGGAGACACAAACGCTAGAAAGGAGCTTGAAGAGACTTCTAAGAATGCTGCAATCACCAAAGAAACTGCTGCTTATCTGGAGCAAACTTTGTTGAGATTCCGAGAGGAATTGGACCAAGTTAGAAAACTGGCAAGTCTGTCAATCACTCCTGCCGCACCTGATGTCAATGCCTAGAACCCCGCCCCACCAAAAATCATCCCACAACCTCCAATGCAGCCACTCATAACACTCCTGAACCATAAAACACCACAAAGGACCACAACATTTCAATCTTTGTGGACATTGTGCCACACTAAAGTCAGCATATCACCAGTGCAGTCGAGGCAGATGCTAAGAGCTCCCTCATTCAGAATTTGGCTGCTGATATCAAGAAATTTACTAGCCAAATTTAGGGTTTCTAAGGTAACAAAGGCGTTGAAGGGTTGAATTACGAAGATCTCTGTGTTCAACCAGATGTTGAGCTCCCGGAGGGGTACAAACCTCCCAAGTTCAAATTCTTTGACGGTACCGAGGATCTCAGTGTTCAGTTGAGAATGTATTGTGACAAGCTAGTAGGAGTCAGTAGGGACGAGAATATCTGAATGAAGCTATTCTTGAGAAGCTTGAAGGGTGATGCCTTATCCTGGTATATTAGCCAGGATGCAAAGAAATGAACTAGTTGGGTAAGCATGTCGTTTGATTTCATGGATCGATTTAGGTTCAACACTCAGAACGCACCAGATGTGTTCTATGTTCAGAATCTCAAGAAGAAGCCCATATAGACCATTTGCGAGTATGCTACTTGTTACAGGTCGGAAGCTGCTAAGGTCAAACCGACCTTGGAGGAAGAACAAATGAACAGATTCTTTGTCCGTGCTCAAAATCCATAGTACTATGAAAGATTGATGTAATTGAGAGTCAAAAGTTCTCCGATATCATCAAATTGGGAGAAAAGATTGAAGAAGGAATAAAGAACGGTATGGTCACTAACCTCGAGACATTGCAAGCCACCAACAAGGCTCTACAGTCTGATGGCTCGACAAAGAAGAAGGATGTAAATTCCGTAATGGATGCACAAAGAAACAACTCCCCTATGAAGTACCAAACCTATCCCTCAGCTCTACTCATGTATCAGCTTACCCTAAATTACCAAGCAACATCACCCACTTACCAAATTCCACCACCTGCTTGCCAATAACCTCCACCGCCCACATATCAACCCACTTCACCCAGATAATCCCAACTTGCACCCGTATACCAAGCATATAACTCCCAACCTTCTCACTATCCATCACCGCCTACTCGCCAAAATTTCCCTCGACCTAGACCAAACTTCGACCGCAAACCTCCTAGACAATACACCGCCACAGCCGAGCTGGTTGACCAATTATATGAGAAACTCAAAGCAGCAGGTTACATTACCCCTATCCTAGTCGTAACTCCAGAAAAACCTGCCTAATGGATCAACCCAAACAATATTTGCGCATACCATTCCGGGATGAAGGGCCATACCATTGACGAGAGTCGTCGTTAAAAGACAAGATTCAGAATATTATTGATTGCAAGATCATATAGAAAAGGAGCCCGCTCGTAATGTCCGCAATAACCCTCTGCCAGACATCAAGGGTGGAGGCATCCACATGATTGAGATCGCAGATGATTAGGAGCCCAAGGGGTCAATCAGTTTGATAGCTGAAGGAGATGAGCCTAAGAAGCCAATGGTTATTGTCAATCCCATTGTCATCCAGATTCATCCCTCTGAGGGCGACGTGGTAAATGTATCCATGACACTCGAGTTTGAAGTACCTGCTGCAAAGGCGCCAAAACTAATTGAGGTTGAGTTCAGAGTTTTAAACCCACCTACACCATTTGAAGTTGTTGTGTTGCCTCCTAAGAGACCTATTCCAGTCTCCATGACAGACATGACCCCATTCCAAACAAATGCTATACCTTAGGATTACACTGCTGAGGCTAGAAGGAAGGGAAAGATGTATACTAGAGAAGCAACTACCGTACAAGGCATGACTAGGATAGGAAGGGTATACACACCGGAACATTTTGCTGAGTCTAGCAACCAGGCTCCGGGCGAGCTATTGAAACTAGACCCGATGACCTCTGGAGAAAGGTACAGGCCAAAGAAACTCAGTCGTTATGCAACTGAACAAGACACTGGCGCGGATTTCTATTCTGGCCTTCCTACAAAGCTCTGAGGTACAATAAAATGCCTTGATGAAAATACTAAGTGAAACTTATGTTCCCAGCAATATAACAGGAGGCGAAATGGCAAACATGGTGGGACAGATACTGGAAAGCCATAAGATCACCTTCTAGGAAGATGAATTACCATCGGAAGAGCTTAGTCACAACAAAGCATTGCACATTACTGCGCAATGTGAGGATCACTTTATCACTAGGATTCTAGTCGACGGGGGATCCAGCCTCAACATTTGTCCGTTGGTGACTCTCAGGACATTGGGCAAAGGGTTGCACGAGATCAAAGACGGGGCTATCAATGTCAAAGCTTTTGATGGATCTCAATGGTCCATCATTGGAGAAATTAGCGTATGCCTGCAAATGGGACCCACTTGGTTCGACGTTGAGTTTGAAGTCATTGACGTACCAGCACCCTACAATTTATTGCTAGGACGACCCCTGATCCACGCCGTTGGGTCTGTGGCATGAACATTACATCAAGCTCTGAAATATGTGTGGAATCATCAAGAAGTAATCATTCATGGAGACGGTAGCAACCCTATATACAGCTGTCAGGCTATCCCGATGATCGGAGGTAGAACGAGAATCGATGGAGAAACATACTATCACATCGAGCGAGTCAATGCCATAGAAAAGGATAAGTTTTGGGATAACAAAATCGAGAGCATTCTGAATTAGAGTGGATACGAGCCCAAAAAGGGGCTAGGCAAGAATCTCCAGGATATCACCAAGCCCATCCAATTGAAGAAGCATGGAACCACTTTTGGCCAGGGTTATGAATACATTTGGGAGTTATAACACTGGTCGCCACCATGGGCGCGGTCTCTACTACCCACTGTAGTACCCTCTACCTCAGATAGAGCAGACCTTTCAGCCCGCTGATGTCATATACGGATCAGAGGAAGATGAGACGCTGGCAGCAATGAAGAATCTATTTCTGGAGGATGATATGGATTGTTGTGTTACCTTCGAGGAGTAAGGGAAGGAAGGCCCTTCCATTCAAGCTGTGAAACAGGGAGAACACCTCAAGAATTGGTTAGTCAGGACAAACCAGTGCCCGTAGAGCCTAGGGGTAGCAAGGCTAAATGACACATATGCATCGCACTTTACTTTTTGTTGATTTTACTTTTCAACATTGTCTTTACTTTTGAAAAGAGCTCCGATGTTTCAGACAATTATGAATTTATCAGAAGCATTTTCCAAGTTTATCTTTATATTTAGCTCTCATTTATTTTCTCTACCATTTACTTCATTTAGCACATCATTACTATTACATATCTTGATGATGAACCGACGACTGTAACTTGCAATGAGACAATGCGAAAAATGGATATAGATTCAAAAGAGGATGAAATACCAGAAGAGGTTGTTAGAGAGGTCAAAAATTTTGAGAACAGACCTAATTCCAATTTGGACTAAACTGAGGTCATTAATCTGGGAGATGCAGAAAATATCAAGGAAACACGAATCAGCGAACACGTGTCATCGTCGGAAAAAGAAGAATACACCGTGTGTTTTGAAAGAATATGAGGATATATTCACCTGGTCGTATTCATTTGGCTGAAAGATTGCTACCTTCTCATGGGCTGAAAGATCGCCAACTCGTTCAAGGCATCATAATTTGAAGGCATCATCTGCATAGCTCAAGAACTTCATTCCATGGCCTGTGAGCCTTTACTTTTATGCTTTTCATGGCTCAGGAGATCATAGTTTGAGGACATCATCCTAACCGTCCAAGGACAAACATTCATGGTCCAGTGGGAACTTGCATCACGTTTAATTTATGCAATATGTATGCACATTGCCCATTTGCAGGTGTTCTGGTTAACACGCGGCCGTCTCAGCAGGAGCAATACCGCCCTAATTCTCTGTAGTTTGTCCGATTCCAAGCACCTTCTCAGACCTAACCATCGCATCTATTTTTTTCGAATTCCCATCGGCATGTTCCGTCAATGATTCCTAAACTACATGAGGCCTGATTCCTATAAAATCAGGGATATGTAGGCTACTCTGAGACTAGAGCACGGTCAATATCTTTTCACAATCGCCATCTACGGTAAATATTGGTCATCCTATCTTTACCCGACAACTCCTTCATCCTCCTCGGGTAAAGATGGGCAGATGTTGATACCCAAATTTTCCCTATGTATTTTTCTTTGCACCCAAAATACCTTCAAAATAGTATATGTATGCATGCTTGGAAATTTTGGTACTTGTTCTTTCATTTTTAAGATTTTTAAAACCAATTTACTGCCTATTTTTTACAGTACAAAGGCTATTATTTCTAAATTATTATTTTTAGTGAATAGTGTGTTTCACTCTCATATTTTCATAAAAAAATAATATATGTAATTTTTTAGCATTTTTTAATAATTTTATTTTGAATTTTTAAAGATAATTGCATGAAATTGCAATTATTGCCTGCTGTGCAATTAACTATGTTTTATAACTATAAAATTATTTTTAATATTTTTAGATTTATATTAATATGTTATTAATTAGTTCTATGTTTTCAATGTTGCTTTTTAAATTATTTTAGCTATTTTATAAAATAAATTGGAAGATATTGGCTATATAAAAGTTGGCCAGATTTCATTTAAAATATTGCCCAAATTGCACCCTATTCAACCAAATTTTTAATCCCAATTATAACGAACCCATTGTCTAAGCCCTGACCCATACCCGTTTGATTTTAACCCGGACACCTTTGGTTAAATCTGAGTCGTTGATCAAATAAGATCAACGGCCCAGATTTTCTTTCCTTAATTAAATCAAAGGACCCCTCCCAAACCCTCATTCACACAGACGGTCTCTCTCTCTCTAATAAACGCTCTCCCTTCTTTCTAGAACCTTCTGTCTCTCTCCTTCTTCTCCGATGAAGTTCGTCGCCTCTCCGGCCATACTCCTCCCTCACTTCTCTCGATTAATAGCCACAAGGGAACCCTCATCTTGTTGTTTCTACTTAATGCTTGAAGCCCAGAGCTTCCGCCATGAAAGACGGTCGCTGAAGCTTTGCGTGGGTCCGTTGCCTTTCTCTGGTGGGTGTTGTTCGATGATGCCTTATATGGCAATATTAACAAGTTTCACGGCCAGGTTTCTCATTTCCCTAATTTATTTTGCAAACCCTAATTTTTCCTAAATCTCTTTAATCCTGCCTTTTCAAACTATTTTCAGTTTAATCTTTGTATTCTACACTACTTTTCACTCGATATCTCCGATTAATTGAAAGTTTTCCAACATTTTTCTCTTTTTCAAAGCCAGGGTTTCTGAACCTTTTTTCAAATAGCTATATCTTCTGATTTTTCTTGAGTATTATGTGGTTATATTTGTGTTATGTGTTTGTTTGTGTTATCTTCTGGTTACTCCGAGTTCTGTGCTCTAAGTTTTCTACTAGGGTTCAGTCTTCTGTTGAATCTGTCATTTTCTTGCTTAGGGTTCTCTGATTTTCATGCCTATTGTGCTTTATGGGTCTAATTGCTCATCGTTTATCTAATATCCTGCTGATTTTGTGTATCTATGGGAATCCTTGATCTGTAGGTGTTTTCCTTGGAAGTTTTGCACTTATTTTTTGAATTACTTCCTTATTTGTGATATGTTTTCCTTTGTAAGAACTAATTCATTGTGATTTTAGTCTCATCCGTGATTCTTTGACTAATTTTCAGAGTTAATTTATATTTTACCATATTTATGTGCATGGACATGATTCCAAATATTCATTATTTATTTTCCTTTCTTGAAATACTATGTATTTAGCCCTTATTACATATTACATGCTTTACTACTCCTATTATGTTAGATGCAATGGTCTAATTGATTCCTTTCCTTTTAAAATAACTGCTTATTAATGTTTGACTTTGATTCCTTAAATAAAGGGGAGTCCTTATACCGATTTGATTCGGATTGATATCCAGTTCCTTAATTATAGACTGCTACCTTGTTTGTTTACTCGCTTTCAGTACTATAAGTACCCCCATTCTTTTTTGCATATCTCACACACATACAGATACAAGTTCAATCTCTCTGAACTCTGTTTCAAAAACACCTAGTGCTCTCTCTTACTCTATTGTTTCTACACAAACTCTCTCTCATTCTTCTATTGAACACTCAATAGGCTGAAAGCCAAGATCGAGTAATCTTGGCTGTTTATTTCTACTACTGGGGTTCTACTTCATTGTTTACTTGGGTTTGCATGCTGCTTACTTCTCTACACACTGCTGCTCTCACTCTCTGCACACTTTGCTCTCTTTTGAGCATTATTGCTCATTGTTATCGTGTTCTATTATCTGCAACTGGTATGTCACCTATTTAAGATACAATTTCCAAAACAACACGCTTCTACTAGTTTTGCACTTCATCTTGTTTCTTATGTGCTTTTATCTATGGTTCTGTTGCTCTTATTGCCATTAGCATGTATCTATTAGTTTGCCTAATTTGACTTAGCATATTCCCTACCCCCTTCACTGTCTCAACGTATGTTTCCCTCTTCCTTGTGCACTATTAGCATGTACCCAGTACCTGCTTGGCTACTTGATTAGCCTAAAACCTTTTCCTGAGGTTGCTTCTGTTTGGGAATTTGGTGCAGTAAGAGTTGGACTCCTTATCTGCCATGTCTGATTCCCTTTCTTGGATATGTTGTACATATATGAGTAGTTTCCTTGCTTATTTGTTCCCTTCCCCTTTGCCCCTGCTTGTGTGACTCTTGTTTTCAAACTTGTCAGTCCAAATGAATTTCAAAAGAACTCTTTCAACTCTTCTTACTGTTTTCCTCTCAAACAGTCTCTCAACTGTTTTCAACCCTTTCAATCTCACTGTTCTTAGAATTTAGGTTTTGCTCCCTTAATGTAAGCATTGCCCTGGGAGCCTTGAGCACCCACTGAACTTTGATGCACAAGGATGACACTTCCACACTTACACTTGTCAGTAATGATATATTCTGGGTGTTTGGTGATGGCCAGGTGTTCAAACGAACCCTTCGGGAACTTTGCCGCACCGAAGAAGTGATGGTTGGAGATTTTGGGCCTGGCTGTAGGCTCCTTGTAGAATAGCTTTTTATTTTTATTACTGTTGTATTTTTAATTATTTGGGTTGTAATAATTTGTAAAGAATAATGGGGTACATAGTAAATTTGGGATGGTTATGCATGTTTAGTTAAGGGAATGGGTAGAAAACATATTCATAAGGCTTTACTTAGTTATTTGTGCAATAGATACCATGTTTAGGACATGCACCCGCATGTAGAAATCTTGTTCTTAGGTCTCTCACTCTCAGTCTGTTATTCCGTACATTTTCATAATCACAACCAGTTAATAATCAATGTCATTACCATTGCATTTAGATACCATGTTTTAGGACCTTTGTATGCATTAGATATCATGTACTTCGGGCTTTTTGCTTGCAACAGTCGAATGCTTTGCTAATTTGGTAAAACTGGTCGACAAACTCCTTTTAAAACTGGAAACTAATTTGCATGTCCACCTTCTTTTACGGTTTAAATAATTCCTAGGCAAATTTTAAGCCGGATAAAATAGGTTAATCGCTTTAAGTTTTCTTTAAATTAATTCACCTTTGTCTGAATTCGCTTGTCCCTGAAGCTCCCCTGATTTTTATACAAAAAGAAAAAGTTCTGTCTATTTTTGTACAAACTGGAGAAATACTTTTACCGATTTACTTTTCTTCTCCTAGCCTATAAATGGACTACTATTTTCCTAAAGAACCATATGAGTACTTTACATTATGTAATTTTGGAAACTGTAGCTGTAAGTTAATATGTTTTATTTGTTTTCTTTACACTTCGGCAGTCTTAAAAAATACTATCATATCTGTTCTGCTACTCCTCCTGTCCGAAAACTGCATTTACCATATGTTCCACGAGTGTTTCTTTTAAATGTTTTCTGCAGATTCCTAAAACGGCTACTGTTTTTTTTAGTTCTGAACGTTTTTCTTACAACTCTTTTCTGCAAATTCTCCGCCTTCTATTTTAAACTTATGCTCCAGCTTTAAAAAATTCTCTCTTCCTTAGACCTTAAATGTTTTTGAGACGTGATAATTACGTGTTTGTTCATAGAGGGATATTTGAGCCTTTATATGCTTTACGTGATTCCATTATTGTGTAGTCCTATTTATTTTGTATGTCGCTTAGCATTTTAACCTTTAAGTTTAAGGGTTCAACCTAGTTCCTAACTTATAGGAATAGTGATCCTAATTTCCCTCTAGGATCTATAAGACGGGACGGGTAATAGCACGAAATAAGAATTTGTGACCAATTCACACACTTAAATAATCTCGACGGGGTTGGAAGGGTAGAATATGGAGATGATGACGATGTGATAATATCATAAAGCAACCCCTCTTTGGGGATATGTGCGGGATATTGTATCGAATGATCTATATTATACTTAAACCTAGGACCCCCTTTACCATTACTTTTCGTCTAAGTACCTGCTCTAAAATTTCCCTTTTACTTATACTATTCTTCTTTCAAAATTGACCATTAGTTTTGTATTCTTTATATGCACATTTGCTTGTCTATTTCTATGCTTCTTAAAGTCACATCTAAGCAAGGCCGGAAACTACACTAGTGGAACTTGAGGAGTGCCTAACACCTTCCCCTTGAGATAATTTCACGCCTTTAGCCGAACTCTGGTTTTCATTCAAAAAATCTCCTTTTCTTCTTAAAGTGTCCTAATGCACTATAATCATTAGGTGACGACTCTTCAAACTGCGTAACCCAATTCCCAAAAGGGAATAAGAGTTGTTTTGTTCATAATGTCGTAAATCCGATTTCGCTTCTTTCATGGGGAAAAAGGGGGCGTTAACAGCAGCCGAGTGTGATTCTCTTGACTCAACATCAGTTCCTGCTTTTGACATGCAAGTTGGTCTGGAATCTATTGAAATTGAACCCATAGACTATACTAATAGTGCACTTACAACTTTATCTAATAAGGAAGACAAAGTATTTGACCAGATTTCACAAGGAATTGGCACTGTTTTGTGATATCATTCTGCATACGACGTTCCCTTTCCAATTACTTTTGATGACTCACCGTTGCTTCCAGCCAGTGTTGAACAACTAAATGTACATGTCTTGTTCCCTCGGATTGAATCTGCTTTAGAGGAAGACACCACAAACTATGTGAATGAGGTTTTTGTTAAAAGCCCTAAGCAAGATACCACTAAACAACATAGTCAATTTGACACTATGCTTATGGATTCTTTTATTTGTTTGGTCCCAGGTGGTAATCTTCCAATTTATCAAATGCTCGCATTGCCTTTTAGTGTCAATTTGGACGATGGTCATATGCTCGATTATTCTTGTTGCTTTCATGTGAGGGCTTGCATATATCTCCACTTTCTGCCCGATTCAACAATAGGGACTACCCGTTGTGGGGGACAATCGATTTGACAGAGGGCAAGATTTTAAGATTAATTCAGGTGTACTTTTATCTATTGAATCTGAAGTTCTTACTCAAGAGGAGTTTTCAAAGACAAAACTTATTACCTCTAACATGGCCAATTTGGAAGATAGACACCCCGAAGGGAGTTTTCTATTCTTAGGCTTTTATTTGAAGCACATCTAATACAACAACAACAACAACCCAGTATAATTCCATTTAGTGGGGTCTGGGGAGGGTAGTCTATATGCAGACCTTACCCCTACCATGGGGTAGAGAGACTGTTTCCAAATAGACCCCCGGCATCCTTCCCTCCAAGAACTTCCTACCTTGCTTTTGGGGAGACTCGAACTCACAAGATCTCGGTTGGAAGTGTGGATTTCTTACCATCAGAGCAACCTCTCTTGTCATTCAAATATATTGTGGTTCCACCATGATTTCAACGTCCATTTAGATTATTCGAGTGATAATGTACATGAGCGCAATCTTTCTGGATTTTTGTTGTTTGAATCGAGAGTGCGTGCTAGGGAGGAGAAGATACAAAGAATGACCCGGACAATCACTGAAACTTACTCCAAGCAATCACCAAATATTTGGGTCAATAACGTTGTTAAACGCTTGTTTGCTATGTTTAGTCTAGCTCATAAAGCAATGTCTACTTCGTCGTATATTATCTTTGATCCTAGTGGGTTTAATACTTCCTTTTGTGCGACGAGCGAGCAACTGCTCTTTAGACTAGCGAAAGGCTTTACTACAGAGAATTATTACACCACACAACAGTACATGAAGATGCAGCCTGCAACATTTGTACTAACTGCCATGTTACAAGAGTGGAAAGCATTAGAATTGAGGAGTGGATATAAGGTGAAGCTTCAAGTAGTGCAAGGAGGTGATTACACATTTTCTGGTGTCGGCGAGAATTATGGGGTTCCAGGTCATGTTATAACTAAACTCCATTTGATCCTAGGAATGTTCTTGATTGGATTTCAGTACTTCCAAATATCTGAGGCTATTTCCTACATTCTGGCCTATTTCGTGAATAGTGCTTTTGATAGAAAAGGAAGTGTCTCTATGGTGACCAAGAATGATTTCATTTGGGGCCCCTTTCCAGCAGTGCAAGGTAACATAATTGGTCTTTCCTTTTCATCAGGAATTAATGCTAAAGCAGAATGCACAAAAAGGGGTGTTGCTGATACCATTTTCATTTTGATAAGCTAACTGAGGATGTTTGCTTATGTATCAATTACATTGCGTGATAATCCGTGCTTACTATTTTTCTAATAATTCGTTCAAGTTTACATATTTGGACTGATTTGGAAGTTATCATATCTTGGAGGAAGAGTTTCGAGTGCCACAACAATGCAGTTTCTATTTAACCGAGTTCATGCTTTTGTGGAGGTTTGCTACTAAAATATTTGCCTTGGTTCTGTCATTTAGCTTAACGCTAACTATTTCCTAAAGTTGGCAAGCAAGGGCAGGTGACTATGCAGGGCATGTTCTAATGACATTCCTGTTAACAAATCTGTTACTATCTACTAGGAGTTGCAATGACCTAGGTGATTGGTTCATAACAGGTGCACAAAACATTGTCACGACCCAAACCCCGCTCCGGTCGTGATGGCGCTTCTCGTGAAGACAAGGCCAACCAACCAACCCAATTTGCCTTTTTGAAATTAGATAAACATGAGTATACATTTTTTTAAAGGTGGTTCAATAATATTACTTAGCGGAAGTACAACCCAAACACAACCCAAATCGGGGTGTCACAAGTCACGAGCATCTAGAAGAGTCTAAACACAACTACAAGCCGGTAATATACAGAATAAAATTTAGACTCAAAATGAAGAAATCCGATGCTGCGAACGCTGACGGTGACCTTGCTCAGCTACGATAGCAAAATTTCCAATCAGCTCAAAACCCGCTACGGATGAACAAATACCTGCATCTGCACACGAGGTGCATGTAGTAAAGTGAGTACTCCAACTTAGTGACTAATAAAGATAAATAATAACTGAGCAGTAAGAAATCACATGTAAAAGATCATCATGCTGTGTAGAAGCATTGTATAACTCTTTGATAAAATCAGTGAAATTGTGAAATCTTTAGAAATATCTTGGCTCAGTTTTAAACCACTTTTGAAAATGACCTTTTCAATAGTTGCGAAAATAATTTCAAAACAATTGGTGCCGCTATGCACAGAAATCCGCCCCTCGGGCACAAATAGCACAGTATAACAAGTGAAAGACAAATAAGTATGGAAAATGAGCACATAAAACTTGCCCCTCAAGCAATCACATAGAAGAGTACCAGCCCCCTCGGCAATATTTTTGTTCCGGTCAGCCATTGTTACCTGACCACACGGTGTTATTCCTGGCCAGTCATTGTTATATGACCAAAGGCATCATATAGTCTCATTGTTACCACTGTCTAAAATTTATCCTCTTTAGATGAGTACCCACGCTCACTGTGGGTGTGCAGACTCTGGAGCGGCTCCTACAGCCCAAGCGCTATATCGTCATACGGCCTGAAAGCCTATTCATATCAACATAAGGCCTGGAAGCCTTCTCATGTCACACTCGAGGCCTGATAGCCTCATCACATATCACTCGAGGCCTGAAAGCCTCTCACACAACACTCCAGGCCTGAAAGCCTCCTCACATAACACTTGAGGCCTGAAAGCCTCCTCACATCACTCAACATATCCTCATATATGGCCCTCGACCTTAATCAGTCCAAAAACAAAACAAGCATAAGCCCACGGGCATCAGTAAAACAATGGTGCTCAGCTTAAATATCATTTAAATCTCAAGTTTGAGTAGAAATAGTTGAATTCATGAAACAGTGTAATTTAATTGGACTAAGTTCAGGTAATATTTCAAATTGGGAGGAAATAGTGATGATAATTCACAAAGGATTTCAAATAGTCGGAATAAGCCCAAGTATGGTGAAAACAACAAGTCATAGTCAAATACACAGTAAGTATCAACCGGGATGGACCAAGTCACAATTCCCAATAATAAATGAACTCGTGCTCGTCATTGAGCGCATGTCTCATCTCAGCATAGCATTACGTTGTACAAATCCGGGGTTTCAAACCCTCAGGATATCATTTACAATCATTACTCACCTCCAACCGGTGAAATCTAGCTCGCGATGCCTTTGCCCCTTAAATTAGCCTCCACGTGCGTCGAATCTAACCAAAACTACAATGAATACATCACAATATGCTAAGGGAACAAAACCAAGTCTAAAACAATCAATAACGGGCACGAATCCCAAAATTACCAAAACCTGGGCCCCTGCCCCACTTCTCAAAACTAGAAATTTTTACATAATCAGAGTCTTCGTCTCCCCACGAGTTTATACATATCAAGAATACCAAAATCGGAGTTCAAATGACCCTTAAAATCTTTAATTTAAAATCACAAAACTCGAGCCCTTGTTCTTCAATTTTATGCTTAATTTCCATAAATTTCAAGGTTAATCTAACATAATTATCGTGTTTTAAGATCATAGAACTCACCTCCAATCAATACCAATCGAATTCCTCTTCAGTTTCCGTCCAAAGCTCTCAAGGATGTTCAAAAATGGTGGGAAATATCCCAAGCTCGTGGATGGAATGAACTTTTGAAGTCCTTCTCTAAAAAGGTATTTTCGCATCTGAGGTTGCCTTACCACATTTGCGACTACCGCTTTTGCGGTTCTACCTCCGCTTCCGTGGATCTTCACTATGCCCTTGACCGCTTTTGCGGTCAAACCTTGCTTTTGTGAACTCTGCTTATGCGGTAAAACTCCGGCTTCTGTGGAGACTCCCTCACACACATGGACCACTTCTGCGGTCGATAGCCGCACCTGCGGAAAACCACCTTCTTGTGGAAGTACCAGGTATCAGCAGACCAGTAATATCACTAATCAAAAATTCATTCTGATGGCCATCCGAAATCACCCCGAGGCCCCCGGGACCTCAACCAAAGACACAGATATGATCCAATACCTTATTCAAACATGCTCGAACCATCAAAACATCACAATTAACACAAAAAAGTATCAAATTACATCAAATTCAAGAATAACTTCATCCAAATCTTTTGAAAATCGTATTCGATCAAAAACCCAACCAACACACTTCCGATTCAACTGAAATTTCACACACACATCTCAAACCACATAACGAAGCTACAACAACTCTCGAAATTCCATTCTGACACTCGAGTCAAAATCTCACCTATCAACCGGAATTCACCATAATACTAGTTTTGTCAATTCAAGCCAAATTCTCCCACGGACTTCTGAAATGCATTCGGATCCCGCCCCTAAGTCATAAAATCACCAAACGGAGCTAGCCAAATCACAAAATTCCGATCCATGCTCATATACACATAAGTCAAATCTTAGTCAAATCATTCAAATTTAAAGCCTCCAACTGAGGTATTCTTTCAAATTCATTTCGATTTTTTTCTTGAAAACCAAAACCAACAATCCACATCAGTCATAATCCATAACACAGGGCAAGTCATGCGCGAAAACTGGCGATCAAAGTGCAAAAGCTCAAAACGACCGATCGAGTCGTTACAACCTCCCCCACTTAAACACATGTTCGTCCTCGAACACACCTGGAGTTGTTGTAGAAGCCAATAATAGCTGAATAACCTCACCAAGCGTATACCCGGGGGTGATCCCACGTCACCCTATCTCACATAGGTCTGATACCACATTGCAATTGAAATTACACAATCCAGTCTGGCCCATAAGCCAAAGAATTCACATTTTTTCAATTCTGAAACCATCAATACGATTAAAACCTCACACCAATAATCTGAATAGACCCGAACTAATAGTAGTAACCCATGCCTGTAACCTCAGGTGAAATCATATGATATACCACATAACTCAAACTCATGTAACAATAACTTCCTTTAACAGCAGCTGGCCACACTATCTAATACCGATAGAAAACCTCTTATCAGCTATAGTCTCATTCCAACATCTTCCAATACTGCCAATATAAACACGTAATGAACCATAACTATTTCTCAGATCAGTCATTCATGAAGCTATTTCTCCTCTGGAAATCATCATAACAAATGTTTGAACCGAACCTTGATATTTACTCATCAAACATGCTGAAATCGAATCCGCTTGTATACACTGATGATCCCAGTGATCCTTTCTGACCAAAAATGCCATCCTAGTGACATGACACATCATTACGGTCCTAAGCCACAACTTGCATGACTACGCGCACCAATAAGCAATAGTCCGAACATACTCAATCATGAAAGTGACTCAATTGAAAAAGATGTACCTCAAGCCCACTAGAACCACCACAATACAAGGTTGAGAATTCGTCTTACATCATAGAATATAAAACACAAATCTAACCCGCAAGGTCGAATGTTCACATAGCTTCGCTACATTGCGCGATCCTATCCAACACTATCCCACATGAGACACCTCAAGTCACTATGCTCGAAATTGGCAACCACACACAATTTTGATGCTTGAAACCAAAGCAAAACATTACACACGCGATGAAACAAGTAACATATACTATGCAAACACGATAAGACGTAGCCTATATGCCATTCACTGATCAACACCCAATTACTCTTCCGCTCGACTTCCAGTATGAACCCCAACAGAACTGCACCATATGTGCCTATAAACGATAAATCATAATGTGTCGCAACACAGAAAGCAACTCATAGACCTCCTGATCACTAATAAGATCAATAAGGGTCGAGTAAACCTAACCCTTGACAATATAATTCGGAGCCAAACGAGCCGACTCAACTAGAACACGCATCCACATTAGCCCGCCAATGAACTCCTTACTAAGGAAGCTTGAAGCTACTCCTTCCACCACCATAACTCCTACCAGAGTCTTACAATATGGTGCCCGACACTTAATCAATACCGAAATCCACAACTTCGCCCAGAGACATGCCCGGCCACAAGAAACACATTCGAAAAGTCCCTCAACACCAGATCTAAATTACTCATAGAAACCTCTGCACTGACATCCATCACAAAGGCCCAAATAAGAAAATCAACCGTTCCCAACCATCCGCTGGTTCTTTGAAACATAGACCACTCTACTAGAACATACTACGACACACCTTGCCACTAACCCTGCGGAATTTCTGGCATAGCCCGTAACCCAATAATCCAAAATAACCCAACACTGAGAAAACCAGTCTAAATCCTGATATCATACCCAAAATCTGATATACCAGACAAAGAAAGGTTCACTCGTGCCTCAAAATCCCGATAACCGTTACACAATGATGATACACACGACCCACAATCACAACATAGCCCGAATATGAGAAATTCTGTCTCCAATTCCGTGCGGCAGATGAATCACCACATCATATCCCAATTTCACCGTCCGAAAGCATACCACACCTTAATACCCAATAATTCCACGATAGATACTCTAAAATTTCCTTGTACACCAATTCAACCCGAATATCATTAGTTGATCTAACAAAAAAGTGTCGCAATACCACCGAAGTGCCATCCATTTAATCACATTTCTCTTTTTTCTGAAACATATACTCTCGTCAAATCACTTTCAAATAGCAATACCATTTTCCTTGATTATCTAAGGATACCCATTGCCTAAGTGTTTTATTACTTCCTTCTTGAACTGAATGGCAACCTAAAATACGCAAGTCTCAGTCCTCCACAACATACCACATATAACATACCATCCGAGGATACATGAAAACTGTACCTCCCTTCCGAGCCACATATATCTATGCACTCAACTAGTCAAGAGCTTTTCATTGGACCCATCTAGAAAAAAAACCAATATACATCCCATGCTCCACATGACCATAAAATAACATCTCCAAACCACAGTAAAACCCAACAAGAACTCTTTCAGTTCTGTTTGCACCAACTAATCTGCCAGGACTGAATCCTTCTTACTAGACCAAGCTAAGTAAGTCGTCAAAACCAAAGAGCATTGCTATAAAATACGTGTACAAAATTATTACCTCTAACTCATACAAATAATTAATCATATCCTTACCATGCCGATCCGGTCTACTATCAAGCTACTCCTTCTATCTAAATTTCTTTCCGGTTCATTTTCAATTGATATTTCCTCTTTCTGTAGCACCACAATTCCTCGACCAAGCTTCCATACAAGACCCAAGCATAAAACCATAATGTATAAGACCCATAAATCATTGAATACTCTTTCAATTATTCCCAAAAATACCACATTTGAAAACACTTTACTATAAAGAACTTCCTGCGAATCTGAACCATGTTACCTTTGCTTTCCTGACACTAATATTTAAAACCCCACAATTAACATAGAAATACCACAAATATGGACCTCTTCCAACGAAAACACAGTTTCTGACCACATACTCAACTTTTAAGATGCCCAATTGCTCTTTGTAGAATCTTGAACACATTAGAACTATTCAAAAGAGTCATTCACTCTTATTCAATTTGTAATTTACCGGACCCAACGAACAGAACCCCACGTGCCTCATTTGCACTCTGACACCACAGAATGAAATCCTCATCCCAATACAACCAAACAGCTTCCTGCTTTATGTGCCGAGCATTCTTTATCAACAACACTCTAGACATTCCGTGATTCTCATACCCTATGAAGCATAATATATGACCTTTGGAAAAATTTTCCTTTACTCTGTACATAGCTAATTCACTTGCACGCCCCTAAACTAGAACCAACATAGCATCTAACCGTGCAATCAACTGCTTATTGTAGACTCCCTCACTTGGCTCGAAACCATTAGATCAAGATACACTCAATAACTCATGCACGTTTACTTTATTGATGCCACAATACCATAGTGAAATTATATTCAAATCATATATAAGTTTGCAAAAACACATATCATCCAATAATGTAAATCTTCTGTAAATCTCGCATTCATTCCCGCAACAGTTAAGCCCACTTTCTTAGCCCAAAATTTCAAATTTCAACACATATTTTTCACTTACCCACGAGATCTTCCAACATACACATAAGGATCACACCATTTCAGAACACTCCACAGGAGATAACCCGCCTGCTTCGCTCAATATAACATTTATGTATACCTTCTACCGTCATACACATTACACAGTCAATTGCACTTCCTGAGTCTGAACGCATACTACGATATGCAATTTACTTCACTCTCAGCTAGGAGACTTGAAAAGATTCTTCACATGCCCATAATTTCGGAACTACACTTCCACTCACAAGGGAAATCATACACTTAGTAGTTCACCTATTATCCAGCAGATCTTCCTCGGCACTTCCAAGTCATATAGAAACATCATGCAGTACTAACATGCTCATCACAAAGCTATCTAGCTGTCATTCCTACTATTTGGGACAATACTAAACATATAAGTTCAAAACACTTGCTCACACAATCAGCACCTCGGTGCTCAAGCCATAGGTAAAGATCCGGCCTCAAGTCCTTCAGACTGGCCCAACATCAGATCACAAAGATCACGTCTTGCCCCTCGATTAGGGCATCACAAGCCATCAAGGAACATCTGATGCCGAGATCTCATGCACGCATGCAAACACGTGGAAGGAATTTCAATAGTTACCTTTCAAGCTGAATCAAGGACGCACAGTAATAATTCAAGAATGTGAAATTTTCCTAAAGGTTATGCAGCCTCTCGAGGATAAATACAGACGTCTCCGTACAGATCCATGAGACACTACTAAACCTGCTCATTACTTGTGAGACCTACATAACCTAGGCTCTGATACCAACTTGTCACGACCCAAAGCCCGCTCCGGTCGTGATGGAGCCTCTCGTGAATACAAGGCCAGCCAGCCAATCCAATTTGTCTTTTTGAGATTAGATAAACATGAGTATACATTTTTTTAAAGGTGGTTCAATAATATTGCATAGCGGAAGTACAACCCAAACATAAACCAAATCGGGGTATCACAAGTCACGAGCATTTAGAAGAGTCTAAACACAAGTACAAGGCCAGTAATATACATAGTAAAATTTATACTCAAAAGAAAGAAATCCGGTGCCGTGAATGCTGGCGGTCACCTTGCTCAGCTATAATAGAAAAATCTCCAATCAACTAAAAACCCGCTACCGGGTGAACCTGCATTTGCACACGAGGTGCAGAGAGTAAAGTGAGTACTCCAACTCTGTGTGTAATAAAGGTAAATAATAACTGAGCAGTAAGAAATCATGTATAACAGATCATCATGCTGTATAGAAGCAGTCTAAAACACTTTGAGAAAAACAATGAAATTGTGAAATTTTTAGAAATATCCCAGTTGAATCTGTTTCGTTTATCGATAAGTCTAAAATCAGTAGTAATGTCGTCTAAATATCTGCAGAACTTATGTTTGTTTCCTACAGTTAGTAAGCCTTCTTAAAAAATCCGAATAAGCATTGTTAGATATCATTCCTATAGGTTTCACTTAGGAAAATCATTAGGCAGTTAATTAACTGCATCAGTCTTCGATAATTACAACCAAAGGAGGCCTAATCCAGACTTCTCATCTGAGAAATATGTGATAAATCAGCCCGCCTAATGATTAAGTTTAATTGAGACCTAATTAGTACATGTAAGGCATGCTAAACTACATGTTTCTGTGATTAAAGGAGGTCTAATGGTGCTTCAATTGTTATGTGCCTCTGTAACTGTCTTATGTGTTTTTTGTATGACGCCTTAGAATTTTAACCTTTTTAAACTCTTCAAAAGCCCAAAAATCCCTCCCCTTTTAGGATTAGTAGTCCTCAATGCCTTCGATACTGATAGGACTGGCACGGGTAGTAGCATGCAATAAGTAGCGATACTATTCTGCACTTTAATACCTAAATGGGGTGGGAAGGGAAGAATATGGATATGATGATCGGTGCACTAATATCATAAACCTATTATGAGGATTGATTGCTGGATATTACATTGATGTGATCCATATTAATCATAAACCTAGGACCCCTCTTCCTTCATTTGCTTTCATCTCTTCTTGTAAAACTCTTTAAATATTTCTTTTCATAAAATCCTGCCTTCTCTACTTATCTTCCCCAGTTTTCAACTTATTGCAATGTTATATTTTATCCTTTTTTGAGGCTTAATTGTTTATATAAAGTCAGAATTGTAACATGCTCGGGAACCACACTTGTGGATCCTGAGGGGTGCCTAACACCTTCCCCTCGGGATAATTTCTAGCCCTTACCTTAATCTCTGGTTTCTTCAACTCAAACCTTTCTTAAAGTATCCTAATGCACTATAATCATTAGGCAACGACTCTTCAACTTCAAAACCCAATTCTCGAATGGGAATGAGTTGTCGTCCCAAATGTCATAAACCCAATTTCGCATTAGAAAAAGGGGCATCGACAATCATGGGCGACCATAATACTAGAAACCAAGTGAGATACTTGCTACGGGATATTCCAAGTGGACACAAAAATTATGGCGACACACAATCTTCCGGTGATAGGGATGTGAGGATCTCAAAATTTCAAAAAAGCTTTATGAACACGGTTACCATTTCGATTGATATGCACTCATATGATAGGTGTTTACCCATGCTCTCATGTTACTTGACCGTGAGAAGTTGTCATGATGATACTCGCAAGAGAATAGATTGGTTGTTCAAACCATATAAGCCATATACACTACTGAGTAAAAGAGTGACTCGAGAAGGATCGCAACACTGTAATGCTTTACATGGAACTTGACACCACAGAGGTAAACATTACGATGGTACATGTATAGGCACAAGGGAGAAGATGTTGTAAATTTAAATAAAATATTTCTGTAAGAAATTCATTGGAAATAGTCCCTTATTGAGAATTTAGGAAGAGCAAGTGGGAAATATCAAAAGAGTTATAACTAAATTCAGGAACATAATGTTAGAGCTCAATTCCATAGGTCGCTATAAGTAAGAGAATCATAATCGAGAGACTTTGTGAGTAATACATCTCATTCAAAGTGCAGGTGCATGCAAGGTAATGTGATTCAGATTCTTGTTAAGAACATATCTATACAGGCTCCCAATGTAGTATAAGTATATAATAAGTAAGAGTATATGGCGTTTACAATGACATAATAATGGGCCACTTACTTAGTGACTCTAGATTGGCGGGGCAGTGCCTTAACTGATGCACCCCACTTCATATATGTAACATACATTAGTAACATATAAATATACTACATGATCTGGCGGTACAATGACATTAATAGGAACAAGGGTGCTCCCCTTAGAAACAAGTTCCGCTAATTCCTCCATGGCTCAGCACATTTTTCTAACAAGTTCTTGGGCAATTCACTAGGACTCAATGGTGGGATCAACCCCTACTTACATGCTTTATTTTCACAGATTATGGTATTAAAATTACCAATCTCGAGAATAAGACTTATAGAGAAAATAAGCTCTATATCTTGAGCTATATCGCACGATCTGAAGTATCAAAAAAGGGTGAGATTCCAAAATGTCGAAATAGCCTCCAACTTATAGATGTGGTCGACTACAAATCGATAAGAAAGACTCTACTAGACATGGCTGCAAGATAGCCTAGGACACTTTAAAACCATAGGCTTTAATACCAAGTTTGTCACGCCCCTAAAATCGTAGGACGCGACTGGCGCTCAACCGAGTAAACTCGACCAAGCAAGCCTGCTAGATTACCTTCTATCCAAACTAGTTCATAAATAAAGATGGGATATTATCCCATTCGATCAAACGCTAAGAAATCTCCCGTTAGCAACATTCATTTCATTCTCGCTAATTACTTCATTTAGTTTTCAAAAATACTACAAGGTTACAAGTTTAATGAAAAACATGATTATCAAGTACCAATAGTTCTAGACCGGACTCCCAACATGAACCACTACCCACAATAGTCTACGGAGCCTCTAAATACAAGAAAAGAGTAATAGAGAAATGCCGGCAACAAAGCTCCGGCTATACCTCAAAATTTAATGAGAAAATTAATAAAAGATTCATAACATGACCCCGGGATAGAGTGGGGCTCACCAAGACTGCTGGGAAGAGGGTACTGAAATCACTGGCCGATGTTGCTCTCTGTGGAACTACTTGTATCATAAAATGATACACCGTCGCGACAAAAGGGACGTTAGTGCCGTTGAATAACTCTAGTATGTATAACTAATCACCATATAACTAGAAAGAACTATCAACAAGAATAAATGAATCATAAAGGTAGTTGTAAAGCTTTAACAATCACCACCTCATCAAATCAAAGAATCATACAATTTCCACAACACAGTAAGTCAAGATCAACATTATACTAGCAACCAAGTATAAACATGTAAATCGTTTAGTTTACGAAAAATAATATAAATATATAGTTTTTGGTTGGGAGATCACTAGCACTGATATGCGTTATACCACCGTCTTTGTTAGCACAGAGCCCGATCACGACCCCATCGGCTAGGTCGTCCCTTTAGGTACATATACCAGAATTGAGTTTTTCAATTTTTGAATTTCCAGATTTTGAATTCCAAGATTTTGATTCTCACAACAATAGCACCATGTACGAAATGGCATCCGATCAGGGACCGATCGGCTAGGCTGACTTCCCACTTATGCCGTGTGGGATGGCTTTACAAATTCAGAAGTGTTACCAAGTTCATCCCAATTAAGGGGAATAGCCATGATTCATCCCTACACCGACACGTGTAGTTTCCGGACTGAGCCTTATGACCCACCCTTCCTCGGTGTTTCACATTTTCATCCCTTTATTTTGCAAGGATCACCAACCAATATAATGCAATAGATACTCTATGGATCACATATTTTCAAATTAAATAGAAATAGAATCATCAAACATAAGGGATTCTTCCCTATCAATAAAGGGGATACACCGATCTGTAATAAAAGACATCAAAGGAGCAAGCAACTTTCTAATTATCATTGAATCCTTCTTTTCCATTCATGACAATATACATTTATGTTCAAGTTCTCGGCACGATGGCCACACATTATTTCCCAAATTCGTTTGACTTATTTCAACATCTCTATACACATAATATTTAACATAGTTTGACATAATATATGCAACTCCAATTTCAATTTAAGGTTTTAGCATTCCATTATATAATTCATATCTTTTGCCCCTTTCAAGTTATCAAGATAGCACGTTAATCATGTTGAGACACATATTTCACTCATATAAGGTAACAACACCAATTCATGGAAAATGATAATCGACACGACTATTCAACTTTAATCTTACCATATTCACACAAAATCGATGAAGCTCAATTTCTAAAAGACGGGGGTTTAGCCACATACCTCGTTTAAGCTTTTCTTAAACTACTACGACATTCCGGAAATTTTAGCAATCCCAATCTACTTGAGACATAACAAAATTGAACACAAATTACCAAGGTATTTACGGTTTCAGCTCAATTGAGCATTTTATCAAACAGTAGTTGAGCATCTTGACATCAAATCTCTTTTACAAGATTTCCATCATTCCCGCAACCCAATATTTACTTATTTATGCTCACAATCTTCACACATACCTAATTTGTACATGCATGTATATATAATACTATTACACCCAAGAACCATACCTTAATAACCCATCTCACAATCTCTACAATACCAACACAACCTAGGTTAGGCACCTATGGCTTCCAATCACCATCCCATGAGTTACAATACATAATTCATTCTCAGATTTTCATAATAATTCCATATATGTATGTCTAAGGTGTAGGATTACCTCTTGTAGACCAAATATTGAAATACAACTTTGGGGTGTTCTTGAGAATTTGAAGAAATCCTATGAAATCCAATCAAAATAATGTTGTAAATAGTGATTGAGAAGTGAAATCACCATGAAAATGCACTTAAAAACTCACCTTATATGTGCAATTAGATGCCTTGGTCGAGTTGGAGGTGTAAAGGACTCCCTAAGCTTGAGAAATAACTCAAATTTTCTTATTTTCGGTCTTTAGGGTAATTTAAAAGCCTTCCACTAGCACGATCATGCTATAGTTTGTGCAATGTTCGCTCTAGGGAGGCAAAATATTTCGCAAAATGCGCGCCTTCTAGCGTGTTCACGCTAATGGTCGCGCTAGTGACACCTGTCCAGTAAAATTGCCATAACTTTTTGTATACACCTCCAAATAACGAACGGTTTGTTGCAATGGAAACTAGATTCACAGCGCTTTAATTGGATAGGTTTTGTTTTGGCACAACTCCTTATATTATTGGATATATGATCATTTAAGTTGAGGTATTATGCGCACTCATTTATAGATTTCGTCTAATATGAAATTTTCTAACTTGGCTTAGACTTAGGCCACTCCTTAGACATCAATTCACCTCTAATATGAATTATATGCTTATTAACATATCCAATTGATACCTATTACATCATGTGTCCCCATTTTCACACAAAATAAAATAATTAGTCTACCTATGTACGACGAAATCTTAAATTACTCAAAAACCTTTTCCGAGACTTACAAGTGAGGTAAGGTTTCCACATACATGGGATTATTTTGGTGGGTGCCAGGAGTTGCGTGTAGAGGTAGTCATTGTTGGAGTTTTATGGATCAGGAATAGGTTATGATGTTTTTATGAGGAGTGTGATAGGTGGTGGTTTGTGGATACCAGGTAGGAAGATGTTGGTGCTGAGGAAGAGCGGGTACTAGTGGTGGATTAGTATTTTAGGGAGGAGTTTCACATAAATGGGGTGCGGGTGAATTTATTAGATGTTGGTTTGACATATTCTTAGGAGGTGCTAGGTTCTGAGCATTTTTTGCCGATTAACGTCTGGGACCTTAAGGGTGAGTGGGAGGTTTGCCAAGTTGCAGACCTGCTCAAGTTCCCCTTGTGTCACGACCCATTTCCACAATAGGTTTTGAGGGCGCCCGTCACTGTTGCAAGAAAAGCCGCTACAGAACATTGCAAACATCCTATATTTATTTTATCAAGATTTAAGTAAAATATCCATTTCAATTTCGGATTTAAGACAAAAGGAGATAGAAACTGTAAGTAACATAATATTACAAATCTAAAATAAGTCTACCAATGTGTGTGCTAGAACCTGGTGTCACAAGCTACACGTACAACAAATGTGTTCACTGATGCGCACCAGAATGATATCCAGATCCACCTGCCTCAGATCCTGTACATTTAAGTACAAAAATGCAGCATTAGTACATAAACAACATATACCTAGTAAGTATTCCGTCTAATCTCGAAGAAGTAGACACGACAGATCGACTTGATACTTACTAAGATCAAGATAATATAACAATCATGTGCTATATAAAGCATGAAGAATTTCCAATAACAACCATTTAAAACGAAAAATTATATTCATATTCTTGACCATGTTTCAATACTATTTTCCCTTTTACATGCATAACAAACTTTGAGAACAATTTTACTGTTGAAAAAGCGCATGGTTCTGATTCATGTTAAAGTACACGTACAACAACATTTTCCGTTCCTTCTTTTTGTGCTTTTTTTTTTTGGGCTAAAAAGCATGAATTGTTATAAAATAGAAGTCTATTTAGAGTGAATGTCTAAGAGTTTTAGCTTGAAGCTAAGTCATTCTTCTCCCTATAAATAGAGATGCTCTCTACCATTGTAAATCACCCCAAGTATTAATAAGAATACTTCTCTCTCTCCCTATTCTCTCTCTATATTGTTCTTATTCTTGCATTATTGTTCTTGTCTTTATATTATTTCATAACATGTTATCAGCACGAGACTCTACCGTCTCAAGAAGCCCTTTAAGAAGATTAAGCCGCCGTCAATTTCTCCGCATCAGAGCCGCCGTCGTCTGCATCAGTGGAGAAAAGGAAGAAAACATTGAAAATATAATTGGTATACCTTAAAGGTAAGTAATTTACTTTTCCCTTTCAAATTCCTGAAATTATACGATTTGATTGAATATACAAACGAAGTTTGATTATAACTCTAATGGAGTTTGTAAGAAATTATAACCACATGAAGTGGTTAAATATCTATGTCCTGCCATGATTAAATTCATGTATGATTGTTGGGAAATAATTGAAAATCCGTCCCATTGAATTTGCTCCATTCCCTTTAGAGAATGTGGAAATCTGAAAGAAGACTAAAATATTACCATGAAGGTATCAATGAATGTGGACGTGGCAAAGAATTCCGTCCAATTGAATTTGCTCCATTCCCTTTAGAGAATGTGGTAGCAGTATGTGATAAGTCTGAAAGAAGACTAATTACCGTAAAGGTATCAATGGATGTGGACATGGCAATAGACGAAGTTATAATCGTCATTATTGTGGTAATGAGAACAATAAGGATTCTCAAAATAATCTTTCACTTTATGAAAGTAATATTTGACATGAGATTGTGTAAAGCACATGATTTTGATCCATTCCCTGAAGTGAATGTGATAATTGTAATAGAGCCCGTAAGTATGAACACGCTCTTGATGTAAATTGTGTCCTATGACTGACACTATGAAAAGAAAGTTCGTTGCCCTTGAAATTTCGGGCAAGAACTATATGACATGGGTGTTGGATGCTGAAATCCACTTAGATGCTATGGGTCTTGGAGACGCCATTAAAGACAGAAATAATGCATCCACCCAAAACTATGCTAAGGCCTTGATTTTCTTGCGCCATCACCTTGATGAAGGTTTGAAACTATGCTAAGGCCTTGATTTTCTTGCGCCATCACCTTGATGAAGGTTTGAAAATTGAATATATCACAGTCAAAGATCCACCCACCTTGTGGAATGGCTTAAAGAAGAGATATGACAACCTGAAGTTGGTCACTCTGCCACAAGCACGATACGATAAGAATCCAAAAGCAAATAGTTTATAAACTATATATTATCGTTGCGGTGAAAACGGGCACTGGTCAAAGGCTTGCCGTATACCATGACTTTTGGTTGACCTTTATCAAGCATCTCGAAAGAGTAAACGCCCTGAAACGAATTTTGTCTCTGACGACAACTTTGACATCACCCACTTGGATGTGGCAGACTTCTTTGAGCAACCCGAGGGGAAGATAGACCACCTAATCGGTGATGGATCCGTGATGAAAGAAGATGGAGCTATTTGATTTTATTTTACTTGTTTGTATTAGTGAATGAATAAACTAATAGCCATTAGTATTAGTTCGTATTAGTTAGTTCATGATATAACGTTAGTATTAGTTCTTTAGAATGTATCAATATGCTCAAATATCAATAATATTTTTACTTTCCAGTAGAGGTAATCGACTAACCTGAAAAACTAGTCGGTTATCTCATATTTTGCATAAAAACTGCAAAACAATCGATTGTCTATGACTAACAATCGATTGTCTTTAAAACTGTAATCTGGAATTTTTCAAAAATCATCCACAATCGATTGTCTATGTCTAACAATCGATTGTCGTTAGACAGTGTAATCTGGAATTTTTCAAAAATCATCCACAATCGATTGTCTATGTCTAACAATCGATTGTCGTTATACAGTGATGTCGAATTTTTCAAAAATAACCAACAATCGATTGTCTATGTCTAACAATCCATTGTCTTAAGACAGTGATCTGAAGTTTTTCAAAAATAGCAAATAATCGATTGTCTATGTTTAACAATCGATTGTCAATGTTCAACAATCGATTGTGTGTGTTTAACAATCGATTGTTTTATGAAAACGTTTAAACTGAAATTTTCAAACTGCATAATAATCGATTATGGAAAACATATAATCTACTATCTGATTTATTTTAGTCAACTGACATCAGCAGATTTTGAAAATATTATGTGACACAAACGGATTGAAGTTGTTTATTCTCATATTTTCTTTTATATGTCAAACCATGGGAAGTAAATTGATTGAAGGCTCCGGAAGAGCAACTGTAACTCTGCCCAAAGGCATGACGTTTATCTTAGAGAATGCAATATTCTCCTCCAAGTCTAAGAAGAACTTGTTGAGTTTTAAAGATATCATATTGAGACAATAGATGAGAATAATCTTGAATTCTTCATGAAAACGAGGCTGCCCATTTCGGTTTGGGTTCACGCCATTTTGCATGCAGCAATGCTAGTTCGTCGGCTGCCCACTTTGGTTTGGGTTCATGCCATTTTGCATGCAGCATTTTAGTTTGTCGGCTGCCCACTTCGGTTTGGGGTCACGCCATTTTGCATACAGCAATGCTAATTCGTCTTAGACCGACGAATTACCACAAGTATTCCCCGTTGCAATTGGTTTTGGGTCATGGACCCAATATATCCCATTTAAGAATTTTTGGATGCGCAGTATATGTGCCTTTAGCACCGCCATCCCGCACCAAAATGGGTCTGCAAAGAAGGTTAGGAATATATGTTGAGGTTGAATCGCCCTCCATTATTCGCTACCTCGAAACATTGACAGGAGATTTGTTCACTGCACGGTTTGCAGACTGTCAATTTGATGAGACACTTTTCCCAAAATTAGGGGGAGAAGTTGGTGAAACCAAACGGGAAATTTTGTGGAAAAATGCATCATTATCTCATCTTGATCCACATACCTCTATTTGTGAGAAAGAGGCACAAAAGATTATCCATTTGCAAAGAATAGCAAATCAAATGCCTGACGCATTTATAGATTTGAAAAGGATAACAAAGTCACATATCCCCGAAGTGAATGTGACAACATCTGATTCACGAATACATATTCATTATTGGAAGAATATGAACATGAAATTGGTATTAAATATACCACACTCACCCCTAGAAGGAGGTTTGAGATGATATATGGCATGAATGATCGTTGGTCACGTACCTATTGTACGCCAAAGTATTTTGGAAATATGACTATTAAAGGACAACGATAATGCAAGAAACATATCTTGCATATAAGTTTGACATGACCATAATGGTGTAACTTTCTCTTTAAGAAAGATATTCACCACATGGATGTTGATGAATCTGTGGTAGTACAAAATTAATTGAGAGCTCTAGAAGAGCCAATTATTACTATGTTGGAGAAACACAATTGAGTATTGTGCTGTAGTAAGTCTCAAAGAAACTTATTCAGTTTCCAAAGTACACGCGAAAGCGGTTGATTATATTAAGACTATAAATAAAGGAAGGCTTTGATATCTCCTATTACTACAACTTGTAGCGGGGTAATTTGCATATGAAAAGCTACCCGCTTTGTTCTCCAGTTTGTACTACACAAACAAAAGAATGCCACAATAAAGTGGATATCTATTGGTATAAAACCCATGTCATAATAAACCTGAAGTTTATTGATAAGTGCACATGTCATGGTATAAATTTGAAGTTTACCAATATTGATAATTTATTCAGTTGGCATTCGTGTTAGCCATCTCATTTTAAGTATGATGTGCGAATTCACATAGGTGAACATTAAAGAACTAGAAAGTTCTTTACGAATTCTCTTGTATCACTTGTTCTCATTAAAGAACTGACCAACTAAAGAGTTCGGGTTGATGCCCATAAATTCTGGAAATATCAAAGGTGAATATGGGCCCATTCACCTGCCATGTATACCACATATGATGCATCTATGATATGGTTACATGCGCAATTGTTATTGACCCGCAGCCTGGCCGGTGCTTGCGAGGTAAATTGCTCAGTAATCTAACTTCGAGCATAATTTCCAGATTCTCTACTCAAGATAGTTCATCTTGATAAGTTGGTTTATATCAAAGTTGGTTTAGCAAGATAATTATTGAGTGCTTCCACTTAATAGCTAAACTATTTCTTATGAGAACAAAGTTATATATATCAGTTTGATATAAGTTGTATACGAGAGTATATTCTCCCCTCACAAGTGGTTCAAGGTCAGGAACCAAATAATTTCATCTTATTATTAATGTGCCGTGTATATTGACATGATAATGCACAAAGATGATTTCCCAAAGTTGAGGAAACAAGTTAGCTTTACTAACATGAGGGGGAGACATGATAAACACTTGAGAAAAGGTTACATGGGATGAATTATCATTTGTATATGTATATCCCCAAATATCATGATATGAACCTGAAGTTCATAAAAGGGATAATTCAATTGCAACATATTGCAAAGCATGCTATACGCATTTGCTGACCCAAAGAAAGTAACTAAATGGAAGAGATACAATTCAAGAAGAATTGATTCCATATGAAAGACATGTAGTTTTGAACCTATAGTTCAAATGCTTGAAAGTATAAAAGCCAAAGGTATGTATAATCAGTTTTCGATATCTTATTTGTCTAGCATGACATGGAAAACTTGATATGCATCTAAAGTCTATTATATGGCTTATATGACTTAACTTGAAAGATTTAAGTTGCTTGAAGCATATGCAATTCTTGGTCCTGAAGTACCACATCATTAGTACAATTTGTGTACATATGTATCTTGCTATAACTATAAGCATGATGGCATTGAGAATGCATCTATGGAGATATTGAAGAGTTATTCCACGACATTATATGAAGATGTTCATATCTATCAAGAATGATGATTTCAAGGTACGGAATATTTATTCAAGTCAATATGGTTGATTTGTCAAACGTCTACCAAAGATCATTTTGAAGATGATGCACAAGATTGGAATGCAAATACTCAAGGATATAAATTGATGTACTCATTAGGGGGAGTCAATGCGCGTTGCACTCTTTTTCCCTTACAAGGTTTTGTCCCACCGGGTTTTCCTTGCAAGGTTTTTAACGAGGCAACCAATAGGCGCATATTCAAACATGTGTACTCTTTTTCCTTTCTTTAATTTTTCCCAATGGGTTTTGGTTTTAAGGTTTTATGAGGCACATTATTGAATAGACATTCAAGGGGGAGTGTTATAAAATAGAAGTCTATTTAGAGTGAATGTCTAAGAGTTTTAGCTTGAAGCTAAGTCATTCTTCTCCCTATAAATAGAGGTGCTCTCTACCATTGTAAATCACCCCAAGTATTAATAAGAATACTTCTCTCTCTCCCTATTCTCTCTCTATATTGTTCTTATTCTTGCATTATTGTTCTTGTCTTTATATTATTTCATAACATGAATGTTTTACTTTCACTTTTCTTTAGTCAATTTTAATTATCCAAGGTTGTTTGACCCTTTGATAGTGTAAAGTTATACAGTAATTCTTCCAAAAGTAAAATTCTATTGCCCGGTAAAATAGAAGTAACAGCAGACTTTCCTTAAGCTAAAATTTATCTAATTTAAATATTAAATATATGTTTTTATATGCCTAGATGGTATAGTTATGGGATAGAAAACAATTATTGTACTATTATATATTTTAAATTTGGGTTTGACGAATGGGTATAGAATGACGCCGATCTTACTTGGTAAGCGCTACCATATCAGGCAATACAAAAAAAATTATTTGTTTTGTGAGAGAGACGGTAATTTCATTTCCAAATCGCTATCTTTTTTAGAAAAACCAATGAGTTAATTTCAATTTTTTTTTGGATTATTTTGTCTGGCCGTTTTTCTTTATTAGCTTATTGTAGTTGCTAAGCAGTCATTCCTTCTCTTTTCGGTTTAATTATAATCATATTTTAAATGTACTGCATAAATTTAGATTGTATAGGACTTTGTTGATTTCTAATGAATAGGGATAAAATTTCTTGAAATCTTGGCCAACCATCTATTGTTACTATTAAATTAAGAAAATATTTTTTAATTAAAGCCTAACACGAACTTCTACTCTATAAAGTACTTTTTCAATAATATTGTTCAAGAATCTTAATATATTTTTAAAATTTATAATGATACCTTCATCCAAATCTTGTTAACTGCCCAAGCTAACCATTGGTAAGTCATCTCTTCCATTAACTCCTCTTAATACAAAAGACTTACCCTTAACTCTTAAAACTTAATAATTACCATTACCTTCCTCTTTCAATCTCATTAGCCCACAAAACAAACACAATTATGCTTCCTTTCGATTTGCTGAATCACGTAAGGAGACAAAGGACCAATCCTCCATGCCAGACCTCCCATCAACTTCATCGCAACACTACTCCTTACTCTCATCCCAACTCAGTGATATACATTGCCCACACTCTTCATGCACCAACATACCTAGCATCATGATTAAAAGCGGGACTCCACAACCATGCACTGACCTTCACACTCCAAGTAAATCAATAGGATGTGACAGTCCTCATCAATCATCCAAGGGACCTATCCCAGATTGTGGCGGACGAGCTGCGGCTAGCGACAGAGATGTATGCCCGTTAACACTGGGCAATGATGCAAGGGCCAAATTTGGCACCCTTTCAGGCACTTCCTCCTCTTGTTCAAGTTTGGGAGTAGACCCCACTCCACCCAAACATAGTCAAGATGCCATTCTACCCTCCCCCCATGACGGATGTCCCATGGATTCAACCATACTGGGAATCACAGCCACACACCCCTTTGTTAAGGATAGGGACTCCACGAGTCCAAACACCACCTCCTACTCCTCCTTTTCCAGACAATCTCAATCAACCAGAACAAGAGAAGGAGGAAGGGAACCTACAAGCACAGATAGACGCAGCCATCGTCTACAACATAGAGACCAGACCAGTGTATGAATGCATGAACGTGATAAAGTGCTTCGTTCTGAGAAGGAATATGAAAGAAAAATTTTCATAAGATGCCCACACAATATAGTGTCTACATCCTTCAGAATAAGGCCAACAACCAATCCAGACGTATTTATTCCAACTCTCAGGCTTCATCCAGGGCAATCTAATTCTAACTCGATTGATTCTGGGATAATCACAAGAATTTTATAATCTAGAACTATAGGGGTAGTTAATCAGTGGAGTTTAGGAGGAATTTAGGAGCTTTATTAGACTACAATAGGCCTACCTTAGACGTTTTGCTTGAACTCATTCCCAGTCACACCAAGTGTTGAAAGATGATTTTGATTTCACTGGAATGATAGAAGTTCCATCTATAGGTCAAGTAGGAGGAATTGTTATCTTTTGGAATGCTGACATACTATGTTGCACAGGTTTCTACATTACGCAAGAAATCCATTGCCAAATTCAGGTTAGTCCGCTGCCTTTTTCTTTTTTATTAAGTGCCATATATGCTAGTAATGAGCTATCTAATAGAATAGTTTTATGGAATAGTCTCAAAAGTCTTTTTGATACTTACAAGGGACCTTGGATAATATGAGGGGATTTTTATGAAAAAATTGAAGCTTCAGATAAATTTGACTATAACAAAGTTTAAAGACTCCATTCAAAATTGGAATACCCACACATTTGGAAATATCTTTAAACGTAAACGGAAATTATTGGCACGATTAGCAGGAATTCAAGCCTCAATGCATTTTGCTACTAGTTTATTCCTACAAAACTTGGAAAATGAGCTTAATTCTGAATATAACCATATCCTAAAATTGGAAGAAGAATTCTGGAAATTAAAATCCATAATAAATTGGCTAAATGATGGGGATGCGAATACAAATTTTTTCCATCTCACTACATTGAATAGACATCGGCTAATCGTATCATCGCTATTCAAGACTTAGGTGGGAACTAGATCAAAAATCCCCAATCCATTAAAAATGATTTTATTAATTACTATTCCACCTTATTTACTACAACACATTCATACTCTAGCAAAACTACTATGGTCTACCGTGCAAATATTATTAATCTTCATAAAAAATCTATAATGGATAGACCACTTCAAGATGATGAAATTCTCAATGCTTTTTATTCTTTTCATCCTTTTAGGGCATCAGGACCGGATGGCCTACATCTTGTGTTCTACCAAAAATATTGAAATATTATTGGGAACTCTGTTAAAAGCTACTGCCATCATGTGTTCGAGAACTCTTTCATCGACCCTGTTATTAATACTACTTTTCTATACCTGATACCTAAGAAACAACATGTTGCTACTATAGCACAATATCGTCCTATTAGTCTTTGTAATACTATTTACAAATTCATTACTAAGATAATTTTTAATTGTCTTAAGCAAGTCTTACAACACTTAACCAATCAAACTCAATCTAGTTTTCAAAAAAAAATAGGTACACTGCGGATAATGCGATCATAGTACAAGAAATTGTCACTCGCTTTCGTCATCAGAAAGGTAGACTTTCTCATATGCTGCTCAAATTGGACCTTGAGAAAGCATTTGATAAATTAAAATGGTCAATTATCCATAATACCTTGATTAATTTAAATTTCCCTGCTAACTTAACTAAGTTAATCATGTCTTGTATAACTACTACTTCCACAGTAATTTTAATTAATGGCTCTCCTACGGACTACTTTTTCCCTACCAGAGGCATTAGATAGGGGGACCTAATTTCACCTTATATTTTTATTCTATGCCTCGAAATGTTATCTCGCAAAATAACATTGGAAGTTGACTACAATATTTGGCACCCTATATATATTGGAAGAAAGTGACCTCAACTATCCCATCTCTTCTTTGCAGATGATATTATTTTGTTATAAACAACAACTCCCACTTCTTATACAGCAATAGTCAACACTCTTGCTCTTTTTACTGAACATTCTGGACAAACTATTAATTTTGATAAATCTAGAGTTTTTTTCTCTAAAAATTGCCATAATACTCATAAAACTAGTTTGCAAAGGATGTTTAATATCAAAGAGGGCACTCATTTTGAAAAATACTTGGGATTCCCTATTTTCACATCCAAACCTACCAAAGGGGATGTTCAATTTTTAATTGAGAATTTCAAAACCAAATTAGTAGGATGAAAAACCCATTTCTTAACAAAGGCAGGAAGGTAAACGCTCATACGTTCAACTTTGAATACTCGTCCTAATCATATCATGTAATATATTACTATACCACAGTGGGTTATTGCCATCCTTAATACCTATCGAAGAAGTTTCTTGTGTGGACTACTCAGCAGAAGAGGAAATTACTCCTGCTAAAATGGAATACTGTTACTCAACCATTAGCAAAGGGGGGATTGGGCATCCAAAATTTAGTAATAAAAAATGGGACCTTACATGCTAGTTTGGGTTGGAGGTTATTTCAAAATCCAACTCAACTATGGGCTCAATTTCTAATTCATAGCCATTTTAAGAAACATAAATCCATCCCCTTTCCTCAGTGAACAATTTGGCATAATGTTACTAAGGGTTGGTCTCACTGTGCCTTAGGATATCAATGGATTTTAACCAATGGGGAGCATGTTAACTTCTGGACGAAACCCTGATTAAAACACCATTCCTCTTTGAGGAGTTACATCTCTGCACCTCTTCTAAAAGATGACCTTAACCAGTGGCTGCCTATGTGCAACATAATAACTGGAAGTTTCATGACCTGCCTTTCATACTACCCCAGGAGTTAGAGGCCCAAATGAAAGGCACGTACTTACCAATTACAAATACTAATCATGACCACCTTATTTGGGCTCTTACCTCAGCAGGCAAATTCACAGTTAAATCCATTTACCATGCAATTCAGGAAGATGCAAATAATTCTACTGACATAGGTTCTGACTACAAATGGATTTGGTAGCTTCAACTACCTCCTAAGATATCTTTCTTTATATGGCTGCTCTTCCAAAATAGACTTCCTACTGTTACTTATCTTCATCGGCTTAACATTATAAATAATGATTTCTGCTCCTCATGTGGATTACCTAGAGAAACTATTCAACATATTTTCTTTGACTATGTAAATGCTCAAGAATTGTGGAGAGATTTCCATCTAGTAACTAATAACTTGGAAATTCCTACTACAGTATCTACTATGTGCTGGTGGCACAACTTCTTGAGAAAACCTACTCACTTGGGAGACTTTAAACAATTACCTATCAATTTTATATTGCCTTTTGCTCTTTGGCATATGTGGGTTATTAGGAATAAAAATGCTTTTCAGCATGCACATGCCATCCCCAATGCTACATTTATTTATTCTCAGGCAGCTGAATTATATTACCTGACAAACCCTAGGCAATGCAGCCCCAAGTTACTCCCCCTTTATATTAAGTGGCATTTACCATTGGGTATTAGGGTTTTCAGCCCCAACACAGACCTGCTCAAATCTGCACACTGAATTGCTTGCTCTAATTGTTGGATTAAAATAACTGTAGTCTATAACTTCACATCTTTGATCATAGAACTTGATGCAGCTATAATATAAGACTTGCTTAAGCAACCTACTCCAAAATGTGCTAACATTATTTCTGATTGTAGGTACTTACCCCGCAGGATGCATGACCCCAAAATCCAACATATCTACAGGGAACAAAGTGGTGTAGCGGACTGTTAAGCTGCAAATGGTACAACTCTTGTGGAGGCCAATCCTGTATTTTCTTAAGTCCTCCAGATTTTGTCTTACCTTCTTACCATCTAAATAAGAAAGGCAAGCTGTGTAGAAGGCTTTGTAAAGCGGCAACTATGTTAGCTAGTATTGTTAATGGACATGCTAGTTTGAATTGCTTCAACTTAAGCTCTATGTGTGTTAGTAGTAGTTGTAATTGTATGTGTGCAGTAATAGATTGTAATCAGATGTAGGGTATGCACCCATCCAACACCTATGTATGTTTTTATTAGTATATATCATATGCCTATATTTTCTACCAAAAAAAAAATTAATCATGTCATGTCTAAGTTTAAGCATATATATCATGCGCATACATGCCGAGGTCGATAACATGCTCCAATAGAAAATAAACAGTGCACTGTCGAGGGTCGAACGACCCATACCATAGATGCATCTATTCTCATCGAGAAGATCGGCCCAATCCATAACTATTAAGAAAATATCAAGAATGCACACAAAGGCTCATTTATATACAATCAAACTCCTACAATGGTTCAACAGGTTCATATGTTCACTTTTCGTTCACTCAAGTTTCTAGCAAACATAAATGATCATATTGGCGACTTAAATAAAAGATATCTCTATATTAGGCTTGATGTGGTTCCTAAACTACCAAAGCAATTAACATTATAGTAGCTACACACGAACTCCTGTCACCTAGTACGTACATAGCCCTAGCATTTAGCAGCAATTTCTCATTTATTAATCCTATGGGGACAATTCTCTCTGACAAGGTTAGAAAGGACACTTACCTCGCTCCAAAGCGCACATCCAATATCAAAAACAAGTCCAAGCCCTTAAGTCGGAGTCAAACGATCACAAACTAGTTAAAGGAAGTAAGAACTAGTCAATATACGTTTACAAGATCGAATTCTAGCTATTTAAGCCATATCCAAACCCTTTTCACGTGTTTTCTAAATTCTGACCCCGGGCCCTCGTGCCTGGATTCCGGAAATTTTTGAAGAAAGTTGTTCTCTATTACCTAAAGATCACTAATATAAGATTTCTAGTTCATTACATAGAAAATTAAGTTATCAAATCTTAGTTTTATTAAAATTCTAGGTCTAGCTCTAACCCTTGATTTTTCTTAGTTTTTATTATTTAATCTACCTAATATATATGTATTTATACTAAGGAGGGATGGAAATTACTTATATTGTGATGCTATGTCGAAACCCTCTCTTTGGAAGCCTCCAAATTGCCTAAGTGTAGTACAATGTCTGAAATAAATGGCCTTGAACTCGAACTAAAGGGCTCACTGCTTAAAAATGCTTCTGCAGTGCAGTCCCGCACCTGCGAAAAAGTGGCCGCATCTATAGCTTTGGGGATAAGAGGACTGGACCGCATTTGCGGTGTGGGGATCGCATAAGCAGAACCTTTTCTGCTATTTTTGGGCCGTTTGTGCAATTTCCCCTTGGCCAGCCCTTGGCTGCTTGTGCGACCTGTTGGCTGCATCTGCGGTCTCACTTCTGCGGTCCAAGAACCAACATGCCTTCAGCATTTACAAATTTCTAACATCACTCGAGCCTTGATCACTTGATGCTCGGGTCTCTCTAGCCTCGCCCCAACATATCGACAAGTCTGATATCACGAGGCGGAACTACTCAAACCCTCGAAACACTCAAAACAATGCAAAATCTAGTAATCACGTCCTAAAAACAAATGAGTCAAACTATTGAACTTCAAGTTATTAATTCTCTTATAACGCGTCAAAACACCCTTAAAATACCCGGATTGACACCAAATTTTGTGGGCAAGTCTTAACTAATATTTTGGACATGTAAAATCAACGAATACATAGTCTCTTTAATTCTTTAAAACCTCAATTTAATAATTTTACTAAAAAGTTCATTCCGGTCATACGCCCAGGTCCCTTATTTTCCCACAGACCCTCCGGGACAGTCAAATAATTAATGTGGGTCCGTTTCTTTCGAAAAATGATCGTAGTCAAACTTGGCCTTTAAGATAATCTTAAAGAAGCAAATGAGCATATTCTGACTCAAATCTCTACCAACCTCTAAACCAACCACCCTGGCAAGTCATAAATAGCTAAACCAAGTGTGGGAATATTTAAGGGAACAAGGTTCTAAACATTAAAGTGACCAGTCAGGTCGTTACATTTTCCGCCTCTTAAATAAACGTTCGTCCTAGAACGGACATAGAAAAGTACCTGGACTGCAGAATAAGTGGGGATATTTTCTCCACTTTTCTTTTTCAGACTCCCAGGTCGCCTCCTTAATTGGTTGGCCCCTTCACTGGACCCTCACTGCAAACATCCTCTTGGGCCTCAACTGGTGATCTTGTCTATCAATAATGGCAATTAGCTCCTCCTCGTTGCCCAAGCTCTCATCTAACTCAATGGTACTGAAGTCTAACACAGTTGATAGGTCGGCATGATACTTCCGAAGTATTGATACATGAAAAAGTGGATGAACTCCCAATAAACTAGGAGGTAAAGCAAGATCATAGGCAACCTCTCCAACTCGCCTCAACACCTAAAAGGGACCAATAAAACTTCGGCTTAGCTTGCCCTTCTTATCGAACCTCATAATTCCATTTATTTGCGAGACTTTCAAGAGAACCTTCTCGCCAATCCTGAATGATGCATCACGCGCTTTCTGATCCACGTAACGTTTTTGTCTAGACTGAGCTATGCGGAGCCTCTCCTGAATCAACTTTACCTTATCCAAGGCATCCTGTACCAAATCCATACCAATTAACTTAGCTCACCAGGCTCAAACCACCCGATAGGAGAACGACAATGCTGACCATATAAAGCATCATACGGGGCCATCTCTGTGCTGGACTGATTATTGCTGTATGCAAACTCTGCTAAAGGCAAGAACTGATCCCACTGCCCTCTGAAGTCAATCACACATGCCATAACCATATCCTCTAAAATCTGAACTGTTCGCTCTGACTACCTGTTGGTCTGAGGATTGAATGCTATGCTAAGCTCTACACGGGTCCCCAACTCACTCTAAACTGCTCTGCAAAAATGGGAAGTGAACTAAGGGCCCCTATCTCATATGATGAAACCGGCACACCGTGCAACCTAACTATCTCCTGAATATAAATCTTAGCATATATCTCCTCTGTAAAAGTAGTCGCCACTGGAATGGAGTGGGACGACTTGGTCAACCTATCCACAATAACTTATACTGAATCAACCTTTCGCAAGGTCCGCCGCAACCCAATTAAGAAATCCATGGTGATGCGCCCCACTTCCACTCTGAAATGGGCATCTGCTGAAGTTTGCCACCTTGCCTTGATGCTCATACTTGACCTGCTGGCAATTCAAATATCTAGCTACATAATCCATGATATCTTTCTTCATCCCACGCCACCAGTAATGTTGCCTCAAGTCACGACACTTATTCATGGAACCCGGATGAATGGAGTACCTCAAACTGTGGGCCTCCTCTAACATCCTCTATCTCAAGCCATCAACATTAGGAACACATAGACGGACCTGAAGCCGTAAAACACCATCCTCGGCAATAGAAACATCCTTAGCACCTCCATGAACTACCATTTCTATGAGAACCGCCAAATGTGGATTATTGAACTGTCGGGCCTTATTCTGCCACAACAACGAAGACTAAGCAACCACACATGCTAGAACTCGGTTGGGCTCTAAAATGTCCAACCTCACAAGTCTGTTAGTGAAGGAGTGAATGTCCAAGGCTAGTGGCCTCTCCTATGCTGGAATGAATGCTAGGCTACCCATACTCTTCGCCTTCCTGCTCAAAGCATCTGTGACCACATTCGCCTTGCCCGGATGATAAATAATGGTAATGCCATAATCCTTTATAAACTCAAGCAACCTGCACTACCTCAAATTAAGATCCCTCTGCTTGAACAAATGCTGCAAGTTGCGATGGTTGGTGTAAACCTCACATAATACTCCATACAAATTATGCCTTCATATCTTAAGAGCATGAACAATCACTCCCAACTTTAGATCATGCACATGGTAATTCTTCATGGACCTTCAGCTGACATGAAGTATATGCCATAATTCGTCCCTCCTGCATCAATACACATCCCAAGCCAATACGGGAAGTGTAACAATATACCATATTCATCCTCGAATCGGAAGGCAGTACAAGAACTGGTGCCATATCAACGATGTTTTGGGCTTCTGGAAGCTCTCCTCACAATCATCAGACCAACTGAATGGAGCATCCTTTTAGGTCAATCTGGTCAAAGGTGATTCAATACATGAAAACCCTGCATAAATCACCGGTAGTAACCCTCTAACCCAGGAAACTCCTGATTCAGTAAAGTAGGACGTGGCCAACTCTGAACTGCCTCAATATTCTTGGGATCCTCTTTAATACCATATCCTAACACTACATGCCCCAAGAATGCCACTAAATTTAGCCAAAACTCACACTTGGAGAACTTAACATATAGTTTTTTCTCTCGCAAGGTCTGAAGCACTACTCTCAAATGTTGCTCGTGCTCCCCAGGATACGTGAATATATCAAGATGTCATCAATGAAGACAATAACAAAGGAATCAATATAAGACCTGAACACCCTGTTCATCAGATTCATGAATGTAGCTGGAGCATTAGTCAAGCCAAATGACATCACCAAGAATTCATAGTGGCCATATCTAGTCCTGAATGCAGTATTCGAAATAGCTGAGTCCCCAAACATCAGTTTATGATACCCTGACCTCAAATCAATCTTAGAGAACACCCTAGCACCCAGCAGCTAGTCAAACAAATCATCAATTCGATAAAATTGATACTTGTTCTTGATGGTGACTTTGTTAAACTGGTAGAAATCAATTCATATCCGCATAGTCCATCCTTCTTCTTCACAAATAGAACCGGTTCACCCCAAGGCGATTCATTGGGCATGGCAAACCCCTTTGGTAAAAACTCCTCTAACTGCTCCTTCAACTTCTTAGGAGCTATACGGTGTGGTGAAATAGATATAGGTTGGTTGCCTGGAGCCAAACCAATACAAAAATCAATATCACGATCCGGAGGCATGCTAGGAATATCAGAAGGAAAACATCGGCAAACTCTTGGACTACTGGCACTGAATCAATTGTCAGTGACTCTACAGTGGTGTCTCGAACATAAGCTAATTAAGCCAAACATCCTTTCTCAACCATATGCTGAGCCTTCAAGAAGGAAATAACCCTGCTAGGCGTATCAACTGTGGAACCCTTCCACTTCAACCTCAACAATCCTGGCATTGCTAGTGAAAAAGTCTTGGCATGGCAATCTAGGACGTTGTGATATGGAGATAACCAATCCATGCCCACGATGACCTAGAAATCGATCATATCAACCAATAGAATATCTGCGTTATTCTTTAAACCACATAAAGTAACCACACAAGACTAGTAAATCCGATTCACAACCATAAAATCACCCACTGGGGTGGACACATGAACAGGAACACCCAAGGTCATAGAAGTAATAACCATGAAACGAGTAAACGGAGATGATACGTATCAATAAGTAGACCCCGGATCAAATAACACTGAAGCATACCTACCACCAGTGGAAATATTTCATGTGATGACCACATCTAAGGCTAATGCATCTGGCCTGGCCGGAACGGCATAGAATCCAGGGGGAGCATCGACTGTCTAGCCTTCACCTAACTAAGTAGTAGTTTGGTGACCTCTCTATGCCTGACCTCCACCTCTGGAACGATCTCTACCAGTATGTCATCCACCTTTAGGTGGCTGGGTCACTGGTGTCGAAACCATGGGCTGCTGCCCTTGCTGTGCTGCCTTGCCCCGAAGCCTATGGCAGTATCTCCTCATATGACCTGGATCTCCGCACTCAAAACAACCTAGTGCAGTGAGCTACTATCCGAATGGATTACTCTGAAACCCAGAAGATCCACTAGAAGAATCCTGAATAGCCGGTGGGCAGTATGAACTCTCCAGCGTATCAATGAAATTAGAACTGGAAGAATCCGGAGGACCTAAAGACCTACTGGATGCACCTTCAATAGTTGGTGGGCGATAAGAACTCTCTGTCACGACAATGAAATAGGAGAGAACAGGAGCACCCCGAGCAGGTAGTGGTGCTGAAACTGGGGGCATGATGGGCTGAACCCCTCCCAAACTGACCACTACCCCTAGCTACGACACCTCTAAACTCTCCATAGATTCTTTCCCTCTTATCCTGCTTCATCTTCTCTCTACCCCTCAGATGGTAACTCTCAATCTTGCGAGCAATCTTAACTACTAGGTAATAACCATGAAACAAGTAAATGGAGATGCTATCCTGTTAAATGCATAAGACTGCCACCATATACGGGTCCTGCCCTCCAGGTGAAAAGTGTGAAGTTGACTCCATGCGACTCCAATATCCTCATATTGTGCAGTCTGTCCTGCACCTGTCAGTGAATCCTAGGCATCCTCATTAATTCACCCCAAGGAATAGAAGGCGAATCCCAGTCCATACATCCAATCACTTCTGCAAATGGCAGTCCACAATTGGCCTAGGTTGGGGTACCAATGTAGCAACTAGCTGAGCCGCATGAGACGCATGTGCGGGTAGTGCACCTGGAGTCTGATATACTGCAGCTGTATGACCTGGAGCCTAAGCAGTAGGGTTCTGGGCTCACTCTCTTGCGTGTGAAGCAGCTGGGTCTGCTGGAAATAAATCAGCCTGAGTCATAGTGTCCATGAATCGTAGCATGCGGCCCATGACCTACTGAAATACCGGCGTTGTTATGAAATCCACCGGGTTAGACTCAACTGCGGGCACCTTGCCCTGCTCATCAATAATGGGATCCCTCATAAGATCTGCTTGTGGTGCGTCTGAAATGGTTCTAGGATACCCTCGTCCCCTACCACAGGCCGGTGCCCTCCCCTGCCTCTACCTCGGCCTTTAGCAATGGGGGGATCAGCCCCTCCTGGGTATGGAACGTCGGAGGTACAAGTCCTCACCATATGTGAGAGAATAGAAAAGAGAAATTTAGTACACTCACCACTGCACGATGGAAAATGATTAAAGAGTAGTCTTTCCTAATACCCTATGGCCTCTGGAAGATAAATACAGACGTCTTGTATCGATCTACAAGACTCTATTAGGTTTGCCCATAACTTGTGAGACCTACGTGAACCAAGTGCTCTGATACCATGTTGTCACGACCCATTTCCATAATAGACTGTGAGGGCTCCCAACATCATTGCCAGACAAGCCGCTGCGGAACATTTCAAACATCCTATATTTATTTTATCAGGATTTAAGTGTTATATCCATTTCAAATTCGAATTTAAGACTGAAAGAGATAGAAACTGTAAGAAACATAATATTACAAATCCAAAATAAGTCTACCAATGTGTGTGCCAGAACCTGCTGTCAAAAGCTACGGGCGGCTAATAGAATATAAACAAAAGAATAATACACTATCCTATCGTATGAATCAGGATAGACAAAACAAAAATACAAAGAATGAATTCTTCGGCTACGGATCGGCATGAGGGAGAAGCAGCTCACCGTAGAACTCCCAAATGTTCTTAGTGATGCGCACCAGAATGATATTCATATCCACATGCGTCATATTTTGTACATTTAAGTACAGAAGTGTATCATGAGTACATAAACAACAGTCCGTCTAATCTCAAAGAAGTAGAGACGAGAGGTCGACTTGATACTTACTAAGGTCAAGATAATATAATAATGTGCTATATAAAGCATGAAGAATTTCCAATAACAACCATTTAAAATAAAAAGTCATACTCATGTTCTTGACCATATTTCAATTACCATTTTCCTTTTCACATACATATCAAGTAATCATGTCATGTCTAAGCTGAAGCATATATATCATGTGTAATTGTCACGCCTCAAATTCAAGGGACATGACCGACACTCGACCGGGTATCCCCCAGTCAAGCGGACCTGGGTACCTCACCTAACGAACGTGTTACCGCACATTTTTTATTACTTACTAACCGAGTGAAATAGTTATTTTATAATCGATACACCTTTTACAAAGCATACATAACATAGATGATATTAGCGTGGTTTACAATTTATAACGCCCAAAATACAAAGTACATACTGCATAAGTTCATGACCCACATTTCTTGTGTACAGAGCCTATAAGGATAAAAGATGATAGTACAATACTTGGCGGTATCAAGGCTTTGGCTATACCTTTTAGACACACAAAAATAAGATCTCAAAATGCAAGAACAGAGGCGGCATGAGCCACGCAGGGCCCCAGAAGGAAATGGACTCACCAATACAGCTGATAGGGAATGAGGAAGAGCTACGGATAGTGGAGTGGAGTACCTGCTATGCATTCACCTACAACCATAACACGAATGTAGCCCCCCCCCCCCCCCCCCCGGCAAAAGGGACGTCAGCACATTTGAATTGTATTGGTATGTATAAACAAACATTGTCCCAAGTAACCTCAAGCCGTACACAAGTAGAAAACAACAATAAAAGCAACAACCAAACACACATGAAAAATACAATCAAGCCGAAAAATTTGCACACTCTCCTGTTTCCCCTTTATCACAATTCCGCAACAATGTTTTCACAGGTTTCCTCAAGTATTTATTTCAACAATTATTTCGATAACTTTTCCACCCTTATTAACTTTACCACCCTTAATACCTCGGCCACCCTTATCACAACAACCAACACCTTATACCTTCAGATTGCGGCGTGGAACCTGTTCCTGCCGCAGAGTTTACAAATCACAAACAACACAGAAACAATCAACAAACTCACAAGAAGAGCAACGACAATACTTCTCAAGACACGACCACAACAATGTTACAAGTGTTTCCATATCCAAACGTACTAATTCCATCATATTTGACAGTTCATATGCAATTCAAGTCACCACAAAAATTGCCCACATAGGTATCAACTGCAAATCAATTCACATACCAAACAAGGCGATTTCACAAGGATCAAGGTTAGCCATACATACCTGTAGTCAAATTCCCTTTTTAAACTCCTACTCTCAATCACCAAGAAATCTAGCCACGTCAATCTAATTCACAAATTAACACATGTATCTTAGAATGGAAGTTCACAGTTACTACCCCACTTATGTAGGTTATCAAGCACAATTCTTTACTTCTACCCGATTCCTCTTACTAGATTTTAGGTTTTGAAAGACATGCATGTGAGTTTTTAACCATTATTTCAAAAATCAAAGCAAGAGACTCCTTCCCTTAGCTTAAATCTAAAAATTGGAGAAAAGGGTTACGGATTTTACCGGTAAGAGTGGGGATGAAGATAGTAAATTATAATATCCTGGCCCGGATAGTTTTGGAGAATCAATTTTATGAAGACCCCTTTCTCCCTCAAGAACTCTCTCTCCCCTCTCTCTTTTTTTGTTCAGAAAATATGCAAAAATGAGGGGTTGGGTGTTTTATTCAAAAAGGGGCCGGATTTAAAATTTTAGAAATTTGAAGCCCGTGCAGGATCTGCGGTCGCGTAGTGGATATGCGGTCCACATATTGGACCGCTGAACGGTCCCAAAATGTTGGCCTCTCTGCTTAGGAATGCGGTGGGAATGCGGTCTGCATTCCTGTTCTGCGGTCACATATTACACCGCAGAACTGACTTTCTCAGGTCCTCAAGAAATTTATGCGACGACTATGCGATCCGCATATTGTTATGCGATTGCATAATAGACCGCATTTTAACATCAACCTTTGCTAACTCTCTGATTAACTCTGCGGTAGAGATGCGGTCCGCATACCTGATCTGCGACCGCATTCTTGACTGCAAAAATGACATTTATCTAGAAAACTTTGACTCTTGATTATTAAGTGTAAAATAAGTAGAAAGGGTCCCAACACATAGGTGAGCATGACTATATGAGTTGTTAGGATTTGAGCACTCATTTTCACGGGGTCTTACATCCTCCCCCGTTTAAGATCATTCATCCTCGAATGAGGACTTTTAAACCTGAATGGTTTGAAAACATGATATGCAAGCTCCTAAGGTTTCACTAACTCCCATGTTTTTGGAAAAAATTTAGGCAGAGTTTCCTTTGTAATATGGACATATCTACCTGTCAGAAAGTCCCTAAAAAATATTTCCAAGAACCATTACACAAATCTTGCTACACCTATAGCTGGTATACAATTCATTACCTTTACACTTTTGCATATTCAATTTCTCAACACACTTTTGCACATAGTCGGTTACCTTAAGAAGTGCGACATTGTTTAATCATTCGAATACATTATATCCATGCAAAATTAATCATTACTATTTTATACTTACACTACCATGGGCCAATTACCTACCATAAAAGCACAAAACTTTCATTTACCGATAAGAGTTGTACATGGCCCAAACAATCACGGCACACAAAATGTTTGGCACAACTTGGAGAATTACAATAGTAAAGCATTTAAGGAAGAAATAGGGTCTTTTTTGCACCAAGTGGGACACAATACTAGTTCGCTTTGGGACAAGAACTTACACGACCACTCCTAGACTTGTTCAAAGAAATGGGGGTATTTTACTTTCATCTCATCTTCTGCTTCGCACGAGGCCTCTTCGACTTGATGATTTCGCCACAACACTTTTACCAAAGAGATCTCCTTATTTCACAATTTACGGACTTGTCTATCAAGAATAGCTACATGAATCTCTTCATATTATAATTCTTCAGTAAACTTGAGGTCTTCAACTGGCACGATGGTGGACGGATCCCCAACCACTTTCCTTATCATGGACACATGGAACACCGGGTGCACTAAGAACATTTCAGGGGGCAATTCCAACCTATAAGCAACTTGTCTGATCCTTTGAATAATATAATGAGGCCCAACATATTTAGGAATTAGCTTCCATTTCTTCCCAAATTGCATGACTCCCGTCATAGGAGACACCCGCAAGAATACCCAATCACCCTCTTAGAACTTCAATTCTCGTCGACGCACGTCCGCATAGGATTTCTGGCAACTCTGCATAGTTTTCATCCTTCCCTGAATGATTTTTACTTTTTCCATGGCCTGGTGCACGAGATCAAGCCATATCCATTCTGCTTCACCTACTTCTAACCATCTAATCGGGGACCTACATCTCCTCCCGTATAATGCCTCAAACGGGGCTATCTGGATGCTAGCATGGAAGCTATTATTATAAGCAAATTCTATTAGGGTATAATCATACAATTACCTTTGAAATCGAAGACACAAGCCCACAACATATCTTCAAGCGTCTGAATAGTCCGCTCTGCTTGACCATCAGTCTGTGGATGTAAAGTCGTGCTGAGGTTAACTTGAGTACCCAAACCTTGCAAAATTTTCTTCCAAATGTCAGCTGTGAACTGAGCCCCTCGATCCAAAATAATAGAGTGTGGAGTGCCATGAAGCCTCACAATTTCCTTGACATACAATCGATCATATTGTTCTGCAGTATCGGTGGACTTGACTGGCAAGAAGTGAGCTGCTTTGGTGAGTCGTTCCACTATCTTCCAAATTGAGTCTAACTTGCACTGAGTGCGAGGTAGTGCTGCCAAGAAACCCATATTGATCATCTCCCATTTCCACATTGGTATTTCCATAAGCTGGGTTAACCCACCGGGCCACTAATGCGCGACCTTTACTTGCTAACAATTTGAACATTTAGATACAAAGTCTGCCACACCCCTCTTCATACCACTCCACCAATAAAATTCCTTTAGATCATGGTACATTTTTGTAGAACCTGGGTGCACCGAATACCTTGAATGATGACCCTCTTCCATTACCCTCTCCCAAAGTTTATCTACATCTGGAACACATAGCCTACCTTGACATCGCATCACACCATTATTGTTGTCGAGTGAAAATGCAAAAATATTGTTACTCCGAACCGCCTCCTTCATTTGTGCCAATGCTGGATCAATGAACTGCTTTTCCTTGACTTCCGCTACAAGTGACGACTCTACTATGTTGTGCACCATAATTGCCTTCTCATTTGGGGTCAACATACAAACCCCAAGACTGGGTAATTGATAAATCTCTTGAGCTAGGAGCCTCTGATCCGCTCCTAAGTGAGCCAAACTTCCCATGGATTTCCGACTGAGGGCGTCAGCCACCAAATTTGCTTTTCCTGGATGGTACAAGATTTTCATGTCATGGTCTTTAAGCAATTCTAACCACCAGCTCTGCCTCAAGTTTAACTCCTTCAGCTTGAACAAATATTGCAGACTCTTATGGTCCATGAACACATCCACATGGACCCCATAAAGGTAATGCCTCCATATTTTTAAGGCAAACACAACCTCTGCAAGCTCCAAATCATTTGCCGGGTAATTTTTCTCGTGATTCTTGAGTTTCCTTCAAGCATACGCTATAACCTTCTCATGATGCATGAGCACACACCCTAAACCAACCCTGGAGGCATCGCAATACACCACAAATCCTTCTTTGGCTTACGGCAAAGACAATACCGGTGTCGAGGTCAACCTTGACATCAATTCCTGAAAACTCTTCTCACAAGCATCGGACCATTGGATTTTGACTGATTTCTAGGTCAATTTATAAATGGGGAGGCGAAGGTGTAGAACCCCTCTACAAACCTCCGATAATACCCCGCTAGCCCCAAAAAGCTACGGATCTCTGTCAGGGTTTTGGGTCTAGGCCAATCCTTCACTGCAGCAATCTCTTGGGGATCCACCTAAATTCCCTTACCGGAATCAACATGACACAGAAAAGCAACGGACTCCAAAAAAAATTCACATTTTTAAAACTTAGCATACAACTAGTGATGATGAAGAGTCTGCAAAACTGCCCTGGGGTGATCAGCATGATCCTCCTTTCTTCGTGAATAAACAAGGATGTCGTCAATGAAAACAATCACAAAGGAGTCTAGAAATTGTTTAAAGACACGGCTCATAAGATCCATGAAAGTTCTCAGGGCGTTGGTTAGCCCAAAGGATATGAATAAGAATTCGAAGTGACTATTAGCGGGTTCTGAAAGCGGTCTTAGAAATATCCCGCTCTGTGATCTTCAATTGGTGAAACCCGGAAAGCAAATCTATTTTAGAGAAGAACTTTGCACCTTGCAATTGATCAAACAAATCATCTGTCCGAGGCAAAGGGTATTTATTCTTGATGGTGACTTTATTGAGCTGCTGATAATCGATGCACATCCGAAGCGACCCATCCTTCTTCCTAATAAAAAGAACTGGAGCACCTCATGGTGACACACTCGGTCGAATGAACCCCTTCTCTAATAAATCCTTCGGCTGCTCCTTTAACTCTCGTAATTTCTTCTGGCGCCATTTTGTATGGTGGAATAGATATTGGCTGGGTATATGGAAATACAACAATCACAAAATCAATCTCCTTATCTGGCGGAATCCCTGGAAGCTCATCTGGAAATACCTCATGAAACTCATTTACAACTAGCACGGATTCGGTGGCAGATACTTCTAACGTGGTGTCTGCCACTCGGACCAAATGATAGATACACCCCTTCTTAAAAATATTCGAAGCCTTAAGGTAAGAAATACACCTACCTTTTGGCACCACAGCATTCCCTTTCCACTCAATAACCGGCTCTTAGGGAGCTCGAGTCTCATGTCTCTCGTCCGGCAGTGAAGTTTAGCGAAAAACAAATAAAGCCAGTCCATTCTCATAATTACGTCAAAATCTACCATTCCAAGCTCAATAAGGTTGGCCATGGTAACACGACCACATACCATGACAATAAAATTCCTATTTACTCGCGCGGTTGTAATAGAATCCAACTGGAGTTGAGATAGAGAATGGCTCATGAAGCTGTTCGGATTCTATCTCAAAACTCAAAGCAATGGATGGGTTAACATAGGACAAGGAAGACCCAGGATCGATAAGCGCGTAACAATCAATAGTCTGAATAGATAAGATACCTATAGCAATATCTAGAGAAGCCTCAACACTCCTGCGACCACTTAAAGCATAGAACCAACTCGGTCCACCTCTACCACGAGCCCCACCACACCACGCCCTCCTGGAGTTGGAGGACACAGCGATTATGTAGCAATTGAAGAACCTGATGATTGGGTGAATCCCCTACCCATGCCTTGTCTGGACGCACGACTGTCCCGATGGATATGACCTCTCACCCCGCAATTATAACACCCCAGGATATCCAAATACCACGTCTCTCAGTCGAACCTCCCACACTTGGGACATGTAGCTCCCTCGGCTGTCGGGGCCTCATCCTCGAATGACCAAACTGGTGGAACCTCCTGCTATCAGAACCTGGCCTCGAGGAACTACCCTGCTGATAGTTGTGCACAAATGGCAGTGCACTTGCTGAGGACTGAGCATATGACAAGGATGGCCCAGATGAACCTCTCCCCATAGTTGACCTCCCTGAGTGACCCATTGATCGGGCCATGCTGCTACTCTCCCTATCCGCCCGTATCTTCAACTTCCTAGCCTCAGTGGCCTGAGCGAAACACACAATCTTCCCATAATTCATATCTGAGTGTAAGGCCGTTGTAGCAGCCTCATTCACCAACACCGGACTAAGACCTTGAACAAAACGCCGAACTCGATCATCCATAGTCGACACTAACTGAGGAGCATACTTGGACAATCTCACGAACTCTATAAGGTACTCCTAGACACTCATACTACCATGCTTGAGAACCTCAAACTTGTTGGCACGGGCTGCCATTGTCTTGGCAGGCGATAAATGGTCCATAAAAGCATCCACGAGCTCCTCCCATCTAGTCGGAGGTCTTCCCTCCTCGCAGGAATCCTCCCACATCTCGAACCACGAGCGTTATGCTCCCCTCAACCTGTAAGAAGCCAACTCAACCCCCTCTGACTCTGTGGCCTTCATCACACGAAGGGTCTTGTACATCTCATCATGAAAATCCTGCGGATCGGCCTCTTGGTCTGTACCTGCAAACTCTGGAGGGGCCAATCGTAGAAACTGGTGAACTCAGGAGCTAGCAGAATCCCCCTGTCCGCGGGAAAACATAGGGGCATCATGGGATCTATGGGCTTGAGCGGCCACTAACTGGGTCAACATACGGATGGCTCCCCTAAGGTCCCCATCAGAAGCCTCGGGGCCGGAAGCTTGAGCAATATCACGATTAGGAATATCGGCAAGAGGGATGGTGACACCTTCTGCCACAGCTGGAACATGAATGCTTGGATTTGGAAAAGACGGACCGGGGAGATTCAAAGCTGGGAGTCACTCTCACCCACGGCGCCCGGTACATGATTTACGACCACACTTGGGGTGGCGTTGGCCTCAAGGCCTAGTCTAGCTTTCTTCTTAGGCGCCATTTCTTAAAATTTTGGAACAATCACGAGTTAGACACAAATACTTCCAATTTTCACTTCACCGCACGAAATGGAATAACAAAGAAGAGAGAAGTTTTCTAAATGCATGTGTAGCCCCCTACTTATAGATGTGGTCGAAAACACACCGATAAGAAGGGCTCTACTAAGCATGGCTCCGAGATATCCTAGAACTCCTTTAAAACCTTAGGCTCTGACACCAAGTTTGTCACGCCCCAAATCTGAGGGACATGACCAGCACTCGACCGGGTATCCCCTGCTCAAGCAACCCTGGGTACCTCTCCTAACCCACGTTTTACCCCACATTTTTCATTACTTACTAACCGAATGAAAAAGTTATTTATAATCGAAACACCTTTTGCAAAGCATACATAACACAGATGATATTAGCGTGGTTTAAAATTTACAACACCTAAAATACAAAGTACATTCTACATTAGTTCATGACCCATGTTTCCTGTATATGGAGCCTCTAAGGATGAAAGATGATAGTACAATACTTTTCGGTAACAAGTCTCCGTCTATACCTTTTACACATCCCAAAATAAGATCTCAACATGCAAGAACAGAGGTGGCATGAGCCACGTACGGCCCCGGATGGAAAGGGTCTCACCAATACAGCTAACAGGGAATGAGGAAGAGCTACAGACGGTGGACTAAAGTACCTGAAATAGATCAACCTACAATCATAACACGAATGTAGCGCCCCCGGCAAAAGGGACGTCAGCACATTTGAATTGTACTGGTATGTATAAAAAAACATTCTCCCAAGTAAACTCAAGCCGTACACAAGTAGAAAGTAGCAATACAAACAACAACCAACCATATATGAAAAGTACAATCAAGTCAAATAGTTTGCACACTCTTCTGTTTTCCCCTTTATCACAATCACAACAATGATTTCACAAGTTTGCTCAAGTATTTATTTCAACAGTGATTTCGATCACTTTTCCACCCTTATTACCTCGACCACACTTATTACCTCGGCCACCATGATCACACCAACCCACACCTTATACCTTCGGGTTGCGGCTTGGAACACGTTCCTTCCACATAGTTTGCAAATCATAAACAACACACCAACAATCAACAAACTCACAAGAAGCGCAACAACAATACTTCTCAAGACACAACCAGAACAATGTAACAAGTGTTTCCATAGCCAACCATACCAATTCCATCATATTCGACAGTTCATATGAAATTCAAGTTACCACAACAATTGCCCACATGGGTATCAACTACCAAACAATTCACACACAAAACAAGGTGATTTCACGAGGATCAAGGTTAGCCATACATTCCTGGAATCGAATTCCCTTTTTAAACTCCTTTTCTCAGTCACAAAGTAATCTAGCCACGTCATATTAATTTACAAATTAACACATGTACGTTAGGAATGGAAGTTCACAATTACTACCCAGCTTATTTAGGTTATCAAGCACAGCTCTCTACTTCTATCCAATTACCCATACTAGATTTTAGGTTTTGAATGGAATGCATGTGAGTTTCTACCCATTACTTCAAAAACTAAAGCATGAGACTCCCTTCCTTAGTTTAAATCTGAAAATTGGGGAAAAGAGTTAGGGATTTTACCTGTAAAAGTGGGGATGAAGATAGTAAATTAGAATTTCCCGCCCCAGATAGTTTTGGAGAATAAATTTGATGAAGACCCATTTCTTCCTCAAGAACTATATTACCCATCTCTCTTGTTTTCTTCAGAAAATATGCAAAAATGAGGGGTTGGGGTGTTTCATTAGAAAAGGGGTCGGGTTTAAAATTTTATATAATTGAAGCCCGTGCAGGATCTGCGCTCGCACTCTGCGTTCGCAGAGTGGATATGCGGTCCACAGATTGGACGGCATAAGGGTCCCAAATTGCTTGCCACTCTGCTTGGTTATGCGGTGCGAATGCGGTCCGCATTCCTGTTCTGCGGGAGCATATTGCACCGCAGAACTGACTTACTCAAATACTCAAGAAATTTATGCGACGACTATGCAGTCCGCATATTGGTTTGTGATCGCATAGTGGACCGCATTTTAAAATCAAATTTAGCTAACTGTTTTAGCAAATCTGCAGCAGAGATGCGTTTCGCATACCTGATCTGCGACCGCATTCTTGACCGCAAAAATTACCATTTTTCTGAAAACTTTGACTCTAAATTTTTCAGTATATAATTAGTAGAAAGGGTCCCAACACATAGGTTGGCCTGACTTCATGAGTTGCTAGGATTTGAGCACTTATTTTCATGGGATCTTACAGTAATCATGTCCTCCCACTCCAACAGAAAATAATTTATGGATTGCCGAGGGTTGAACGACCCGTACCACAGATGCATCTATTCTCACCGAGGCGGCCCGATCCATAATTATCAAGAAAACATCAAGAATGCACACAAATGCTTATTTATATACAAGGAAACTCCTACAAAGGTTCAACAAGTTCGTATGTTCACTTTTCGTTCTCTCAAGTCTCTAGCAAATCATAAATGATAATATTGGCAATTTAAATAAAAGATATCTCCAAATTAAGCATGATGTGGGTCCTAAAAACCCATGAAATTATCATTATAGTAGCTACGCACGGACTCTCTTCACCTAGTACGTACGTAGCCGCCGCATTTATCAACAATTTCTCATTTATTAATCCTATGGGGAGAATTCACTCTTACAAGGTTAGACATGAGACTCACCTCACTTAAAAGTGCACTTCCAATATCAGAAGCAAGTCCAATCCATCAAGTCGGAGCCAAACGATCATTAACTAGTTAATGGACTACTCAATATAAGTTTACAAGATCGAATTCTAGCTATTTATGCAATTTCCCAACCATTTTCACGAGTTTCCTAAATTCCGACCCCCGGGCCCACTTGCCCGTATTCAAATAATTTTCAATGGAAGTTGTTGTCTATAACTTAAGGAAAAGAAATATATGATTGTAGTTCATTACATAGCAAATTTTATGTTCTTTCTAGGTCTAGCTATAACCCTTTGTTTTTCTTAGTTTTTAGTATATAATCTACCTAATATACATGTATTTAGACTAAGGAGAGATGGAAATTACTTACCTTGAATGCTATGTCTGAACCCTCTCTTTGGAAGCCCCCAAAAATCCTAAGTGTAGTGAAATATGTGAAATAAATGACCTTGAGCTCGAATTAAAAGAGCTCACTGCCTAGTGATTTCTGCTTCTACGGTTTGTGGACCGCATCTGCGGTCCTGGACCTGCGGAAAAGTGGCCACATCTGCGACTTTGGGCATAAGGGGACTGGACCGCATCTGCATTCTGGGGATCACATAAGAGGATCCTCTTCTGCGCTTTCTAGGTTGCTTCTGCGATTTTCCCTGGGCCTATCCTTGGCCACTTCTATGACCTATTGGTTGCACATGCAGTCCCGCTTCTGCGGTCCAAGAACCGCAGATGCGGTTATGACAGAAGCAGCAGGCCTTTAGAATTTTCAAATTTCTAACTTCACTCGAGCCTCGATCATTTGATGTTCGGAGCTCTCGAGCCCCTCCCGAACATAATGACAAGTCTGAAATCACGAGGCGGAACTACTCGAACCCTCGAAACACTCAAAACGATGCTAAATCTAGGAATCACGTCCTAAAAACAGATGAATCAAACTATTGAACTTCAAGTTCTTCATTCTCTTGTAACGGGTCAAACGCCCTTAAACTACTCAGATTGACACCAAATTTTACGGAAAAGTCATAACTGGATTTCGGATCTGTACAAAATTTAGAAACCAAAATCCGAGCCTGATACCTAGGAAATCAACGAATACGTAGTTTCTTTAACTCTTCAAAACCTCAATTTAAAAAATTCCACTAAAAAATTCGTTTTGTCTAGGGACCTCGAAATTCAATTTCGGGCATACGCCCAGGTCCCTTGTTTTCCCACGGACCCTTCGGGGCTATCAAATTACGAATTTGGGACCATTTTCCAAGAAATTTCATAGAAGTCAAACTTGGCCTTTTCGAAAAATCGTAAAGAAGGAAATGAGCATATTTTTACTCAGAACTCTACCAACCTCCGAATCAACCACCCCCGCAAGTCATAAATTAGCTAAAGCATTATTTATGGGAGCGGGGTTCTAAATAGTAAAACGACCGGTCGGTTCATTACACCCTGTAACTCTAGTATTTTTTCCTCCAACCATAGGACCAAATCATTCTAGGCGGGGGTACTCCGACCATCTGAAATTTCAATATTCTCTGCATTTTATTTTCGTATACCACTCAAATAATCCATCTTACCCTTTCCTCGTGTATTCTTATTACTCAATAGAGGAGGAGGTGGAGGGCCTCTATATCTGGTGTCATATACCGATGATGCCAGTGTTTGTGAACCATCCTTCGGGTATGGGTATAATAATAAAAATAAAGAATAACAAAAGGTAAACAAGTCAGTAAGGATCCTGAAAATGTTTACAATATTTAATCACATATTGCGGGGAGTGTAAATCCGCGTTCTAGTTGGGATCCTCGTTTTTCCCATATAGGCCTAGCGACACATTGATTTGGAGAATTTCAGTTCCAATAATTTCTTCATTTCATTAATGTAAACATAGATGAATCTAAAATGACACTAGATAAGATAAGCCACTAATGGCACTTTGCATTATCACATTTGAATAAGTAAATACCCCTAATCTACTTGGTCCCAGAAGGACCTTCTCCATATTTGGCCCTCATGGCTCCATAAATAAGGTTCCCTAGGTCGTACAAATCCAGTAGCATGTATGCCCTTGCTAAATGTCGTCTTTCACTTCCTTCGGTGTTCTGACAATCAGTGAGTCTCTTCCTCATCTTTCCCTCCAATTCCATCACACTGTACTCCAGATATTCCAACCTTTTTGGTGACCTTGTAGCAATTTTTTTCCACTCATTGATTGATTCGATGTCGAACTTGTGTTGCTCCAAAGGATTGGCTTCGATTCAAGGACCCTCTGGCTTAGCCTCTCACATTTCACTCGTACTTCAGCGACCTCATATATGACCATGTTTCCTTGGCCAACCCTTGGCTCGAATATTCCAGTTATTTTATTATCTAACCATATAGGGTAGAAGTACATATGACCGACATGATACCGATCTGACTCGATGGAATGCTTTTCCATAATAATCTTCAAGTGCCACATCTGCTAGGCCTCACATTTATATGGAATGGCGTCACCCTGAAAATCGTATATGAAATGACTCATTTTTGCAAGTTGTGGAATGACATGTTTACTACCTGCTTGTCTCATAACCTTGATCGGAACATAAGGATATATTCCCCTTAACCCAATTAACACTAAATACGGAACGTCCCTACATCTAATAATGAATTCATCTGTGTTGATGCCCAATTTTTCGGTGTATATTTTTAATATGCAAAATAACTTCAAAGTTGTATATATATGCATATATAAGAATTTTCGAATATTTTATTAGTTTCCATAAATTTTTATTGTTTTTAAATAAATTTATTTCCCACTTTTATCCATAAAAACCCAATTATTATTTCCAAAATTATTATTTTAGTAATTCATTTATTGGAATTTTATATTTATGCTAAAATATATCTAAGGTAATATTTATATATTTTTACAGATTTATTTAGTATTTGTTTTAGCTAAATTACATATAATTACAATATTATCCCTTTTAAAGTTCAATTGTGTTTTCTATTCACAAAATTAAGTCTTGTATTTCTAAATTATTAATTATATGTCATCAATGATTTTAGTTCTATAAATATATTTTCAGAAATTAATTTACTATTTTTAATAATATAAAAATGCGAAAATTAGCTATTTGAATAATAGCCCAATTGCATTTCAATTATAGCCTAAATCTTACTCCAAATTAAACCCAATTTCCCGCGCCAATTCTATTTTAAACCCGACCCCTAACCCAAATAATCCTACCCAACCCAGATCCCCTACATATTCTCTTTAATCCAGGCCGTTGATCATTCACATCAACAACCAATATTCGCCCTAACCATTTTTAACCTTGAAAGACCCCTAACCTAATTCATTTTCCACCACCCGCCACCTCTGAATACCTTCCCTCTCAATTCTCATTGCAACCTCTCATGAACCCTAGCTTCCACCATCTAATCCCACCCTAATCCCACCCTAATCCCCTTCGGCCCTGCCTAAACCATGGCCTCTCATGGCCATTGGAGATGTGTATCGGCCTCCTATGGCTCTTGGGTGTTTGTTTTTGTGGTTTTACGGGCAGACCTCGAAGGGATCTAGTCCAATCCTTTTTCAACTTGTGTTCATGGCCTTTCTCCGGCCATCTATGACCTTTCTCCGGCCATTCATGGCCTTTCACAGTAGATCCTTGACTTTCCTAGTTAAATCGGTAACTTTCAAGGTCTTTGTCACTTTTTTCTAGGTTTTTCGAAAGCCTAATCTTTATGATCTTTCAATTTTATTCAGATCTATCTTAGATCTGTGCTTTCTATGAATATTTAAGTGTTTTCTCGAAGGTTCTTCAACTTTTCTTTCAAAATGACTCTTCATTTTTCGACGATTAGGGTTTTCCCTTAACAACTTTTTAAAGATCTCTTCTCTGATTTTGATGTCGTTTATGGTTTTGCTATGTTTAAAACCATTTGCTCATGTTGTTCTTCTATCCATCTCAGCATGTAAAACACTAGTTCCTTTTAGTCTTATCGGAGTTCTAAAATTGTTTGTTTACATGTGTACTTGTTCTTTGTTTCTAACTCTCTTTCCTTGTTGGACTTGTTTGATTTTGAGTTCTTATCATCTCTTAAACTCAATTACTGTTGAAGCCCAAATTTCTAAAAAGTGGTTTTTACTCACTTATTATTACAGTAAGACCTTTACTTGTTTCTGATTTCTCTTACCTGTTCGTCTTCACTGTTGATTCTATATGACCACTTGACCTACTTGCCTACTGTGCTTCAAATATTTTTATTACTACTGAATCCTATCTTATTTTTGCCTCTATTATATGTTTGTGTTATCTCTTTTGCCAATATGTTTGGCCTCGCATGTCTGATGCTTATATGCACTCTATTTGTATACTGAATTGCAGAATCATGTTTCTTCCTTGATTGATCTTGATCTTGTGACTGATTGCAAAAGCTTTTCTTTTATGAACCCTAATTTCACTTGGTTGTTTAAATCAACTGATTCCCCTCCTTAATTACTTTGATGTTTTACCTAGCTGAATCATTTCCCAAAATAAGCCCATTTTGTACTTAGACTCGATTATTTACTTCATGATTTTACGGCCCCTTTATATGGAAATAATCTATTTGTCTCCAAACTGATTTAATTCCTTAATTAAGCCTACTACTACCCATTAAATAGTGATTCCTTAATTAAAGGGAATCATTTTTGATAATTGATTCTACTTGTGATTATTTCCATGGTTATATTAAGACTTCACTCATTTTTCAAAACTATGAATACCTACCCTATCTTATTTCAAAGACACGAATAATCTGAGTTCAGAATACATACTTATACTCAAAACTCTCTCTTTTCTCTACTACTCTTTGTGCTACTGCTGCATCTATTCGGCTGAAAGCCAAGACTAGACTGTGGAATCTTACTTACTTTTACTTTCTGCACTTTGCTTCTCTATTGATATATTCTAGTTAATTTTTTGAGCTCGAACAACAACATGTTCCTTTAAGTGTTTACAGCTTCCCTCAATTTTGCCTGCTTCTATATATGTTTCCGCATTCAAATTACATTCCTTAGCATGTTCATCTGTTCCCTTTTCCCTTATATCAATGCTTTCCCCCGTGTTTGTTTTTAAGCATGTTCTGTTAGATACATGTTGTGCTTGCTGACTTATAAAACCCAAACCCCATATCCCATCTATGTTCTTGTGTTCTCTAGCTAGTTTTTGGGCATGCCAGCATCAACTATTGCTGTGCATGACCAAACCTGACCCTATTTGGGATCATATGCTTTATACAATGTAGTACTAAAGCCCTTTGACCCCTTTGTAAAACTATTGATTCTATGTGGTTGAGATTTATTTTCAACCCAGTTTTATATAAATTTCTATGTTATTGCACTTCAACCATATTTTTAGAACCTAGGTTCTGCCCCTCTTGTGTGAGCTTGCCTTGGACCCTGGAGCTCCCTATGAACTTGGACACATAAGGGCTGACCCTTCCATACTACACTCATTTCTGTCTGGTTATGCAAACCTGGGTATAAGCACTGCTCGTGGTCCCTTGAGGCCCTTAGGGAACTTTGATACACCGAGGTCTGAGAAAGGCTTTGAACATCATTGGCATTTGAGGTAGTTTATCCCATTACTCAGAGAAGAAGTCAAGATATCAGGATTGATATGGTTGTAACTTCCTTTTTTTGCAATTTTCTGATGTCATTCAGTAATTTTTGGTATATACTAATTTGTAACAAATATTGGGGTTTGCTAGTGAAAAGGGATGGGGTAATTAAGCTTGCTTTAGATATTCGAAGGGTAGATAACATGCCTATAGGATCTGTTTTAATAAATTCTTCATGTTTCACTTCCACACTTAGACACCATGTCTCTAGAATCTAAATTTCAATAATAAGACATCATGTCTACAGGGTCAAAATTATCTTTGAAACTAGATGTCATGCCTATAAGATTAGTATCATTTTTTTTCATAGAAATCATGTATATAGGAACTTCACTGTGATCAAATGAATCATGCCTGCTTCACTTCACTTTTCAACTAGATACCGTGCCTATATGACCCAAATTAGCCTTTAATATTTAGATATCATGCCAGCAAGAACTAATATCAACTATAATAGAAATCATGTCTATAGGATCTGAAACCAGTTTAGTTAAAAATCAATTTGACTAGTACTGTTCTAAATTGGTTTAAACATACTACTCATTTTATTAATACGGTTTAGAAAGCATGTCTATAGGATCCAAATCACCATTTAATATTTAACCACTACTCTGTTGCATTCTTAATCAGTAATAGATATCATGCTTATAGGGCATCACTAATAGGCACTTAGGCAAGCCTTAGCTAATAATGATAAAACTGAATCCGCCTTTGTTTAACTGCTACAACTAGCAGGCATGCCTGATTCGTACTTCATATCTGAGTTATATAATAAATTGGTCTACTTCAACAAATAAACACCTCGTCTTAGTACTTTAAATTCATATCCTAACTGTATTTAAGTCATGCTATTTATGTGCATTTTCAGCAGATGTATATATGAGCCGCTTAATTATTTATATGTTTCCCTTAATATGCAGTCCTACGTGTTTTGTATGTTGCCTTAGCCTTTTTAACTTTAAAACCGAAGAGTCAGCCTAAAATCCTCCCTCTTGTAGGAATAGTAGTCATAAATTGCTCCGAGACTAATAAGAATGGAATGGGTAATAGCATGTAATAGAGGCCGATACAAATCTGAGCTTTAATACCTTAACGGGGTGGGAAGAGTATATATGGATATGATGACCGATGTGCTAATACCACTTGTATCCCCTCTTCTTGGAGTGTCGTGCGGGGTATTGCATTGATGTGATCCATATTATAAATAAACATAGGACCCTCTCATTTTTATATTCTCAAGTATTTGTAGAACTATAACTCCTTTTCAAAATTCACCTTTTAATAATTATTTTCAAACTCTTATGTGTTAAAACTTAAATCCCCTACTATTTGATCCTATACTTGTCTATTTGCTAATTGTTCAAAATTCACAAAACTGTCTGGCCGGGAACCACACTGGTGGAACCTGAGTGATGCCTAACACCTTCCCCTAAGGATAATTTCAAGCCCATACCCTATCGCTGGTTATAAAAAAAACTTAGAAATGAACCATATAGATGTCCTAATGAACGTTAAATCATTAGGTGGCGACTCTTCAAAATTGCAAACCCAGTTCCCAGAAGGGATGAGTAGTCCTATACCTAAAATATCATAAACCCGATTTTCCGGTTCAAAAAGGAAAAAAGGCGGCGCGACAGCATGATGACTCTGACGGGGATCTTAGGCTTTTACCACTTCAGATAGTTCTTGTGAATATGTACTCTCCCTTATGTGTAATTACTTGTTTAAATTTCTTTAAGCATTTAATTTCCTTTTCAACTGCAAAAACTACCATGTTTTTTTGTTTCTTTCTTTTATTACTGCTTTATATTATGAAATTGCTATATTTATCGCTTTCTTAACGTGCAAAAATGTGACAACATGTTTTAATTATTGCATAATGATTCTCAACATCATACTCCAATCGTGCCAAATAAATACAATAGCAACGCTTTTAATGAGTGGTTGCGCTCTTCCTGTGTCATTACCCCCTAAATTCAGAAAGGCATATATGCAGTAAAACTAGTCGATGAACGATGCAGTCGATGGTTCCGTGCCTTCCCCCTTGAGTTGTCCACTCAAGGGTACTAACATAGAATCCCATAGAAACCTTACTCTGTTCAAGTTGTGCATGCATCATGGTTAAACCTAGATGGTCAGTTATGTTGTCCACATAATGATTCTTTAAGATAGCCTTGTCCAAAGTCAACTGGGTTTCCCTAAATCCAAATGTACATCACCACGTTCTGTGCATTTATTTGGATAACTAAGTGCTTCAGCTAATTGTTGGTATTAAATAGTCGTGTCTGGTGGGGGGTAAGGGTCTAACATTATTTGTCCTGCAGAAATATGAGGTATGAAGTCCCTAGATTCGGCATGGTCACCAACATCATTCCAAGACTGCTAAGCCGGTAGAATGATCTTCACTCTAGTGATCAAACTATCGTCCGAAATTATATGGAAAATCTGGAGATCCAACCTAACAACAAGATTGTAGAAGCTGCCACATTGTTTTGGGATTGTGGAAGGGTTGTATTCCTCTTTGGGGACATTGCAATGACACTTTATTTAGAAGAGATTGGAGGATTGGCCAGTCTAGTATGGGAAACTCTGGGTTTGTTAATGCCTTAGAACCGCAAGGGCAAGGCTTCTTTAAAATTATGGGTCTAAAGAAGAAACTAGGAAACATGCCTGAAGGAATCGTATATCCCTTTTGACTATTGGTTTAAAAGGTACGATCACAGCAAATCCTACCATACCTACCCTGGTGAGTTTGACATCACATCCTTGGGGCACATTCATTGTAGGGTTTTTGTGTTCATGTTTTGTTTCTTGGGTCTGATCGTGTTTCCAATGAAGAAATCAAGAATCCATACAAGGATGGCTATAGTAACTAAGACACCAGTGGAAGCTAAGGAATCAGTGGGCAACCATTTAGCATCGTGCCCATGATCATTGCCAACATATATCGAGCCTGGGCAAGTGTCAACAAGGAGGAAAATACTTCTAAATCTGCAACTTATTACTTCAACTCTGGCTCATGGATTATCTCCAAATGGGCAAATATCAATAAGAGATTCAGTGGTGGGACTGGGATAATCACATCGCTTTCTATCATCCAAAGCGAATGAATTACATTCCCGATATGTTCGCTCAATCGGAGGATGCCAAAGGATGGGTTGAGCTATTTGATAATCTAGCTAAAGAACAAGTTCAATGGATGTTTGAGTGGTTTCTGACCTAGGAATTCATCGCCCGATCCAGAGATGCACCTTTCCTAATATTGATCGTTCTTAGAGGAACATACCCTTACGTCCCTCTCCGAGTTATGAGGAAAGCTAGTAGGAAGCAAGATATACCTAGGGTCGAGAAGATAAGTCGTTTCCGGGATGACTTCCAGAATGATTATTGTCCATACAAGTTCCAAGCTAGCATTTGTGGTTATGCAAGATCATAATGGGGAGAGATAACATCCAGCCAAACAGATTTCATGCTAGTTGTGCTACTTTCTACTCAGGTTGATTAGAAGACAATCATAATGGTTTAGGCCAGCCAAGGTTTACTCGAGGCCAAATGATTATAGATGAAAGGGTCGAGGCACATGTCAAAAACAACCAGCTGCGCATAAGGACCCATGAGTGCAGAAGATAACATCGCGAGATACAGGAGTCCAACCAGAAGCTGATTTAGGAATGGAAAGACATGGCTATCAGTGCCAACAAGTGACTAGTATAATTGGAGCGAGGCATAGTGGAATTGGAGAGAAAATTTCTCAAAATGGTCGAAGATTTTCAAAATGCTAAAGGCATTGAAGGTGGACACCTATCCAGAATATACCTGTTGCTGGGATTTTGCGAGTTGGACAAGCTGTTCGATGAAGCCAAGGATGCCGAATCATGGGAAAGTTCTTCAAGGACCAAGTAGATAGGAGTTTTTCTTTTTTTCTTTATAAACGGTAATAAGGCCAATGGCCTTTCGTGACCTTTTATTTGTTGTTTATTGTCGATTTTGGACTCGTCATTTTTTTTAATAAAATAAAGCATTTAGCATCCTATGTTGTCCTAATCAATTTGTCGCTAGGCCTACCTCGGGAACAAAGAGGTCCCCAAATTAGGACGCGCTTTACATTCCCGTCATATGTATTTAAATATTGCAATACTTTTTGTGATCGCCACTAACTTGATTACCTTTGTTTTATTTTGTTTTTATTATTCCCCTCCCCAAAGGTTAGTTCATACACTCTGGAAACATCATCTTATTCTATAAGATCCAAGGGCCCTCCACCCATTCCTCCTTTTTGTCCTATCAAAACAAGAACAAAAGCAAGAGGAAGATTTGAACAATGTCAGAAAGGAGAATCCAACGGAATGTGTAGAGACCACTAATGACCATGGTATTCTGCAAAATGTATCCCATCTTGAACAAAAATTGCTAAAATTCCAAGAAGAGCACGATCAGGTTCGGAATCTAGCAAGCCTATCATTTTTCCTCAGCACCCCAGATATCAACTTTCCAACCACTCAAATCCCTACACCTCTTCAAAATATCCCAAAGAAACAAAATCACCCCCTCCTCACCATCACACTATTCCACCAAAGACCCAATGCAACACCTACCATACACAAAATAATACTCCACTACTCATCCCAGAACCCCAAAGATCCAGAAACGACCGCTTCCACACCCACCATAACACCCTTATATACGTGAAGACCATGCCACACTCTACCTTACCTATCTCAAGCACACCTGAGTCTGCTGAAAAGGATCTGCTTATCAGAAACCTGGCTGAGGAACATAAGAAACTCACCAGCCAAATTCAAGGCGTTGAAGGAAGCAAGGGAATTGAGGGGCTGAACTATAAGAATCTTTGCATACAAGCCGATGTTGATATGCCTGAGGGGTACAAACCTTCTAAGATCAATATGTTTGATGGTACGGGAGATTCAAGGTCCATTTGAGGAAACACTACGTCGAGCTGGTTGTAGTAAGGAAAGACGAGATAATTTGTAAGAAGCTGTTCATGAGGAATTTGAAAGGAGATGCATTTACATCAGCCAAGATCCAAAGAAGTAGTCAAGCTCGGTAGGCATGACATCCAATTTTGTTAACAAGTTTAGATTTAACACGGAGAATGCACCGGATGTGTTTTATGTTCATAATCTAAAGAAGAAGCCTATGGAAACGTTTTGCGAGTATGCTACTCTCTGGAGGTCCGAAGCAGCTAAGGTCAGACCTGCCTCAGAGGAGGAACATATGAACAAATTCTTTATGCGGGCTCAGGAACCACGGTATTATGAACGACTAACGATGATCGAGAACCACAAATTCTCCGACATTATCAAAATGGTTGAGAGAATTGAAGAAGGTATCAAGAGCGTCATGGTTACAAATTTCGAGGACGTGTAAGCTACCAATAAGGCCTTACAGTATGGTGGTGTGTCCAAGTAAAAGGACATATGGACCGTGATGGTTGCACAAAGGACCAAATCTCCCCACAAATACAAATTACACCCTACACCTCTACTTATATATTAGTCGACCCCAAGTGACCAAGCACCTTCACCCTCATACCAAGCTCCACCACAACTTATCAATCACCTCCACCTCCTACATGTCAGCTTTCTTCACCCAGGCATTCCCAACCCGCACGCGTATACCAAACCTACAATGCTCAACTATCCCATTATCAATCACCTCCTACATGCCAAAGCATCTATAGACCTCGGCCAAATTTTGATCGCAGACCCCCCCCCCCCAAACAATATATGATTATTGCTGAACTCCTTGACCAATTGTACGAGAGACTCAAAGCTACTGGTGATGTAACTCCATCCATGCTGTAACCCCTAATAACCCTTTTCAGTGGGTTAACCTAAACAAATCCTGTGCATACCACATCGGCATTAAAGGGCACACCATCGAAGAATGCCGCTCATTGAAAGACCAAATCCAGTCTTTAATTGATAACAAGATTATTATGGTAAAGGAACCCACCCCAAACATCTACAACAACCTTTTGCTAGACCATAAGTGTGGAGGTATCCACATGATTGAAATAGAAGATGACTGGATCCCAGGGGATCTATCGAGATGATGGCAGAAGGTGATGATCCAAAGAAGCCAATATGAAATCTTAATCCAATCATAGTCTAGATTCAACCATATGAGGACACTGAGGTAAATATGTTTGCTCCACTTGAATTTGAAGCAATACAATTCGTAAAGACACCATCACCGATTGGGTTCGAATTCGTGTCTCTGGCAAATGCACCCACACCATTTAAAGTTGCACTTTTACAACCCAAGGTATGTGCTTTCTTCGGAGTAAGGATAGCCACACCGATCCCTGTGGCAATGTCGACCATGACACCATTCCATACAAAGGCTGTACCCTGGGATTATACAACTGAGAAAAGGAGGAAAGGCAAGGTCAAGTTCGAAGAGATCATTGTAGCACATAGTATGACAAGAACTGGTAAAGTCTATACTCCTGAACATCTAGCTATCAAGAAAGAAGGCCTCCAATCGGCAGCCCATCATTGAGACAGGTCCAGACGATCATTGGAGAAAGATACAGGCCAAGGAATAATCAGTTATTGACTAGCTAAACAAAATGCCAGCACAAATATCCATCCTCTCCTTGCTGCAAAACTCTGAGGCACACAAGAATGCACTGTTAAAGATACTAAGTAAAGCATACGTGCCAAGTAACATCACGGTGGAGGAAATGTCTATCATGGTAGGACAGGTGTTTGAGAGCCATAAGATCACCTTTCATGAGGACGAGCTGCCACCTGAAGGTTTGGGGCACAACAAGGAACTGCACATCACCGTGCAATAAGAAGACTATTTCATCACTAGAATCCTGATCGATGGGGGCTCAAATCTCAATATTTGTCCGCTGGTATCACTCAAGAAGCTGGGTAATGGAACGCATGAGATAAATGATGGAGCTATCAATGTGAAATCGTTCAATGGTTCTTAGAGGTCCACCATTGGTGAGATTGTCCTAAGCTTGAAAATGGAACCAACATGGTTCGATGTCAATTTTCAGGTGATAGACGTGCCAGCATCTTATAACATGTTATTGGAACATCCATGGATTCATGCTACCGAGGTCGTAGCATTAACACTTCATTAGGTAGTACAATTCGAATGGAATCACCAAGAGGTGGTCTTTCACAGTGATGGTAGAAACCGTATATACAGTCGCAAGACTATTCCGGCAATCGAAAGAAAAAGGAAGCTAGGCGGAGAGACTTACCATCACATTGAACGGGTAAATACTGTTGACTAGGACAAATGGCGGGATAACAAAATCGAGAGTATACTAAATTGGAGTGAGAATGAACCTAGCAAGGGACTCGGGAAGAACCTCCAAGGAATTGCTAAGCCCATAGAACTCAAGAAGCATGGCACTACTTTCGGTTTGTAATATGAATACACCTAGTAAGAATTCAACAACTGTTATTTCTAACCCCTGGAGTAGCCAATACCACCACTGATGTAGACTTTCCAACAGGCAGACATTGTTTATGGGTCAGATGAAGAAGAAGCACTTGCGGCAGTGAAAAACTTGTTCCTAGAAGACAATGACATGGACTATTGTGTTGTTCTTGAAGAGGAGGGGGAGGAAGGCCCTTCCATACTGGCTATGAGCAACGGGGAACGCCTCAATAATTAGACCATCAGGACAACCAAAGCCCAACAAGCCTCAGGGTAGCAAGGCTAAAACAAACATCATTTGTTATTTTATTTACTAAATGATTTTTTTCGCATTTTTAATTACCGCAATAAGATCTTCAATGTTCAAAATAGTTATGCAATCTATCAAAGAACTTTAACTTTTCTTATAAATCAACACTCATTATCATTTTCTCTAATTACTTTACTTATACATCATTACTATTACTTATCTTGATGAACCAATGGTTGTGACATGCAATGTGACAACACAACAAACAGACATTGATTTAGATAAATATGACATACTTGATGAGATTGTTAAAGAAGTTGAGATCTTTAAGAATAGACCTATGTCTAACCTAGACGAGAAAGAAATTGTTAACATTGGAGACACAGAAAACGATAAGGAAACTTGAATCAGTGTTCACCTATCTCCATTAGAAAAGAAAGAATACACAGAACTTCAAAAGTAATATGAGGACATATTCGCTTGGTCATATGATGAAATGACTAGTCTAAGTACGTCTGTTGTGGCTCTCAAACAACCAACCGATCCGACATATCTGCCGATAAAACAAAATCTTAGAAAGTTCAAGCCTTGATATGAGTCTAAAAGTCAAAGAAGAAGTCACCAAGTAGGTCAAAGCTAAGGTTCTCAGGGTAGTAGAATTCCCAACATGGTTGGCCAAAATGGTGCTAGTGCCAAAGAAGGACAGGAAGGTCAGAGTCAGTGTCGACTACCGTGTTCTCAACCGTGCCAGTCCAAAAGATGACTTCCCTTTGCCGTACATACACATCTTGATTGACAATCACGCCAAGAATGAGAAATAGTCCTTTGTATATTTATTTTTTTGGCAGTCCACTAGGCGTAGCCTAAGGTTAGCTTTTTTATTAATAACTGAAAATAAAAATTACAACATAAGAACTTGATCGTGCCAAATAAGTTATGATCATCACAGATTTTATAACATACTCTGTGGTGATATTACATATGAGTATATTAAGAAGGTTAATTAAAATTATGATGAAGCGACAAAGTTGTTGTCCTTTCTCCAACTTTGTGATGAATTCAAAAAGATGTCTTCTAAATTCATGCTTTGTTCTTTGTTCTTTGGGTAACCTGTTTTTTATTTGCAATTCTCATTGGGGGCTTCCTTATGTTTGCGTCTTCGACCACCCTGGGCGACACTTTTTACTTGTTTTACTGTGCGTTGGTGACAAATCCCCTTTTCTTGCAGCATCTTTACGACATTGCATTAAGATATCCTCTTCCTCTCCTTCTTCATATGTATGTCTCCCTTCCATATCCTTCTGGAGTTGTCTTTGCTGTGAAGATAGCGGAGCAGAAGATTCATGCTTGAACTGTCTAGCAAGGCAGTTCATTGGTGTATTTTCATTCATTTGCTGTCGCTGTCCAGTGTGTATAGGTATAATCTGATTTTGTCTACAATTTTGCTATGCTGTTTTGTTTCCAACAGCTGATGTTTCACCCGATAATTGTATTACATTTTGTGTTGTTTCTTTTTGGTCGATCTTTGCAGTTGTTGTCCTTGAAGTACCTGCTGTTGTATTAGTTTTTGGAATGAAAACTTGAGCATTATGGTTTAAATTGGTGTTTGGATTTGCTGCAGATGACATTTTTGCATTCCAATTTATAGTTGCAGGTTTCCCTTGCAATTTTGGCTTGATTTGAGCTTCAATGTTCTCTCCTGAGCTATCGTAGCCATCTTCTTGGTCTTCTTCTGCAGATGAGCAACCAGCAAAACCTTCGTCCTAGCTCTCTTCATCCTCAAAATGTCGTTGATCCCAGAGTTTCGATTTAATAACCATATCTCTCATATTAGCTAGGACTAGATGTTTGTTCTTCCCATTGAAGCTTGAAAATTCCCCATAATCATTGATACCTTTCTCTACAAGTGTACTGGATAAAGGAATATAGGATAACTTCTAACCATCTTTAAATTTCCTCCAGCCACCTTTCCATTATTTTTACCGACATTGGCAAGCACATCAAATGAATTAGAGCTTTTTATTTGAGCTGGGCTCTTCTCTGTGATCTGCTTATTTATTTTGTTTTTTGAAGTTTCATTTCTGTTGGATCTTGATGACCATTGTCATCTGAAGGACTTGCTGTTGTGACAGCATCATCGGTCACAGTTTTAGCTCGATCTGCAACACTTTGCAGTGTAGAATCCATACTTGGCAGAAGACAGACTGCAGTGGCTGCTTCATTATGCAATGACCTATTGGAGCTGTTGTTATCCTCAGTAACAGATGCTTTAATATCATCCAATGCTGGAGTTGACTGCACAGTAGTCAGGACATGTACCTCTTCTACTGTTAGTTGCTAAACCTTATTCAAGTTTTGTTGTCCTTTGGATAGTGCAATTATATTGCTGTCCTTTGCGCCAGATGTGTGATCCAACAGAATAAAATTCTGTGAAATGTGCTACTGGTCGATCAAAAAATTTTCCTGCCTTTTTGCATTGTCATTTTCTTTCACAGTAACCAAACTTGACAGCTCCTTTTTTTAATCATCTAACAGAATTGACACTGTTGGCTTCTCTACAGGTTCAGCAGATATAACAGTTGAATCTGTATTGACTTTCAAAATAGAATCCTCTACAATTGTACCATTTCTTTGATATGATGATGCACTATTGTGAGCCTTACTATTTTGTATCAAGAGCTGCTGCCCGATGGATTTATCATTATCTGACTGTCCAGCATGATCAAACAACTGTCCAGTGTGTGCACTAGATGTGATATGATCTGTAGAGGTCAGAAGTGTCCCAGCACTATCCACATATGAAATAGGTAGATCCCTAGAAATAATAGGAGGTCGATTGTCCACTGGAACTGCTACATGAGATGCATCATCACTTCCATATAAGGCTGGATCAACAAGCCTTAAAGGTGTAGAATCAAACTTTGGCAAACTAGAAACTGCTGTAACTGTTTGATACTTCAATGTGCATTTGGTATTCTCATTACCCTTTGTAATAGATGCTGCAAATTCCAACTTCATAACATCACATTGATCATCCACCTCTTTATTTTGCGCAATCATATTAATGCCATCCAATGCTAGAGTTGGATTAACAGTAGCTTGTACCTGTATCTCTTCTACTACTAGCTGTTGTCCAGTAGAGAGTGGTAGAACTAAGCAAATCAGAAGCTTTACTCAATTCATTTCAATCATGTTGCTTAGAAATTTTTGAAGCAACAGCTAAATTTGTAACTGTTGATCTGTCAGCTGGTTGAAACAATGTAGAATCTATAACTGGTTTGAAAGCATGTGAAGCCTCCAACTTTTTACCAGTTTCTTGATCAGCCAGAATGGATTTCTGCACCATGTGCTGCTGGTCGATCATAGTATGAGCTTTCCGTTTTGCATTGTCACGAGCTGACACAGAAGATACATTTGACATACCATTTCAGTTAAAGCATTCAAGGGCAGCTTCAATGGAACAACAGATAACATTATACTAGGCTGGGCAGTATCAAAATTTGGACATAATACAGTTCCTGCAGCTGTATCATTTGAAGTACAAGCAGTATTAAAAACCAAATCACTCCTAGCCATTTTATATTGAACAAGATTTCCCCTATCCTTCACTGTAAGTTGTTTAGAGCCAACATTCATTTTCATAACATCCTCTGCCAAACAAGTTTGTGCTGCAGAAACATTTGGATCAACAACATCCGTCAGTACATCTTTTTCTTGTAAATCCTTAGTTCCTTGTCGAGATCTTTAGTATTTAGATAATCCCTTGCATCTTCCTGTAATTTGTCTAAAACATCGATCTCGGGACGAGGCAGATCACTGGCCAATTTTTCCTCTGCGACCACCAGAGCTCCATTTTTTTCTTTTTTAATTCTACACGCCTTCTCATCATGACCTTGATGCTTGCAATACGCACAATATTTAGGCAGGTTGTCGAAGACTATTTCTTGTTGAAACTCGACTGAATTACCAGAAATTTTATCTAAAATATGAAGCTTGACCTTTTTAGGATGTTTATCCAACAGATCAACTATAATCTTAACTATTGCCGCGCTAGGTCTCGTTCTATCCTGAGTTGCCTTGTGTACAGCCAGCGGTTTTCCCACAGCTGAGGCAATTGACAGTAACGACCTCTTAGCAAAAAAATTTGGTGGCAGACCTAGAAGGGAGATCCACACGGCTGCCATTGATGTCTCCTCCTTCGGATTGAATTCTAAAGACCATGGGAATGTTCTGAAGAAATATTCGTTGCCTTTGGATTTTAGATTTTCGGTCGACTTTTAAAGGAATTGAACATAATCATTGAAGAGATCAAACCTGATTAATAGATGACGAAACTCCAACTGCCCAATGTTACATAGACCTTGAACATCAAATTGTGACGAAAATATTCTTCGCACTTCCGATAGATCAGGTCTTCCATACGAAAATTATAAAACTGCTGCCTGATGCAATCCTTCTTCCCTAATAAAGTTGATAACCTCTTCCTTAGTGAATTGAATAATAGGATTACCATGCTCTTTGATAACTGGACAGAGCTCGATTTTTGACGGAGTAGACTGTTTAGCTTGAAGAGTTGTAGCATACGATTGCTTAGTGAGTTCTTTTTGACCAGTATGAACGTTGCAAACCTCTCCCACAGCCAGATGCTGGGGAGAGGGAAAAGCATCCATGGATTCTACTTCAGATAAGATCGACCATATCTAGTGAGGATGCTACAAAATGCTGGAGGCTGAAAAGAATCTGTCGAATGCAGTTCCTTCCAACAGAAACTTACGATCTGACCTTTCTTATAATAGAAAAAACTGAATCCAAACAAATCAAACTATCCACAAACCATATACTTCACATCACAACAGCGTAATGTGAGAGTTTGCTGGAATTCGAATGAACAGTGAGATAACTAAAATGAAGATCTGTTTCGATTAGTTTAGAATTTTGGAATAAACTCAAAGGGAGTTGATTACAACCAGAAGGATCTGAAGAGAGGCAGATTTCGATATGAAAACTGACAGAAAAGTGTCCAATGAATAGTGACGGATTCTCTATTCACTCATCTTCCAAGAGAGAAGTTGAATAGTCGAACTTGGTTACTGTTCGGTTAGTCATTTGTATATTGTTTCGCTGGTTATCATTTGATATGGATGGATGAAGAAGATGCTTATAAAATGGCTTTCATTACGCCGTGGGGAATGTACTATTACAAGATGATGACTTACGACCAAAAGAATGCAGGGGCCACCTACATGAGGGCCATGACAACCATTATCCATGATATGATACACATGGAGATTAAGGTATAGGTAGATGATGTCATCATCAAGTATATGAAGGCCACTGATCACGTGGAAGATTTGAGGAAGTTCTTCAAAAGATTGCGGAGGTAGAATTTGTAAGTAAACCCTGCGCAATTGGGGCTCCTGCTGGAAAACTACTTGGGTTTATTGTGAGTCGCCAAGGAATAGAACTGGATCCATCAAAAGTCAAAGCTATTTTTCCACCACCAAAGCAAAAAGAAGAATGTGATGAGTATCTTAGGGAGACTCAACTACATCAACCGGTTCATAGCACAATCAATAGTTATTTGTGAGCCAACCATTAAGATGTAGAAGAAGGACGTCGCTACCAAATGGACTATTACTGCCAAAATGCTTTCGACAGAATCAAGCAGTACCTTTCAACACCACCAGTCTTGGTCCCGCCTGAGCTAATGATACCCTTATTACTCTACCTTGAATTATTTGATGGAGTTTTAGTTGCGTTCCAGGGCATCATGATAAAACAAGGAGAAAGGAACAAGCCATTTATTATCTCAGAAAGAAGTTCACCCCGTACGAGACCCGGTACTCTCTATTAGAGTGCACATGTTGTGCTTTAACTTGGGTAGCTCAGAAGTTGAGGAACTACTTTTCTGCCTATACTACATATCTCATATCATGGATGGATCCTTTGAAGTACATCTTTCAGAAGCCCATGCCCACTAGCAAGCTGGCCAAATGGAAAATCCTGTTAAGTGAGTTTGACATTATCTATGTAACTCAGAAAGCGGTCAAGGACAATCACTGGTAGACAACCTTGCTAAAAATCCCGTGGATGGAGTATACGAACCCCTTGAAAACGTATTTTCCTGATGAAGATGTATCATTCGTAAGAGAAGACATAGAAAAGTCCCATGACGGTTAGAGAATGTTTTTCGATAGAGCAGCAAATTTCAAAAAAGTTGGCATAGGATAAGTCCTAGTATCAGAAACCGGTTAGCATTATCCAGTGTCCGCCAAACTCAGGTTCCCCTGCACAACAACATGGCCAAATATGAAGCATGCATCTTAGGGCTTAAAATGGGCAATGACATGGACGATTAGGAGTTGCTAGTAATTGGACATTCAGACCTACTCAAACATCAGGTGCGTGAAAAATGGGCAACCAAGAACTTCAAGATACTCTAGTATGTGCATCATGTACAAGAATTGAGAATAAGGTTCACGAAGACGAAGTTCGAACATGTTTCCATAGTCCAAAATGAGTTCGTTGATACATTGGCTACCCTATCATCAATGTTACAGTATCCAGATAAAAATTTATCGATCCCATTGCAATAAAGATCCGATCAGCCAGCCTATTGTGCCCATGTTGAAGAAGAAGTAGACGGAAAACCTTGGTTTAATGAGATCAAGGAATTTTTGGCAGAGGGAGAGTACCCAGAGCTTGCAAATCCTATTAAAAAACGCACACTTCGTAGATTTTCCAAAAAAATCTTTCACAACAGAGGAACCCTGTATAGGAGCACTCCTGATTTAGTGTTATTAAGATGTGTTGACGCAAAGAAAGTATCCAGGCTACTAGAGGAAATTCATGTTGCGACCTGCGGTCCACATATGAACACTTTTTTCTTAGCAAAAAAGATACTCCGAGATGGTTACTATTGGATGACTATGGAAATGGACTACATCCAGTATGTCTAGAAATTCCACCACTGGCAGATACATGCAGACATGATAAAGGTACCTACAAATGAGCTTAATGCAACAAGCTCACCATGGTCGTTCGCTGCCTCCGGAATAGATGTCATTGGACCAATCAAGCCTGCCGATTCCAATGGGCATAGGTTTATCCTAGTAGCAATCGACTATTTCACCAAAAGGGTCAAAGAAACATCCTACAGAGAAGTAACCAAGAAAGTCGTGACTGACTTTGTTAGCCACCACATTGTTTGTCGATTCAGAATTCTAGAGTCGATCATTACTGACAATGGCTCCAACCTCATTGGTGAAAGCTATGTGTGAAACCTTCAAGATCAAATACAAGAATTCCACAGCCTACAAGCCTCAAATGAATGGAGTCGTAGAATTCGCCAACAAGAATATCAAGAAGATATTGAGAAAAATGATAGAGAATCACAAACAATCGTACTAGAATTTATCATTTGCAATATTAATTGTATCTCACCAAAGTCCTCACATCCACCGGGCCAACCCCCTATTTGCCTCTGTAAAAAGTCCTTATTAGAACCTAGCTCTTATAGATGGAAAGAGAATGCAGTTTTCCATGGTCAACTCTATTAGAATAGAATGTCTAGAGCCTTTAGTAAGAGGGTCAAACCAAGACAATTCACCTCGGGGCAGCTGGTTTTACAAAAAACATTTCGCATCAGGATAAAGCCAATAGGAAATTCTCTTCTATTTGGCAGTGTCCATACATGGTTCACCAAGTTCTGGCATGTGGAGCCATCATACTTGCAGAAATGGACATAGAATTCTAGGCGAAGTCAATTAATTTAGATATGGTCCAGCGTTACTATCTGTAATATTTATGCTTTCCTTATATGGTGTAAATTGAACTATACCTGAACTGATTCCCACTTAAGAGGGGATACGTAGGCAGTCCTATGGGTTCGGTCACAATGAAATAAAATTGTTTGATCCCCCCAACAGTTGGACATTAGGGCAGAATTCTAAGGAGGACCCTTAAAATTCCGAAGTAATTCCATCCGATCATCGCAAGCAACAGTCAGAAGCATCAACCTATTAAACTGGGGAAGAATTTTGAGGGGGACCCTCAAAATTCTGCTGAAAGAAATGTTGCAATGTCCCGAACCACATCGCAGTCATTGGTTCATCTGAAAAGCTATCTTTATTATATACTTATGCCATGTTTTTTAAAAAATTCATGATTGTTTATTGCTAAAATTTCTTTGTTTAGAAACGCTACCCCAATGATACATACAATATCACCGGATCAAAGCCGATAAGGTCAAGTAAAGCCAATAGTGATACGAACTAACCTCCCGTATCTACAAAACTCATGATTTTTCTTTCGATGCATGCACTTGGATTGTGAAATCATCAAACATACAATACACTCAGGAGACAAACATTATTCAGGAACACAACTCTACGAATCATTGCACTTGCCAATAATTAGTATCAGCACGCACAAGTAATGATTTATAGTCACCATGCTCTTAGCAATCACAATATCACAACCAACTATGAGCTAAGAAAAATCTACTATCATCTAGATAAGGCTACTATTCTGCCTTTCGAGGTTATGCTCTACCTCTATCTGCATTCGTATTGCATAAGGCTACTATTCTTCCTTCCGAGATGAAACACTATTTCCATATGCATTCTTGCATATGGCTACTATTCTGCCTTCGAAGACTAAACGTTGTCTCCATTTGTATCTGGATTCTTGCATAATGCTACTATTCTGCCTTCCGAGGTTAACCTCTACCTCCATCTGCATTCGCATTGCATAAGGCTACTATAATGCCTTCTGAGACTAAATGTTATCTCTATTTGTATCTGCATTCTTGCTTAGGGCTACCGTTCTGCCTTCTGGGTTATGCTCTCCCTCTATCTGCATTCGCATTGCATAAGGCTACTATTCTGCCTTCCAAGACTAAACGTTGTGTCCATCTGCATTCTTGCATGAGTCTACCATTCTACCTTCTAAGTTTAAGCTCTACCTCTCTCTGCCTTTGCATCTTTGCATAAGGCTAGGATTCTTCCATCCGAGGCTAAGCTCTGCCTCCAATTTTCTTTGAAACTAAGCACTATCTCAACCATCGTTTATTCCATTTCCCTTGCGGGATAATCTCTGCCCTTCAATTCGCAAGACTATGCTCTGTCTTGTCCGCATCATGAAATATCACCAAATTATCCGAAGACATCATCATTCGTAGGCACCATCTTTATAGTCCGAGAACACCATGTCATGGCTTGCGGATCCCTTTCAATATTTTGCATATAATTATTCAAAGGCATCATGGTTCGGAGGCACCATTCTAAAAGCCCGAAAGCATCATTTTATGGCCTGCAAATCCTTTATCCAACATCTCATGACCCAGGACATCATGGTCTAAGGACGTCATCCTACCCGTCCGAAGACAACATTCATGGTCCGATGGGAATTTGCATTATGTTTAAATTTATGCACAATATATGCTTTTATTGCTTCTATTTGCAGTTGAAATGGAGAAAAACGGCCATCCCGGAAAGAGTGATCCTTCTCCAGTTCCCGTAGCCATATAAAACCTTAACCATTCCCACAAGCCGTCCACTCAACCCCATCCCAGATATTGCGTCCGCTCTTGAAAAGTCACTATCAGGACGCCGCCCATGAATCCTGAACTACATATGGCCTGATTCCAATAAAACTAGGGATTTGGTATCTCAAAAGCCAGGGTGCAGCCTAAACCTCTTCGAACCTGACAAGTCTTTCATCCTTCCTAGGTAAATAGGGGCAGTTGTTGATGCACAATTTTTTCCTATATATTTTTCCATATTAAAATCACGTCGAAATAGCATATATATGCATATATAAGTATGTTCAAATGTTTTATTACTTTTCCATAACTTTTAAAGGCTTTTAAATCAATTTATTTCCCTCTTTTATCCATAAAAACCCGATAATTATTTCCAATATTATTATCTTGATTATTCATTTATTGGAATTTAATATTTATGCTAAAGTATAGATAATGTAATTTTTTCATATTTTTAGAACTTTATTTAGTATTTTTATGCTAAATTACATATAATTGCAATGTTAGCCCTTTTAAGATTCAATTGTGTTTTATATTCATAAAACTAAGTCATTTATTTTTTAATTGTTAATTATATTTCATAAGTATTTTGGTGCTTTTAATTTATTTTCTAAAATTAATTTATTATTTTTTATAATTAACAAAAGGGAAAATTGGTTATTTAAATAATAGCCCAATTGTTTTTCAATTGTAACCTAAATCTGACCCCAAATTAAACCCAATTTCCATGCCCAGTTCCATTTTAAACAGACCCCTAATCGAAATAATCCTACCCAACGCGGATCCCCTACGTACCCTCTTTAATCTAGGTCGTTGATCATTCAGATCAACGACCAATATTCGCCATTACCATTTTTAACCTTGAAAGAGCACCTAAACCTAATTCATTTTCCACCACCCGCCGACTCTGAATCCCTTCCCTCTCAATTCTTTTTGCAACCTCTCATGAAGCCTAGCCGCCGGCATCTAGTCCCACCCTAATCCACCTCAATACCTACCTAATTCATGGTCTTTCATGGTCATTGGAGATGTGTATCGGCCTCATATGGCTCCTGGGTGTTTGTTTATGTGATTTCATGGCCAAACCTCGAATGGATCTGGTCCAATCCTTGCTCTAATTTTGTTCATGGCCATTCTCCAGCCATTCATGACCTTTCAAGGTAGATAACATGCCAATAGGATCTGTTTTAATAAATTCTGGATGTTTCACTTCCACACTTGGACACCATAGGATCTATATGGCTATAATAAAATATCATGCCTACAAAGTCAAAATCAGCTTTGAAATTACATGTCATGCCTATAAGATAAAAATTAATTTTTAATAGAAATCATGCCTATAGGAATTTCGCTGTGATCAAATGAATCATGCCTGCTTCACTTTATGATTCAACTAGATACCATGCCTATAGGAACCAAATTAGCCTTTTATATTAATATACCATGCATGTAGAGATTAAAATCAGCTATAACAAAAATCATGTCTATAGAATCTGAAACCAGTTTAGTTCACAATCAGTTTGACTACTGTTCTGAATCAGTTTCAATAACCTTCTCCTTTTATTAGTATAGATTAGAAAGCATTCCTATAGGACCCAAATCGCTTGTTTAAAATTTAACTACTGCTCTACAGCATTCTTAGTCAATAATAGATATCATGCTTATAGGACATTATCAATACACACTTAGGCAAGCCTTAGGTAATAATGATAAAATTGAATCCGCCTTTGTTTAATTGCTACTACCAGCAGGCAAGCCAGGTTCAGAATTCTTATCTTAGTTATGTAATAAATTGTTCTCCTTCAATAATTAAACAACTTGCCTTAGTACTTTAATTTTGACCCCAACTGTGTTTAAATCATGCTATTTATGCACATTGATTGCGGAGGTATATATGAGCCTCTTAATTGTGTATATGTTTTCCCTAATATGCAGTCCGACGTGTATTGTATGTCGCCTTAGCCATTTTACCTTTAAAGCCTAAGAGTCAGTCTAAAATCCTCCCCTTTATAGGAATAGTTGTCCTAAATTCATCCGAGACTGATAGGAATAGGACAGGTAATTGCATGCAATAGAGGTTAAGACCAACCCACGATTTTATACCTTGATGGGGTGAGAAGGCTAGGTATGGATATGATGACCGGTGCGCTAATATCACGTGTATCGCCTCATATGAGGAATGTCATATCAGGTATCACATTGATGTGATCCATATTATAAATAAACCTAGGACGCCCATCCTTTTTATATTCTCAAGTATGTTAGATAATACGCTTAACGCTAGAGGGGGGTGAATAGCGTTTTAATAAAATTAGCGTAAACTTGCGGAATTTAAAAATTGCAGGAAATAAATAAGTGCGATAAGTAAATAAATTAGAACAAACGCACTGATATATCCTGGTTCACCACAACCCGTGGCTAGTCCAGTCCCCGAGAGACTCTCTCCAGATTTCCACTAACTTGTTAAGCTTACGGGTGCTTAACAAACCGTTACAACTTGAGGACACAAGCCTCAACAACCTTTGCTCGGAGATACAACACTCCAAAACTTCAACCAAGGAAACACAAGTTCCTTCTTACAACACAAGGGACTAACACTTCCCTTCAAGTGTACGAAAAAACACTTAGCACTCAAACAAGACACTCCTTTAAGAGTAGATATGAGTAAAAAGAATACGCTCAAGATCGCAACAACTTTTGACAAGAATTTGGCTCTCAAAAGCTTATGTAATGAATATAAAATGATAAGCAATAAAGTATGCAAGCTTTAGCAATTGTATGGTCAGTTGTTGTATGTTGTCGTACTTAAAAGACTGAATTGAAGCTGTATTTATAGTTGAAAAACCTTGTATTACCGTTGCCTAATTGCCAATTAAGAGTTGCTGAAATTACTCAGTGACAATCGATTGTCAAGTTACCACAATCGATTGTTTGCCAGTTCTTCCAAAAATCAATCCCAGATTTTACGCATAACAATCGATTATATAAGATCAATAATCGATTACCGGCAACGTTCAAAAAATCCTTTCCAGATTTTATGTAAAACAATCGATTGTCAACAATCTACAATCGATTACTCAGCAACAACAACAACAACAACAACTACCCAGTATACTCCCACCAGGTGGGGTCTGGGGAGGGTAATATGTAGACGAGCCTTACCCCTGCCCGAAAGGGCAGAGAGGCTGCTTCCAATCGACCCTCGGCGAGTAGAGTAAAAATGGGAAAGCTGCATTAAGAAACAGAGATAAAATTAGAAACACAAGCAAGACAAAATCAAATAATAAAGCATAGGTACTCCCACAAAAGTAATGTAAATAGTTATACAATCGATTATACTAAGTTAATAATCGATTATATATCAGTCTTGAAAAATCAATTCAGACACTGCCTCTTGACAATCGATTGTCATAAGTTCACAATCGATTATTTAATAACTTTGAAAAAGTCTGGAAGAAACTGCCTCAACACAATCGATTGTCATAAGTTCACAATTGATTATTTTGTAACTTTGAAAAATCTGATGGACACTGTCTCTTCACAATCGATTGTCATTAGCTTCACAATCGATTATTTTGAGCTTTGAAAAACTTTGATGGACAATGCCCCATCACAATCGATTGTCATAAGTTTCACAATCGATTGTCATGTAGATTTGAAAAATCTGATGCTCACTGCCATAACACAATCGATTGTCATTAGTTCACAATCGATTGTCAAGCAGCTGACTTAAACATAATCGATTATCATAAGTACATAATCGATTATCTTAGTCCAGATTTTAGAGGCGTGTTTAAAAATCATTTTGACAAAAGTAAATATGCATTATTTAAAATCATTTTGCTCTAAATTAAATATGCATGATTTGTTAAAAGTATTTTTACGAGAGAAGCCAAGTCTTGAGTTTAAGTTGTCGGATCAAGATCACAATTAAATACCGACTCATATAAAACTTAATCTCGATCTTTGTCTTGTGCTTGAATCTTGTTATATATCAATTTCGCGCTTGTGCTTGGACCGCATCATATGTCAATTTGCGCATAGTTTGTCATTCATCAAAACCTACAAATATGAACACACGTTTAGTATAATGCCTTGAGAACGTGTTTCCAACAATTTCCCCCTTGTTGATAATGGCAAACTTTAAGCGGGATATGCATATTAGGCAATTCATAATGACGATTCAAGACAAGTAAAGATATGCAACAAGTATATAGATATGCAATCTATTCCCCCTCAATATATGAATTCCCCCTCAATTTATGCCGATAAGTATTGAGTGAGAGTGCATACCCGTTATCTTCCCCCTTTTTCCATTAGCAAAAAAATATAGAATAATCAAAAAACTTGTTTATTTATTAAAAAACGGTTACATAACGGGAACAATAAAACATAGAACAATAAAATGGAAAAACAAATAAAGAAATTATTCATCATCATTTCCCGCCTCATCATCCTGCACTGCTTCATAGGGAACAAGACCGGCATATGGATAATGAACATGGTCAAAATATCCATGGATCTCATGTGAATTGACCGACAGAGGTGGTCAATGAAGAAATTTGGTCGGAAATGGATTGAAGAGAAGGTTCTTGAGGCTGACGCGATCGACGAGTTGGAGGAGGAGTAGGAGCTACATGATCGCCGTCATGGGGAAAGGAGGATTCTGAAATTTCCCACTTCTTGGTGCTCTTTTTGAGAGGACCGATGGAAGTGTTGAATCCGGAAGCTTCAAGAAAATTCATAATAAGGAGGGCATAGGGAAGAGGTCTATCATCTGCTATGGCATCACGCATGTGAATTTTGACGAACTTACACCAATTGATGTGAGCTCCGGTTATAATGGCATGCATGAGCTTAGCGTCCTCTTGGGAAAGAGTGGTGTGATTATGCTTCCGAGGCTTGAGGACTCGGGTGATGAAATAGAAAATCAAACGATACTCGGGGAGCATTCCCGTGATAGTAGGGCGACGAGTAGATAGATTAGGATCATAAGATGTAAGACCTATTTGGTTTAGGAGAGTTTTCTCATCAAATAAGGCGCCAGCCTCTCTAATGTAGCGAGTAATGTTTTCGCCACGTCGAGAAAGATGGGCAATGGAATGCAAGTTTTCATTTGACAAAAGGATTTGAACACCATTAATATTTGACACAAGCTCACCATCGTCATCCTCATGAAGATTTGAGTAAAACGCTTGAATCAATGGAGGATTAATATAAGGATAGGTAAGATATAAGAAGTCAAGAAGTTGACATTCCTTAAGCATGTTTGCAGCAGGGGCATATGATTCAAGATACTTGCTTGTTGAAAAACGAGGAGGAAGAATGTCACGCTTTTCGAATTTTGTCAAAAATCTAGTAAGCTCGGTTTCAGTATTGAATTGTAAAATAGACCCATCTTGATAAGGGAAAGTTGGAGGTGGAGGAGCAGAAGAAGATGCACCTTGTCTACCTGAACGGGAACGTTTAGAGTGTCTGCCCGACATTTTCAAAAAGTAGTAATGAACTTTGTAAGAAACTTGGAAGATTTTTGAAAGTTTGGGAGCAAAGATTGATGCTTGAGTGAATAAAATTGAAGACTTATGATGCCTATTTATAATAGGAAGAATGGCATTTCATTTATGATGAAAATCTGCAGAAATTTATGAGCCAAAACAGTCAGAAACGGTAAAAATAAATTGCACTGACCGTTAGACAATCGATTGTTGACACGAAATAATCGATTGTTGAGCAGGTTTTGACTTGAACTCGAAACTGACACAAAATCGATTGCAGGGCCCAAACGGTAACAAATATTTGAATTTCTGACAAAAAAATAATCGATTGTTGAATTATGATAATCGATTGTTGTAATACAGTGAGCACGATGATTTTAAGACTCGGAAAATAATCGATTATATTTATGAAACAATCGATTGTTTTAGGAAAGCAGTACTGAATGGCTGAGACGGTAATCGATTATACAGTTAAAAAATCGATTATTAAACGCAAATGCATAATAGGCATCAAATATAAAGTGATACTTGCTAATCGATTGTCCGCACAGTAAAATAACCGATTATTTGCTGTAACAATCGATTGTTTTATGCCATTTCTTTATAATTCCCCCTGCCTTTAGGGCGATACCTGCAAAAGAGAATTAGACGTCTCCGACGATCAAGTTAGTAATTTGTAGCGAAATAATGCAATGAGAACGTGATCTCTTAAGAAGTGTGTCCTGAGGTGTTCTTAAGAGAGTTCGGGTACTTACCTTTTCTACGACGTCGCCAATTACCTGTTCGAGAGGGTGATCTTTGATTGTCCTCCACTCATTAGGCATTTTCGTTTCTTTCTCCAATTGTGGCGTTTCCTCCGTTGATTGTTCCAAGATTTCATCTTGAATTTCTTTAGGAGTTTCTTCTTGTGCTTTGTCTTTTAAACTATTTAAAATACCTGCAAGATCAGAACAAGAGTCCTCTCTCGCCAAGCGAGCATTACTTTCGGAAAACACAATATGAGGGGATTCCTCCATAGTTTGGGTTCTATTATTAAATACCCTATATGCTTTGCTATGTGAAGAACACCCAATAAAAATTCCCTCATCGGATTTAACATCAAATTTTCCCAATTGATCTTTTCCATTGTTATGAATAAAACATTTACAACCGAATACTCTAAAATGGGAGATATTTGGTTTCCTTCCCTTGTAGAGTTCACATGGGGTTTCATGAGTATTGGTCTTATGACTACTCTATTTAAAATGTAGCATGCGGTACTCACGGCATCCGCCCAAAAATGTTTGGGAATCTTAGCCTCTTCGAGCATGGTTCTAGCCATCTCTTCGAGACACATATTTTTCCTTTCCACCACCCCATTTTGTTGTGGTGTTCGTGGAGCGGAAAAGGTATGCTCGATACCGAGTTCGTCACAAAAGTCCGCAAAGAGATTGTGATCCAACTCTCCCCCATGATCACTTCTAATTGAAGTGACGGTTATTTCCTTTTCGTTTTGAATACGTTTAAGAAAATATTTAAAATTTTGAAAAGCATCACTTTTATGGGCAAGAAATAAAGTCCAAGTAAATCTGGAATAATCATCAACAATAACAAAGGCATAACGATTTCTACCAAGACTTTCAATGCGAGATGGTCCAAATAAATCCATGTGAAGCAATTGCAATGGTCTAGTAGTTGAAACAATGTTTTTCGATTTAAAAGATGCTTTTTTTTGCTTCCCTTTTTGACAAGAATCACAAATAGAGTCATTTTCAAATTTCAAATTTGGAAGACCAACGACTAAATTTTGTGAAACCAATTTGTTCAAAAGATGCATGTTGATGTGAGCTACTCTACGATGCCATAACCAAGAATCATTCTCTTTGCTCATTAAACAATTTACATATTCGGGTGAAGAATTTGCAAGATCAACCATATAAATGTTATCCATTCTAAAACCACGAAGGATAATTTTAAAATCGCTACGTCTAAAAACTAAGCATTCATCCGAATCAAATAAAACAAGATTTCCCTTGTCACATAATTAACTTATGCTCAAGAGATTATGTTTTAAACCTTTCACAAGTAATATATGCTTAATGGAAGAAATTTCATCCTTACCGACCGATCCGATGCCGATAATCTTTCCTTTGTTGTTATCACCAAAAATAACACTTCCCCCTTCCTTGTGTTCTAGTTGAAGGAATTTGGATTCGTCTCCCGTCATGTGCTTGGAGCATCCACTATCAAGGTACCACAGTACACTTGATCCCTTCTAACATACCTACAAAACAAATTAATGAGTTTTAGGTACCCATACCATTTTGGGTCCTTGGGGGTTAGGCAAATCATAGTGATGTGATTGAGTGTTATGTCTATGTCGTGTAAAACAAGCAGGAGCAATATGTCCAATTCGTCTACAATAATGACAAGTCACGTTAGGATTATTCATCCTTCTAGGTTGATAGTAATTGGACGGACGAAATTCATTTGCTCTATTCTTGACAATATAACTATTGCGCAAATCATGAAAAACATTTCTCCTACCATTTGTTCCAGGATATGCATCATTTCTAGAATAGTTGTTTCTAGGTTGGAAGTCATTTCTAGGTGTTCTAAAAGGTTCAAAACTCTTTCTAATGTTTGGCCTAGAATGTGCATTATTTCTAGCATGATTATTTCTAGGTTGCGATTGATGAAAACCATTTCTAGGATTGTTGTATCTAGGATGAGCATTTGTTTTATTTATCCTAGGTTGAGCCTTAGGTGGTTGGGGGTTGGCTCCAACTTTCTCTTTAGGCTCGTTTCTAAAACCTATGCCATGCTTGGTCGACTTCAAATTAATAAGCACTTCATTCAAATTTTTATGAGAAGAGTTAAACTTATCTAAGGTGCCCTTAAGCCTTTCTACTTCATTTTTGAGATGCATGCAAGAAGTACAATTTCTAGAACTTTCAGGCTTGTCGGCGCTTCTCTTACCAAAAAATTTGTTTTCCTCTTTCAACTTCTCATTTTCTAAAATCAGTTTTTCCAATTCCTTTTCTTTAAGAGAGAGTTGTTTTTGAAAATCTTTTTCTTTTAAAGAAGCATTTTCTTTTATACTCTTAGCAGTTTTTGAAGCTCTAATAAATTTGCTATACAACTCATCAAAAGCATTTTGCATTTCTTCAAGGGAAAGAAATTTTTGGAAGAAATTTGACATACCTCTTTTTTGTTGTCTTCTTGTGCCATAAGACAAAGATTTGCGGCTTCGTCTTCTTCTCCCTTACTTGACTCGTCACCGGAGTCGCATCCCCAAGATATGTATGCTCTTTGCTTCTTGAAGGGTTTCTTCTCCTTTTTAGCATTTGGGCAATTTGATTTAATGTGCCCGGTTTCTCCGCACTCATAGCACTTTATTTGATCTCCTTGCTTTTTGCCCTTTCGTTCATACTCTTTTCGCATGAACTTTTGAAATCTCTTGATAACGAGTCCGAACTCGTTGTCTCCGTACTCATCATTTTGAGGTTGGCTTGTGCTTGCCTTGAGAGCAATTCTTTGCTTCCTTTGATCATCAACAAGAGGGTTAAGTATAGTAGATTCATAAGTTTTAAGATTACCTCTTAATGCGTCGATGGTGACATTTGTAATGCCAATGGATTCTTGAATCGCGTCGGCCTTGGATCGCCATTCTGGAGTGAGACTTCGGAGAATTTTTCGGACAAGTTCCTTATCCGTGAAGGTCTTCTTAAGAGCATGTAAATAATTTACGATTTTTGAAAATCGTTCAAACATCTCATCGACCTTTTCGCCTTCCTTCATGTGAAACAATTCATATGCATGGGTTAGGAAATCAATTTTAGCTTCCCTTACCTGGTCCGTACCTTCGTACGTAATTTCCAGCTTGTCCCACATTTGCTTCGCCGTTGTGCAACAAGATATCTTCCTGTAATCATCAGCATTTACAGCACAATATAATAAATTAATAGCTTTAGCATTATTTTGCACCTTTCGGATATCATCCGCATCGTATTCATCTTCGGACTTTGGGACCCATTCATTTTCGACCTTCTTGGTTGGAATTTGTTCTCCATTCATTATGACCTTCCAAAGATGAAAACTATTTGATTGTACAAATATTCTCATCCTCTCCTTCCAGTATGTATAATTTGTACCATCGAATAGCGGTGGTCGGGTGGAGCATTGTCCTTCACCTATTCCTGCAAAAGAATCACGAGTAGAAGCCATGGATGTTTCTCTCAAACGGTTAAGTCTTCAGAGAGTTGGGCTCTGATACCAATTGTTAGATAATACGCTTAACGCTAGAGGGGGGGGGGTGAATAGCGTTTTAATAAAATTAGCGTAAACTTGCGGAATTTAAAAATTGCAGGAAATAAATAAGTGCGATAAGTAAATAAATTAGAACAAATGCACCGATATATCCTGGCTCACCACAACCCGTGGCTAGTCCAGTCCCCGAGAGACTCTCTCGAGATTTCCACTAACTTGTTAAGCTTACGGGTGCTTAACAAACCGTTACAACTTGAGGATACAAGCCTCAACAACCTTTGCTCGGAGATACAACACTCCAAGACTTCAACCAAGGAAACACAAGTTCCTTCTTACAACACAAGGGACTAACACTTCCCTTCAAGTGTACGAAAAAACACTTAGCACTCAAACAAGACACTCCTTTAAGAGTAGATATGAGTAAAAAGAATACGCTCAAGATCGCAACAACTTTTGACAAGAATTTGGCTCTCAAAAGCTTATGTAATGAATATAAAATGATAAGCAATAAAGTATGCAAGCTTTAGCAATTGTATGATCAGTTGTTGTATGTTGTTGTACTTAAAAGACTGAATTGAAGCTGTATTTATAGTTGAAAAAACTTGTATTGCCGTTGCCTAATTGCCAATTAAGAGTCGCTGAAATTACTCAGTGACAATCGATTGTCAAGTTACCACAATCGATTGTTTGCTAGTTCTTCCAAAAATCAATCCCATATTTTACGCATAACAATTGATTATATAAGATCAATAATCGATTACCGGCAACGTTCAAAAAATCCTTTCCAGATTTTATGTAAAACAATCGATTGTCAAGAATCTACAATCGATTACTCAGCAACGTTCAAAAAATCCTTTCCAGATTTTAATTAAAACAATCGATTATAGGAAATCAATAATCGATTACCTGACGGTATTTGAAAATATTTTGGCAACGGTCAGTTATACAATCAATTATACTAAGTTAACAATCGATTATATATAAGTCTTGAAAAATCAATTTAGACACTGCCTCTTGACAATCGATTGTCATAAGTTCACAATCGATTATTTAATAACTTTGAAAAAGTCTGGAAAACACTGCCTCAACACAATCGATTGTCATAAGTTCACAATCGATTATTTTGTGACTTTGAAAAATCTGATGGACACTGTCTCTTCACAATCGATTGTCATTAGCTTCACAATCGATTATTTTGAGCTTTGAAAAACTTTGATGGACACTGCCTCATCACAATCGATTGTCATAAGGTTCACAATCGATTGTCATGCAGATTTGAAAAATCTGATGCTCACTGCCTTAACACAATCGATAGTCATTAGTTCACAATCGATTGTCAAGCAGCTGACTTAAACATAATCGATTATCTTAGTCCAGATTTTAGAGGAGTGTTTAAAAATCATTTTGACAAAAGTAAATATGCATTATTTAAAATCATTTTGCTCTAAATTAAATATGCATGATTTGTTAAAAGTATTTTTACGAGAGAAGCCAAGTCTTGAGTTTAAGTTGTCGGATCAAGATCACAATTAAATACCGACTCATATAAAACTTAATCTCGATCTTTGTCTTGTGCTTGAATCTTGTTATATATCAATTTCGCGCTTGTGCTTGGACCGCATCATATGTCAATTTGCGCATAGTTTGTCATTCATCAAAATCTACAAATATAAACACACGTTTAGTATAATGCCTTGAGAACGTGTTTCCAACAAAGTATTTGTATAAATGTAACTTCTTTTCAAAATTTGCCTTTTAATAATTGTTTTCAAACTCTTATGTGTTTAAACTTAAATTCCCTACTATTTGAGCCTATGCTTTTCTATTTGCTAATTGTACAAAATTCACAAAACTATCTGGCCGAGGCCACACTAGTTGATCCAAAAGGATGCGTAACACCTACCCTTTAGGATAATTTCAAGCCCTTACCCTATCTCTGGTTATTAAACAAACTTAGAAATGAACCCAATAGGTGTCCTAATTTACCTTAAATTATTAGTTGGAGACTCTTCAAAAATGCAAACCTAGTTACCAAAAGGAATGAGCGGTCCCATACCCAAAATGTCATCAACCCAATTTTCCGGTGCAAAGAGGGAAAAAGGGGGGCGCGACAACCGGTAGGGAACCACCCGAACATCCATTGAACTTGGTGCTCGGTCAAATTGTTAAAAAACTATGCTCACTCTCTAGCGTTCTTTGGGGTTGCAAATATGTCAGGGATAAAGGTCATTCTCTTACGATGGTGGAAAGGTATGTGATCGTTCAATGGTCTCTTTGGAAACTATTAGTGGTACTAACCCCTCTTAATATACTCTAACAACTATATCTGTACTAGCAAGTTACAATCGTCGAAGTGTTTGAACCCTTTATTGCAACGATCCAGAGCCTGCTATGTATCTGCTACAATCATCGAGATAATAGTATAGGGTTGTCCCTCGATTCCCTCGATTAGAGCTTTGGTTTCCATGGCCAAACTGGTGTGGATTATGTCCCTTGGCTTGGGAACACTATCATACCTAGAAAGCAGACAATGAACACAAAAGTGATGTGATGAGTTCAACCTAGGGAAATGATGGAGAATTATCGTGAAAGATACGATAATATTTGTTGTATCTGTACCTTTCATAGAGGAAGTCAAATGGTAAGTAAGGATTCTTCGGGCACTCCAAGTCCTCATTCTTTCTCAAGCCTATCATTTAAACAAAAACCCTAGTTTTGCGGTTTTCTGGTACTAGTAATCCAGGACTATCCCATGGTACTCCATCAAACCCTCCGATTTTATCCAGGAGAGGAGTCATTTCTATTTCACCAAAATGGAATATAACTCTTACTCTATCCCAGAACATAGCAGCAGCTTCGATCAACACGTTGTTTGGTTAAATGTTCAATAAGAAAGGTAGTTCTCTAAGAAAACATTTCACGTGTTTTTTATCACTAGGCAATAGATTTTCCAACCAGTTTAACAACACCGGTGGTATACTTCAGACCATGCCGAACTTGGGTACTTCGTGCCTCCTTTTCTGCAAAATAAATAGAGTTAGTCCCTTTCCCCCTCCAGATTCGACTACTTAGACATTAATGATTAGCATCTCGGCATTTTATCTCTCCAAATAATGCACACATCGTGATTTTATCCATTAGGACTATGGCAATCCTGGTGGACTTTGGACAAGGCTTTCTTAGAGTTTTATTATGTGGACATCATATTAACCCAACTAGGTTTGACCATGATGCATGTACAATTAATCAGAGTATGGTTTCTACAGAGGTCTACACTGGTACCCTCAAGTGGAAAACTTGTTGGAGAAAGGCAGAGAACAGTCGATTGTATCGCTGATCAACTATGTTTACCGCAAATAAGCCTTTCCAAATTTAAATGGCGATATATGTGAGCACGTTCTTTTGCCCTATATGAATTACTCCCATAAATTCAAAATAAAATAGTTTCTTTCAATGTTTGTAATTTTGTGTATTTTTCGTGGTATTTTCTGTTAATCTATTGCATTTTTGTGTGTACATTTTAATTAGTGAAAGTGTTCCATGCATTTAGGAGTTAATTTTGCATTTTATGAATTATTTATTAATTACGTTGTTTTATAAAAGGAAAATCACAAAAGTAGTCATTTTGCATGCTCTAATTTTAATTTTGGATTTTCGAGTAGTTTTTATCTAACTTATGAATGGTGCTAATTATATAGGATTAATTTGTATTTTTAATGAGTTAGTTTGCATTTTATAGGACAATTTAGGATTTTAGTTCTATATTTTGAAAAAAAAAGGAAAATAAAAGAAGAATGGAATTTTGAGATAATTTGTTTTGAAAGAAAAAGAAGAGAAATGAGAGATGTTGGCGTGTTTTTTTCAAAATCAAATACACTGGCCCAATGTTCCCACCAGTACCTGCCCAATTAGGCTTGAAATCCGGGTTTTGGTCGAGTCTCTTAAGGAACAAAGCACGGTCATTTTAAGTTCCATTGATTTGAATCAATCCTTGCCCTTCATCTCTCTTAATGCTAGGTCCCAGATCCCTTCTCATACATGTTTAAGAATGTCCTAACAAACCCCTTCGTTAACCTCCCCGTCTCTCTCATGAAGATCCCTAACCCCGCCTTTAGCTTCTTCGCCATTTTCGACCGGTGGAAAAGCTCGAGCACTACCCATATTCCACACATGCAACCATCACCCTCCCCTCAACCCTAATCAACCACCATTTTACCTAAAACCTCACCAAATTGGTCTGTTTTTGAGTGTGAGAGCGAAGAAGAAAGAAATTCGTCAAGCGTTCCATTTTTCTTTGAGCGATAAGGTTTGAAACGGGTATTTAGTGTTTGTTTTCATTGAGAACATATCATTAATACTTGTTTCGGATCAAATCGAGTTTCGAAGGGTTATTAGTTCTGTGTCGAGTGATTTTAAAGGTATCTCCCCCCATCTTTCCTCGATTTCTTCAGTTGTTCTGCGGTTAAATCCTTCTTCTTTTGTTCTTGTTCCCCTTCTGTTCCTAATTTTGCATTTCTTTGTCTTTGCTTCTATTTTTCTGTATTGTGAGCACGCGATTTTTTCCCTATATATAAATTATTTCTAAAAATTGAAAAAATTGATTTCATTCGTTATTTTACAATTTTATAAATTTTGTGTTAGTTTGTGTTAATTATTTGCATTTTATTTGTGCATTTAAATTCATATAAAAATTATTCAAAAATACACTTGGCATTTGTTTAAGAAAATAAAGAAAATAACAAAAACTGTTATGAAATAGAAGATTCTTACACTTCTATTTAAGGTGAATGTCTTTAATGTATCTAATTAGAGAGATTTTAGAGTTCTATTAGTGGTATCTAAATCTTCCTCTCCCCTATAAATAGAGGTGCCCCCTACCATTGTAAATCATCCCTTGAGACCTCTCTCAACTCAATAAGAAGAACTCTCTCTACTCTTCTCTCTATTGCTATTGTTCTTGTTCTATTGTTCTTGTCTTTTGCTTTAGTTTATAACACGTTATCAGCACGAGACTCTACCGTCTCAAGTATCATTCTCGAAAATCCAAGGTATTTTCCCTCTTCCTAATTTAATTTTCGAGTATGTCTGACATTATGAAAAGAAAGTTCGTTGCCCTTGAAATTTCGGGCAAGAACTATATGACATGGGTGTTGGATGCTGAAATCCACCTAGATGCTATGGGTCTCGGAGACACCCTCAAAGATAAAGAAAAAGCATCCACCCAAGATTGTGCGAAGGCCTTGATTTTCTTGCGCCACCACCTTGACGAAGGTTTGAAGATTGAATATCTCACCGTCAAGGATCCACTCGTTTTGTGGAACAGCTTAAAGGAGAGATATGACAACCTGAAGTTGGTCACTCTGCCACAAGCACGATATGATTGGGCCCATCTGAGGCTACAGGACTTTAAGTCCGTTTCTGAATATAATTCTGCTATGTTCAGAATTACTTCTAAACTGAAGCTATGTGGAGATAACATCTCCGATTACGATATGCTTGAGAAAACGTTTACAACGTTTCATGCCTCCAATATGGTACTGCAGCAACAGTACCGAGAGAAAGGCTTTACGAAGTACTCTGAACTGATTTCTCTCTTACTAGTGGCTGAGCGAAATAATGATCTGCTCATGAGAAATCACGAAAATAGACCAACTGGGTCTACACCACTGCCTGAAGCAGATATGGTGCACTCGCATTATGCCAAACATAAAAGGGACCATGATCACGGTCATAAACGGGGTCAAAGCCAAGGACGTGGACAAGGAAGAAATTCCAAAGAAGTCCGTCACCCCCCAAAGAGAGATAACCACCGAAAGCATAAACGGGATCCCGAAGATCCTAAGGCAAATAGTTCAGAAACTATATGTTATCGTTGCGGTGGGAAAGGGCACTGGTCAAAGATTTGCCGTATACCAAGACACTTGGTTGACCTTTATCAAGCATCTCGAAAGAGAAAAGGCCCTGAAACAAACTTTGTCTATGACGACAATGAGGACATCACCCACCTGGATGTGGCAGACTTCTTTGAGCAACCCGAGGGGAAAATAGACCACCTAATCGGCGATGGGACCATGATGAAAGAAGATGGAGTTATTTGATTTTGTTCTACTTATTTGTATTAGTTAGTGAATAAACTAATAGTCATTAGCATTAGCTCGTATTAGTTAGTTCATAAAGCAATGTTAGCAGTAGTTCTTTAGAATATCTTCAATATGTTCAAATATCAATAAAACTTTTATTTTCCAGTGGGGGTAATCGACTAGCCTGAAAAACTAGTCGATTATCAACTATTTTCGCATTAAAGTTGAAAAACAATTGATCAACAATCGATTGTCTTTGGCTAACAATCGATTGTCTTGAAACAGTGTGTTCTGGAATTTTTCAAAAATAGCCAACAATCGATTGTCTTTGTCTAACAATCGATTGTCTTGAAACAGTGTGTTCTGGAATTTTTCAAAAATAGCGAACAATCGATTGTCTTTGTCTAACAATCGATTGTCTTGAAACAGTGAGGTCCGGAATTTTTCAAAAATCATCCACAATCGATTGTCTATATCGAACAATCGATTGTCTTAAGACAGTGTGATCTGAAGTTTTTCAAAAATAACAAATAATCGATTGTGTGTGTTTAACAATCGATTGTCTATATTCCAACAATCGATTGTGTGTTTAATAATCGATTGTCTTATGAAAAACGCTGAAATTTTCAAACTGCATAGTAATTGATTATGGACAACATATCTGATTTTGTTAGTCAACTGTTAGTAGCAGATTTTGAAAATATTACGTGACACAAAAAGAATTGAACTTGCTTATTCTTATGTTCCTGTATTTCTTTTGTATGTCATACCATGGAAAGTAAATTGATCGAAGGCTCCGGAAGAGCCATTGTAACTCTGCCCAAGGGCACGACGTTAATCATAGAGAAGGCTATGTTCTCCTCCAAGTCTATAAGAAACTTGTTGAGTTTTAAAGATGTACGCCGGAATGGCTACAATATTGAGACAATGGATGAAGATAATCTCGAATATCTCGTCCTCACTTCAAAGAATGTCTCCGGCCAAAAAGAGGGTTATTGAGAAATTCCCGTCTTTATCTTGTGGCCTGTATTGGACAAGAATTAGTGCAATTGAGGCACATTCAACAGTAAATCTAAAGAATACTGAGTCCAATACATTTGTACTTTGGCATGATCGACTGGGTCACCCAGGATCAACCATGATGAGACGGATTATAGAAAGCTCATATGGGCATCCGTTAAAGAATTTCAAAATTCTTTCAAGTAATGAATATCCTTGCACTTCGTGTTATCAAGGCAAGCTGATTATCAGACCATCCCCAACAAAGGTTGGGACTGAGTCACCCCAGTTTCTGGAACGTATACAAGGGGACATTTGTGGACCTATTCACCCACCTAATGGGTAGTTTAGGTATTTCATGGTCTTGATAGACGCATCCTGTAGATGGTCTAATGTGTGCTTGTTGCTATCACGCAACCTTGCGTTTGCAAAGTTAATGGATAATAGATGAGAATAATCTTGAATTCTTCATGAAAACGAGGCTGCCCATTTCGGTTTGGGTTCACGCCATTTTGCATGCAGCAATGCTACTTTGTCGGCTGCCCGCCTCGGCTTAGGGTCACGCCATTTCGCTTGCAGCAATGCTAGTTCGTCTCTGACTGACGAATTATCACAAATATTCCCTATTGCAATTGGTTTTGGGTCATGAACCCAATATATCCCATTTAAGAAGCTTTGGATGCGCAGTATATGTGCCTGTAGCACCGCCATCCCGCACCAAAATGGGTTTGCAAAGGAGGTTAGGAATATATGTTGAGTTTGACGCGTCCTCCATTATTCGCTACCTCGAAACATTGACAGGAGATTTGTTCACTGCACTATTTGCAGACTGTCAATTGGATGAGACACTTTTCCCAAAATTAGGGGGAGAAGTTGGTGAAACCAAACGGGAAATTTTGTGGAAAAATGCATCATTATCTCATCTTGATCCACATACCTCTATTTGAAAGAAAGAGGTACAAAAGATTATCCATTTGCAAAGAATAGCAAATCAAATGCCTGACGCATTTACGGACTTGAAGAGGATAACGAAATCACACATTCACGCGGGAAAATGTTCCGATCCGTATTGAAGTCCCTATTGGACAAATATCTAGTGTCATATCCAATGAGTCAAATGCACGCCAAAAGCGTGGCAGACCATTAGGTTCCAAAAATCGAAATCCTAGAAAGAGGAAAAAGAACGATCTAAATGACACTATGAAAGAATCACATGAGGACGCTCATGATTTGATTAATTCCGAGATTCACGAAGAATCTATTGAGCCTGAGACTCTTGAAAAATACGGAATGCAAGAATGTGAGGATCTCGAACCTCAGTCTGTGGTAGTACAAAATTAATTGAGAGCTCTCGAAGAGCCAATTATTACTATGTTGGAGAAACACAATTGAGTATTGTGCTGTAGTAAGTCTCAAAGAAACTTATTCAGTTTCCAAAAGTACACGCGAAGGCGATTGATGATATTGAGACTATAAATAAAGGAAGGCTTTGATTCTCCTATTACTACAACTTGTAGCGGGGTAATTTGTATATGAAAAGCTACCCGCTTTGTTCTCCAGTTTGTACTACACAAACGAAAAAATGCCACAATAAAGTGGATATCTATTGGTATAAAACCCATGTCATAATAAACCCGAAGTTTATTGATAAGTGCACATGTCATGGTGTAAATTTGAAGTTTACCAATATTGATAATTTAGTTAGTTGACATTCGTGTTAGCCATCTCATTTGAAGTATGATGTGCAAATTCACATAGGTGAATATCAAAGAACTAGAAGTTCTTGTTCTCATTAATGAACTGACCAACTAAAGAGTTCGGGTTGAAGCCCATAAATTCTGGAAATATCAAAGGTGAATATGGGCCCATTCACCTGCCATGTATACCACATATGATGCATCTATGATATGGTTACATGCGCCATTGTTATTAACCCGCAGTCTGGCAGTGCTTGCGAGGTAAATCGCTCAGTAATCTAACTTCGAGCATAGTTTCCAGATTCTCTACTCAAGACAGTTCATCTTGATAAGTTGGTTTATATCAAAGTTGGTTTAGCAAGATAATTATTGAGTGCTTCCACTTAATAGCTAAACTGTTCCTTATGAGAACGAAGTTGTATATATCAGTTTGATATAAGTTGTATACGAGAGTATATTCTCCCCTCACAAGTGGTTCAAGGTCAGGAACCAAATAATTTCATCTTATTATTAAGGTGCTGTGTATATTGACATAATGCACAAAGATGATTTTCCAAAGTTGAGGAAACATGTTAGCTTTACTAACATGAGGGGGAGACATGATAAACATTTGAGAAAGTGTTACATGGGATGAATTTTCATTTGTATATGTATATCCCCGAATATCATGATATGAACCTGTAGTTCATAAAAAGGAAATGCAATTGCAACATATTGCAAAGCATGCTATACGCATTTGCTGACTCAAAGAAAGCAACTAAATGGAAGAGATACAATTCAAGAAGAATTGATTCCATATGAAAGACATGTAGCTTTGAACCTATAGTTCATATGCTTGAAAGTATAAAGGCAAAGGTATGTATAATCAATTTTCGATATCTTATTTGTTTAACATGACATGAAAACTTGATATGCAGCTAAAGTCTATTATGCGACTTATATGACTTAATTTGAAAGATTTAAGTTGCTTGAAGCATATGCAATTCTTGGTCCTGAAGTACCACATCCTAAGTACAATTTGTGTACATATGAATCTTGCCATAACTATAAGCATGATGGATTTGAGAATGCATCTATGGAGATATTGAAGAGCTATTCCACGACATTATATGAAGATGTTCATATCTATCAAGAATGATGATTTCAAGATGATGCACAAGATTGGAATGCAAATGCTCAAGGATATAAATCAATGTACTCATTAGGGGGAGTCAATGCGCGTTGCACTCTTTTTCCCTTACAAGGTTTTGTCCCACTGGGTTTTCCTTGCAAGGTTTTTAACGAGGCAACCAATAGGCGCATATTCAAACATGTGTACTCTTTTTCCTTACTTTAATTTTTCCCATTGGGTTTTGGTTTTAAGGTTTTATGAGGCACATCATTGAATAGACATTCAAGGGGGAGTGTTATGAAATAGAAGATTCTTACACTTCTATTTAAGGTGAATGTCTTTAATGTATCTAATTAGAGAGATTTTAGAGTTCTATTAGTGGTATCTAAATCTTCCTCTCCCCTATAAATAGAGGTGCCCCCTACCATTGTAAATCATCCCTTGAGACCTCTCTCAACTCAATAAGAAGAACTCTCTCTACTCTTCTCTCTATTGCTATTGTTCTTGTTCTATTGTTCTTGTCTTTTGCTTTAGTTTATAACAAAAACGATCTTTTTGTAATTTTAGTTTTAATTTTGTCTTATTGGTGTTTAATTAGGAATTAGGATATTTGGGTAATAATAAATTTAGCAGTCAATATGGGTTTCTTTTTTTATTTAGCTTTTCATAAAAATCAGGAAAATATAAAAATTGAATAAATAAATACAAAAATAAAAAAAATAAAAAAGAAAACAAAATAAAGAAAGAAAACAAGAGAAGACCCGAACTGGGCTGGCTTTAATTAAAATAGCTTGGCCCAATACTCTTTTCCTTCGGTCCAACCCATCCCAATACCCAGTCTGACCCCATTACCTTTTAAACGACACCTTTTTGAGCCGGGATGATCTGAACTGTCGAGGTTCTTTTGATAAAACGGTTCGTAGTTGGGTTAAACCAGTATATATAAGTCTGAACCCTTCATCCCCCCCATCTCTCCCATTAGCCTTCTTCTGGAAAACCCTAGCCCCAGCAACCCTAATTTCCCAACCGCCTGTGATGGTGGCGCTATCGCCAATCCGCCGCAACACCCTCATTCCTAATGTCCAAATGGTTTCCCTCAAATCAAAGTCGAATTCTTCGAATATTAGTTTTAAGTTCTGGCTTGAAACCCTACCATGTCCAAACTGCCTAAATTCATACCATAAGATCTCCCTGATTTCCGTTACACAAATCCCAACCCAAAACCCTTCAAATCTGCCTTAATATCTTCATGTCTTGGATCTAGGGTTTCAATAACATCGATTTTCATGCGATTCCAAATAATGTTACATGTTTGTTTTATAAAAATGAACATATAATATTATCTAGAAGCCGTATTGGAAGTCAATCGAGTGGTTAACAAGTTCGAGTTCAAAGGTTTGATGTTCGAGTCAAGATGATGAGTCTCTCTTTCTTTCATTTATTTTATTTCTTCTTTTGATTGTTTCAATTCAATCTTCTTCTTATTTTTTCTTTCTGTTCTATAGTCAAGTTCTGTTCCCCTCCTTTGCTTCCCTTAGTCTGAATTCCTTAGGTTAGTTCAAATTGATAGTAAGTGATTGTTGTTTGATCAAATTGGTAGTAATCGTTTGTTGTTTATTCTTTAATATTGTCATTTAATATTGGTCAATAACTAAATAGTTTGAAGCCAGGGAATTTTGATTTTTGTTTTTGAATTCTTTTACTATTTTTTTTGTTGGCTCGAATAGCCTTATTCTGACCTTAAGGCTTGGTTGATTGATGACATGAAATTATGAAATCGGGCTATTAGTGTAGACATAGTTATGTTTTAATTCAGCCCATAGGTTCAGGGCAAACATAAGGAACTTTGGGGGTAGTTTGGGGAATAAAACAGAGGGAATAATTTCATTTATAGAAAATAAGTCCGGGGGAGGTCATGTGAGGAGAGAGCAGGTTTCATCTAGGGGGTTGAGTTCTAGAACTTTCCCACCCATTTCCTGCCGATATAAAGGCATGCCATTCTGTATTATTACACAAGTTTAGAACCTCCAAAAAGTTCCCCCCAAAAACCTCTCTAACTTTTCACAGATCTGAAGTTATTCAATTAATTTTCAATTTTGATTTCGAATTTCAGATTTCCTAGATCTTCAAAAAACCAAACAAAATTAGAAAAATTGGAGAAAACTACAAAAACGGTATTGTTCCGTTCAATCTCTTAGATGATTTCTAGTTTTAGTTAGTTGATTTACATTTTAGATAAAATTCTGCTAGCTGAAGTTAAGAATTATTCATGGTTTGATTTCGAGTGATTTTTCAGTTCAAACAAATCAGTTTTTGGTTTACTGGGTTTTTGATTGCTGTGGTATTCCTGGATTTTGTGAATCAATTTTTTGTTCTAAATCACATCTGCTATTGCTATTTGTTGATTGCTAGATATTGGCTGTTATTAATTATTGATTTTCTCTTCTTATTCTTATATTTCACATCTCCAGGTACATTTTCATTGTCCTTTGATATGGAAGTATGACTCACTTATATAAATCACCTGTGGAATCCATAATGAAGAATTGTTCATTGTTCATCTGAGTTCATGTAGAATTGTGAATTAACTGTTAACATATAACTTAGTTATTTATTAATTGTAGCTAGATTCACAGTTTGGACAATATTGAATTGAAAACTGCATTTGAATTAGCCGAACTGATAAACTTTGGATTTGACTTCATCCCTTGTAAACCTTTAACTTCAATGAAGTGTTATTGGACTCATGTGGTAGTTGTAGCTTAGAATTGGAAGTTGAGTCGAATTAATATGACAAACTCCTGCTTTGGTCCTGGTATGGTAAACAACTTTGGTAATGTTGGTTTGAATGTTCAGTGAAACCATCAGTAGAGTAATGTATACAATAATGTGGGCATTGAATTGGAATCAGAATAACCAATGTCCTATTAATTTGAATTTGAACAGATAGAGGATTGGGTAATTGGACTACTCATTTAGCTCTCCATAACTTAAATTTATTAGCATGTGTTGAATTAAGTGTTAAACGAATCAAATGAAACAAGGTACTGAAATATGAAGTTGGCATTAAATGCAAAGATGACGTCTATAACTTGTTTCAGGGATTAATTTGGGCCGTTTAGTGTTGTGCTTTCACCCAGGCTCAAACTCAAGTGTGTTCAGTTCACTAACGAGATGCCCAGGTCCTCTTTTGTGACTGTGTACGTTTGGGCCCGGGCTAAAACTTGCGGCTGGCCAGTTTTGGCGTTCCGCCGATGGGCTTGTTTTAGAGCCCAATATTTTGATATGGTATAAAGTTACCACTTAGTTTGCTTCCGTCCAATAACAAACTATTCGGGACTTTTTCTTCTATTTTTAGAGACAAATAAAAATAAAAAATTGTAATTTCTTTTGGTTTGCCGTAAAATAATAAAACGGGATGAGCCTCGCCAAATAAAACACATAAATTATTGGGCCCTCGATAATATTTCTAATAAAAATATTTAGACTTCGGGATGGACCGTTTAGCGAATTCACGCCCTTCCCCAATGATAATAACGCGTTAGTCTCTTTAGGCACGTATTTTAATAAAATTACTTTGTTAAACATGGGTGTGCATTTCATGTGACCCAAATCAAATCCCAAAACGTTGAATAAAATGTGTTTAGGATTGTGGGTGCATTTCATGTGGCGCGATCCGAAGATACGTTTTAAACGACGTTAAAATTTCTTAAAAATTAAATAATAAGAGATTAACAGTAAAAATTGGTACATAGGTTTGTCATGTAATAAAATTAGATAAATAAGCTTAACACGATAGTTGAGCAACCTTGCGAGAACCACGGAACCCTATAATGCATAATACCTTCTCCCGGATTAACAGAGTTTCTTACCCGAATTTCTGGTCCATGGATTGTTAACAGACTCATATTTTCCTCGGTTTGGGATTCAACTGGCGACTTGGGACACCATTAATCTCCCAAGTGGCGAGTCTAAAATCTTAATAATAAATCTCGTTCTGATTGTCCTTTAAATGAAAAAACTCATTTATGCCCTTGCAGGGTGTAGATAAAAAGGATGTGTGACAGCTCTGGCGACTCTGCTGGGGACACAAACCCAAAACTTCGATTCAGGATTTAAGAATTCGGGCTTAGAATAATTGTTGTATTTGGCTTTATCTGATTTTCCTACATGTTTCCTGCTAAACATGCTAAATGCTTTACCCCTTTGATATTATCTGAAGTGTGTATAAAGTGTGCCGAAACCCTTCTCCCCTCACCTCCAGGGATGTGCTTACTGTTGAGACTCCCTATTCTATTAGTATCATACCATGATATAATAAAGAGGCTCGGACAAGTTACTAAGCCGGATGGCCTTTTGGTTCCCGGTACGTAGCCCCCTCCTCGACTCGAGTTGTTTGCTCGGGTACATAGTCTAAAACATATACCCAGGTTATAAACCTAGAATAACTTGAATTCATGTAGGATCCCTTGTAGGAACGCTTATTTGCATCACGTGGATTTTCCGTAGGAGATCAACACAGGGGTTGGGTCCGTTTAGGACAGGTAACCTGAAATGAAAAGACTATCCTGATACATCTTACATGTTGTGTGTGCATTAATTTGTCTCAAACTTCCATGCTGACCGGCTTTGGAGTACTTGGAAAAAATTGAAAAAAGGAGAGAAATAGTTAATTACCTATTTTAGAAAAACAACCAATGTCAAAACAACGTCGAAACTCTGCTGAATTTTTTAGAAAAATGAAAAAAAGGAAAATAGGGAAAACATAATTTGCTTTTAAAAAAATGGTTTGTTTTATTTGTCAGTAAAAAGAATAAAAAACTAAAGAGTTTTATTTTCAAATAGTTTATCTAATAAAAGAAAAAGAGTATTGTGTATTTGCAAACAAAAAAAGAGTCTTGTCTTTCGAAAATAGTTAGTTTTATTGGCCCGAACTACGCAGGTTTGATTTTTACTGGATGTGAGATACTAGGCAACCTCATCGTGTCCAACCTCCCCTTTGCAAAAATAGCCAAAAAATGTCAAAATTTTAATTTTTTCATGAATAAGTTGGGTGACGCAATTCCTTTAAAAAATAAGCCGAATGTCCCTAAAAGGCTGCCGGAAGGTCGTTTTTGCAAGAACAACTACCTTGGGTCTTTTTCAACAGTTAGCGGGCACAACCTTAAATTCTTCTTCACGAAGTGCTGAAAAGCCATATCCACAAACCCGACTATTTGTTTTAGATCTGAATTTTGAACAGAATAGTGTCATATTTTTTCCCTTTTAGGTCAAAATAAGTGTTAAATCGCCTTAATAAAAGTGCAGGATGGGCACGATTCAAAATGAACCTTCTCAATCATGACTAAAATCACTTTGGAGTTGCGCGTGTGGTGGGATGATATGGGTAAAGAAGGACAAGACGGGGTCAAAAAGTATTTGAAAGGGCTTACTGGTTTATTAGAGATTGTGCCTCGGGGAGACATCATCAGAGCGTCGGTCACCTGCTGGGGCCCGACACACAACGACTTCCACTTCATTGAATTTGAACTCACCCCGAACATGGAGGATATAGCCGGGTACATTGGAAATGATGAGGTGCCTTTAAGACAAAAATACCTGGTTGCCCCGAGAACTGTAGCGATGCATCGGCTGTTAGACTCACTGAAGATAATCAGGACGGTTCACAAACTGGATTTGGCAAAGGGATTGTGTACTCCACGCTTTTTATACAACAGATATGGCCACATATGCGGACTCAATAACCCAAAAAGCAAGATATGAAGCAAAGGAAACCAGCAAAATGGGAGGAACACAGACGTTTTGCTTTTATGGTGGTCTTTTTGGGGCTCCTGGTATTCCCAAGGAAAGATGGAAACATTGATATAAAATAAGCGGTGTCGTCAATACTTTAATGACTCAATCCAAAAGAACTATTGCTCCCACGATATTGGCTGATATCTTCCGCGCTCTTACAGTCTACGAAGCTGGAGGGAACTTCTTTGAAGGGTGCAATCTCTTGTTGCAAATGTAGATGATTGGACACCTGTGCCATCGTCCTCAATTCCTGAGATATGGTTCATCTGAGAAAACCTACACAGTAGAGTTTTACACGAGAATTGACGGGGTTACTTTACCTCAATGAGTAACAGCGTGGACATCATACTTTTGGACTCCCACTGCTAGTCAGATGCAGTGGACACTTGGATGGTTACCAGTTGCAGAAATCCTATACATGCTAGCGGCTAGGTCATATTTTCTCTTGATGGGACTTAAGAACATCCAGCCATATGCTCCATATCGGGTTTTGAGACCACTCGGGAGATGCCAAACAGTTCCACATGAGGAGGATCTTAGTTCTCAAGTAATTGAGATTAGCCCTAACGGACAGTTTCCCAAAGCAAGAGTCCGCCAGATCTGGAATGAATATCAATAAAAGCAAATACTTGCGTGCATGATCGGGCCAAATATGAAGTGTCGATAGAACACCTTGCTTGGAATAGGAGAGAACTTGAGAATGAGAGGTCAGCTAAAAGACCACACAGCCAGGACTTTGTTGAATCATCGCAGGAATAGTGGGGTTGGTTAGAAAAAGAAAAGGGAATACATGGCTCGTATAGAAGCATTAGAATAACAGGTACAAGATCTTTGGTTTGAAAACAGTTTGCAAGCTGCAGCCGACGAAGGGGATAAAAAGAAGTTGGCCCAAGAAAATGAAACTCTCACCGCCCAAATCCGACAGATGATAATAAATGCTGACAACCAGCAAAGAAGTCGATCTGATGAAAGGTTGATAAGTGGGTTGAAAGAGAAAATCATTAAGTGTCAGGAAGATCTGAAAAAGTCTGAGGGTAACATTCAAAATCTCCGAGCACAAAGGGAAAAGAAAACGGAAGAGGGTGCACAGTTTTTACAGCAAATGAAGAGTGATTTTAAAAAGACCATTGCCAATTTGAGAAGGAAAATGACTACCCTTGAGGAAGAGGCAGCTAAACAAGGCAAAGCTTTTGAGGTTGAAAGTGAACACTACTATGACTTAATGGCCCTAATGGAACAAGAAATACAACAATTATAGAGTCCATATCTTCGTGACTCTCAGGTTTTGCAATCTAGTGATAATCAGATAGAGCTCCTACTTCTAGAAAACGGCCGAACTAGAGACAGGATTTTTTCCATTGCTCATGCCATCGCTAGAAAATGCCGAGTTAGTGAGAACATGACCCGCACCATCTTCTTTTCGGAAGTAATGATATGTTTCAAGCAAAACGTGAAAGAACTGGAACAATTAGAATGGGGTCTTGCACCTCGTTCCGCGGCGAGGCTGAACGACGCCTCGCAAGCACTAGTATTTGATACATTAATGTATTCATAGTCCGAGTCTGTATTTTCTGGTCCTTATTGTTGGAGTTTGTATTTCCTTTTTCGCATTAGAGTCTGTTAGTGGTTGACTCGCGGTTCTCGAGTCTTTACTTTGTTCTATTCCGATATCTGTTATTTTCCTTTCCAAAAAGCATCTAGTGTTGCAATAGAATTTTTTTACTAAAGCATCTAGTCAGTAGGCTGCATTGCCCCAGTGACTTGCATTTTACAACCAAGGTCAGCAACATCTTTTGGAATTGGAAAAATTTCTGCAGATGTATTAGCTGAAACATTATTGTTATCTCCATGCTGTTGCACATTGCAGTTGATATGCTGTCCATCACGTTCAACTACCTGCCCAGCCTGTGCACCAGTAGATATATGATCTGCAGAGGACTGAAATATCCCAGCAGTATCCACATATGATCGACCATAACTTGTAGAGGCAGGTACCTCCTTAGGAAGCTTAGGAGGTCCTTTGTCCAAATTCTGCACCTCCTTCATAGACTCCACTGAACATGTTGTATGTGATGCATCTGATACACCAGCTATCACAACAGTCATAGACACAACATGTTGATTTGCACCTCCCTTATCTATCACAGTAGTTTGTGTAGTCTAAAAATCAGAATTCTGTTTCGAAACATCTTTTGCAATACCATTTTGTACCGCTGAATCAAAACGACTGGAAACCTCCTTCACTACTGCATTCTTTTGTGAGGTCACTGCATCAGCAGTTTGTGCAGAATACTGTGCGACTTTTGGTAATTCAGTTCCTGACTTACCATCTTTTTCTTGTAGATCCGTAGCACCTTGTCCAGCTCTTTTACCATTTAGATAGTCCCTTGCATCCCCTTGTAATTTGTAAACTTCTTTCCCTTCGCGACGAAGCAGCTCAGTCGCCAGATTATCCACTGTCACCACATCTGCTCCAGCTTTTTCTTTTTTGATTCTACAGGCCTTCACATCGTGTCCTTAGTGTTTTCAATAAACACAATACCTAGGAAGGTTGTCGAACACAATTTGTTGATGGAACTCTACAGATTTACCCGAAACAGAATCTGAAATCTGCAGCATTACCTTTTTTGGATGCTTATCCAAAAGGTCCACTATAACCTTAACTCTTGCCGCGCTAGGTCTCGTTCTATCCTGCGTCGCCTTGTCAACAACAAGAGGTTTTCCCACAGCTAAGGCTATAGATATTAACGATCTCTTAGCAAAGAAATTTGGTGGCAGACCTGGCAATGATATCCACACGACTGCCATTGATGTCTCCTCCTTTGGATTGAAACCGAGAGACCATGGAAATTTTCTGAAGAAGTATTCTTCACCTTTGGATTTAAGATATCCAGTCGACTTTGAAAGGAAACGAACATAATCATTGAACAGATCAAATCTGATTAAGAGATGATGATATTCCAACTGTCCAATGTTACATTGGCCTTGAAGATCAAATTTCGACGAAAAGATTCTTCGCACCTCTGCTAGATCAGGTCTGCCATAAGAGAATTTTAATACAACAGCCTGATGCAAGCCTTCTTCCCTAATGAAGTTGTTGACCTTTTCCATTGTGAATTGGATTATAGGATCATCATGATCGAAGATAACTAGACACAGCTCTATTTTGGTCGGAGCAGGCTGTTTTGCTTGTAAAGTCGAAGCATACGATTTCCTCGAATTATCATTTGTATCAGATTTTATGAGATTTTGGATGTCCTCTCCCACAGCCAAAGGCTGGGGAGAGGTCCGCGCAGCCATGGCTGCCTAGATCACGAAGCGACGGCACAATTCTAGCGATAGAACAAGGATTGATCCATTGTTCTAACCAACGGAGAATTGATGAAGAATTCTGAAAAATTCTTCGATCTATAGTGATTTAGAATTAAATAAGATCTTGCAGTATAGGATAATGATTTGGATAAGAAAACAATTAGAGATTGATTGCAATGAGAGAAAGGGTTATTTTGACACCACGATTGCTACCATCCACCACCGGATTCCGGCGATATAGCCGATGATTAGTGACGTAAATACTATTCACTGAATAGTGCCTAGAGAGAAAGCAGAGAATTTTAGAAGAATTGTACTAAGACACTTCAATTTGTCACTCATCCAATACCTTAATTACAATGTATTTCAGATCATTTTTCTCTTAATGGATCAAATTAATGGATATAGGTTGAAATTAACCTGAGAAACTATTTAAATAGAACAGTGAAATTCCAAAACTACAAGCCTATGGAATTTTGTATTTATGGGCAAGTTCTAGGAATTTTTTTTTAATGTTTGTTTAGTTTTCTGTCCCGTTGCATGTTAGTTTTATTTTTGAAATTTCGGGGTTCTGCAAAAATTCATATTAGCTTGCTGATTTGGTAGACATTGATCGCCAATGGGGTTGGCCTCTGTCAACAGAAGCCCAAGGTGGGGGTCTGGATTCTTTAACTAGCTCATATTTTAGGACATGTTATGCGATAATTGAACCCATATTCATTTTTAGGATAAAAGGCTGAGGGTAATTAACAAGGTATTTGGGGGGTAGTTGAGGAAATTGGATAGAGTAATATTTTAATAACAGAATAGGGAAGCTTCTAGTCGGGGGTCTTGGTAACATTTATGATTGGCAGTTGTTTAGCTTGGTAAGAAAGTTAGAAGTTCGGGGATTAAGTAGCAAAAATGAGAATTGAAAAGGGACTAAGAGGGTAATTACTAAATTGTCAAGGCTGCCTTATTTGCTTGTCTATAAAGACACCATTTCTTGCCTTAGAAAGATAGGGAGAGAGCTAAAAATCCAGAAAAATAAAAAGACTGCATAATTTTACTGTTACGTAGAGATTTAAGATATAAAAATCCAGAAAATTACAAAAAAAAAAAACAAAGAGGCATAAAACTTTCTACCATTCCATTGCATTTTCAGTAGTTTCTGATTCTGTCAATTTCTGAAAACCATATGTTACAATAATGGGATTTGAAATGAGTTGATATTAGTTTTGGAAAGTTTTTGTTTTAAGTTTGTTGAAGTTCATTGTTCCATTAGATTAGAAATTGATTTTATGGTTTCAATTGCTAAATCTCGATTGTGTTGTTGCTGGGGTCAATTTATGTTGATACTCTGCTGATCCCTCACTGTTTCCTTTGCTGTTTTAATCTCCAGGTACATACCTCCACATATTACCTTATGTAAAGCCTAATTTGAAGTTGAAATAGCTTTGAGCATAATCTCCACTTGTTTTGATCTGCAGTTTAGTTTTATATTGTTTTGCTTGTGTGTTATGAGTTCTATGGTACATTTTATTTTGTTGTTTACTGATAAATACTACGATGAGAAATGAATTTTTTTAATTAATGGGGACTTAACTTCCGACGGGATGTCTTATAGCTGATTTGAAGTTGAAATGGCATTTCCAGTCAAAATAGTAGCTAGCTTTGTACATTCAGTCATGCTTAGTGGTATCATATGGATTGCCGATGGATTCTTTTCACCATTTGTTTCAGTTAAAATTACTATCGGTTTGTTTGTGTGACATAAGTGACCCCTCATCTCATGGATGATCCCCCAGCTAATAGGTATCCCACCTACAGAGTTATTGTAGTAAAATGAGAAACGTTGGCGAGAAAGATGAGCTCGTATTTCAATGAGAGCCTGATTGGGGAAGCTTTGGAATGGCATGCTCATCATGATGTCGGTAAGTGGCATACGTGGGATGACATGGCTCATGATTTTGTGTGGCAATAGAATAGACATTGTCCCAGCAGGCTCCCCCATACCTCAGATTGAAAAGAAACCCAAGGAAAGTTTTAAGGATTTTTTTCCGATGAAACGAACAAGTTGCTCATGATTGTACTCCCGTTGATCGAATAGATGTTGTTGAGCCCCACTAACGACATGGTCCAGTGGTCGTTCTTTCGAAAGCTTCAACATCGAACCCATGAAAATTCCCAAGACTCCACATAACCCAACCCAGCATTATCCGCCAAACAACATCCGGTCATCTTCTAACCACTAGGTCACTCTCCAAGGAGCACCAGAAATATAAAATTGTCGTGTTCCCTTACCGCATTTTCAAGCATCCAACAATACTATAAAGATAAGGAATGGAGGGAAATAAAGGCAAAAAGATAATTTCATGCCCATCGGAGAATCCTACCCAAGTTTGTTTGAAAAGTTAAAGCATTTTGGCATGATTAAAACGCTCCTCGGCTGTACTCTAGACCCATTTGCAAATGAATTTGATCCTGCTATTTGATGAATCTACCAATCTAATGTTCAGGGGCATAGCATTGTATTCTGTCGCTCTTTGAAAAGGCAAATAGAAAGAATGATTCAAGAAGGGATAGTTGTGGTTAATGACAGTAACATGGAGCTTGCGAATCCTCTTGGGAACTTGTTGATTAAAGTTGATACGAAACTCAGTGCTAAGATGCCGTTCTTGGTAATTGGGAAGCTTCTCCATTTCTTGGCCATCTCGAATGGGATTTGTTGGTTTATTTTGTTATCGTTTCTGTTATTCATGTTGTTTTAGAGTTGTAATCCGAATATTGTCTTGTGACTCAAACCCTTATATCCTCTTATTTTTTCTAGCTCCTTTAGTCGTAGTATCGCACTCAGTGTTATCTAGGTTTTTTTAGAATTGTACCCCAATTTATGTTGCTTTTTTTTGTTAAAACCCTTTCACTGTCTATCTAATATAATTCTCTGTGTTATGTCATTTCTAGTAATTTTTACCTAGTTCTCTTCTCCTTTTACAATTCTTTTCATGTTGGTTCTAGTGACATGAAATGCAAGTATAATTCTCAGCTTAATTTTAAAATTCAGTTTAGTCATGACGTAAAAACAATGTTGAAGATGTGGGGGCATTTGAGGAAAATAAGTAAAGAAATTTTGAGATTACTTCAAGCCTGAGTTGTGTGAAATTGGGGAAAATAGAACATAAAGAAACCCTATTGAAATTAATCATGTTGCATCGAGTTGAAGCTAATGAGAAGTTTTCCCAAATTGGCATGGGTCGTTCGTGGTAATGAAAGTGAGGGTGTTGTCCAATGGTGCTTTCTAGCTAGCAGATGTAGAAGGTGAATGTGTGGATATGGTTTGTTTAATTGTGTAGTTAGCACTTGGCTCATTTTGGAAATTGGAATGACGAAGTCCTTTTATTTTTCAGTCTAAACACTTTATCCTTCGTTACTCCTTTGAGCTTTATATATTTTCTTTCATACCTTATTTCGCAATCAGTACCAAAGAACAGAAATGCGAGCGTATAATATAAGTAAATGAAAAACATAAAAGAAAAAAAACTAAAAGACAGATAAGAAAAAGAAGAAGAAAAGGAAAAGGAAAAAAAAGAAAAAGAGAAGAAAAAGAAAAGAAAAAGAAAAAAAACAACAAAAAGAGAAAAGGAAGAAAGAGGAAGAAAAGAAGAGAAAGAGGAAGAAAAATGAAAGAAAAAAACACAACAACAAAGTAATTCCTATGACATGAACTACGTTCAACCTGATTGCTTTTAAAGATACATAGGCAGCCTCACGGTTTGGTCTCATCATAATAAAAATGCAAAATTCACCAAGCAAAGAAACTGGGGAAGAAGTTGTGGTTGTTGTAAGAAATTTGATTCTGAAAGTTGTAATTTTGAACCCCATTTGAATTGTTTTGAGCCCGTTATACGCTTTCTTCCTAACCATGTCTAGAACTCCACATTACGGTCCAAAGAAAGACCTTCCGATCAATCTTTGAGAGATGCCAAGTCAAGCGAGTAGAGGTGAATTATATCAAGGGCAACATTCCAGTCCCAACAAGGGAAATAAAGAATGAGAGAGTCTTATTGATGAAAACCCTCATGGGTGCGCAATGCGATGAAAGATGAGAGAAGTAAAAATGATATAGTCTTATTGGCGAAAACCTTCACAGGAACCTTGAGGCGATGGTAAGTTGAGAGAAAGAACAAATGAGAGAGGCTTGATGGTGAAAACCCTTTGGGAACTACAAGTCAAAGAAGGATCCTGAATCAGATTGGATAATCGAAGCATTGAAACCTAGTTTTATGATTTTGGGGGGGAATAACAAGAGTCAAACTTTAGACATGCTTGACAGAACATCTACAAGTGCATGTCATGGTCATTAGAGCTGGTATCCACATCTAATAGCTTTCTTGTTAGGAATCATCTCTTACCTTTGTCCTTCACTCTGTTCCTTTTGTTTTGTTTACTTCCTCCTCCTAAGTTTCTTTGGTCAAAACAAGTGAAAAATGACTTCAAAATCTGCCATCAGCTTTCCAGTTGAACAAAATGGGATTTGGCTAGCACATCAAAGCGTCATAAATCAGGAAAGAACAACATGCACATTCAGTTGGCAACAGTTAACATGCATTGGGATCCTTGTGAAATACAAAGGCTTGGTATATATCAATTCATGAACATTGCGATAGATGAAGGGTTAGGGTGAACAGATCATAGGTATTTCCTGTGATAATATTGACAAAAGTGTGTTAAACAAGTGATGAGCAAGACCTTTCAAGCAGAAATTAAAGTTATTATGGCTAACATGGGAGCCGTAGATCTTCAATTAGGAGTTTTCAAGACCTTCCTCGATAATAGGATGTAGTTTAAGACTCACTTAGATAACAGGACTTATTGGAAGTAATACCTTTAGAAGATACATCTTAGATCTATAATTGATTATTAATTAAGAGTTGTCAGGATCTCCATGGATAATAAGACTTAGATTTAAAATTCTTAATAATAGTTGGTACAATGATTCAGTTTAACATTCCCCTGTATACCTAGAAACCAAACAAGAGCAGAAAATTTTCTTTGTTTTTGTCAATTTTAAAGTCAGGAGCCCGCCTAGAGAGTATGGGAATACTTTCAAGTTCAGCAGTCAAGAGCCCGCCCGGAGAGCATGAGAATACATTTCAAAATCGGCAATCAGGAGCCCGCCTGGAGAGCATGGGAATACATTCAAGTTCAGCAGTCAGAAGCCCGTCTGGAGAACAAAGGAGTACAATTCAAGTTTTAGCTTTCAAATTCTTTATTTTGTCTATCTTGAAGTCAGGAACCCACTTGGAAAGCTTGGGAATACATTTCAAGTTCAGCAATCAGGAGGCCTCTTGGAGAGCATAGGAGTACTTTCTTATTCATAAATTAGGAGCCCACTAGACAGCATGGAAATGCATTCAAACGCAGCATTCAAGAGCCCTCCTTGAGATTCAGGGAGTACAATTCAAGTTTTAGCTTTTAAATTCTTTGTTTTGTCTATTTTAAAGTCAGGAGACCGCCTGTAGAGCATGGGAATACATTCATGTTTAGCAATTTGGATCCCACCTTGAGAGAATGAGAAATACTTTCAAGTTCAGAAATCAAGAGCCCGCCTGGAGAGCATGGGAATATATTCGAGCACAGCAGTCAGGATCTTGCCTGGAGAACAAAGGAGTACAATTCAAGTTTTGGCTTTCAATTTCTTTGTTTTGTCTATTTTGAAGTTAGGAGCGCGCTTGGATAGAATGGAAATACATTCAAGTTTAGTAGTCAGGATCCCACTTGGAAAGCATGGGAATACTTTCAAGTTCAGCAATCAGGAGCCCGCCTGGAAAGAATGGGAATACATTCAAGCGCAACAGTTATGAGCTTGCCTGGAGAGTAATGGATTACAATTAAAACTTTAGCTTTCAAATTATTTGTTTTATCTATTTTGAAGTCAAGACCCGCTTAGAGAGTATGGGAATATATTCAAGTTCATCAATTAGGAGCCCACCTGGACAGTATGGGAATACATTCAAGTTCAGCAGTCAGGAGCCCGCCTGGAGAACAAAGGAGTATAATTCAAGTTTTATCTTTAAAATTCTTTGTTTTGTCTATCTTGAAGTTAGGAGCCCGCTTGGAGAGCATGGGAATATATTAAAGTTCCGCAATTAGGAGCCCACTTGGAGAGCATGGGAATACATTCAAGTTCAGCAGTCAGGAGCCCGTCTGGAGAACAAGGGAGTACAATTCAAGTTTTAGCTTTCAAATTCTTTGTTTTGTCTATATTGAAGTCACGAGCCAGACCGGAGAGCATGTGAAAACATCTCAAGTTCAGCAATCAGAAGCCCACCTGGAGATCATGGGAATACTTTCAAGTGCAGCAGTCAGGAGCCCGCTTGGAGAACAAAGGAGTACAATTCAAGTTTTAGCTTTCAAATTCTTTGTTTTATCTATTTTGAAGTCATTAGCCCACCGGAATAGAATGGGAATACAATCAAGTTTAGCAATCAAGAGCCCGCCAGGAGAGCCTGGGAATGCTTTCATGTTCAGCAATTAGGAGCCCGCCTGAGGAGCTTGGGAATACATTCTTGCGCAGCTGTCAGGAGCCCGCCTGGAGAATAATGAAGTACAATTCATGTTTTAGCTTTCAAATTCTTTGTTTTATCCATTTTGAAGTTAGGAGCCCGGCTGGAGAGCATGTGAATACATTCAAGTTTTGAAGTTAGGAGCCCGCCTTGAGAGCATGGGAATACTTTCAATTTCAGCAATCAAGAGCTCGTCTGGAGAGCTTGGAAATACTTTCAAGTTCAGCAATCAGGAGCCCGCCTGGAGAGTATGAAAATACATTCAAGTTTAGCAGCCAGGAGCCCCCTGAAGAGCATGGGAATATATTCTAGTTCAGCAGTCATGCATCCACCCGTAGAAAGGGAAAACATCCTAGATTATAATTCAAGGCGGCAACAAAGGAATCTCACAGTGGGAATACAACTCAACAGAACAACAAGAACTACAACATCAAATTTGAAGATATAGGTAAGATTTTTAGCAATGCACAGATCATAGTCTAGTCTAGCTTCTTTTTATTTTGACATGGTGTTATAAGGTGGTTCAGCAAGTAGTAGCAGCAGCAACAAAAGTGAAATTAAAGCTTCATGGTAGTCCCAGCTACCAGACACTCCTGAACTATATTGACCTAATTCCTTTTCAGCCAAGGATATGTAGGCAACCTAAGAAGCAAGGTGCGATCATTATTTTCAAAAATACTTCCCACGGAGTATCCAAACGAGCAAAAATCGCTCATATACACTCACTTTATCTTTGCTCGAAAACTCTTCATGTTTTCGAGCAAAGAGTGCCAGCTTTGAGCACGTGACATTAGCCCTATATGAATTACTCTCATAAATTCAAAACAAAGTAGTTTCTTTCAGTGTTTGCAATTTTTTGAATTTTTTGTATCATTTTATGTTAATCGTTTGCATTTTTGTATGCGCATTTTTATTAGTGAAAAATATATAAAAAAAGGTGTTGCATGTGCATTTAGGAGTTAATTTTGTATTTGAAGAATTATTTAGTAATTATGTTTTTTTATAAAGGAAAATCACAAAAATAGTCATTTTGCATCCTCTAATTTTAATTTTTGATTTCCAAGTGGGTTTTCTCTAACTTACTGATGGTGCTAATTATTTAGGATTAATAAGTATTTTTAATGAGTTAAAGTTGCTTTTATAACTCAATTTAGGTGTTAGTTCTAAATTTTGAAAAAAAAGGAAAAGAAAAGAAGAATTGTTTTTGATATAAGTTGTTTTGAAATAAAAAGAAATGAAATGAGAGATATTGGGCTATCTTTTCAAAATCAAATACACTGGCCCAATGTTCCACCAGTACCCGCCCAATAAGACCTGAAATCCAAGCTTTACGCGGTTCAGTCTCTTTAGAAACAAAGCACTGCCATTTTGAGTTCAATTGATTTTAATCAATCCTGGACCTTCATCTCGATTCATCCAAGGACCCAGATACCTTCTCATACACGTTTAAGAATGTCCTAAAGAGAGATAAAGGCTTCAGTTCCCAACAGACCCCTTTGTTCACCTCCCCGTCTCTCTCATGAAGAACTCTAATGCCCCCTTTAGCTTCTTCACCATTTCCAGTCGGCGGAAAAGCTCGAACATCACCCATATTCCACCCATGCAACCATCACCCTCCCCTCAACCCTAATCCACCACCATTTTGCCCAAAACCTCAACAAATTGGTCTATTTTCGAGTCTTAGAACGAAGAAGAAAGAAATCCATCAAGACATCCAGTTTTCTTTGAGCGATAAGGTTTGAAACGGGTATTTTGTTACAACCCATATTCACGTATGTTAGCTCATGCCATAAGGTAGTCGACATAAATCCATGGAATATTATCTTTAAGATGATAAGAAGTTAATTCTATTGGTCTTAAATGATACAAAGGTTTATTTGGGTGGATAACAAGTATTAGAAGTTAAACGAATCAAAGATGTTGTCAGCCGTATTTTCGGATAAACTTAGAGGTGCTTAGTACACTCAACAGGTATTGTTGTATGGCATTTTAATCATATAATATCCGTTTTATAAGTCTTGAAGTCAAATGATTTATGAGCAAAAAGTCGCCAAAAGTTGTCGCAACTTAGGTTCATAAATTTACTTAAACATTAGGTCAAATATTACTTAGATTTTCTTCCAATTTACTTAGAATTATGGAGTGATATAACCACCAAATTAAATTTCTATGAGTCTAGTTTCTAACGCATTAAACTGTTTGTCGATACGATCTCGTAGTAGAGAGATATTCACGTTTTTGCGAGACTGCACCAAGCACCTCTCTATGGGGCCCACTAAGGCGGTTTAAGACACTTGAAACTATATATGACGCCTCCAACCCGTTTTTGTCATTTATTTTCACTATATTTAGACGTTAGAACCCTAGGAACACCCTCTCAAGGTTCTATCAAGATTCAAGACCCAAACAAAGGTTAAACAACACAAATCAAGTGTCGGGAATCCCGTGGCGCTAGTATGTCTTTTATTCTTCTTTTTTTTGCTCATTTTTGTGTAGTTCCAACTAGTGTGGGAGGTTTTTTAGAGGTTTTATCTGCTTTAAATACTCCCTGATGTTATTAATGTCAACTCTAGGTGATTTCAATCCTCCTAAAGTGATTCTAGAGCCGAAAAACACTAATTGACCGCTAGTTTTGGTTTCTTGTTGTTGTGGCAGCATTAGAGGGAGATTTCATGGAAATTTAAGGTCAATTTGGAGTTTTTATGTATTTATAAAGGTAAAGAACCTCTTAATCTATGTGTATTTATGATTATCCAAGTTCTGGCCAAGCCATTGAAGCTAGAACTTGTGAAATATATATATCGAAAGGCTTGGTAGAAATGTTATTGGTTGGTGGATTGTTTTGGGAGACTCAATATGATTATTATTGATGTTGTTTGGGCTGTTTGGTGATTTTTTTAATGGTGTGAAGTCATATATATATGGGACGTGCTTTCTGTTTTATCGTAAAATAGGTTGTGGTCGATACATAATGGTTATGACGCTTAAATGATAACAATAGTATCATTTCTCTTATTGTAGACTAAGGAGTGTGAAAATTGCATACCTTGAGATTTGGGCAATATATACAAGGTATGTGAGGCTATATATTTACTTTTTTTTGCACGACTTCGATTATACATAAAGTAATGAACGGCCTTCTAAAGATACTCTACTCTTAGAAACTAGCAGTACTTACATTGTTTTCCCTCTTATGGAACAATTGATGTTAATGTTGCTTCTCTTATTCTTATATTATCAATGTTGTTGGTACTTCCTGATTCTTATAAGGTGATAGTGAAGATTTATTCCTAATAAGGTGTACAAAGGGTATGTTACATCACTCCTAAAGGTTTAGAACATAATTCCATGAGTCGAGCATGCATTATATGTATGTATCTATTTTACTCAACCGAGCCGCGCTATAGACGGCCGGGTACGCCACCTACTGTGCAACCACATATCAGTGGGCTCTATGTGGGCAGGTACGATCTACCAAGCCTTATGATGGCCGGGTACGTTCTTACCGAGCCTATTACGGCCGGGTACGATGTGATGATGATGATGCCCACAGAGGCATATGTTTTAAAGGTTTATGTATTTACACGTATGTATCATGAATTTCATGTCAGTAGCCCTCAGAGGTGCTCAGATGCTACAGGTTGTATATTCTCTATCCGTGCTTACGTTACTATTCGTATTTATGTCCCTGCCTTACATACACAGTACATTATTCGTACCGACGTCTTTTTATTTGTGGACGCTGCATGTTGTGCTGCAGGTCATGATAGACAAGCACGTGCAGCTCCCCCACCCTAGTAGGCTATCCAGTTCAGCGGTGATTAGCGAGATCTTCGGACTTGCCTTGGTCTTAGTATGAATTTTTTTATAGACATTATGGGTATGTCGGGACCCTGTTCCGGCTATGTTGCAGCACTTATGTTCCTGTAAAGGCTCACAGATATGTCTCGACTCATGTATAGTTTGGTATGCCTTGTTGGTTGGGTTTTGTCATATAGCATGTCATGATATATATATATATATATATATATATATATATATATATATATATATATATATATATATATATATATATATATATATATATATATATATATATATATATATATATATATATATATATATATATAATTTCTTGATTGTCTACTCATCCTATGTTATGTAGGTTCATGCCATCATATTTTATTATTGGTTGAACATGATCCATGTCTACCATTTATATTGATCTCCTCAGCCCAAAAAGATAATATAGAAGGTTAGATAAAATGTACGTTGGTGCTCTACAAGTATGGTTGGGTGCTAGTCATGGTCCTCCAGTTTAGGTCATGACATATTTACTATTTGTTTTCGTTGAGAACATACAATATATACTTGTTTCGGATCAAATCATAATTTCAAATGGTTATCAGTTCGGTGTTGAGTGATTTTAAAGGTATCTCCCCCATCCTTCCTCGATTTCTTCGGTTGTTCTGCAATTAAATCCTTCTTCTTTTGTTCCTCTTCCCCTTCTGTCCCTTCATTTGTTCTGTGATTAAACTATTTAAGACTTTTTCTTGTATTGTTAGAGACAAATAAAAATAGAAAATTGTAGTTGCTTTAGGTTTGCCTTTAAATAATAAAACGAGATGAGCCACGTTAAATAAAATACATAAATTGCGGGGCCCTGGATAATTATTTGTACTAAAATTATTTAGACTTCGGGATGATCCGTTTAGCAATTTCACTGCCTTCCCCAAAGATAATAACGCGCTAGTCGATTTAGGCTCGTATTTTAATAAAATTAATTTCTTAAACCCATGTGTGCATTTCATGTGACCCAAATCAAATCCCAAAACGTTCAATAAAAATTTTTTAGAATGGCGGGTGCATTTCATGTAGCGCAATCCAAAGACACATTTTAAATGACGTTCAACTTTCTTAAAAATTAAATAATAGGCGGTTAAAAGTAATACTTGGCACATAGGGTTGTCATGTTAAAAAATTAGATAAATAAGCTAAACACGATACTTGAGCGACTGTGCTAGAACCACAGAACCCATTAGTGCCTAACACCTTCTCCCGAGTTAACAGAATTCCTTACGCGAATTTCTGGGTCGCAGACTAGTAATAGAGTCATATTTTCCTCGGTTCGAGATTCAACCGGCGACTTGAGACACCATTAATTTCCCCAGTGGCGACTCTAAAATCTTAATAATATATCTCGTTTCGATTGTCCTTTAAGTGAAAAAACTCCATTATGCTCTTGCGGGGTGTAGGTAAAAAGGAGATGTGATAGTAGTTAGTGGTAATTTCAATTTAGTTTGATTCCAATTGATATAAGTTCATTTTTTTGCTTGATTAGGAAGAAATTTTTTTAATGTTTGTTTAGTTTTCTATCTCGTTGTATGTTAGTTTTATTTTTGAAATTTTGGGGTTTTGGGTAATTCTTATTAGCACACTGATTTGGTAGACTTTGATCGCGAATAGGGTTGGGCTCGGTCAATAGAAGCCCAAGGTGGGGAGTCTGAATTCTTTAACAAGCCCATGTTTTAGGACATGCTAGGCGGTAATTGAACCCATATTCATTTTATTAGGGAATAAAAGGCTGAGGGTAATTATTAAGGCATTTCTGGGGTAGTTTAGGAAATTGGATAGAGGAATCTTTTAATAACATAAATGGGAAGCTTCGAGTGGAGGTCTTAGTAAAATTTCATATTGGTAGTTGTTTAGCTTGTCAAGCAAATAAGAAGTTCAGGGCTTCAGTAGCAAAAATGAGAATTGGAAAGGGACTAAGGGGGTAAATACTAAATTGTCAAGGCTGCCCTGTTTGCTTGCCTATAAAGACACCATTTCTTGCCTTAGAAAGAGAGGGAGAGAGCTAAAAGTCTAGAAAAATACAAAGAATGCAAATTTTACTGTTTCGTAGAGATTTAAGAGATAAAAATCCAGAAAATTACAAAGAAACAAAGAGACATAAAACTTTCTACCATTCCATTGCATTTTTCAGTAGTTTTCTGATTCTGTCAATTTCTGAAAACCATAGTATTTCGATAATGGGATTTGAGATGAGTTGGTATTGGTTTTGGAATGTTTTTCGGTCAAAATTTGTTGAAGTCCATTGTTCCATTAGATTTGAAATTGATTTTGTGGTTTTAATTGATAAATTTGGGTTATGTTGTTGCTGGGGTCATTTTCTGTTGATACCTTGCTGATCCTTCACTGTTTCCTTTTCTGTTTTAATCTCCAGGTACATAATTTCACATAATACCTTTTTGTAAGGACTTATTTGAAGTTGAAAAAGGAATCTGGAGCTTTTAACATAGTCTCAACATGTTTTGATATGCAGTTTAGTTTTATATTGTTTTGCTAGTTTGTTATGAGTTTTATGGTACATTGTATTGTATTTACTAACAAATACTCAGATGAGAATTGAATTTTTGTAATTAATGCGGAATTAACTTCCGACGGGATGTCATATAATTGATTTGAAGTTGAAATGGCATGTTCAGTCAAATTAGTAGCTAGCTTTGTACATCCAGTCATGCTAAGTGGTATCATATGGACTGCCTGTGGATTCTTTTCACCTTGTGTTCCGGTTAAAATTACTATCTGTTTTTTTGTATGACATAAGTGGAATCTCACCTCATAGATGATCCCCCAACTAATATTTAGTTGATCTGAGCAGTATTTTTTTTTAAGTCCATGTTCCTTGATTCATGTTTAAATGTTTGGTGCTTAAAATTATGGTTGCATAATATCAATCTCTCTAGGATTCATGAGTTTGGATTAAGGTTCAAGCCCTCACATTTAGTAATAAATTAGTGTGATCTTTAAATAAAGTGCCACGCAATTGGTGTCACTGGAATAATTGAATTTCGAAAACGTTTCTCTTAAAAAGGCATTATGGTTTCGTGATACTTTATCTTTTATCCTATTATTTAATTGGTTAAAGTCTGATATGGAGACGTTTGTTGTATTGAATCCCAACGTGTGATATGTGTTATCAATGGGACTTGACCTTGAGTCCCAGTTATACACTATTGGTCCATTTTCAGAACTGGGCTTCACTTTGGGGCCTAGTTTAAGCTGTTTTAAAATCAGCAATTTTGCAATCTTGCAATCTTGCAATCTCGTTCAGGTTATTGGGCCTCATGTTAGGCCAGGCCTCATAATAATTCAAACTGAGCCTCGTTATTGTTGGCCCTTTCCATTGAATAAATTGGATTTGGTCTTTAGTGTAGAGTAATTACAACATCTTTAAAATCATATTTAACAATCTATTGGGCTTTTAGAAGTAAATTGGAGGCGAGCCATAATTAGATAGTTCAAAGTGCATGGCCCTCATGAGTTAGTTTAAAAACGTTCAAGTTAAATAATTTTAGGTGTGTCATGCCAAACAAAATGGTAATTGTGTGGCCTCGTTTTGGTTAGCTTTACTCAACCTTAAAATTTGATGCGTCCCATTTCGAACATTCCATGACCCTCGCAAAGTGCAAATGTATAGCTGCTTTAGGCGCGTATTTTAATAATATGCTTTCCTAAACTCGGATGCACATTTATGTGACCCAAATCCAAATCTTAACGATGTTAACATATGTCAAAAACCATGGGTTCATTTATGTGACGTGATTCGTGACGTGTTTTAATAATGTTGTAATTTTCTCTAAAACTATATATATAAGCGGTTAAAAGTAAAATTTGCACATAGGTTCATAATTTTTTAAAATGAGATTATTAAGCCGAATATAAAAGTTGAGCGACCGCGCTAGAACCACGGAACTCGGGAATGCCTAACACCTTCTTTCAGGTTAATAGAGTTTTCTTTCTCAGATTTCTGGCGCGCGGACTGTTAAATAGTCATTCTTTTTCTCGATTCGGGATTTTAAATGGTGACTAGGGACATCATAAATCTCCCAAGTGGTGACTCTGAATTATTTAAATAACAAATCCCTTTTAGATTGTCCTTTAATTGTACAAACTCCTTTATACCCTTTCGGGTGTATGAATAAAGGAGCTCTGACAATATATAGGAAGGGCACAAACACTCATCAAGTGTTGCTACATGATTGATTACTCCCGAGTGGAATATGATATTTAGCATGATTTATGCAATAATAAATAACATGTTGTCACGTATTTTGCACATTAAAGATGATAAATGTAGTATTTATCATTTAAAGACGTTTAAGAAAGAAAACAAAGAGACAAGTCAGCTTCCACAGTATTGTAATAAAAAATTATTGAAAAATAGGCAATTAAATCCAGATAAAGGGGAAAGGGAATGGGAGTGCACGTATTGATAGAATAAAGCATGATTAAGATTAATTAACAAAAAGCAAGTTTGCTATGTAAGAGCCTAAAAATGTCCCCCAGCAGAGTCGCCACGCCGTCGCACCCCCTTTTTCCTCGCGAAGTACGAGTTTCAACATTTTGGAACAACTCCTTTCCTTTTGGAATTGGATAAGAGATTTGAAGGGGCGTCACCTAACAAATTAAGGTATGTTAGGGCAGCAAGAACAATTAACTCATGAAACCGGTTTACATTACAAGAGATTGGGTAAGGGCTCGAAAATACCTTGAGGGAAAAGTATACCCTAGAGGTGCACAACGGTGGGTACCGACCAAAATCAATTTAAGTGAATTTGTCTTTGTGGAAATAAAGCGGTTTTAACAAATAAAGATTATTTTAAAATGAGAATTAAAGGGGCCCTAACTTTATTAGCCTATAGGATCACTTCTATGCAATACTCGGTAAACTTCCCCAAATTGAGGTGTTACGCCTAGCATTAGCGCACAGGTCATTATCTCCTTTACTACCCAATTACCATTCCCGTTCCAATTATTACCTAAGCGTTCTACTAACATCTAGTACGTACCTTATAAGTACACTACTCATCCCTTATCTTTGTCCCTATAGGTATTTAGAACCTATATTTAAAGCGGTTCTAGACTCACCTCTATTGTTTAAAAGGAAAAAAACTAAGAGATAAACAAAAGTCAAGTAGGACTGTCACATAAAGAGCAATTAAGTGGGATCATGTTAACCTCCACAAATAGACAAATATATGCACGCTATTCAGATAGGCAATTTAAATGATTTTAGGATCCTATAGATAGGATATCTAAATGAGCATAACAAAATAAACATTAGTTTTATTAAAGTGAGGAGACAAGTACCTATCAGTTTGCCTACTGATTTTGTTAATACTCTAAATCTGGGCATGTTTCAAGCAGCAAGAAATCACAGTTTTATACTCAGAATTCTTAATTATCCTACATGCTTCCCTAAGTGATAACCGGGCAGAACCCTATAGACATGGTTTCTAAGCTATAAACCAGTTACTGATTTCAACATGCAGATTTTATCTTTAAATCCTATAGGCATGATATTAAGTGCTAAAATGGGTTACAAATAATATTCCATATAAGCATGATGTCCAATTATTAAGATTGATTTAGCACATTAGGCATGATATATAAGTGTTAAAACTGGTTTTACGCTTATTTCCTATAGGCATGATATCTAAGCGCAAAACTGATATTTTCTATAGGCATGATAACTATGTACAGAATTGATTATTTTATTTTGTATATGCATGATATTTTGGTGATTTTTAGTTGCTATAGGCAGGATCTCTATTAATCTTGTGTAGGTAGCATTCTTTAAGCACATTGCTGGAAAAATTGTTATTTAATTAGACGAGATCCTATAGACATGTTACTAATGCAGAAAATGTGCATGGATCCTACTGATCTGTTTCTAATACAAAGAATCTATTAATAGGATTTCTAGCATACAAGTGAAGTACAAAACAAAACAATTAGAAAGCCCTATAAACATGATCTCTTAACAAGTATAGCACTCACATAGTCATCAATAATCCTATAGGCAGGGTTTCTACCCGCGTTTCAAGCAAAGATATAGAATTAACCCTCCCCAGCTTTTACTAACAACTCTGTATCTATTTTTACAAGAATTATTACATTATTACAGACCAATACAAATAAATTATGCAATGAAAAAAAATCATTACACTATAGGAAGCCTTAGCAGGCTCAATGTCAACCTTGAAGCTAGGCTTTAAAGAAAGTATGATGTCCATAGGTAGTCAACAATACACAAAATGGGATTCTAGTTTATCAAAGTTCCCAAGGGCCTCAGAGACCCCGGGCAAATGCATATACCGGAACCTTTTCAAAGAACCAATTTTGCAAAGAGTTCGGAAGGCCAAGCCCAGTTTGTTAAAGTTCAGATGAGTCTCATGGACCCTAAGTATTTATCACACTGGGGGTGGTGGGAGCCTAGATACTAAGACTTAAAGTTTGAACATAGTACAAAAAGGTAGCGTATAGTTTTAGAAAAAAAGTTTGATTTTTCGAAGAAGATAGGTTCAAATTACAAGACTACAAACAGAACATAAACCATGTTCTAGCAAATTAGTTGAGACATAGCTACCGGTAGTTAACCAATAATAACAAAATAGGAACACTGGAATAAGAGACAGAACAGAGTCGCAATTGAGTCAAACGAGGTTTCACATTGCTGGATTTGACTTAGTCTATTAACTATTACTAAGTGAAATCATATAGACTTGTATTTAGCAGGGACAAACATGTTGAAGTCAAATGATTAATCAGGAAGCCATACAGAGAAGGTAGCAGGAATTTAAACCACATTATTCTTGAAAGAAATACACATATATCATGAATTGATCAGGAGCATGCTAAGGTAAATTATCAGTACATAGAACAAGACAAGAATTGGGGATGCTGGTTGAGAAATAGGTAAGCAAGTGCCATGAATAAAACATGAATATTCGCAAGTATACTAATCATACTAGCATATAAGACGGGGCAAGTTAACAGGAACTAGGGCATGCTGGTTAATGGAGCAATAAACATGATAACATGGGGGCAAATAGAAGCATGTTGAAATTCATATTGAACTGACTACATAGCATATAAAAGAGAGCCTAATAACAGAAATTGAGCCATACCAGTAAAGGAGATAGCAAACATGAAGGTGAAAACGAATGAAATCCAAGAGTCTAGCCTTGGCTTTCAGCCGGCTAGACAGTGCAGTAATTCATATAAACTTAAGTTGTGTAAGTATGTAAGTAAGATTTTTGTGTATCGGTGTGTGTGGGTATTTTTCTCTATTATTCTGCATGTGTTTGTGTTTTCTTAAAAATCACAATGATGAGGTAATATATCTTTCAACAAAGTAGAAAAAATAAAGTAAAGCAAATTAAGAGCACATAAATAAGGTATACAAATCATTCAATCAGTTAATTAAGGCTAAACTCAATCAATTAACGTGACAGAATAAGAGAATGACCCCTTAAAAGAAAGAAAATATCATATGAAATTAATTCACCGACAGAATTGAGGTTTAATAAGGTAAGCAATAAGTCCAGAGACTTTAATATAATTAAGGAAAGTACCAATTATGAATCACATATAATGAAAGAATAAGTAGAATCTTTCGAAGAGATATCAGTTTTTAAAATGAGTACAATATCAAACCCTAATAATACAAGTAAACCGATTAATCCATCGATTTGATAGAGCCAAAATAAACAGGCAAGATCAGTGAGGTATATAATTGAATAACGGAAAAATTTAAGAAAATAGACGCACATAGGTGAAATATCAAGCAAAGAAACTAGTCGAACAGTAAAGAAGAAAGGCCGGAGTTGAGCCATTAGGCATTTTAAAGCATTTGCAGAAACTTAAAAAGATGAAACCCTAGTTTTTAGGGAAAAACAAAAATCAGCAAACTATAAAAAGCAACAGAATACTAAAAAAAGTAATAAAAAACTCAAACTGCTTTAGATACAAGGAGATCTAAACGATTTAATAAAAAATGGTTAGGGCATGTAAAAAATAAATAGAGGCGAGAAAATATGATTTGAACAAGAGATTTGAAGCCATGAACAGAATATACCAATACTCACAAACATAGGAATGAACATAGACGGATTCATCAAGAAAAGTGAGAGATTTTGGACCAAGTATGTATTGAATCTCTTTTAGATTCCATCAAATTGCATGGAAGTCGAACAACCAGTAGAGATAGCAGGTCGAATAAGGCCTAGAATCAAAGAGTACACCCATGGATCAAATGTATCCTGGTAACGGCGGGCTAGGGTTAGGAGGAGGGTAAGAGAGAAGAGAGGAGGAGAGGATTTCAGTGGCGGCGAATTTCGTAAAATGATATAGGGTTTGGGGGGTTTTGGTATATTAAAAAAAAGGAAAAAATATCCTGGACCGTTGATATCTTGAGATCAATGGCCATGATTGAATTTGGGGTTGGGCAGGTTAAAAACTGGGTTATGGGTATTGCGATAATTTAATTGGGATGGGGTAGAATATTGGGCTAAGCTCCGAAATTAAACCAAATTAAAAGAGGCTATTTGATAAATACCCAATTAATTGATAACATAATTTGTAAATATAGTTAATGAAATGATAAAATGATTTAAAACAATTACTTAATATTATAAAAATACAAAAAGGTTACGTTTTTGTGAAATAAGGTAATTATGCACATATGAGGCTATTATTGCAAAGTTATTGCAATTATAACCTTAACATGTACATATGCCTATTCATGAAATAATTAAAGTTTATTATAAATATCAATGATAAACTTAAGAAATAAAATTATAATAAAACCATTTGTGATGTAATTAGTAATTATTTGTATTGTAAAATGCTAGAATAAATTAATAAAAATCCATTTAAAATAATAAAACATTATGGAAAAATACTGGTTGATGCTCATGCACAAATTGGAAAGTATATATACATATACAGTTTATTAGAGAAAAATTAGATATACCACGTTGTAAGAGAAAATTTACCCCATAGGTGATTTAAATTAATATTTGCTGCTAATTGTGGGAGCTACATATGCACGCAATTATGAGAGTCCGTGTGTAGCTCTTATTCACGCTTATGTACGTGTAGTATAGGAACCAAATCATGAATTATTTGTAATGTTTTCAACCAACTTTGTAATTTAAAGTGCTTACATCATTACTAGAACTTGTTAGAGGAAAAGACTGAATTTCACTTGCTTGAATTATTAGTATATTACTTGACCGTTAAAAGGAAATTTCAATACATGGTATGCAAATGTTGAAATAAAATTTAAGACAAATGCTAATAAAGTAACTTCATTCTTGTGGACAAGGCTGAACACCTCAATAATAGAATAAATACATATATGGTTCGTGTTGTTCGACATTCAATGGTGCCGAATATATCGTGCGTAAAAATACTTGGAGCCGAATTATACACGATATGGTTTTGTTTGTGTTAGAGGTTAAAATCAATAAATGATGGAAACTTATATGGAATTTAATATTAGTGAAAGAATTGTTCATTTACTGCTTGTTATTGAGGTTACATTATTATAAACATAACCTATGACTATTCAGAATTTTGGAATTGTATTGTTAGGCCATAGTGAGTTTTGAAGTCGACCCCTCGTCCCTACTTCTTTGAGGTTATACTAGATACCTACTGGGTACATATTATTTATGTACTCATACAACACTTCTACACTTACCGTGCAGGATCTACGGCAGGTGCATCCGAATATTACCCCGACGTGTATCCTTCAAACTTCGAGACCTAGTGGTGAGGTGCCTTTCGAGTCGTTCTGTAGCACCCGAAGTCTCTCCTTGTATTTATTTTCTGTCTACCGTGATTTAGACAGTGACTTAGTATTTTGTTAATTCTTCTAATATCCCATACACTTGTGACACCAAGTCTTGGAATATCTCTAGTAGGCCCTTGGTGACTTTTGAGCATTTATTTCACCACATTTGTTCTTATAATTGTTAACTCTTTAGTTTTACTAAATTTCTCAGTTCTTAGTTACCTAAAAAGTAAAAATAAACTAATTCTAAATTCTTAAAAGAATAAATATATCATGATCCAATATACGCCAAAGGACGTGATGGCGCCTAAAATCGCCGTCAGGAAAACCAACCGTGAATGTTTGACTTAGTTACTCATTTTTATATTTTTGAAATTATAATTTTTATCAATTAAATATTAAGAAATAGAATTTACAAGGTTATGTAACAATGTTTTCACGACTACAATAAAGGACAACCCAAAAGAACCCCCAAAATCCGGTGTCATAAGTGCATGAGTATTAAGTAGGAAATAAAATAAAATACAACATCTGTCTGAGATACAAATTAGGCAGGAGAACACAAATAACTCTTATGGAGATTCTATTGTTTGCGGATCGTAACATGAAATGCAACCCATGGTAAGTTCCCGCATCATCCACTCATCTACGCCTAAAAGATCACTAGACATATATGTCATTTGGGTTTTTCTGCAGAATTTGGCGTCATTTTGGGTTGATTTGATCGGTTTTAGCATTAGTTTCAAAAGTTGGAAGATTTGAAAAGTTAAGAGTTCGATTCTAGGTGGGATTCTAAGTTTTGATATTCTTTGATGTGATTTGAGACCACGAGCGAGTCCGTATTAGGTTATGGAACTGGTTTATGTGCTTAGACGGCGTCCAAGGGGCCTAGGGTGTGTTTCGAATATGCTACTGGCCAATTGTTTCTATTTTTGGATTGCTGGTTTATTGTGTCTGTTGTTCTCTTTTGCAATCGTGTAGTTCCAGTCGTGATCACATAGTGTAGTATTGACGTACTATATTTTTATTTTTTCGCATTCGCATAGGTTGGTATGCGATTGTGTATGTATTCTTCTACTTTCTCCTCCTTTGCATCTCAGTGCCTGCGTTCACATTGCTTAGCGGTAACAACTTGTGAATTTCCCATCCTCTTCTGTGATTGCATGTTATCTCCCGCGACCGCGCAGTATAGTACTTGGCCTCATTATTTTTTGCCTATGCGATCACACCCTCTTATGCACGATCGCGTAGTATATCAGTAGACTTTTTCTTTCTTTGTGATCACAGCTCTTTTTCTGCGATGGTGATTCAATAAACACCTGGGTAGAATGTAAGTTCTCCAAATAGAGGATTACACCATTTTTATCATATTTTGACATGTAAAGCTTGGTTTTGAGCGATCCTTTGTGGGCTTTTTCATGCAAATCAGTTAAGTGTTATTCACCAAGAATTTATTATATTTCATGATTTAAACTTTATTTTTATCATTTAATTTGTGTTTTGAGTTGAGAAAAATAAATGCTTTTGAAAAAAAAATATTACAATAAACAATCATGATTTATGGGAAGAATTGGTATCAAAATTTGATAATTTTGTATGTTTGAACTCATATCGGAATGAATGTTCGCATTTTATGACATTTTTAGGGTTCCAAGGTGCAGGACCAGGGGGTTGACTTTTGGACCAAGTTTTAGATTTTGATAAAGATTGTGGCTTTATGATCCGGGATAGTTTCTTATGAGTTTTATTTATGCTTTGATGTTATTTTTGTTAAATTTTAGTTATCCGGATGTAATTTCACCCGTGAAGTTCGTTTTAGAGTATTAATTTAACTTATTTGAAGTAAGTATCTTGCCTAACCTTGAGTGGGGGATTTTCCCTTAGGATTTGTGTCTTATATATTTATTATATTTCGTGTACGAGAGGTGACGACTGCGTGCTATGACTTATCTGTGGGAAGTCTGCCTCTTAGGGTTCTTTGATCCTTATATTTACTGAGTATGAAGTTGTTCCTGATATGATTGAGTTTCCTATTTACTAGTTTCAGCTCTACATGTTTTAATTGGAATTCATTGCTTTATGATTCATTCTTATCGCCTAATTGACTCTTATTTGACTTAATTGAAGACTTTTACCTCTTCTAATGTTATGCTATTTTTCATAACTACCTTCTTTTATTGGAGATCACTATTATCTCTCATGTAATCATTCACTCTTACGTTATGTTATGATTATCTTTCCACCGCGCATCCTTAATTGAATTGGTTCTGCATTGTTCGTAATTTCCCAACCTTAAAAGAATTTTAAATATCTAATATTTAGTTGACATGTCCTTCTTTGGAATTATTTCACTTTGTTGTCTTCCTTGTTGCTGAAATACATATCAGGGAATGATTTTACATATTACTTTCTCCATTATTAAGTTCTTCTTATTAAGCCTAGTATTATCTATTGTGGTTATTCGTTGTGAGATAGTTTTACTGTCTTTTCGTGATCGAAAGTTGTTGAGTTGATTTACTTGTCGTGTTCTTTTGTTTATTGTCATTGTTTCTGTTGTAATTGTTTTGGTGGTTCACGGGTTTCGGCCTTGTGGTTGTTGATATTGTGATGCACGAGGTTTCTACCGTATTGTTGTTTGTATTGATATTTTCATATGAGGCATGACAAGGCGATATATATATATATATATATATATATATATATATATATATATATATATATATATATAAGTGTGTGTGTGTGTGTGCGTGTGTGTGTGTGTGTGGGGGGGGGGGGGGAGTTGCGCATGTGGTGAGACAAGGTGGGAACGTTATTATGTATATGTGGCGAGACAAGACATGTACTTACTTTAGTATTGCACACTTGGCGAGACATGATGGGCTTTGTTAGGGAATGATTTGTGATGTCCTAGGGGTATTCTTTTAGTTGATATTATGTATCTATACACTTACATGTGTGAGCTTTATCTTGAGAAAGTTGTGAGAAAACATTCTACGTGTCGTCCGGTCTTTTCCTTATGCTTACTAGCTGATATGAATTATGTTGGGACATTTTCACAAGCATTCATATAGTTGAACACTATGAATCACATATAAGGAAAGAATAAGTAAAAATCTTTCGAAGAGATATCAGTTTTTAAAATGAGTACAATATCAAACCCAAATTATACAAGTAAACCGATTAATCCATTTATTTGATAGAGCCAAAATAAACAGGCAAGATCAGTGAGGTAAATAATTGAATAACGGAAAAAATTAAGAAAATAGAAGCACATAGGTGAAATATCAAGGAAAGAAACTAGTCGAACAGTAAAGAAGAAAGGCCGGAGTTGAGCCTTAAGGCATTTTAAGGCATTTGCAGAAACTTAAAAAGATGAAACCCTAGTTTTTAGGGAAAAACAAAAATCAGCGAACTATAAAAAGCAACAGAATACTAAAAAATGTAACAAAAAAACTCAAACTGCTTTAGATATAAGAGATCTGAACGATCTAATAAAAAATGGTTAGGTCATGTAAAAAATAAATAGAGACGAGAATATCTGATTCGAACAAGAGATTTGAAGCCATGAACAGAATATACCAATACTCACAAACATAGGAATGAACATAGACGGATTCATCAAGAAAAGTGAGGGATTTTGAACCAAGTATGTATTGAATCTCTTTTAGATTCCATCAAATTGCACGGAAGTCGAACAACCAGTAGAGATAGGAGGCCGAATATGGCCTAGAATCAAAGAGTACACCCATGGATCAAAGGTATCCTGGTAACGACGGGCTAGGGTTAGGAGGAGGGTAAGAGAGAAGAGAGGAGGAGAGGATTTCAGTGGCGGCAAATTTTGTAATATGATGTAGGGTTTGGGGGGTTTTGGTATATTAAAAAAAAAGGAAAAAATATCCTGGACCGTTGATATCTTGAGGTCAATGGCCATGATTGAATTTGGGGTTGGGCGGGTTAAAAACTGGGTTATGGGTATTGCGATAATTTAATTGGGATGAGGTAGAATATTGGGCTAAGATCCGAAATTAAACCAAATTAAAATAGGCTATTTGATAAATACCTAATTAATTGATAACATAATTTGTAAAAATATTTAATAAAATGATAAAATAATTTAAAATAATTACTTAATATAATAAAAATACAAAAAGGTTACGATTTTTGTGAAATAAGGTAATTATGCATACGTGAGGCTATTATTGCAAAGTTATTGCAATTATAACCTTAACATGTACATCTGCCTATTCATGAAATAATTAAAGTTTATTATAAATATCAATGATAAACTTAAGCAATAATATTATCATAAAACCATTTGTGATGTAATTATTAATTATTTGGATAGGAAAATGCTAGAATAAATTAATTAAAATCCTTTTAAAATTATAAAACATTATGGAAAAATACTGGTTGATGCTCATGCACTAATTTGAAAGTATATATACATTTACAGTATATTAGAGAAAAATTAGATATCAACACCTCGTAAGAGAAAATTTACCCCATAGGTGATTTAAATTAATATTTGTTGCTAATTGTGGGAGCTACGTATGCACGCAATTATGAGAGTCCATGTGTAGCTACTATTCACGCTTATGTACGTGCAGTATAGGACCCAAATCATGAATTATTTGTAATGTTTTCAACCAACTTTGTAATTTAAAGTGCTTACATCATTACTAGAACTTGTTAGAGGAAATGTAAAAGACCGAATTTCACTTTGCTTGAGTTTTTAGTATATTAATTGACCGTTAATAGGAAATTTCAATACATGGTATGCAAATGTTGAAATAAAATTTAAGACAAATGCTTATAAAGTAACTTCTTTTCTTGTGGACAAGGTTGAACACCTCAGCAATAGAATAAATACATATATGGTTCGTGTCGTTCGACATTCAACAGTGCCGAATATATATATATATATATATATATATATATATATATATATATACATATATATATATATATATATATATACATATATATATATATATATATATATATATATATATATATATATATATATTTGTATTTTTGATCGGACCGTACGACTTCGGCATAAATCGTGCGTAAAAATACTTGGAGCCGAATTATACTCGATATAATTTTGTTTGTTTTAGAGGTTAAAATCATTAAATGATGGAAACTTATATGGAATTTACTATTAGTGAAAGAATTGTTCATTTACTGCTTGTTATTGAGGTTACATTATAATAAACATAACCTATGACTATTTAGATTTTGAAATTGTATTGTTAGGCCATAGTGGGTTTTGAAGTCGACCCCTCGTCACTACTTCTTCGAGGTTAAACTAAATATCTACTGGGTACATATTATTTATGTACTCATACTACACTTCTGCACTTACCGTGCAGGATCTACGGCAGGTGCATTCGAATATCACCCCGACGTGTATCCTTGAAACTTCGAGACCTAGTGGTGAGGTGCCTTTCGAGTCGTTCTGTAGCACCCGAAGTCTCTCCTTGTATTTATTTTCTGTCTACCATGTTTTAGATAGTGACTTAGTATTTTGTTAATTATACTAATAGCCCATACACTTGTGACACCAAGTCTTGGAATATCTCTAGTAGGCCCTTGGTGACTTTGGAGCATTTATTTCACCACATTTGTTCTTATAATTGTTAACTCTTTAGTTTTACTTAATTTCTCACTTCTTGCTTACCTAAAAAGTAAAAATAAACTAATTCTAAATTGTTAAAAGAATAAATATATCATGATCCAATATACGCTAAAGGACGTGATGGCGCCTAAAATCGCCGTCGGGAAAACCAACCGTGAATGTTTGACTTAGTTACTCATTTTTATATTTTTGAAATTATAATTTTTATCAATTAATTATTAATAAATAGAATTTACAAGATTTCTAACAATGTTTTCACGACTACAATAAAGGACAACCCAAAAGAACCCCAAAATCCGGTGTCATAAGTGCATGAGTGTCAAGTAGGAAATAAAATAAAATAAAACATCTGTCTGAGATACAAATTAGGCAGGAGGACACAAATAACTCTGATGGAGACTCTATAGTTTGCGGATCGTAACATGAAATGCAGCCCATGGTAAGTTCCCCCATCATCCACTCATCTACGCCTAAAAGATCACTAGACATATATGTCATTTGGCTTTGTCTGCTGAATTTGGCGTCATTTTGGGTTGATTTGATCGGTTTTAGCATTAGTTTAAAAAGTTGGAAGATTTGAAAAGTCATGTGTTCGATTCTAGGTGGGATTCTTAGTTTCGATGTTGTTTGATGTGATTTGAGACCACGAGCGAGTCCGTACTAGGTTATGGAACTGGCTTGTGTGTTTAGACGGCGTCCAAGGGGCCTAGGGTGTGTTTCGAATAGGCTACTGGCCAATTGTTTCTATTTTTGGATTGCTGGTTTATAGAGTCTGGTGTTATCTTTTGCAATCGTATAGCTCCAGTCGTGATCACGTAGTGTAGTGTTGACCTACTATATTTTTATTTTTTCGCATTCGCATAGGTTGGCATGCAATTGCGTATGTATTCTTCTACTTTCTCCTCATTTGCGTCTCAGTGCCTGCGTTCACATAGCTTAGCGGTAGCAACTTGTGAATTTCCCATCCTCTTCTGTGATTGCATGTTATCTCCCGCGATCGCGCAGTGTAGTACTTGGCCTCATCATTTTTTCCCTATGCGATCACACCCTCTTATGCACGATCGTGTAGTATATTAGTAGACTTTTTCCTTCTTTGTGATCACAGCTCTTTTTCTGTGATGGTGATTCAATAAACACCTGGGAAGAATGTAAGTTCTCCAAATAGAGCATTACACCATTTTTATCATATTTTGACATGCAAAGATTGGTTTTGAGCGATCCATTGTGGGCTTTTCCAAGCAAATCGGTTAAGTGTTATTCACCAAGAATTTATTATATTTCATGATTTTAACTTTGTTTTTATCATTTAATTTGTTTTTTGAGTTGAGAAAAATGGATGCTTTTGAAAAAAAAATTAGAATGAACAATCATGATTTATGGGAAGAATTAATTTCAGAATTTGATAATTTTGTATGTTGAACTCATATCGGAGTGAATGTTCGCGTTTTATGACATTTTTAGGGTTCCAAGGTGCAGGACCAGGGGGTCGACTTTTGGACCAATTTTTAGATTTTGACAAAGATTGTGGCTTTATGATCCGGGATAGTTTCTTATGAGTTTTATTTGTGCTTTGATGTTATTTTTGTTAGATTTTAGTCATCCGGATGTAATTTCACCCGTGAAGTTCGTATTAGAGTATTAATATAACTTATTTGAGGTAATTATCTTGCCTATCCTTGAGTGAGGGATTTTCCCTTGGGATTTGTGTCTTATATTTTTATTGTATTTCGTGTATGCGAGGTGACGACTGCGTGCTATGACTTATCTGTGGGAAGGCAGCCTCTTAGAGTTCTTTGATCCTTATATTTACTGAGTATGAAGTTGTTCCTGATATGATTGAGTTTTCTATTTACTAGTTTCAGCTCTACATGTTTTAATTGGAATTCATTGCTTTATGATTCATTCTTATTGCCTAATTGATTCTTATTTGACTTAATTGAAGATGTTTACCTCTTCTAATGGTATGCTATTTTTCATAACTACCTGCTTTTATTAGAGATCACTATTATCTCTGAAGTAATCGATCATTATGTTATGATTATCTTTCCGTCGCGCATCCTTAATTGAATTGGTTTTGTATTGTTCGTAATTTCCCAACCTTAAAAGAAGTTTAAATATCTAATATTTAGTTGACATGTCCTTCTTGGAATTATTTCACTTTGTTGTCTTCCTTGTTGCTGAAATACATATCAGGGAATCATTTTACATATTACTTTCTCCATTATTAAGCTGTTCTTACTAAGCCTAGTATTATCTATTGTGGTTATTCGTTGTGAGATAGTTTTACCGTCTTTTCATGATCGAAAGTTCTTGAGTTGATTTGCTTGTCGTGTTCTTTTGTTTATTGTCATTGTTTCTGTTGTAATTGTTTTGGTGGTTCACGGGTTTCGGCCTTGCGGTTGTTGATATTGTGATGCACGAGGTTTCTACCGTGTTGTTGTTAGTATTGATATTTTCATATGAGGCATGACAAAGCGATACATATATATATATGTATATATATATATATATATACATATATATATGTATATATATATAGGGGTGTGTGTGTGTGTGTGTGCGTGCGTGTGGGGGGGGGGGGTTGCGTATGTGGTGAGACAAGGCGGGAACGTTATTATGTATATGTGGCGAGACAAGACATGTATTTACTTTACTATGCACACTTGGCAAGACAGGATGGGCTTTGTTAGGGATTGATTTGTGATGTCCTAGGGGTATTCTTTTTGTTGATATTATGTATCTATATACTTACATGTGTGAGCTTTATCTGGCAAAAGTTGTGAGAAAACATTCTACGTGTCGTCCGGTCTTTTTCTTATGCTTACTAGCTGATATGAATTATGTTAGGACATTTGCACAAGCATACATATAGTTAAACACTCTTGTAACATAAGAGGTCTGCTTGAAATTGTTGAATATAGATGCACGTCCTTCTTTACTCGCCTTCTAGGTGAGAATGACTCTATTTGGCATAGGAGTCGTTAGTGCGGTTATGAGGAATGATGAGGGCATAGAATGTTAAGTGTTAAGGTTCAGGTTTTAAGACCCATGCGTTGTGATTCGTCCGAGGTTTGGTACCTCTTGGAGTTTGTTGAATAAAACCTAATGTGAAAGCGATCGTAGTTGTTGAGTTATTATTTGCCTTTGTTATATTTGTCATTTTGGATTTAGGTAGTGTTTTTGCTGACTTTTGTGTGTCATCATTACAACGTTCTGCTGTTACTTATTGTTTCCTTTCTTATTGCAATTTTCGTATTGTTAGTCATATCGCTTAGTCTTTATGTAGAAATCATACTCTGTTGTTCTTATACTTTTAGTTGTTTTGGTTATGGACCAATAGTTGTCATAATTGTTCCTCGCTACTAGTCCAGTGAGTTTAGTCTTGATACTTACTGCACAGTACTATGGTATGCTCATACTACGCTTTTGCACATTTCTTTGTGCATATCCATGTATTTGTTCGTTAGTAGCTGTGATGATTCTTGCCGAGGAGACTTAAGGTAAACTTGTTGCTGCGTTCGCAGGCTTCAGAGTTACCTTCATACTTTGTACTCATACTATTTTTACTTATTACCAAAAAGTTGTATTTAGATGTGGTAGCAAACTCTGTACAGCTTATGACTTGTACTACCAGTATTGGCGATGTACAGATTAAAGAGATTTCTATTTCAAATTGTTTGATGTTGCTTAAATATTGTTATTGTTTCTATTAATGATAGGCTTACCTAGTCCCTAAGATTAGGTGCCATCACGATACCTAAAAGAGGGGAAATTTAGTCATGATAAGTTGGTATCAGAGCTCTAGGTTCACATGTGCTAAGTGTGATAAGCATGTTTAATAAAGTCTTGAGGATTGGTATTGGGGAATCTATGATTATCTTTGAGAGGCTATGTAACTATTAGGAAAATATAAGTTCTTTCATTCCTATCATGCGAGCTTATTGATCTTGGAGTTTGAACTTTTATCAATCCGTTCTCTCACAGATGGTGAGGACACGAGCTATAGTTATTGATGATGTTGCTCCTGGAGAAAATATTCCTATTGCCAGAGGCCGACGAGGAGTATGTACTACAACTAGAGCACCTACTAGAGTAGTAGTTGACGAGCTACCAGTAGCTCAAAGATTTGGGGCAGGTACCAGAGGCACCTGTTTTTAGCCACAGACTTTAAGAGAGTTTGGCACAGTTCCTGAGCATGTTTGGTACGTTGGCTCAGGAGGAGTTGATTCTGGTTGCACTTGCTACTTCACAGGCCGAGGGAGGAGCTCAGACTCTCGCCGCTCAAACTCGAGAGTGGCAAGTTCATATTGGTCAGGTTTTGACTATCATGGAGACACAACCCGAGGTTCCAGTTCAGCCCATAGTTAGGAAAACAACATATGAGGAAGAGCAACTTAGACTTTTGAGGTTCAACAAACATGAACCTCTTACATTCTGTGATTTGGATTTAGAGAGTGCATATGGTTTTCTGGAGGAGTGCCTCGATTCTCCGCACTATGGGTATTGTGGAGACAAGTGGGGTTGCTTTTACTATGTTCTAGCTTAAGGGAGAGGCTTATCTGTGGTGGCAGGTGCATGAGTTGGGTAGCCATGCCGATGCAACTTCACTTTCATGGGTTTAGTTTTCAGAGATATTCTTCAGAGTCTTTGTACCTCAGTCCCTACAGAATGCATTGTGTATAGAGTTTGAGCGGATACTCCAGAGCACTATGTTAGTACTCTTGTGTTTGTACTCTGTCAACTTTAGTGATTTGGTAAAACATGCATCTGCCTTGGTAACAATAGTTAGAGAGCACGTCTGCTGGTTCATTGAGAGGCTCACTCATGATATTCGATTCAACATGACTCGAGAGTTGGAGTTAGATATTTCAGTTTAACAGGTGGTAGGGATCGCTCACAGGTTAGAGGGAATATGGGATTAGGAGCAAGAGGACATGCAGGTCTAGGAGAGAGAAGGAAGGCGAGGTTAGGAGAGATAGGAGAGGGAGGCTAAGAGGCCTCGTAGGGCAGCGATATCTGCTGCTCCTTATTTTGAAGGCAAGGTGTGACATGTTAGAGGTTTTGTGGTTCGGCCAATTCAGTTTGCACTTCAGATTTTGCACGGTGTTTCAGATGCTCATGGGTCCCAGAGTACCCCTATGTACCCCTACCGCACAGTTCCCACAACAACATCACCGTAGAGGTTGCTTTGAATGTGGAGATACTAGTCATATGGTTAAAGATTTTTCAGACTTCAGATAGATGTGTCACAACAAGGTATTCAGGAGAGTAGTGGGCGCCCAAGAGGGGGGAGGCCCGGCTTGTTGATGTGTTCTCTATATTAGGCTTGAAGATGCTGAGTTAGATGATGCCATATAGGTATACTTTTTATTTTTTATAGAACGACTCCATTCGTGTTTGTTTCAATTCTTTTTATTTGGGAGAGTTCCCCTATTTTGCTCCACCTATGGGTGAGTTCATGACTCAATATTCGGTTTCTATGTTTGCCCCTGTTGGGAGATTCTATGAGTGGTAGCCATGTCTATTGTTTGTTTTTATTCATTATTGGGAGTTAAGAGACTAGCAGTGAAATTATTATTATCCATTCTTGTAGGCTTGATTTGATTTCTGAGTATTTTTGTTAAGAGGTGTGATTTGATACTTGTAAGCCCCTGAAAAATTTCGCTAAGTAATTTAAGATTTCATAGTGTCAGGTAGGCTAACTATAAAATTTTATGTGATAATTAGTATGATGGATATCTGTTAGATGTGGTAATAAGTGTATAAGTTATATAATAAGTAATGATGGGTCTAAGGAGAGGCTTATGTCAAAGTCAAGTTGGAAAATTGCATAATAGGATAAAATTCCAAATACGTTCGCACAAGTCCACACTTAGGATGAGAATATCTAAATATACACAAGGTGTTTTTGTGATGAAAAATCTTTCAAATGAAATATCTTCAAGTCTAGTTTCTAAAGCTTCAAATCATTCGTGATTTGGACACACCTACGAAAAGTTATGATCTGTAACAACCCGACTAGTCGGTTTGCTTTCAGAACCCCGTTCCCTTAAATGAAACTTTCTGTTCTTTCTTTAGCTAATTTACAACTATCAGGGATGGTTGGTTCGGGTTAGAAGAGTTCTGGGTGAAATATGGCCAATTGTTTCTTTAGGATTCTCTTAAAAGATCAAGTTTGACTTCGGTTAACTTTTTTGAAAAACGCTCCCGAACTCGTAATGTGATAGTCTTGGAGGGTCTGTGGAAAAATATGAGACCTGGGTGTATATCGGGAACTGAATTCTGAGGTCCCTCGTCCGAGTAATGAATTTTAATTTGAAATTATAAATTTAAAGTTTTAAAGAATTAAAGAAATTAAGTAATAATTGATATCCTAGGTACGGCTCGAATTTTTTGCCGAAGCTTAGTATAGGTGCGAAATTTCAGTTAAGACTTGCCCATAAAATTTGAGGTAAATCCAAGTAGTTTAAGGGCATTTTGATCCATTAGAGGAGAATCAAGAACTTGAAGATTCTCTACTTTGATTCATTTGGTTTTAGGAGGTGATTCCTAGATTTAGCATTGTTTCGGGTGTTCCGAAAGTTTGAGTAGGTCTGTCTCATGATTTCAGAATTGTCGGTATATTGGGGCGGGGTTCGGGATCCCCTAGCGTCAAACGGACGAGGCTCGAGCGAAGTTGAAATTTGGAGAAAGAGATGAGTTTGCCGCTTCTGTCATAACCACATCTACGGTGCTAGGACTGCACATGTAGGATAGATGTGGGACTGCATGTGCGGTCCAGTCTTTGCAAAAGGGGCTCAAGTCCAGGCCAGGAGAAACCGCAGAAGCGGCCTCCAGCTGCAGAAGCGGCCTCAGCTGCAGAAGCGGCTCTGTAGAAGCAGGCCTCAGATCGCAGAAGCGGTCCCTGCCCTCTTGAGAACAGGTTTCCTCTTAGCATTGCAAGGTAAATTATTTCCTCTTATTATTAGTTTAAATACAAGTATATTAGTTAGATTAAACACTAAAAATAAGGTAAAATCAAAGGGTTAGAGCTACACCTAGGGTATTAATAAAACTAAGATTTAACCACAAAATTTGTTATGAAATGAACCAGAAATCACATATTGTGATCCTTAGGTTGTAGAGAATAATTTTCTTTTAAAAATCTCGGAATCTAGGCCCGGGGTCGGAATTTCGGAAACTCATGCAAATGGTTGGGAAATTTCTTAAATAGCTAGAATGGGATCTTGTGTGCCTATATTAATTAGTTCTTAAATAATATACCTAGTTATGGATCGTTTGACTCCGAATTGAGGGTTTGGACTTATTCTTTACATTTGGAAGCGCGTTTCTAAGCTCGTACGAGGGAATTATCCTCATAGGATTAATAATTAAGTAATCTTTGCTAAATACGGGGGCTACGTGCGCACTAGATAACGAGAGTCCGCGCGTAGCTACTACTATGTTGATTGTCCGGGTAAGAGCACTCACATCATGCTTTATTATGAATATCTCTATATTATCTTGCAAATGAGATCACTTAGGATATGCTAGAGACTTGAAAATGAATAAAAGTGAACTTGTATACTAGTTGAACTCTTATATGGCCTAATTGAATATTAATGTGCCTTCGTGTGTATTTTTGATATTGCTTGTTACTTGTTGATCGGGCCGATCACCTTAGTATGAATAGATGCATCTATAGGTGCGTCGTTGACCCTCGACAAGTGCACAATTACTTTATGTTGGTTCGGGCCGTCGCCTCAACATAATGTGCGCATGATACTTGTGTGGAAACTTATTCTTGCATTGTTTTTCTAATTTCCCAGAATGCGAATAGTTAATTGGATTATGTTGAAGAGCATGAATTATATTTCTTGCTGTAACTTGTTAATTATTAGTTTTTCCCTTCTTAGGAAAATAGTTGATATATTATTTCACCCTAGTTAGTATCAAGTCGACCTCTCGTCTCTACTTCTTCGGGATTAGAAGGGATACTAATTGGGTACATATTGGTTATGTACTCATTCTATACTTCTATACTAAATTTTACGGGATTTGAGGCAGGTGGATCTGGTTATCCCTCTGGTGCGCACCCTTGAGCGGACTTGAGACTTCTACGGTGAGCTGCTTTCTCTCCATGCCGATCAACAGCCTAATGAAGTCTTTCCTTTGTACGTTATTTTTACTGTCTATCCTTATTCAGACAGTAGGATAGTATGATTTCTTTTGTGTATATTCTACTAATTGCCCGTAGCTTGTGACACAAGGTTCTGGCACACACTTTGGTAGACATTTATTTGGGATTTTAAAATCATGATACTTATCTTATTGATCATTTTGTTTTAAAACTCCCAAATTAAGTAGCTATTTAATGATTTTGATAGAAGTAACATAAGAAATTTAGAAAATTTTGGTGTTGGCTTGCCCGACAACGGTGTTGGGAGCCTTCACGACCTATTATGGAAATGGGTCGTGACAATATGGTATCAGAGCACTAGGTTCACATAGGCATCACGAGTTAATGGGAAAACCTAATAGAGTCTTGTAGATCGATACGGAGACGTCTGTATTTATCTTTGAGAAGCTATATGGTATTAGAAAAGGCTACTCTTTATTCATATCCTATCGTGCAGTGGTTGATATACTAAATATGCCTCTTCTATTCTCTCATAGATGGTGAAGACTCGCAGCGCTGACATTCCAAACCTGGGAGGAGCTGCTCCCCCCATTGCTATTTGTTGAGGCGAAGGTCGGGGAAGGGCACCGGCCCATGGTAGGGGACAAGGGCATACCAGAAACATTTCAGTAGCATCACCAACAGATCCTACTAGGGACCCTATCGTTGAGGATCAGGGCAAGGTGTCCGCAGCTGATCTTACCCCAGAAGATTTCATGACAGCACCGCGATTTCAGGAGGTCATGAGCCGTATGCTGCTATTCATGGATATTATGACTCAGACTGGTTCATTTCTAGCAGATCCAGCTACTTCAGAAGAAGTAGGGGGAGCACAAAACTCTACTGCTCAGGCTCCAGGCCATGCATATACAATGTATCAGACTCCGGGTGCACTACCTGTAGAGGGGGATTAGCTACTTACCGCGGCGGTTCCCCAGCCCAGACCAGCTGCTGAGGGTGACAAGCAAAAGCTATTGGATAGATGGACTAGACTTCACCTTCCAGTGTTCGGGGGTGAGCGTCATGAGGATGCTCAGGACTTCATAGACAGGTGCAGCGACAATTTCATAGCATGAGGATATTGGAGTCACATGGAGTTGACTTCACTACTTTTCAGCTTGAGGGCAGGGCCCCTAGATTGTGGGAGTCCTATATTATTGGCAGGCTAGCAGGTTCTCCTCACATCACTATGGGTCAGTTTATATAGTTATTCTTGGATAGACACATTCCGCCCTCTAAGAGGAAAAAGTTGCAGCATCAGTTTGGGCATCTTGAGCAGGGTTAGATGTCTGTGACCAACAATGAGGTGAGGTGTTCTGGGTTGTCTCGCCATGCACTTATTATACATCCTATAGATACAGAGAGAGTGCAGAGGTTTTTCGCAGGATTGCAGCCCAGTACTCGATCTGGTATGCCCCGAGAGGTGGAGATGGGTATAGAGTATCAGCTAGTGGTCGAGATTGCTCGCCAAATTGAGGGGTTTCTCCAGAGGGGTAGAGATCAGATACAACATGATAAGAGAGCTAGGTTCTTCGAGTGCCCCAACCAGGGCAAATGTCAGTTTGGGAGGGGTCAGCCTTGTAGGCCCCTATGTTCAGCACCACCTTCTGCGTGGGGTGCTCCAGCATGCCCCTATTTCAGTGCTATGCCAAAGTGTTCCTATTGCCCGCCAACTATTCAGGGTTTCTTCAGTTGGTAGTTAGGTCCCTAGGGTTATTTTGGTTCCTACTTCAGTGCTATGCCGGAGAGTTTATATCATCCACTAGGCATCTGGGCTTCTCCCAGGAGATCTACAGGTTATCAGGGTCAGCTAATAGGGCAGCAGGTAGCCGCTTCGTGTAGTTGTTTTAAGTGTGGAGATCCTGGTCACATGAGGAGATATTGCCCAAGACTTCAGGGCAAGGCAGTGGAGCAGATCAGTAGCCCATGATTTCAGCACCAGCAGCCCAGCCACCTAGAGGTGGAGGGCAGACTGGTAGAGGCCTCCCTAGAGGTAGAGGCCAGACAAGGAGAGGTCAGCCTACTATTACTCAGTCAGTTGGAGACTAGCCAGCCGGTGCTCGAGACAGATTCTCTGCTCTTCTGTCCAATCCAGATGCATTGGCCTCAGATGTCGTCATCACAGGAACCATTTTTGTCGGTGGTAGGGATACTTCAGTATTATTTGATAGAGGGTCTACTTATTCATATCTCTCATCTCGGTTTTCTCGTTTCCTAGTTATTTCTCCCGAGCCTTTGGGCACTCCTGCTTCATGTGTCTATGCTAATGGGTGATATTCTGGTTGTTGATTGGATCTACCGGTCTTGTGTGGTCACTTATATGGTTTCAAGAATAGATTAGATATTCTGCTCCTTGATTTGATCAATGTTTAGGTCATCCTGGGCACTCCTGCTTCATGTGCCATGCCAAGACTGTTTCACTAGCGATGAAAGGGTTGCCGAGATTGGAGTGGAAGGGTTCCACAATTGATGTGCCTAATAGGGTTATTTCCTTCCTGAAGGTTGAACACATGGTCCGGAAATGGTGTTTGGCTTATCTAGCTTATGTTTGAGACGTCACCGCAGAGTCTCTGATTATTGATTCGGTGCCAGTAGTCTGAGAGTTCACCTATGTTTTTCCTTTTGATCTTCCTGGAATGCCTCCAAGTTGTGATATTAATTTCTGTATTGATTTAGCTCCAGGCACAAAGCCTATATATATGCCACCGTACCGTATGGATCCTAAGGAGTTAAAAGAGTTGAAGGAGCAGCTTCACGAGTTGTTGGCGAAGGCATTTGTTAGGCACAATCTATCGCCATGAGGTGCACCAGTATTATTTGTGAATAAGAAGGATGGGACAATGCAGATGCGCATTGATTACCGCCAGTTGAACAAAGCCACCATCAAGAACAAGTACCCGTTGCCTCATATTAATAATCTGTTCGACCAGTTGCAGGGTGCTATGGCGTTCTCTGTTGCACCCCTTTTTCTATGGTCAAAATCGAGCTTGTGACATTTGGGAGGACAAGTCATTCCCTTTTGGAAGTTGGGTTTTAGAATTAAAGAGTCGCCACCTAATGATTAAGTGCATTAGGACACTTCAGAAGGGTTTTAATTTTAAAAACCAGAGATTAGGGTAAGGGCTAGAAATTATCCTGAGGGGAAGGTGTTAGGCATCTCTTAGGATCTACAAGTGTGGTTCCTAGCCATGTCACAATTGTGACTTTATGTAAACACGTATGCAATTAAGGCTCAAATAAGGACTAGCATATAACGTTGCAAATAAGTTGAAACTTCTGAAAGTAAGCAAAGAGGGCAGAATATTATAAAAAATACTTAAAGAGTTTTACAAGAAGAGGTGATATCAAATAAAGGGAGAGGGGTCCTAGGTTTATGATCAATATGGATCACATCATTGCAATATCCAACAATCACTCCTTAGAAGAGGGTTCACACGTGATATTAACGCACCAGTCACCATATCCATATTCTACCCTTCCTACCCTGCTAAGGTATAAAAGGGCAGAATAGTATCGTGACATATTGCGTGCTACTACCCGTCCAATCCTGTCAGTCTCGGAGGCATTTGGGACTATTAATCCTAAAAAGGGATGGAGTTTTGGGCTTTTCAGAGATTTAAAAGGTTAAAAGTCTAAGACGAAAATTAAAAGCAGATAAGACAATTATGGGGACACATAACAATTACGGGCTCAAATAAACCTCATGAAATCATAAAAAAGCATATAGTTTAGCATGTCTTACATGTACTGATTGGGTCTGAATTAAGCAAAAGCATCAAAGCAAGCTGATTTATCACATATTTTCAGATAAGAAGTTGGAATTAGGCCTGCCTACTGGTTGTAATTATTAAAGATTGATGCAGTTATACATTTTACCCTAAAGCTTGCCTAGGTATTAAAAAGAACCTATAGGTATGATATATATTAATTTCATAAATGAGGGAGTGAACTGATTGCAGAAAACACTGGTCAGTTACGAAGGCACAAGTTCTGTAGTTGTATAGACGTTACTGCTACTGATTTTAGGTGAGTTGGCGATTCAAGTTAGTTAACAGATCTAATAGAAATTCTTCATAGGTGCTACTAATTTTAAACACAATTATCTCTTATGCAGAAATCTTACAGGCAGGTTGTCTATATGTAATTGGTTAGTTATTGAAATCCTATGATAGGTTTGCCTATTGACAGATGTAAAATGCAGAAAGTCCTATAGGCATGGTGTCTACATGAAAATGCAGAGTTTTAGAAGCGACTTACATGCATGGTATCTATTATGAAATTGCAGAAAACCCTATAGACATATATCTATGTGAGAAAGCACAAAATCATTTGGACATGGTATCTATATGAGAATACAGAGTTTAGTGATTTATAAAATGCAGAACTTTAGAAATAGTAATCCCAATAAACATGATCTCTAGATGAGATGTACAATTTCAGAATTTATCAGAGTTGAGATAGTAATTCCCTATAGGCATGATGTCTACCCCTTTTTGCATGCATGATTGACCCTCCGTTTTTACTAATGCCCTAGCGGTTTATTATAAAATTATTACAAACCAGAATTAAAAAAGAAAAAAAAAAATTACATCCGAAATAAAAAATTCCAACCAAGGAGAGCCTAATTCATAATCATAGTCTGATATGTGTAATAAACCAACTTTAAAAGATCATATTTCCAAAGCCTTCTCTTATTTGGGATGTGTCAAAGTTCCAAGAAGTTTCAAGAACTCCAGGCAATGCTTAACCACAAATATTATTGCAGAATTTAACTAATAGTGCTGTGTGAAAAAGCCAGCCCTCAAATTTCCATGTTCAGGGGGAACTCAAGGTCCCAAGGCAATGCTCACAGGAGGGGGGCATAACTTAGAGTCAAAAAGTAAGTGTAAGTTCAATAGAGGGGAATTAGGGAATGCCAAGGCACGCTGGTGGTCATGCCCAGCAATTGGAATGCTGGCACACCCCTAACCAGCCTATCTGCTAAACAATTAGAGAGTTAAGACCTATTGAAGGTCAGTTTCAGCCTTGTACAGCAATTTTGATGCTCCTAGGCTATACCTTAACTCAACACACATAATTGAATGGGGTATGAGAAATTGAAAGAGCCTAGGATCCAAAGGATCAAGTTTTAATCCATGGACAATAACTTTGTGTATTGTCATATCTTGAACAACAGCCGAAGCACATAAAGGGGTATGGGGAATAAAGATTCATTGCAGTAACAGACAACAAGATATAAGCATACTACCATAGAAGTTGAAGTCTACAAAGCAGTATGGTAGGCATGGACATAAAAGCTTGTAAGTAAACACCTTGGGTTGATGCTAGAATCAAAACCACGACATGCCAATTTTAGGAAAACAAGCGAAAGTAAAAGTCCTGCGAAAGCCAAAGTGCAGACAAGACAGTTCAAAAAAGATTGTGAGGATTAAGTGAAGTTGTGAAGTGTATTCAGTGTGTCTTATGAAAAGTAAAAGAGTCAGATATTTATAGTTTAAAAAATAGGTAAAAAGTAAAGGAAGAATCATAGTAATTATGGAAATATGTATCAATTACCCTCTGAGAGCAATAGGGTTAGCCTAGTTCAGTGTGTACAAAAAAAAGGGAGGTATGACAGTAGTGAAAATTGAGAAGAACGAATTTATCTCTACACGAACAGTCACAAGTTGGCGAATCTATATGTATTACAAGAAGTTGAACTTGGCTACCAAGAAGGACCATTTCCCACTACCATTCATCGATCATATGCTAGATAGATTGGCAAGTAGGTCTCATTTTTTCTTTCTAGATGGGTACTCAGAGTATAATCAGATCTCTATTGCCCCGGAGGATAGAGAAAAAACATCATTCACCTGCCTTATGGAATCTATGCTTTTTGTAAAATGTTGTTTGTCCTATGCAATGCACCCGCCACATTCCAATGGTGCGTCCATATTCATGGATATGATGGAGAAGATAATGGAATATTTCATGGATTCTTCTCATTGGTGGGGAACTCAAATAATGATTGCCTTGTGAACTTGAGAAGAGTTTTGAAAAGGTGTATTAAGACTAATCTAGTACTTAATAAGGAAAAGTGACATTTACTGATACATGAAGGTATAGTTTTAGGGCACCTAGTGTCAAGTAACGGTATTGAGGTGGATCGTGCAAATGTTGATGTAATAGAAAAGTTTCTACCACCACCTTCCATCAAAGTAATTAGAAGTTTCCTTGGGCACGTCGGTTTCTATATGAGATTTATAAATGATTTTTCCAAAATTGCTAACCCCTTGTGTAAATAGCCTAAAAACGATCACCCTTTTGTCTTTTCTGATGACTGCCTGGTAACTTTTGCAGAATTAAAGAAGAGACTGGTAATAACACCTATCATTGTTTCCCCGACTAGCAGCAGCCATTTGAGCTGATGTGCAATGCGACTGACTATGTTGTATGAGCAGATGAAATCATGCATCCAATGTACTATGTAAGTAGAACACTGAGTGGAGCCTAACTAAATTACACTGTGACCGAGAAGAGGATGCTACAATGGTGTTTGCAATTTGATAAGTTTAGGTAATAATTGATAGGTTTGAGGTCATACCTGATAGGTTCGAAGTTAATTTTTTATACTGACCATGTTGCTCATTGGAAATATGTGACCGAAAAGGAACAGAGAACCAAGTAGCTGTTCATTTGTCTAGGCTGGAAGGAGCTGAGAAAAACATTGAGGTAAAAGATATTCTAAAAACATTTCCAAATGAACAACTATTAGCATGACATTGAGGAAGCGCCATGGTATGTAGACATGGAAACTACCTGGCGAGTGGTATTATCCCTTATTAACTTTCCTCTCTCTAAAACAAGAAGTTCTTTCGTGATTGTAGCATGTATTATTAGAATGAGCCTTATCTGTTAAAGATTTCTCTTTATAACATAATCCGGAGATGTATCCCTGGGATTGACCAGTCTCCTATTTTGCAGGCATGTCATACATCACCATAGGTGCGCAGTTCGTGGGAGTAAGGAAAGTTGTGAAAGTCTTAGAGTCAGGCTTTTACTAGCGAACATTGTTCAAAGATACACATTTATGGATAAAGGGGTATGATGAATGCCAATTAACCGAGAATATTTTCTGTCAACATGAGATGCCTATGAACCCATTTCAGGAGGTAGAAGTGTTTCATGTATGGGGGATTGATATCATGGGGTCGTTCGTCAGCTCATATGGAAAAAAGTACATACTTATCGCAGTGGACTACGTGTCCAAATGAGGGGAAGCTGCAGCAATCCCGACAAATGATGCAAAGGGGGTACTGGTGTTTTTAGAAAGAACATATTCACCCAATTTGGCACACAAAGGGAAATAATCAGTGACGGAGGCACTAACTTTTGTAGTTGTACCTTCGTGAAGTTTCAAGAGAAGTACTATGTACGCCACAAGATGGCCACCCACCATATCATCCACAAACAAGCGGATAAGTGGAAGTCTCGAACAGATAAATAAAGAGTGTGTTGACTAATACTGTGAATGCTACTAGAACAGATTAGGCAAGGCAGTTAGATGGTGCACTTTGGGCATTTCAAAGCGCTTTCAAAACTCCATTCGCCATGTCGCCATACAAGTTGGTATTTAGGAAATTGTGTCATTTATAGGTAGAGTTAGAGCATAGATCTTGGTGGGAAGTAACGGAGTTGCACGAGCTTCATGAGTTCAAATATCATGCTTTTGAGAGCCCAAGAGTATACATGAGAGTGAATATAATACACGATACAAATATTATTAAGCTGAATTTTAACCCCCGGAGATACGGTATTGCTATACAATTAAGACTAAGGTTATTTCCGGGAAAATTAAAATTAGGATAGTCAGCGGCTTTTCTTTTGGTTGAAAATCACCCCATGGGGGCAGTAGACATTTATGCGAGTAATGACTCTCGCACATTAAGAATCAATGGGAACAAATTAAAACATAATTTGGGCATGGATGAAGCAAAGGTAGTGTCAGTGACCTAGTTGCTTGAGCCTCCGATGTTGAGCGTATTTTAAATGTGCTTATTTATGTCGTGACATAACGTTAAATGAGGCGCTCCATGGGAGGAAACCCATTCTACTGTTGTATTCGTCGTGCCACGACATTAACTAAGGCGCTCTGAGTTAGTAGTTGATTTTTATTGTATTTAGAATTTTTCTTTTTGTTTTTAGATACTAATAAGTTTGTAGGTGAGTTTGGGCATCACCTGAGCCCGGCCTTAGGATGTTGTCGGTTAGCTAAATCGAGGGTCATCCAGGCCTTAGGTTGGCGACGCATTACCAATGCTAGGTAGGTAATTTTGGCCCTCTTTAAGTTATTTTGTCTTATTTTGGTTGAAAAAAACATCACAAAAATTCACTCACGCACTGAACACTCTACAAAGCAAACCCTAACCTCACTTCAACCAACACACACCAAGCTCTACAAGAAATTTCACAAGAGCATAAACACATTGGAAAAATTAATTGTTTACCCACACACAATCACCATCCACATAGAGGTCAAGTTTCATATTGATAGTTTTCCACACTCGTCCAAAATTCTATGTCTATCCACTCCTCACAAAGCATTAAAAGTATGATTCTTTCTCTTTTCTTGGTAATTTCGAGTTAGCTAAAGAATCAGGGTGGTTGTTCTTCATTGTTAGTTATTCTTCATTATTGGTCTATCATCACTATGGCTGGTTATTCTTCATGGTGTTATGGTGTTTGTGTGCCCCAAACCCATGAACCCTTCAGGAATGCTGCTGCGTTTGTGAAAATATGTAGTAATATTGAACTCCCATACCCATTTAGGACGATGAAGCTATCCCCCAAGTCCACAATAACTCTTATGGCATTAGTGCGTGTCAAGTGTTTTATGAAATGACTTAGTGGCATTCCTAGTCCCCTTTGGAGCTCGAGTCTCTAGGATTAGTAATCTAGTGTTACGTAATTGTACACCACACTAATATCTTATGTGTGGGGTAGCTCACGGATGGCCTAGGTGTTGTTCTGTGATTCCAATGTTAAACGAATACGAGTTGAAGTCTGAGTAACCTTGGCAAGTTGGGGAATATTAAGTGTGTACCGTGTACTGTAGTATTTTCTGACTACTGCTGATCTATGTAGAAATGAATATGCCTTCCAAAAAAGACACTGGAAAGTCCAAGGCCACTTCAACAACCCAAGCTAAAGTAAAGTCACACCTCCTCCAAAGAAACAAAAGGGGGAGAAGCTGCCTCTAGTATGACTATTGCCTAAGTGGTGGCCATTGTAGCTTCCATGCGTCCACATCTCCCTGGCCAACGGGATTTGTCATAAACAACATACCTCCACAGACGAGGGATTAGTACAAGCATGGTTAGCCTAACCATATCTATCCGAAGGGAATTATCCAGGAACACAGTGTGAAAGCAAAGTATCCAGCTATTTGGAAAAAAGGCATCTAGGATTTGAGGATAAGATATGTTTTTAAGGACACAGAGGACATCAAACGCAATTTAGTTAGGGAATTATATGCATGGTTTGATGCCTTGTGTCACGCTGCAAAATCCGAGGAGTGCGATCGGCGCTCAACCGAGCAAACCTGACTGAGCAAGCCTGTTAGGTTTCATACTACCCAAACTAGTTCATGAATAAAGAGGAGATGAACTCTATTAATCAACTTTAGAAAGTATTTCATGAACAACTTATACCACAATTATCAATAATATTACAAGTTTTATAAATCTTTGCCAAACATCTATATTTAATTCCCAATGCAAAACACCACCCACAATCTGTCTATGCAACTCTAAACATAACTGAAGATTAAAATGGAAATACCGGCAACAAGGCTTCGACTATACCTCAACTACAAAGTACATGATGAGAAAATGGACAGAGAATACATGACATGACCCCGGGATAGAGGGGGCTCACCAAGTCTGTTGGGAAGAAAATACTACTATCACTGGTCGTTGCTGCTCGTTGTGGAACAACCTGTATCATAAAATGATATAGTGCCCCCGACAAAAAGGGACGTTAGTGCCATAGAATAGCAATAATATGTATAACTAAACACCATCTAATTAGAAAGAACTATTAAATAAGAATAAATCAATCATTAACACCTTATCACGAGAAAGAATTGTTAAACAAGAATAAAGAGATCATAAAAGTAAATCAAAAGCTTTAGCAATCGCCATATCATCAAATAAATGAACCATATAATCTTTCACATAATTCCATAACTTAGCTTGGAGCACTTGACATTGTTCATCATCACTCACAATACCACTGCTTTCTTGAGCGGAGTCCGATCACGACCCGATCGGCTAGGTTGCCTCATTCGAGATATGTACTTCAATCACAATTTCATTCTCAATTTTTGGAATTCAATATCAACACAATATCACCATGTGTGCGGCATGGTATCTGACCACTGCCCGATCGGCTAGGCCGCCTTACCTAGGTGTTGTTCCTTTCTCATTAATCATCTTATTTCAATCTTAATTTCACATATATCAATTTGTAGGCACTTGGGGCCACAATTATCACATCATGCTTGGCCCTAGGCCACATTTCATAACTCAATCTCTTATTTCCCACATTGTACATTAGTTCCACATATATTACATCAATATCAATTACAATAATCAAGCCATTCAATTCAAGATGTCAATTACACATGAGAAATTCAAGTTATAAGCATAAAGAGGAATTCTTCATATTTAGCACAATAATTACAATTTAAACTTTTCTTGAAATCTAGGTAATTTAGCATATACTTCACATTCTTCAATCTCAATTCAATGTCTAAGCATTTCAATACATCATGCACATTCCTTGCACCTTTTCAAGTTACTAAGAATAGCACATTGAACATATTGGAATGCATCTTCCACAAATATAGGGTCATAGCACCAATTCATGTAATGTATCAATCAAATCAAGTATCGAAAGTTCAGTCTTACCACATTTAAACAAGCACCGATAGAGCTCAATTTCTAAAAGATGGGGTTTTAGCCATACTTACCTCAAATTCGCCGCTTAGTGATACTCCAATGGTCCAATATATTTAAGAAATTTCAATCTACAATACATCATTCAATGGAAGCAATATTGGTAACAAATACCATAACTTAAGCCAATTAGGCATATTATCAAGCAACTTGAAGGTATAGATCTTTAAATATCACAACCATGGTATTTGTTTATCTAACTATCACCATTAACCATTAATGTATTCCAGCATCATTCCTAATAAATATATAACTTCCAACTACACATGTATGACCATTCATTCACACCCAACCAACAATTCCTATGAAATATTCACCTTTCAATCTCTACAATAACTATGTATTTATATATGGCTTCCAATCGCCATAACATAGGTTGTAATACTTTATTCATACTCATATTCTCATAATATATCCATATATGTAAGTCTAAGGTGTGGGATTTACCTTTTGGAAGAAATCTTGGAAAACCCTCCTTTGACTTCTTGAAGGAATTTCCTCAAAATCTAAGTGTTTTATGAGACGATTTTATCAATACTGGTGTAGGAATGATGAAATTTCACACCAAGATAATGGACATTTCTTACCTTGAAGATTGGGGGAGTTGAAGGTCTTGAGAGGGTGAAAGAAGAGCCCCAAGTTCGTCCAAATGAAATGGGTAAAAATGAACGACGAAATGAGTATTATAGGCTGCATTGGGCGTCACAGGCGGCGCTGGGCACTCCCTGTGGCGTTGATTCCAGTAGCTCAAAAATTCTTGGTACCACAGCTAGCGTCTAGCACTACCCAGGGCACTGGCGATGGAAGGGACACGAAAATGGTCATAACTTTCTGTATACACCTCCAAATGACGAACTATTTTTGCGTTGGAAACTAGACTCAAAGGGATTTAATTTGATAGGTTATGCATCACACAACGCTTTATATAACTATAGATATGATAGTCCAAAGTGACATCTTGTGCTTACTCATTTACAACTTTCATCTAATATGAAATGTTCCAACTTGGATTAAACTTAGGCCCCTCCTTAGACCCCAATTCACTTATAATAAGACTTATACACTTATTACAATATCTAATTGATATCCATTATATTATTAGCCTTCATTTTCACACAAAATAAAATAATTAGCCTGCCTTGGCACCTCAAAATCTTAAATTACTTAGCAATAATTTTCCGGGGCTTTACATTCTCCCCCACTTAGGATCATTTGTCCTCGAATGAGAAGTGAAGTTATTCCGCAGATACTTAGCTTAAGCTTCTCTTTTCTCACAAATCTTTAACTACGAAATTTTGACTAACTCCCAAAGTTTTCAAAAATTTTGGTAGAGTTTCCTTTCTAATTAGGCATATCTATCTGCCAGAGAGTCCCCGAAACATATTTCCAAGCAACATTACACAATTTATTTTATCCTTACAACTAGTACACAATTCATTACCTCAATAACCTGTACATATTCATACACTTTAAACAACTTGCACGTAGTTAATTTTTTATACACCACAAATTTCATATTGTTCAACCAATGCCATTTATTTTCACACAACTGGGTCACTTCAATGAGCCCCATACAATCCAATCACTTTAACATTCAAGAAATGCTTCAATTAATCATTACAAATCTACATTATCATTAGTCACTTACCTACCACATAATTTTCTCAAAATTATCATTTAAGTCAAGGGTTGCACATTACCCAGATAACAACAACATTTTCAATCTGACACACATTGGGAAGTTACAAAACTAAGGCAATTTCGGGAAAATAGGGTGCCTTTGCACAAATCTGAACACTACCTCAAATTGCTTGAAGACAATCGTACACAACTACCAGACTTGTTCGAACAGATGGGGATATTTCTCTTTCATTTCTTTTTCCGCTTCTTGTGTGGCTCCCTCGACTCGTTGACTTTGCCATAATACTTTAACTGAAGAAACTTCCTTATTTCTCAATTTACGGACTTGCCTATCAAGAATAGCAACTGGTACCTCCTCGTACGATAACTCTTCATTAACCTCGATAGCCTGAACTGGCACGATGGTGGATGGATCTCCAACCACCTTCTTTAATATGGAGACATGGAACAACGTGTGTACAAATGACATCTTAGGGGGCAATTCCAACCTATAAGAAACATGTCCTATCTTTTGAGCAACTCTATTCGGCCCAACACACCTAGGACTTAACTTCCCTTCTTCCTGAAAAGCATGACTCCCTTCGTAGGAGATACCCTCAAGAATACCCAATTGTCTACTTGAAATTCCAAGTCTCTTCAACAAATGTCCTCATAGGATTTCTATTGGCTTTGAAATGTCGTCATCATTTCCTGAATGAATTTAGCTTTTTCCATAGCCTCGTGCATTAAGATCTGTCCCTAACCATTTTACTTCACCTACTTCGAACCACCCAATCGGAGACCTACACCTTCTTCCGTACAATGCCTGAAATGGGTCCATCTGAATGCTAGCATGGAAGCTGTTATTGTAAGCAAATTGTATAAGTGGCAAGTGATCATCCCAATAATCTTTGAAATACAATACACAAGACCATAAAATATCTTCAAGCGTCTGAATAATCCGCTCTGCTTGACCATCAGTATTTGGATGGAATGTTGTGTTGAGATTCACCTGAGTACCAAACCTGGCTGAAATTTTCTCCTAAAGATTGTTGTGAACTGAGCCCCCTCGATTTGAAATGATTGAGACTGCAGTGCCATGCAACTTCACTATATATATTTTATTGTTGATATCCATTTTAGTATATTATTTCGCCGTGTCAGTAGATTTGACTTGCATGAAGTGCGCTAATTTTATATGTTGATCTATAATTACCCAAATTGAGTCGATCTTGCGCGTAGTGTGTAGTAATCCTGTCACAAAATCCATATTGATCATTTCCCTGTAGCAACCCTATAGGCCTTTAATGTTTGGCTTTCACTTGCTGACAGTTCGTATATTTTTCCACAAAGTCCACCATAATATTGGATTTTCCTGGGTGATATAGAATATTGATGTCGTAACCTTTATGTAACTCCTACTATCTTCTCTCCCTCAAATTAAATCCTTTCAATTTGAAATTATATTGAAGGCTCTTATGGTCCATGACTATATCAACATGGACCCTATACCAACAATGGTGCCAAATCTTCAATGCAAGTCTGGAGGCATAAACTATCACCTTAACACATTGCATCCTTAGTTAGAACATCTTTATCATATTCCTCCTACATAAGACCTCCCATGAATTGAGTTCTACTATAATTTCCCTGATATGGTTACAGTCTAATGTGAATATTGCTACTAGCTCTTCAAAATTCTCAACAAAAGATATCACTAAATGAGTTTTCTCATATGACCTTCTGTCTCAAATGAAGAACACCCGCTAACTTGAACACATACCCTGATAACACCATCCTGCATGACATTGCATCAAATATAAGGTAACATTGTGCTCCGACTTTTCTTATCCGACCTCTTCTCCCTATATGGGCCTTATATAATTTAAGAAACCACACTACTTCCCATGTGAATATTCTCACAATCCCTATCTATGCTAAACACTGCCTAAAACACACATCAACACCCTTTATATGTATATAATTTAGGAAGGGTCACTGGCCAGAGAAGGGCATTCTCTAATACTTACAATCCTCCTTAATTCATTGACAACGACTATTGGCATTACTTTTAAGTGTAAGACGTAGTACACTTGATTCCATCCTCGATGAGTAACTCATATCATTACCCGTATTGTATCTACCAATAGAGTCCCCTGATATTGCGGCTTAATAGTTACCATATTAAACATGCCTGGTCCATAACAAGGTTCATACTCTCTCAATTTATTTTGAACCTTTCATTTTCCCTTTGGCTAGAGTGTGTTCTCTTTCCCCTTTTTATCACCCTTTGGCTTGGACAATATGCTGGTTCCATTTTTTTTAACGGATCATTCATTCTCATTCTTATTTTTTTCTCATTGTGTATAATTGATAGCCTGCGCCATACACTTGTCTACCTCCCGTGACCTTGTCTATCAATGCGCCTGGTTTAGTGAGTTTGTCATACCACAACTTCACCTCTAGTAGTCTCCCTTTCCAATGCATGTAGTTATGAACTATCTATAGATCCTTTAATTGATATTCTGTGTGAACAGGTTGGTTGCATTACAGTTAGTCCTTTATAACTTAAATTAACAGTTATGCTCTAAGTGCGTCCACCATCCTGGCACAACATATTTTACGATAACCATGACCATCTCAATTTATAAGTTTTCTCCCCATTTTTTCTCACCTCATTCTTCCTAGCTAGTGAATAGCCATGCACTCCTCCATATGTTACATGGTATTTTCCCTTAGTTATTTCATTCCACTCACCTCTTAAATCTTATTAAGATATGCGTGGGGAAAAGTGTGTTCTTCCGCATATCACTTACACTTCTTTTCTTGTAAGAAACCCAAATACCCTCTTGGGTTGTTATAGCATCACTTTCTTTCCTCCCAGTAGTTCCTCCATTCTTAGAGTCCTAGAACTATGGTTAAATCTAAACTGTATGAGTAACACATTCTAAAAGCTCGCAACCTTCCACATTTGACCTATAGCACTTCCTCAAGTTCCGTTCTTCCTGCCCCTCTAACAAGTATAAAATACCTTTAAAAACAAACTCTTAGTTTCTAGGATCATTGACCCTATCATTCACATTTCCATGTATGAAAAAATTACCTTCTTTATCCTTCCATTTTTTTTTTGGGGAGAGAGGGGTACTAGTGGTCTACCATTAACATATCCTTTCAAATAATCACGTTATCGATTATCACTTTTCTATACTTCGCATGTATTCAAAAAATTATTCAAACACCATAGCTACATGGTCTCACTCTTGTTTTATTGTATTTAAATGGCCTCACTATGGACCTTCCTCCTTCACTTGGTGTGAATATCCCGAATTTCAACACAAGTCTTGAATTTTTTGAAACTTTAGGGACATATGTCTCATATGTCTATCCCTCACATGTACAATATATATATATATATATATATATATATATATATATATATATATATATAACTATTAGGGAGATTTATATCACCATAGTATTAATCTCATAAGTTCTATGCTCTTATTCAGCCACATAGACCGGGGATTCCAATTCCTCATGTCAATACCCGTTAGGAGTGTAATAGCACTTCGTACACTTCTGGCTTTTTATAAAGTTCATTGCACATGGGTCTTCTCATCGTGGGTTCAATTGAATCTCCTTTCATAACTTCTTGTTTCCCGTAAGAGACCTACATGTTTTTCATTACTCTCCTTGTCATGTCCTACATATATCACATGCCTATACAACAAATATTCTTTTACACCCTAGGATAACATACATATTTCCCACATTATCCACATGTGCCATATAAGCTCACGTCTCATTTATCAAGTCAATGTCTCTTTGGAGGTCGCAATAATTTTTAACACTCTTCTCGAATAAAGTATGTCTTTGGTTCTATGTATGTATTTCATATATTTGTATCATTCATTCAAAATGATACATGTGGCATCTCCTTAATATTCAAGCTTTTTCCCATTTGTCATGTCATATGAAAAAAATACTTGGAATAGACGAAAGATCATTTAATCTTACCTTGAACCATAAAACATGATTCAGAAGGCAATCTCATACTCAAGCTCTATCACACGATCAATAGTGTTGAAAAAAGATAGCATTCCTAAAATTTCCATGTAGCGTCAACTCATAGATATGGTCGACAACACACCGATAAAAAGGACTCTACTAGACACGGCTCCGAGACATCCAAGGACACTTCTCTGATACCAAGTTTGTCAAGCCCCAAAATCCTACGAGCGCGACCAATGCTCAACCAAATAAACTTAACTGAGCAAGCCTATTAGGTTTCATTCTACCCAAACTAATTCATGAATAAAGAGGAGATGAACTCCATTAATCAACTTTATAAAGTATTTAATTAACAACTTATATCATAATTATTAATAATATTACAAGTTTTATTAATCTTTGTCAAACATCAACATTTCTACTTTAATTCCCAAAGCCAAGCACCACCCACAACCTGTTTATGAAGCCTCTAAACATAACTGAAGATTAATTTGGAAATACCCGCAACAAAGCTCCGACAATACCTCAACTACAAAGTACCTGATGAGAAAATGGACAGAGAATATATGACACGACCCTGGGATAGCGTGGGGCTCACCAAGTGTACTAGGAAGAGAATATCGCTATCACTGGTTGTTGTTGCTCGATGTGGAACAACCTGTAGCATAAAATGATACAACGCCCCTGGCAAAAGGGACGTTAGTTCCATTGAATAGCACTAGTATGTATAACTAAATACAATCTAATTAGAAAGAACTATCAAACAAGAATAAAGAAGTCATTAACACCTTGTCATTAGAAAAAATTGTCAAACAAGAATAAAGAGATCATAAAAGTATATTGGAATGCAATCTCTTCTTTCCCACATTTCACATTAGATCCACATCAATATCAATTTCATTAATCAAGCCATTTAATTCAAGATGTCAATTACACATGAGAAATTTAAGTTAGAAGCATAGAGAGGAATTATAATAATTCGCCACAATAATCCAAATTTAAAATTGTGTTTAAATCTAGGCAATTTAGCATATACTTCACATTTTTCAACCTCAATACATTGTCTAAGCATTTCGATACATTATTCACATTCCTTGCACCTATTCAAATTATCAAGAATAGCACATTGATTATATTGGAATGCATCTTCCACAAATATAAGGTCATAGAACCAGTTCATGTAAATTATAAATCAAAGCAAGAATCCAAAGTTCAGTCTTACCACATTTAAACAAGCATCAATAGATCTCAATTTCTATAAAGACGTGGTTTTAGCCATACATACCTCAAATTCGCCCCTTAATGATACTACTGTGACGACCCTGTGCATCATCACATGAGTTACCGCTCTATTTCCCTCATATTGTGTTTCTCCATGCTTCATTATTGGTAATTGAGGTGATCGAGTAGAATTGGATTGGTTTAAGATTGAAATGAGACACTTAGTCTGTTAAAGGAAAGATTGTTTTGAAAAAAACTCAATCGAAAGTTGACTATTTAGTTAGATGGCTCGGGTGTGATTTCATAATATGGCTAGCTTTGGGGGATAATTTTTGGCTTAGAAGTGTGATCGGAATAGATTTTGGAGGTCCTGTGTAGAATGAGGCTTGAATTGGCAAAGTTAGAATTTTGGCGAAATCCAATGGATAGGTGAGATTTTGATCTAGTGGTGGAATGGAATTCTCATAGTTTCAGTAGCTCCGTTAGGTGATTGTGGATATGTGTGCAAAGTTTCAAGTCATTCGGAGGTAGTTAGGTCGGGTTTCGATCGAATGTGCAATTCGGAAGTTTTTGAGAAACTTAGGCTTTGATTTGATGATATTTGAGGATTTTGATGTTAATGATAGTGTTTTGATGGTTAGATAATGTTTGAATAAGGTATTGGAACAATGTTTGTGTTTTTGGTTGAGGTCTCTGGGGCTTCGAGGTAAGATCAGATATTAAAACGAGAAGTTTTTGAAGTTGGCTTCAGGTTTGTTTTGATGTCATCTCATATTTCCGCTTCTACGGAAATGGACCAGAGAAGCTGGTGAAAGAGAGCATATGTGACTTTGGAAGGGGTTGAGGAGTTCTGCAGAAGCGGAACTTTGTCCGCATTAGCGGGTTCGCAGGAGCGGATTATTTACCGCATAAGCGTATTTCGGGATACGTAGAAGCGAGGCCTTTTATCGCAGAAGCGGTCGTAGAGGACCTAAGTGAAAACTGTAGATGCGGATAAATGGACGTAGAATCGATACCGTAGAAGTGGTTATGGGAACCGCATAAGCTAAAACTGGATTGTGCTTAGTGAATAGTGACTTCGCGAATTTTCAAAGAGAACAACACTTTGGACTTCGGATTAAGAGGGTTTTTTGGCGATTTTGAAGAGAGTTTCGAGGGCTTTCATTATGTATGGATTTTTGAACTTAGATTTTGATATTATGGTGTAAAATCATGGATTATCTCTGAAAATTCGAGGAAATAGAGAGTAAAAATGGAGGTTAGGGCTTGAAACTTAAGAGAGTTTAAATTTGGCTTTAAAAGGGCAATTGAACCCCGCTTTTGGTAAATTTGATATGCTTAGACGCGTTGCAAGATGAGGAGTCTGGTGACGTGAATTTTGTATTTTTTTGAGAAGTGGGAATGGGGCTCGGGTTTTGTCAACTTCGTCATTATTGGTGTTTTCCAAGTCTTTTTGATTGGGTTAAGTTTCTTTGACTCAGTTTAACGTATTCGTTGTGGTTTTGAACAGGTTCGACGCGCGAGGAGGTCGATTCGAGAGGAAAGGGCATTGCGAGCTAGTCTTCGGTCGGCTTGAGGTGAGTAATAGACATAGATGATGACTTGAGGGTTTGAAACCCCGGTATATCACACAGTGATGCTATATTAGGCCTAGACATGCACTCTGTTATGAGTGCGGGGTCATTTGTGTTTAGGGATTATGGCTTAGTTCGCCCCGAGTGGTGTCCAAGCTCTGCTTTGGACTATAGACTAATCAATAAACATCCTACTTGGATTGTTATGATATATTTGGGCTGTGTGCCGACTATTTGAATCCCTTGGGGATTATTATCACTGTTTCCATGACGTTAGCATGCTATATGATTTCAGTTCTAAGATTTAAAAACAGTTTCAAAATGCTTAGTCACATTCCTGAGGTTTTAATGACTTAAACTAAAATTTCCTAATAATTGGAACCAAGAACTATAATTTGACTCTGCTATATAACTCACATGCATATTCTGGACTGAGTGTGGATCGTGCTGCACGCCGCAACGATGAAACGATGATATTGCGCTTGGGCTATAAACCCCTCTAGAGTCTGAAATCCCACAGTGAGCGCGGGTACCCAAATAGATCGGGCTGCACGCCAGAGCGGTCATGTGCATTGCATTGAATTCATGCTTTGATGTTTATCTGATGTATTTTATTCTGTGTTGTTGTCATTTAACCGTTAATTATGCTAAACTATTAGTTATAGCTTTACATTGTGGTATTTTCATGGATTCTAATCATCAGTCATTATATATACTTATTACTCACTAAGTTAGAAGTACTCACTTTACTCCCTGCACCATGCGTGCAGATATAGGTGCGTCGGGAGCTTAGTTGAGCAGTTTGCTATTTTCCAGAGTTATTTTGGAGTTGTCGAGGTAGCTGCTTGGCATCCGTAGGACACGACTTCTCGCCCTTATCCATTTGTTTTTCTGCATCCTAGTTTTTTGTACTTTGAGGATTTATTATTAGGTTGTGTTTATAGGCTCTAAACTCATGAACCCAAGTCCTTTGGTAGTTAAATTGGTTTTACTATGGCTTTTCCGCATTGTTCTATATACTATTGAGATTATTAACCTAGTAAAATGTTATAATAATTCCATTACTATCAATGAGTTTTCATATTTCGGTTGTGAGTGCTGAAATTGTGGGGCTCGCCGAGCATTGCTGTTTGGCGCCATCATGATTCGGATTGGGGTCGTGACAAGTTGGTATTAGAGCCTAGGTTACTAGGCCTTGCGAGTTATGAGCCAGTGCAGTAGAGTCTCAAGGATCGGCACGGAGGCATCTGTATCTATCCTCGAGAGGCTGCAGAACCTTTAGGAAACACTTCACATTCGTACAACTCTTGTCATGCGACTTTATTTTTCCGAGAACTAAATTTCTGTATTCTAATTTCTCACATATGGCGAGAACCCGTGCTACTGGAAGCTACAGACGACCACCTTTGCCACCCGCTAGAGGTCGTGGTCGTGGTCGTCGTCGAGGAAGACAAGCGAGGGTAACACCTACAGATCCACTAGCTGCCCTGTTTTAGGACCAACCTCCAGCTGTAGATGCTCTAGCAGCACCTGTTCAGGCACCGACAGTTCCCATTGTGATTCCTGGTCTCCATGAGGCTTTAGCTCAGATCTTATCTGTCTGAACTTGCCTGGCTTAAGCAGTCTCAGCCACTACTGCAGCAGCTACTTCTCAGACCGGGGGTAGCTAACAGGCCCCGCTACTCGCACACCCTAGCAGGATATTCAGGGATTGCAGAAACTGGGAGACGGCCCAGATTAGCTAGTTTTACCAGTTACCCCAGTTGTGCCAGTCGCACTAGCCCCAGACTTTGTGGTTCCAGCTATGCTAGACGACGAGCAGCGTCGACTTCTGTTGGCTCTAGCCTCCGATGTTCAGTAGAATTGAGGGTGAGGATGCCCAGGAATTTCTAAATAAGTGCCAGCATATGCTTCACACTACATTCTATGCACTTCCAGACATGAGGGATGCCATTGCATCAGATGCTGGTATCACAGGTATTATCTCAGTTTTCCACGGGGATGCTTCTGTTTTACTTGATCCCGGATCTACATACTCTTATGTGTCTTCATATTTTGCCCATCATCTATGTACGACTTATTGTTGTCTTGCCTTGACTGTGCACGTATCTACCCCGGTGGGTGATACAACTATTGTAGATCATGTATATCGACTATGTCTGGTGAATCTGGACACCCGATTAGACTTGTTATTGTTGGGCATGGTAGATTTTGATGTGATTCTAGGTATGGATTGGCTAGCTCTGTACCATGCTATTCTGGACTATCATGCCAAGACAGTTACATTGACTATTCCTGGTGTTTTGAGGATCGAATGGGGAGGTATGACCGATTATGTGCCCAGCAGGGTGATTTATCTCTTAAAGGACCCCCAAATGAAGGGGAAGGGTTGTTTGTCGTATTTGGTATTCGTGAGGGATGTAGGAGCTGAGACTCCTAGTCTTGATTCGGTTCCTATTGTGAAGTAATTCCCTGATGTGTTTCCAGTAGACCTGCCGGGCATGCCGCCGGATAGGGACATTGATTTTGGTATTGATCTGCTGTCGGGCACTCATCCCATCTCTATTATTCCCTATTTTATGGTGCCAACTATGTTAAAAGAATTGAAGGAGTAGCTTAAGAAACTCCTAGATAAGGGGTTCATTCGCTCAAGTGTGTCACCGTGGGGTGCACTGGTCTTATTTGTGAAGAAGAAGGATGGCACGATGAGAATGTGCATTGACTATAAATAGTTGAACAAGGTGACAGTGAAGAACAAGTCTCCACTTCCCTGTATTAAGGATTTGTTTGACCAGCTTTAGGGGAAAAGGTATTATCTAAGATTGATCTCCATTCAGGCTATCACTAGTTGAAGATAAGGGATTCAAATATTATGAAGACGGTTTTGAGGACAAGATATGGACATTATGAGTTTCTGGTTATGTCATTCGAGCTGACCGATTCCCCAGCCGCGTTCATGCACTTGATGAACAATGTATTTCGGTCGTATCTGGATTCATTAATGATCGTGTTTATTGATGACATCCTGGTGTATTCGCGTATTCTGGAAGAGTACACGCAACATTTGAAGGTGGTGTTGCAGAGACTGAGAGAGGAGAAACTCTATGAGAAATTCTCCAAGTATGAGTTTTGGCTTGGTTCTGTGGCTTTTCTGGGATACATGGTGTCCATTGATGGACTTCAGGTGGATCCAAAGAATATAGAAGCAGTGCAGAGTTGGCATAGACCATCCTCAGCCACTGAGATTCTGAGTTTCCTTGGTTTGGTGGGTTATTATCTCAGGTTCGTTCAGGGTTTTTCATCTATTGCTTTGCCCTTGACAAAGTTGACGCAGAAGAATGCTCCATTTGTGTGGTCGGATGAGTGTGAGGGGAGCTTTCAGAAGCTCAAGACAGCTTTGACCACAGCTAAGGTATTAATATTGCCATCAGCTTTACGTTCTTACACGGTGTATTGTGATGCTTCGAGAGTTGGAATCAGATGTGTATTGATGCAGAAGGGTAGAGTCATTGCATATGCTTCTCGTCGGTTGAATCCCCATGAGAAGAACTACCATGTTCATGACTTAGAGTTGGCTACTATAGTTGATGCTTTGAAGATTTGGAGGTACTATTTATATGGCATATGTTGTGAGGTGTTCACGGATCATCAAAGTCCTTAGCATCTGTTCAAATACAAGGATCTTAATTTGAGGTAGCGGAGGTGGCTTGAGTTACTCGAGGAATATGATATTACCATTTTGTATCACTCGGGGAAGGCCAATGTAGTTGCCGATGCTTTGAGCCGAAAGATAGTTAGTATGGGTAGTTTTTCATACATTCCAATTGTGCAGAGGCCCTATGCAGTTGATGTCTAGGCTTTGGCCAATTGGATAGTGAGATTAGATATTTCTGAGCCTAGTCGGGTGTTGGCTTGTGTAGTTTCTCGATCTACCACGTATGACCGCATTAGAGAGCGCCAGTATGATGACCCGCATTTGCTTGTCCTGAAGGATAGGGTCCAGCATGATGATAAAAGAGATGTAACCATTGGTGATGATGGTGTGTTGCGGATGCAGGGCCGGGTTTGTGTGCCAAATGTGGATAGGCTTCACGAGTTGATATTAGAGGATGCCGACAACTTGCACATTTCCATTCATCTAGGTGCTGCGAAGATGTATCAGGATTTGAGACAGCACTACTAGTGGAGGAGAATGAAAAGGATATGGTGAGTTATGTAGCTCAGTGTCTCAACTGTTAGCAGGTCAAGTATGAGCATCAGAGGCCTGGTGGCGTATTTCAGCGGATGGATATTCCAGAGTGGAAATGGGAGAGGATTACTATTGATTTTGTGAGTGGCCTCCCTCATTCCTCGAAGAAGTTTGATTCCATTTGGGTGATTGTAGATAGGCTGACCAAGTCTGCCCACTTCATTCCGGTGTGTACTACCTATTCTTCTGAGTGGTAGCGGAGATTTTCATCCGGTAGATTGTACGGTTGCATGGGGTCCCAGTTTCCATTGTCTCAAATAGGGGTACTCAGTTTACTTCCCAGATCTGGAGGACTTATCATCAAAAGTTGGGTACACAGGTAGAGTTGACCACATCGTTTCATCCTCAGACGAACGGACTGTCCGAGCGTACTATCCAGATATTAGAGGACATGTTTCATACCCGTGTTATTGATTTTGGAGGTTCTTGGGCTAAGTTCTTTCCACTTGCAGAGTTTTCTTACAACAACAACAACTACCAAACCACAATTCAGATGGCGCCGTATGAGGCTTTATATGGGAGACGGTGTAGATCTCTGGTTGGTTGGTTTGAGCCCGGCGAGGCTAGACTATTCGGGACAGAGTTATTCCAGGATGCCTTAGAGAAGGTGAAAGTGATCCAGGAGAGACTTCATACAACTCAATCGCGTCAAAAAAGTTATGCGGACCGGAAGGTTCGAGATGTATCTTATATGGTGGGCGAGAAGATGTTGAAGATTTCACCTAAGAAGGTAGTTATGAGGTTTGGAATGAAAGGGAAGCTGAGTCCACGATTCATTGGGCCTTCTGAGATACTTAGGAGGATTAGGGAGGTGGCCTATATGCTTGCTTTGCCACCAGCTTGTTGGAGTTTCATCCGCTATTCCATGTTTCCATGCTCCGGAAGTATGTTGGAGACCCGTCTCATGTGTTAGACTTCAGCACTATTCAGTTGGATAAGGACTTGAACAATGATGTGAAGCCAATGGCTATTTATAGCTTCGGTAAATGTGCAGTGGAGAGGTTAGCCCATGGAGGAGGCCACTTGGGAGACCGAGCAGGAGATGCGGAGCAGATATCCTAACCTATTTGAGGCTTTAGGTATGTTTCTTGACCCGCTCGAGGACAAGCGTCTGTTTTATTTGGGGAGGAAGTGACGACAGGCCCATCATCACGTAAATTACCGCCATGTTTCCCTCATATTATACTTCTCCATGTTTCATTATCGATATGTGAGGTGATCGAGTATAATTGGATTGGTTTTAGATGGAAATGAGACACTTAGTCTCTTAAAGGAAAGCTTGTTTTGGAAAAATTCAATCGGAAGTTGACTATTTAGTTAGAGGGCTCGGATGTGAATTATGATGATTTAGTTAGCTTCGGGGGACAATTTTGGCCTAAGGTGTGCGGTCGGAATTGATTTTGGATGTTCGGTGTAGAATTAGGCTTGAATTGGCGAATTTAGAATTTGGGCGAAATCTGGTGGATATGTGAAATTTTGATCCAGGGGTCGGAATGGAATTGCGAGAGCTGCAGTAGTTAGGTGAATATGGATATGTGTGCAAAGTTTCAGGTCATTCGAAGGTTGGTTGGCAGGGTTTTGATCGAATGTGGCGTTCGGAAGTGCTTAAGAAATTTAAGCTTTGATGTGATGATATTTGAGGATTTCGATGTTAATGATAGTGTTTTGATGGTTTGAGAAAGTTTGAATAAGGTATTAGAACTTGTCTGTGTTTTTGGTTGAGGTCCCGGAGGGGGTAAGATTGGGTGTTAAAATGAGATGTTTTTGAAGTTGGCTTTAGGTTTGTTTTGCTCTCATCTGGTACTTCTGTTTCTGCGAAAATGGACCACAGAAGTGGTTCCGCAGAAGCGGGTGAAGGAGAACAAATTTTACTTTGGAAGGGGTTGAGGAGTTTCGCAGAAGCGGAACTTCATCCGCGTTAGCAGTTCCGCAGGAGCGGAGTATTGACCACAGAAGCGGATTTGAGGATCCGTAGAAGCGAGGCCCTTTTTCGCAGAAACGATCGCAGAGGACTTATCTGAAAATCACAAAAGCGGATAATGGGACGTGGAAGCGATACCGCAGAAGCAGTAATTGGAACCGCAGAAGTGAAACCGGACTGTGTTTAATGAACAGTGACTTCGCGAATTTTGAAAGAGAACAACACTTTGGACTTCTAATTAAGAGGGTTTTTGGGCGATTTTGAAGAGAGTTTCGAGGGCTTTCATCAGGTATTGATTTTTGGACTTAGATTATGATATTATAGTATAACACTGGAATTCAAGGAAATGGAGGATAAAAATAAAGGTTAGGGCTTGAAACTTAGGAGAGTCTAAATTTGGATATCAAAAGGGCAATAGAACTCCGATTTTGGTAAATTTGATATGTATAAACTCGTGGCGAGACAAGGAGTCCGGTGATGTAAATTTTATAATATTTCAAGAAGTAGGCCCGGCTTGGAGTTTTTAAACTTCGTGATTGTTGGTGTTTTTCGAGTCTTTTAGATTGTGTTATGTTCTTTGGCTCATTGTAACGTATTCGTTGTGGTTTTGATCAGATTCTACGCGTGAGAAGGTCGATTCGAGAGGAAAGGGCATTGTTAGCTAGTCTTCGCCGTCTTGATGTGAGTAATAGACGTAGATGATGACTTGAGGGTTTGAAATCCGAGTATATTACCCTGTGACGCTATATTGAGGTGAGACACGTACACTATGACGAGTGCAGGGTCGTTTTTGTTTGGGGATTATGGCGTAGTTAGTCCCGAGTGGTTTCTATGATGTTCCTTGGACTATAGACTGATTAGTAAACATCCTACTTGGATTGTTATGATATATTTGGGCTGTGTGCCGAATAATTGAATCCATTGGGGATTATTATCACTGCTCCCATGACGTTAGCATGCTATATGATTTCAATCCTGAGCTTTAAACATTGTTTCGAAATGCTTAGTCACATTCCTAAGGTTTTAAAGACATAAACTATAATTTCCTAATAATTTGAACTGAGAACTATAATTTTACTCTGCTGTATAACTCACATGCATATTCTAGACTGAGTGTGGATCGAGCTGCACACCGCCGCGATGATACGATAATATTGTGCTTGCGCTGTTGGAGGCCCTCCGGAGTCTGAATTCCCACAGTGAGCGCGGGAACCCAAATGGATCAGGATACACGCCTCAACGGTCATGTGCATTGCATTACATTCATGCTTTGATGTTTATCTGCTCTATATGATTCTCTGTTGTTGTCATTTCACCGTTAATTATGCTAAACTATTAGTTATCGTTTTACATTGTGGTATTTTCGTGGATTCTCATCTTCAGTCATTATATATGCTTATTAATCACTGAGTCTGAAGTACTCACGTTACTCCATGCACCATGTGTGCAGATTCAGGTGCGTCGAGAGCTTAGTTGAGCAGTTTGTTGTCTTCCGGAGTTATTTCGGAGCTGTCGAGGTAGCTGCATGTCGTCCGCAATACCCGACTTCTCCCCTTTATCCATTTATATTTTTGCATCCAAGATTAATGTACTCTGAGGATTTATTATTCGGTTGCATTTAGAGGCTCTTAACTCGTGAACCCAGGTTCTTTGGGAGTTAATTGGTTTTACTGTAGTTTTACTGTGGTTTTTCTGTATTGTTCTATCTACGATCGAGATTTCAACCTGGTTAGCTGTTATAATAATTCCATTACTGTCAACGAGTTTTCATATTTGGGTTGTGAGTGCTGAAATGGTCGGGCTTGTTTAGCATTAGTGTTGGGCGCCATCACGACAAGGATTGGGGTCGTGACAACTACAATGATCCAATATATTTAAGCAACTTCAATCTATAATACATCATTCAATGGAACGAATATTAGTAACAAATTCCATAACTTATGCCAATTAGGCATATTATCGAACACCTTGTTGGTATAGATCATTACATCTCACAACCGTGGTATTTGTTCATCCAACTATCACTATTAACAAATAATATATTCCACCATCATTCCTAAAAAATTTATAACTTCAAACTACATATGTATGACCATTCATTCGCACCCAACAACAATTCCTATCAAATATTCACCTTTCAATCTCTACAATAACTATGTATTTATATTGGAAATTCATGGCTTCCCATCACCATACAAAAGGTTGTAATACTTGATTCATACCCATATTCCTATAATATATACATATATGTAAGTCTAAGGTGTGGGATTTACCTTTTGGAAGATATCTTAGAAAACCCTCCTTTGAGTTCTTGAAGGAATTTCTTTAAAATCTTAGTATTTTATGAGAAGATTTTAACAATAGTAGGGTAGGAATGATGGTATTTCACACCAAGATAATGGATATTTCCTAGCTTGATGATTGGAGGAGTTGAAGGTCTTCAGAGGGTGAAAGAAGAACCTCAAGATTGTCCAAATAAAATGGGTAAAAATGAACCCCGATATGAGTATTATAGGTTATTTCGGGTGCAACAGGTCGCGCTGGGCGCTGACTCCAGTAGCTCCAAAATTCCTGGCACCACAGCTAGCGCCTCGACGGAAGGGACACGAAGATAGTCATAACTTTCTATATACACTCCAAATAATGAACGGTTTTTTGAGTTGGAAACTAGACTCAAAAAGATTTAATTTGATAGGTTGTGTATCACACAACTCCTTATATAACTGGAGATATGATAGTTCAAAGTGACGTCTTGTGCGCACTCATTTATAACTTTCGTCTAATATGAATTTTTTCAACTTGGATTAGTCTTAAGCCTCTCCTTAGACCCCATTTCACTTATTATAAGTCTTATACAATTATTGCAATATCCAATTGATATCCACTATGTCATTAGCCTTTGTTTTCACACAAAATAAAATATTTAGCCTACCTTGGCACCTCGAAAGCTTAAATTACTTAGCAAAAAAGTTTCGGGGCTTTACACCTGGATACCAAAGAGTTTGTGCCAATTCGTGGTTGCGTGATTGATTTTTCAGCCAAGGCCATATATGATATTTTAGGTGCTCAAAATGTTCTTGTGAAGCCACTGGAGCAATTGATTCGTAGGCCTACTTTTAGAGAGCTGATGCACATGTTCTGTGGGGTAAAATTTACTACTGCGTAGGTTTGGGACAAGGAAACGAACCATCACAAGAGGTTCCCTAAGAAAAAGATGAAGGTAGAGGCTCAAGTGTGTCTCAAGTTGATTAATGCAGAACTCCTACCGTGCAATCATGACATGCTTTTAAATCGTGTATGGACCTTTGTGCTATATTTATACATCATGACAGGGTTGAGGCAGAATCTGAATTTGACCACACTATTGATCAGCTCATTGGACAAACACACATCACTAATCTCCATCTGAAAGGCGAGGCTAGGACACTGACAGGTGCTGAGCGCAATGCATGTGATGACGGTATTATGGCCCATCTTTATGGGATGATGGATTTGCAGCTGCGAATAGGGGGTTTCTCGACCACATATGAGGAGACTGCTTATTTGGAGCAGCGATACTCGCTCAATGCTTATGCTCAATAGATGGTTGGTGTAGGAAGGGGATTTAAACTCCTAATTGATGAGCATGTCAACATGCCGGAGCATTCTGAGGCTGAGCCAATGCAGATAGATGGTGATGATGGAGAGGACAAATATGATGAAGTGTGGAGAGCATCAGAGGACGATGATGATGTTTGACCGGGTGATTTTCTTGCACCCTACTCTTTTTATTTCTTATTTTTATCTAAATGTGCATGCACTAAGGATAATGCATGATTTAAATGTGGGGTGAAAACTTGTAGCTATTGTAGTTGTTAGCTTGTTTTAATTGTATTAATTGTTAGCATTTTATTTTTTTGTTTTTGTTATATTGTTATTCTGTTTTCATGTTAGTGGTAGATATTAGTAGTTTCTGGCTTGTTTTTATTTTTGTTATTTTTTAGCTTGTTATAATTTCTTGTTTTATTGTTATTGTATTTTCTAGTTAGTTGTTAGATTATTTTTATCTTAAAATTTATCTTTTTTTTAACTATTAATGTGTTATATAAGGCAAGAAAAAAAATTTGGACTCTTCCCGTTGATGGATATCCTAGATAGTTTTCTTGACGGAAGCAATTCTAAAGAAAATACCGAAAAAAAAAATCGGGCAGTGTAGCTATTCCCACTTTGTTTTTCTTTAGGCCGCGGTTCTTTTTCAAGGGTTTGTATTTGAACCGGGTGTAGGTAGTATTACTTTTTAGGAGTAGGAACGTGGCTAAGCACTTTATTGTAGCCTTATAAATAGTTAGTACTCTGGATAAGACGCTTAGACTCTTTTTTTCACTTTATGGTAAATATCCTAAATCGTGGATTCTTAAATTTGCTTAACTATTTTGACTGGAGCGTTGGGATAGAAACAATTCTGAACGTGTTATGTGCCATGTCTATGTGAGGTTTGCATGTGATATGTGCATAGCATTTGATGTTTAGAACTTGCCCCGTATATGTGCAAAGTGAAATAGTAGTGTTGTTCAGTTTGAGAAGTGATATAGGTTGTTCTTTATTAAACCAGATATATATAAAGTACCCACCTAAGTGTTATGCATCGTATTTAGCCCCTTTGAGCCTATTATCCTGTTTCTTTCGTAACTGCATTACAAGCCATTCCATGTTGTTTGAATAGACCATATATTTTAACCTTGTCATGTCACGACCCCAAATACGGGTCGTGACGGAACCTATCACAGTGCTAGGCAAGCCGACAATCCAAATAATGACAACGTGTTTATCAACAACATTAAACCATTTTTTTCTAACATAGTTTTAAATTGTGGAATTCTTATAAGTATTATAAAGACAGAAATAAGCAGAAAATTCAAGTGACAGATACTACACAACCCGAACAATATGGTGTCACGAGTCTAGAGCCTCTAATACAAGTCTATACATCCTACTATAGAGATAGTCTAGAAATGTGGTAAAGTAATAAGATAGAAGGGAGAAATCAGAGCTGTAGACGCCATGCAGCTACCTCAAAACTCCTGGCATATACAAGATAACAGCAGAAGCTCTCACTCCGCCCCTCGAGCACCTGGATCTACACACAAGGTGTTGGGAGTAACGTGAGCATGCAACCTCAGTAAGTATCTAAAGTAGATAAAAACTGAATATTGTGAGGAGCATTTAATAACATATTAACTAGAAATAACATTAGGATAATAGCTCAACTTTGCAGATTAAAACCAGTTTCATCACAAAATATAAACTTTCAGCTTAAAGTTTTAAGTCACATACTTAGTTGTATTTTTCTAATAGAGTCTTTGTTTGAAAGAAGAGTGAAACAATGAAAACTTCATAACAAGGCCTCTCGGGCAAGGAATCACTCCAAAACTCCCCTAGGGGTTCCACAGGCCAGCACAAGGCCCCAAACATGGCTTACAACCCACAAAACAGTAAAAATGAATGAAATACAAGTAATATAAGATTTCCAACTCAAATACTTAGCTTAATAGTCGCTACGAGACTGATCGAGTCACAATCCCTACCGTTGCACGCCCACGCGCTCGTCACCTAGCATGTGCGCCAACACTTTTATCAAATCAAGTCAAATACCTGGGATTTGTACCCTCAATTCTAGATTTATAATGGTTACTTACCTCGGACAGATGAAAATACTAATCTGTGACGCCTTTGCCTCTCAAATTGGCCTCCACTCACGTCGAATCTATCCAAAATCAGAACGAATATGTCACAATATGCTAAGGGAACAAATCCCAAGAGAGAACATTCGAAAAATAAAAAAATTCCAAAATTAGCAAACTCGAGGCATGGACCCACTTCTTAAAACACAACAATTTTCACATTAACATGTTCTTTATCTTCTCACAAGTTCATACATATCGAAATCATTAAAATCGGGGCCCAATTGACCGCTCATATCCTCAATTTGTTACCTCTTAAACTCAAGCCCTAAACCTCCATTTTTAGTGCTTTTACAAATTTCAATCCCAATCTATGAAATATTTCCATAGAAATGTGTTTTAAGTCCAATATCCTTACCTCAACGAAGTCTCTTTTATTTCTCTCTTCAAAATCGCCCAAAGCTCCTAATTCCGAGTTAAAAAATGGTAAAACCCTTAAAAATTGTAAAAGAAGAAATATATACCTTCTGCCAGGGGGTTTTCATATCTGCAACTCCTCCATCGATTATGCAGTACCGCATTTGCGGTCATAAGTCCGCTTCTGTGGAACTCACTTAACAGCCCTAATTCCGCTCATGCGATCGACCTTCTGCATCTGTGATTTCGTAGATGCGGCTAATAACTCCGCTTCTGTGGTTCCTTGCCTTCAACCCAAATCTCACATCTTCAATCCTCACCCTCGTACGTGAGGCACCGCACATGCGGTCCCCAAGCCGCTGGTGCGACAACACCATAAGCATCAATTTTTTTTGCTGAAATCTCTTATGTTCAAAATCTTCCCGTTAACCATCCGAAATCACCTCGAGGCTCCAAAAACCTCGAAAACAGCACAAACATGAAACAATACCTTATTCAAACTACTTCCAATCATCAAAACATCCCAAACAACATCAAATAACCCAAAAGCCAACGAATTCAAGCCTAAGTTTTTAAAATCTTCCGAAACACACTTTTGATTAAAAAACCCTACATAACCACGTCCGAATGACCTGAAATTTTGCCCACACATCCCAAATGACACAACGAAGCTACTACAACCATCGGAATTTCATTCTAACCTTCATATCAAATCTCACCTATCAACCGGAAATAGCCAAAATATCAACTTTACCAATTCAAGCCTATTTCTACTCCGGACCTCCGAAATAAATTTTGATCACGCTCCTAAGCCATAAATTACCTATCGAAGCTAACCGAATCATGGAAATTCTCATCCAAGCCTCCTAACATATACGTCAACACACGGTTGACTTTTCCAACTTAAAACCTTCTTTACAGAGATTAAGTGTCTCATTTCTTACCAAGCCCTCTCCTGCGACGACCCAAAGGGACATCACCCATTTCTAATTGAATTTTATATCTCTGAGGCCTTGAATACCTCATTTAGTGTTGCCTCGATTTTCATGAACAGCCCGGGGTGTCCGTATGAAAATATGGGACTTGGGCGTATGCCCGGAACAGAATTCTGAGGTCCCAGGCCCGAGAAATGAATTTTTAAGTAAAATTATTTTTTAAAATAATTAAGGACATTAGAAATGAAATTTGATTAGAAGACTGTGATATCAGGGCCGTATTTTGGTTTCAATGCCCGGTACAAGTCTTATATATTATTTTAAGATGTTTCTGTAAAGTTTGGTTGAAACGGACGTCGTTTGATGTGCTTAGGACTTACATTGAAAATTTGATGGTATATGAAAATTTCAAAGGAATCATGGATTTTGAGGCTTCATTTGATGTATATGATGTTATTTTGGTGATTTGATTGCACGGATAAGTCTGTAGGATATTTCTAATGTTGTGTGTATATTTGGTTTGGAGCCCCAAGGGCTTGGGTGAATTTTGAATAGGCCGTGAATGCATTTTTGAAGCATTTAAAATTGCTGGTATGATCTTACCTGCAGGCTTCACATTTGCGAAGTCTGGCTTGCAAAAGCGGGCTGGCAAATGGGAAGGGCTGCTCGCAAATGCTATAAAGCCTCCATAGTGCCTGGGATCATATATGTGATCTGTATCTCGCAAATATGAACATCGTAAATGTGATGGAAGTTCCATAAATATGAAGGTCCGAGAGTTGGGTCAGGGTTCACAATTTCAAACCCCAGTTCGTATTTCCCATATCTGGAAGCTGCATTTTGAACACTTTTCCCCATTCATTCAAAACCCAAACCCACTTAGGTGATATTCCAAGAAAACGACTTCCCCCAAATCATTTGTAATATGGTTTTAACTCATTTCTTTCAATCTTCAACATCATTTAACGTTTTTTTCAACATAAAATCAATTATTTCTATGGGTGAAATTGGGAATTTTGGGTAGAACTTTGACTTTTCAAAAATTGGAGATTTGGAGCACAATTCGAGGTCCAATTTCAGAATAAATCATAGACATGAATTCGTGTGGGAATGGGAAACGGGTTTTGGTTCGAACCTTGGATTTTGACAACGTGAGCCAGGGGGTATTTTTGGACTTTTTGGGAAAAACTTTGGGAAATTCTTTTTACGGAGAAGGGTCAGACCTTCCCCTAACGTATCAAATCCAGTCTGAAAATACCCCCGTTAACATATTTTTCAAATAATGACCCTACCGTTAAAAATCTGGCATACTTGTGCCCTTAATTCTAACGGATGAGTTGTAATATATTTAAATATATTAATAAATCCACGTGGCCATATCTAATTGGTTATTTATTAAACCATGCCTCAAACCTTATTTTTACCCACCCATAACACAAATGTACCGACCCAACCCGACCCAGCAAACCATGTTTTACCCCCAAATCACACGACCTCAAGTCATTTTCACCCACTTCATCTCCAAAATTTCAGCAGCTTCTCTCTGTAAATTATAGACCTAATCATCAATAGTGAGAACATGGAAGATAGAAGGGGAACATGAATTTGATGAAATTCAAATCTTACAACTAAATAATGCAAGCCTTGTATGTATATTCTGATGTGCAGAATTTCAGTTGTCTTAATAGGTACAAACAGATGAATCTAACAGTGTACTATTTTGCTGAACTCGAAAATTACCTTTTGTTCTGTATGGTGAAAATAAATAATTTCAAAAATCGAATTTTAGTATGATTCAGTGTCGAATGGAACTGTAGGAGCATGACTAAAATATTAATTATTTTGCTATACACTATTGCGTAATAGTAAACAAGTGGGTACCACGAGAAATGCAACTGTAAAAACAGAGACTTAAAGCAGTATAAAATTTCAAGTATCACAGATGCCAAATTCCCACTAGAGTAGGACACAAATTGGAGGTTCGGTTTTCAAGATTCGTAGATGAGTAGGAAGAAGTTGAACTTTAAACTCCAAAAGAATTGGGTTTTTGCTCGTGTCTCCTTGCCAAATTCATAGAGAGAAGTTGCTGAAATTTTGGAGATGAAGCGGGTGAAAATGACCTAGGTCGTATGATTTGGGGAGGGGGTAAAACATGGTTTGTTAGGTAGGGTCGGTACATTTGGGTTATGGGTGGGTAAAAATTAGGTTTGAGGCATGATTTAATGAATAACCAATCAGATATGGCCACGTAGAATTATTAATATGTTTAAATATATTGCAACTCATCTGTCAGAATTAAGGGCACAAGTATTTCAGATTTTTAACGGTAGGGTCATTATTTGCAAAATAGGTAATCGGATGTCATTTTTAGACTGGAGTTGATATGTTAGGGGCATGTCTGACCCGTTTCCGTTATTTTTATGCATTCAAATTGATTCATTTAGCATTATTGATATAATTAAGTAGCTTCTGACTAGATTCGAGCGGATTTGTGGTGGAATCGAGGGTAAAGCCATAGTTGAGACTTGAATTTAAATCAAAGCATTGAGGTAAGAGTCCGGTCTAACTCTAGCTTGAGGGATTAGGAGTTGAGTCATATTTTTTACTTGTTTTATGTCGAGTACGGCGTATAGGCATGGTGATGAGTACCTATACATTGGTGTCTAGTATGACCGTGAGTCTTTTAATTGTAAATATCTTGACTCATGTTATATATTTTATGCCCTACAGATGAGATTTAGTTGTTGTGAAACATTTGTTGAAAGATTATAATTGTTGAACGTCGAAGAGCATTGGCTAAAATGATTTTATGAATTGAGAAAGTATATGAATTACCGTGCCCTTTTGGAGCATTGGCTCAAGTGGTAATGAGAGTGATGAGATGAAAGTGGAAGAAATAGGAAGAACCATTAATTGTACCCCTGTCAGGTTGTTTTTGTCTATTAATTATCTCCCTTTCCGGGATGTGAAAGTTATTGATGTTGTTCCCTTGCTGGGATTTAACTCATTACTTGTGTTCCCTTGCCGGGATTTCTATTATTGTTTGTTTATTCCCTTGAAACCTTTGTTTGTGATTGTTATTTGGGCGAGGATGAGTGTTAAAGAAAGAGGGGTGATGTCATGCATTGTTTGCTATTATAAAGAAAGAGAGTAAAGCACAAAGGGTGATGTTGTGTCGTACGATGTACTGTTCCATGCCTATTATGTCGATTTCATGGTGAGGAAAGAGAATAAAGCACGAAAGGTGATGCCATGGTGTACAATGTACCATTCCATACTGATATTCATGGGTTATATGGTAAGGAAATAGAGTAAAAGCACGAACGGTGATGATGTGTACTTTATACGTTTGATTTGGTATGAACTAGAGCAAAAGAACGAAGGGTGATGCTGTGCAACTGTTGATTTCTTACTTTTGTTGATATTCTAGTTGAACGGTTTCATTTCCTATTTGGTGTTCCTATTTCTGAACTGTTACTTTCCCCGCAGCATGTTCCCCTCCTTCTTTGACTGTTTAATTCTTTTATTTCTATTACGACTCATAGTATATATGGAACTGCACAAGTTTGATTGGTAGTTTGGTACTAACCCTGCCACTACCTCGCTGGGGTTAGTCCATGCACTTACTAGCACATGGGGTCGGTTATGCTGATGCTGCACTCTGTGCTCTTTTTCACAGATCCAGGCGTTGGAGCTGCATTTGAGCAGTAGCATTAGATGGGGAGCCAACCTTCAATCCAGAGACATCGAGGCAGCCTTGCAGACGTCCGTAGACCTGGAGTCTCCTCTATCTTTTATTTCAGTCTGTTACCTCATGTATTTCGAGATAAAAAGATTACATTTCCTTTCAGTCAGCTGTATTTAGTATTTTTAGAAGTCTGTGAGTGATGAAGACACTAGATCTTGGGTAGAGGCACATGATGAGTTTCGTGTTACTTTTCAGTTTATTTAATTTAAATCTTTTGCTTTATTTTCATGTTCTGATGTAATTAAATTGTCTAATTTGTGTTGTCATAACTGCTAAAAAGGATTAAAATAAATGTTTCAGATGTTTTGACTGTGGCTTTCCTGGCTTCTATGAGTAGGCGCCATCACGACTCCAGAGGGTATGAATTCTTGGTCTTGACAAGTTAGTATTAGAGCACTAGGTTGTGTAGGTCACACAACTTACGAACAACCTAAGTAGAGTTTGAGGGATTGGTCCAGAGATGTCTATATTTATCCCCCAGAGGCTATAGAGTTAGGAAAATTTCAAATTCATTCTTTCTTGTTGGGCGGTTCTGTTTCTGAACACTGATTGCCTTTCTACTCTATGTTTTCGTTGATGGCGAGATCACACACTTCCTCATATATCACTCAACAGCCCGAGCCCCCAGCAGCAGATTCCATGAGGGGTAGAGGGTGAGGCCAAGGCTGTGCTAGAGGCTGAGGTTGGGGCAGAGCTCATTCCCGAGCAGCAGCCCTAGTCGTGGAGTCTCAATTTGATTTTGACGAGTAGGTTCTAACCCTAAAAACATCAGTGGGCCTAGCTTAGGTCCCATCTTAGGTCCCAGAGGAGATTATTGCCACCCGAGTTCTTTAAGACGATCGGTCCCATTGTAGGCCTCATGGAGAGTGTCACCCGAGCGGGCTTGCTTCCCGTAGCACTAGCCACTTCTCATGATAGAAGAGGGGCTTAGACACCTACTACACGTACTTTGGAGCAGGTAGCTCCCCAAGTTCAGGTTCTGGTTGTTCATCCAACTGTAGCGATTCAGCTGGGTCTAGTGACTAAGACTGGCAATGGAGCGGCTATGTCTGCTGATACTTTGTGGAGATTGGACAGATCCACGAAGCTCTTCACTACTACATTCAGCGGTGATTCTTTTTAGGACCCTCAAGATTTCTTATATAGCTTTCACGAGATTCTCCGGGACTTAGGCATTGTTGAGACCAATGGGGTCGATTTTTTACCTTTTGCCTATCTGGATCCACCAAGACTTGGTGGAGAGATTACTGCTTAGCCAGGCCAACAAGGTCGCCATCTTTTACTTGGGAGTAGTTCACAAAGTTTTTTCTAGAGAAATTCCTTCCCGTTACCTAGAGAGATGCCTTTCGGAGGCAGTTTGAGCGCCTTAAGTAAGGCAGTTTGAGCGCCTCAAGTAGGGTTACATGACTGTCACTTAGAATGTGACTAGGTTCATCGATCTAGCTCGTCATGCTCTTGCCGTACTTACCACCGAGAGATAGACGGTGAGGATTTTTAATAATGGTTTTATTCAGCCGATTCGTCTCAGATGGCTAGGGAGACTAGAAGTGAGATCAGCTTTCAGGAGGCGGCCAATGTGACCTGCAGATTTGAGACTGTTCTATCATATGAAAGTGGTCATGGGTTGGATAAGAGGTCCCGTCACTCGAGCAGATTTAGTGGTACCTTGTCTGGAGGTAGGGATTTTTATAATAGGGGCCATCTTCCTTGGCTCTTTCAGTCGGCTCTTAAGATTTCTGACAGCGCTTTAGGTATCCATGTTGCTCTGGTGCAGTACTCTGATTAGCAATCTTTCGGTGCACCACCAGCACCTATCAGAGCACCACTGCTATAGAGTTTCCAAGGTGGTCATTCAGGTCGACAGATCAGACTCGTTTTCCTCAGTAGCTAGGTCTTGCTACACATGTGGTGATCCAAGTAACATTGCAAGGTATTGTCATTCAGTATTGGGTAGTTCTCAGTATCAGGGTTCTCGTGCCATAGTTCAGGCACCAGGTATTCTGTAGCCTACCCAGCTAGCTAGATGTGGGGGTATAGGTGCTAGAGTATGAGGTAGAGGTCCTAGAGGTGGGGCTTAGGCCGCCAGAGGTGGACGCCAGCCAGTAGCAAGCCATCCCAAAGAGGTAGTTTAGGGGTGGTGGGGCCGAGCTCCGATGTTACGCCATTCCAGCTAGGCTCGAGGCTGTGTCTTTAGATGCAGTCATTATATGTACTATTCTGCTTTGTGATATGGATGCGTTAGTGCTATTTGACCCAGGGTCTACCTATTCATATGTGTCATCTTATTTTGCACCATACCTGGTCATGCCTAGTGATTCATTGAGTATTCTTATTTATGTGTCTACACTGGTGGGTGATTCTATTATGGTCGACTGATTTCATTATTCTTGTATTTTAGTGTTTGGAGGTCTTGAGACACGTGTTGATTTGTTTCGTTTAGACAAGGCCAACTTCGATGTTATATTAGGGATGGATTGGTTATCCCCATACCATGCTATCTTGGATTGCCATTCGAAGACCATGACCTTAGCTTTACCAAATTTGCCCTGTTTGGAGTTGAGAGGGACTCCTGGTCGTTCTACCCGTAGTGTTATTTTGTATGTGAATGCTTGGTGTATGGTCAAGAAGGAGTGTTTGGCCTATTTGGCGTATGTTCGCGATTCTAGCGCGAAAGACCCTTCTATTTATTTTGTGTCCATTGTTTGAATTCTCTGAAGTTATCCATTCGGACCTGCCAGCTATGCCTCCCGATAGGGATATCGACTTTTGTATTGATCTAGCTTCAGGAACTAATCCGATTTCTATCACGATGTATTGCATGGCCCCGCCAGAGTTGAAAGAGTTAAAGGATCAGTTGCAGGATTTTCTTGAGAAGGGTTTCATTAGACCCATCATTTTTCCTTGGGGTGCGCCGGTGTTGTTTGTTGAAGAAAAAGGATGATTGATTAGGATGCGCATTGATTTCCGGTAGTTGAACAAATTTACAGTCAAGAATAGGTATCCACTGCCAAGGATTAATGATTTATTTGATCAGCTTCATGGTGCCAAGCTATTTTCAAAGACATAATTGATATCTAGTTACCATCAATTGAGGATTAGGTCATTCGATGTGCCTAAGACAGCTTTTCGCACACAATATAGGAATTACGAGTTCTTGGTCATGTTATTTGGGTTGACAAATGTCCCAGCAACTTTTATGGATTTGATGAACCGCGTATTCAGACCTTATTTGGACTCCTTCGTGATATTCTTCATTGATGATATATATTGATATACTCCCGTAGTTAGGAGGAGCACAAGCATCACCTTAGAGTGGTTCGTCAGATTTTGAAGGATAGTCAGTTATATGCAAAAAAATTTGAAGTGTGAGTTTTGGTTATGTTTAGTTGCATTCTTGGGTCATGTCGTATCAGCAGAGGATATTTATGTTGACCCGAAGAAGATTGAGGCAGTCAAGAACTGGCCTAGACCAGCATCAGCCACAGAGATTCGGAGTTTCTTGGGATTGGAAGGCTACTATCGTCGGTTCGTTGAGGGGTTTGCATCTATCGCAACCCCGATGTCCAGGTTGACCCAGAAATGTGCCTAGTTCAGATGGTCGAACGAGTGTTAGGCGATATTTTAGAAGCTTAAGATAGCTCTGACTACGGCATCAGTATTGGTCTTTCCTACAGGTTCAAGGCCTTATGCAAACTATTATGATGCTTTTCGTATTGGGCTTCGTGCAATATTCGTACATGACGGAAGAGTCATTGCATATGATTTGAGGCAATCGAAGATCCACGAGAAGAATTATACGGTTCATGATCTAGAGTTGGCATCCATTGTTTATAAATTAAATATTTGGAGGCATTATTTGTACGGCGTGACGTGTGAGGTGTACACTGATCACAAGATTCTTAAGTACTTGTTCATGCAAAAGGAGCTGAATTTGAAGCAGAGGAGGTGGTTGGAGTTATTGAAAGATTATGATGTCACTATCCTGTATCACCTGCGAAATAAATATGGTGGCCAATTCATTGAGTAGGAAGTCAGCCAGCATGGGCAGTCTTGCTTATATTCCAGTCAGCCAGAGATCGCTTGCTTTGGATGTTCAGGCTTTGTCCAATAAATTCATGAGGTTGGATAATTCTAAGCCTATTTGGGTGTTAGGTTGCACGGTCGCTCGTTCTTTATTATTGGAGCGTATCCATGATCGGCCGTTTGATGATCCCCATTTGTGTGTCCTTAGAGACACGGTGCAACGAAGAGGTGCCAAGCAGGTTACATTTGATGCTCAAGGAGTCTGAGATTGCAGGGCGAATTTATTTGCCCAATGTGAATGAGCTTTGAGAGTTGATCTTAACAGAGGCCAATGGTTCCCGGTATTATATTCATCTGGGCGCCCCAAATATGTATCATGATTTGCGGCAGCATTATTGGTGGCATAGAATGAAGAAAGATATTGTTGCATATAGCTCGATATTTTTGAATTTTCAGGAGGTTAAGTATAAACATCAGAGGCCTGGTGGATTGTTTCAGAAGATTGAGATCCGGAAGTGGAAAAGGATTACCATGGATTTCATTATGGGACTACTGCTGACTCGGAAGAAGTTCAACGCAGTTTGGGTCATAGTTGATAGGCTGACCAAGTCAGAGCATTTCATTCTTATGGCAGTCTCCTATTCATTCGAGAGGTTAGCTGAGATTTATATCTAAAAGATTGTCCGTCTTCATGGTGTGTCAGTGTCTATCATTTCGGACTGAGGTACGCATTTTACTTCACGTTTCTGAAGAGCAGTTCAACAAGAGTTAGGAACCCGGGTGGAGTTGAGTACAACATTTCATCCCTACACGGACGGGCAGTTCGAGCTGACTATTCGGAATTAGAGAATATGCTCCAAGCTTTGACGTTGGAGGTTCGTGAGATAAGTTCTTTCCTTTAATAAAGTTTGCCTACAACAACAGCTATCAGTCGAGTATCCAGATGGCTCCTTATGAGGCTTCATATGGTAAGCGGTGTCGATATCCAGTTGGATGGTTTGAGCCGGGAGAGGCCCGGTTGTTGGGTACGAATTTGGTTCAGGAGGCCTTAAATAAGGTCAGGATCATTCAGGATAGGCTTCGTACAGCTCAGTCCAGGCAACAGAGCTATGCAGATCATAAGGTTCGAGATGTGGCTTTCATGGTGGGTGAGCGAGTATTGCCCCGACTTTCGCCAATGAAGGGCGTGATAACGTTCGGGAGGAAGGGCAATCTTAGCCTTATGTTCATTGGTCCATTTGAGATTCTTGATCGAGTGGAGGACAAGGCTTATACACTTCCATCGTTGCCTAGATTATCAGTCGTGTATCCAGTATTTCATGTGTCCATGCTTCGAAAGTATCATGGCAATCCATCCCACGTGTTAGATTCCAGCACTATCCAGTTGGACAAGGATCTCTCTTATGAGGAAGAGCCGGTGCCTATTCTAGACCCGCGGGTTCGACAGTTAAGGTCGAAGAGTTTTCCTTCTATTAGTGTCTAGTGGAGAGATCAGCCTCTTGAGGCATCGACCTAGAAGTCCGAGTCTAATACGCGGAGCCGTTATCCCCATCTATTTCCCGACTCAGGTACTTCTCTCTTTTGTCTGTTAGAGGACAAACGATTGTTTTAGAGGTTGAGAATCTGACAACCCAAAGTGTCATCATCCGTTTCTAATTTAATTTTGTGTCTCTGAGTCCTTGAAAATATCATTTAGGGTTGCCTCGATTTGCGTGCGTAGTCCGCGCATATAGCTGGAAAGCTTAAATATGAATTCTGTGAGAAAAATACTAAATTTTGATATTACAATGAATAAATTTGACTTCACTCAATATTTTTGGTAAACGGACCCGAACCCGTGATTCGAGTGTCCCTGAGGGACCGTAGGAAAATATGGGACTTCGGCGTATGCCTGGAATCAAACTGCGAGGTCCCAAGCCCGAGAAATGAATTTTTGAGTGAAATTGGTTTCTCGAAATAAATAAGGACATTGGAAATGAAATTCGATTAGAAGACTATGGTATCGGGCCCGTATTTTGGTTCCGGTGCCCGATATAATCCTATATATGATTTAAGATGTTTTTATCAATTTTGGTTAAAAATCGGACGTCGTTTGATGTGTTTCGGACTTAAAATAGAAATTTGTTGTTTTATGAAATTTGGAAGGAATCACGGGTTTTGAGGCTTAATCTGATCTATATGATGTTATTTTTGCGATATGAATGCACGCATAGGTTCGTAGGATGTTTTTGAAGTTAGGTGAATGTTTGGATTGGAGCACGAAGGGCTCGGGTGAGTTTTGAATAGGCCGTGAGTGCATTTTTTAACCTTTAAAATTATTGGTATGATCTGACCTACAAGCTTTGCAAGCAAGCTCGCAAATGTGAAGGGCTGCTCGTAAATGCGAAAAAGCCTCCATAGTGCATGCGATCGCAAAAGCAATCTGTATCTCGCAAATACGATGGAAGGTCTGCAAATGCGATGGTCCAAGAGCTGGGCAGTGTTCACAAATTCGAAGTATTTTCTCACCATTTCCACACTAGCAGGGTCGGGGTTCGCAATTGCGAACCCTAGTTCGCATTTCCCATATTTGCTACCTGTATTTTTCATATCTAGCTGATTCAAAATCCAAACACACTTACGCGATTTTTCAAGAACAAGACTTCCTCCAAATCATTTGTAAGTTGCTTTGTACTCATTTATTTCAATCTTCAACATTATTTAACATATTTTAAACTTAAAATCAAAGATTTCCATGGGTGTTTTGGGTAGAACTTAGATTTTTCTAAAATTGGGGACTTGGACCTCAATTTGAGGTCTGATTTCAAAAATAAATCATAGATATGGATTCATGGGGGAATGGGTAACTGGGTTTTAGTTCGAAGCTCGGGTTGTGGCCACGTGGGCCTTGAGGCGTTTTTGGACATATCAGGAAAAACTTTAGGAAATTTATTTTTATGCATTCAAATTGATTCATTTAGCATTTATTGAAGTAATTAAGTAACTTGTGACTAGATTCGTGCGCATTTGTGATGGACTCGTGGGGTAAAGCCATAGTTGAGACTTGAGTTAAATTCAAAGCATCGAGGTAAGTGTCCGGTCTAACTCTAGCTTGAGGGATTAGGGGTTGAGTCATATTTGATACTTGTTTTATGTCGAGTGCGGCGTATAGTCATGGTGACGAGTATCTATACGTTTGTGCTTAGCATGACCGTGAGTCTATAAATTGTGAATATCTTGATTCATGTTATATATTTCATGCCTTAGAGATGATTTCTAGTTGTTGTGAAACATTTGTGGAAAGGATTATAACTCTTCAACGTCGAAGAATATTTGATCAAGTTATTTTATGAATTAGAAAGTATATGAATTACAGCGCCCTTTTAGAGCATTGGCTCAAGTGGTAAAGTGAGGAAAGACCATAAAGCACGAAGCCTTGCTCTACGATGTACCATTTTGTTCCAATATTCATGGATTATATGGTGAGGAAAAAGAGTAAAATCATGAAGATTGATGCCGTGTACTTTATATGATTGATTTGGTAAGAATGAGAGTAAAAGCGCGAAGGGTGATTCCGTGCAACTGTTGATTTCTTACTGTTGTTGATATTCTAGTTGTACAGTTTTTATTCTCTATTTGGTGTTCCTATTTCTGAACTGTTACTTTCCCCACAGCATGTTCCCCTCCCTCTTTGACTAGTTAATTTATGTATTTCTATTCTGTCGCATATGTATACATTGAACTGCACAGGTTTGAATTGTAGTCTAGTCCTAGCCTTGTTACTACCTCGCCAGGGTTCGGTCAGGCACTTACCAGCACATGGGGTCAGTTATGCTGATGCTACACTCTGTGCTCTTCTGCACAGATCCAAGTGTTGGAGCAGCATCGTTAGATCGGGAGCCAGCCTTCAGTGTAGAGACACTGAGGTAGCCTTGCAGACATCCGCAAGCCCGAAGTCTGCTCTATCTTTTATTTTAGTCTGTTATCTCATGTATTTCAAGGCAAACAATTTACATTTCCTTTCAATCGGTTGTATTTAGTATTCTTAGTAGTCTGTGAGTGATATGACACTATATCTTGGCTAGAGGCACATGATGAGTTTTGTGTTCTTTTTCTGCTTATTTAATTTAAATCTTCCGCTTTATTTTCACGTTCCTCTGTTATTAAATTGTCTAATACGTGTTGTCATAACTGCTAAAAAGGATTAAAATAAAAGTGTTAGAAGTTTTGATTGTGCAATGCCTAGCTTCAACGTGTAGGTTCCATCACGACTCTCGGGGGTGGGAACTCCATGTCGTGACATCCTTCTACAAAAACTAATCAACTCAATCACATAAATCATGGATAACGGAGCATAAAGAAGAAGAATTGGGAGAAAACGGAGCGGTAACTCATGAGACGACTGGTCGGGTCGTCACATCTGTTAGAAACTACGCTTTACGCTAGAGGGGGGTGAATAGCGTATTAATAGAATTTAGCGTTTTCTTGCGGAATTTAAACTTTGCAGGAAGTAAAATAAATGCAGAAAAATAAACTTACACAAAGATGTATACTGGTTGGCCACCAACGTGGTTAGTGCACTCCCCGAGAGACTCTCTCGAGATTTTTCACTATCTTGTTATGCTTAAGGGTGCTCAACAAACCGTTACACACTTGAGGACACAAGCCTCAAACAGTTGCTCGGAGATCGCAATCTCAAAGACTTCACCCAAGGAAACGCAAGTTCCTTGAAACAAGAGAATCGCAATTCTCTTACAAGTATATCAAATACTTGGACTCTCACTTAACTAAAGTACTCCTTATTGAGTAGATATGAGTAAAAGAATATGTTCAAGATCACAACAACTTTAAGCAATAATATGGCTCTCAAAAGCTTTATGAAATGAGTAGAAAATGAAGAACAATTGAATGAAAGCTTATAGCAATGTAATGATCAGTTTGTGTATGTTGTTGTATTTAAAACACTGAAATGAAGCTGTATTTATAGTTGAAAAAGTTGGTTCAACCGTTGTCTAATTGCCAATTAAGAGTTGCTGAAATTACTCGGTGATAATCGATTATTAAGACCAAACAATCGATTATCTGCCAGTCAGTTTAAAAATCAATCCCAGATTTAACGCTTCACAATCGATTATACATAATCTATAATCGATTACTTTAGCAAAGTTCTAAAAATCATTTCCAGATTTTAAGCAAAACATCGATTATATAAAATCAATAATCGATTACTTCAGCAACGTTCTAAAAATCATTTCTAGATTTTAAGCAGAACATCGATTATATAAAATCAATAATCGATTACTTCAGCAACGTTCTAAAAATCATTTCCAGATTTTAAGCAGAACATCGATTATCTAGAATCAATAATCGATTACCTTATGGTATTTGAAAATCATTTGACAACGGCCAGCTTCAACAATCGATTGTCCTTTGCAACAATCGATTACTTGTTATTTTCTGAAAATCATAAAACTTACTGTCTCAGTGATAATCGATTATCTAAAGACATAATCGATTACTTAATTAAATTTAAAATCACTGGAAGACATCAACTCAACACAATCGATCACCATTAGTTCATAATCGATTATTTTGAGTATTGAAAAACTTTAACTCAACAACAATCGATTGTCATTTGTTCACAATCGATTATCATGCAGATTTGGAAAAACCTGATGTTCACTGTCTTACTCACAATCGATTACCATTAATTCATAATCGATTGTCATGCAGTCTTGGCTCAGAAACAATCGATTATCATAAGTACATAATCGATTATTTTAGCCCAGATTTTTGAGGCATGTTTAGAAAACATTTTGTCTAATGTAAATATGCATGATTTAAAATCTTTTTGACACAGAATTAAATATGCATGATTTTGTAAAATAGTTTTATGAGAGAGGCCATACTATGAGTCAAGTTATAGGATCGAGATTACAATTTTAGAACAACTCAATAACAATTAAAAGCTATATCTTGAACTTCAATCTTATTCGCAACCATTGTGCGCTTGTACTTGAATTCGGTCATATATCAATTTTTGCTTCGTTTGTCATTCATCAAAACCTACAAAAGAGTACACGTTTAGTATATTGCATTGAGAACGTGTTTCTAACAATTTCCCCCTTTTTGATAATGGCAAACATTAAGCGGGATATGCAATTTAGGCAAAAGATATTGACAATTCAAGACAAGTAACAATTATGCAATTTTGTTCTTGTTCCCCCTCAATTTTAGCTTATAAGCAATCAATGAATTAAGAGGTGGTGCATACCCGATATCCCGTTTTCTTCCCCCTTTTGCCATTAGCAAAAAAATAGTAAGGAAAGATGCAAAAAGATGAAATAAACAAGGTTTATTTATTGGAAAAAAAAGAGGTTACATCAATGGGAACCAAAGAGAACAACAGCAAAAACCACACAAAACACAAAAAAATTTATTCATTTCCGTCGTTGTCCGCCTCGTTATCCGGCGCTGCTTCAAAAGGAACGAGAGCTGCATATGGATAATTGACATGATCAAAGTATCCATGGATCTCATGAGTGAGTTGAGCAAGCTGGTCGGATATGGTTTGGAGAGTAGGCTCTTGGGACGAACGAGCACGACGGGGTGGACGACTTGAAGAAGGAGCTGGAGCATGATCACCATCATGATGGAAAGAAGACTCCGAGATTTCCCAAATTTTGGTACTCCTTTTGAGAGGACCATTTTCCGTGACAAATCCGGATGCTTCAAGGAAGTTCATAATGAGGAGGGCATAAGGAAGAGGCATGTCATCACCGATGGCATCGAGCATATGAATTTTGATGAGCCGACACCAATTTATTTTGGCTCCGGTGACAATGGCATGCAGAAGTTTGGTATCCTCCTGGGAGATGGTGGTGTGATTGTGCCGTCTAGGCTTGAGGACTCGGGTGATGAGGTAAAGAATCAACCGGTAGTTTGGATCCATTCCCGTTATGGTAGGACGACGGGTAGAGATAGATGGATCATAGGAGGTTATGCCGGCTTGGTGGAGAAGGATGGTTTCATCAAAGAGAGCCCCGGCCTTATCAATATACCGGTAAAGGTCTTCACCTTCATTTGGAAGGCGGGCAATGGTGTGGAGATTCTCTTCAGAGAGAAGAATTTGAACCCCATTAATGGAGGTGACAAGTTCGCCATCTTTATCTTTATGGAGGTTTGAGTAAAAAGCTTGAACGAGAGTTGTGTTTATGTGAGGATGAGTGAGAAGCAAGAAGTCATATAGTTGACACTCCTTTAACATATTTGCGGCAGGGGTGAAAGGCTCAAGGAGTTTACTATTTGAGAACCGAGGAGGAAGAATGGTGCGTTTCTCAAATTTTGATAGGAACCTTGTGAGTTCATTTTCAGTTTCAAAGAACAAGACGGAATCGTCTTGGTATGGAAAATTTAAAGGAGGAGGAGCGGTTGAGGCTGATGCGCCATGTTTGGATCGGGAACGTTTTGAAGATCGTCCAGACATGTTAGGAGAAAGACTGCTGGAATTTGGCAAAGAAAATAGAAGAGATTTAGCTTTTGAATACTAGAGATAGTGCTTGAGTGGGTGAATGTGAGCTCTTATGATGCCTATTTATAGAGGAAAGGATTATCAAGCATTGAATGGAGACATTTGCTGAGATTTTGGTTTAGGAGCAGTCAGAAAACGGTAAGAATTAAAATTACTGACCGTTAGATAATCGATTATTGAACTGAAATAATCGATTGTATTTACTGTTTGATTGAGATTTTGAATCTGACAAATCGATTCTTGAGTCAAACGGTAAAAAATTTGAATGAAATAATCGATTGTTAAATTTTGGTAATCGATTATGGAGCATTTAAGACCTGACAGGAATCGATTGAGGAGCCAAACGGTAACAAAAAATTAATATGAAGTAGTCGATTGTCAATTCTTGGTAATCGATTATTTAGGGAACTAATTTGATACAGTGAACTTGGAGAATATCAGAATTTGTCAAATAATCAATAGTATGAAAAAATAATCGATTGTTGTAGAAAGCATTGCTGAATGACTGAGGCGGAAATCGATTATGCAATTTAGGAAGTAAAAAATTAAACACAGATGCATAATAGTAATAATCAGTCATAAACAATCGATTATTGATACTGATAATCGATGTACTGCACAGAAAATAATCGATTAGTGGCTTGAAATAGTCGATTATTTTGTGCTAAAACTTCATAATTCCCCCTACCTTTGGGGTGGTACCTGCAAAATAGATTTAAACGTCTCCGACGCTCAAGTTAGTAATTTATAGCGAAATTAATAAATTACACTAGTGTTAACAAGTAATGCCGTGAACTCTTAAGAATTGTGTCCTAGAGTGTTCTTAAGAGAGTTTCGGGTACTTACCTTTTCTCCAACATCGCCAATTACCTGTTCGAGAGGATGATCCTTGATCGTTCTCCACTCGTTAGGCGTATTTATTCCTTTTTCTAATTGTGGCGCTTCTTCCGTTGGTTGTTCCCCAATTTCATTTTTGTTTTCCTTTGAAGGTTCTTCTTGGATTTTATCTTTCAAGCTATCCAAGATACCTGCAAGATCAAAACCGGATTCCTTTCTCGCCAAGCGAGTATTATCTTCGGAAAACACAACATGAGGGGATTCCTCCACAATTTGGGTTCTTTTGTTAAAGATCCTATATGCTTTGCTACGTGAGGAATAACCAATGAAAATACCTTCATCCGATTTAGCATCAAACTTACCCAATTGGTCCTTCCCATTATTATGAACAAAGCATTTACAACCAAAAACACGTAAATGAGAAATGTTGGGTTTTCTACCCTTATAAAGTTCATATGGGGTTTTCATGAGTATCGGCCGAATTGCTACTCTATTTAAAACATAGCAAGCGGTACTCACGGCGTCCGCCCAAAAGTATTTGGGAATCTTAGCTTCGTCGAGCATGGTTCTAGCCATCTCTTCGAGACACCTATTTTTCCTTTCCACCACCCCATTTTGTTGTGGTGTCCGTGGAGCGGAAAAGGTGTGTTTGATTCCGAGTTCGTCACAAAAATCCGCAAAGAGATTGTGATCAAACTCTCCCCCATGATCACTTCTAATCGAAGTGACGGTCGATTCCTTTTCGTTTTGAACACGCTTAAGGAAATACTTGAAATTTTGAAAAGCATCACTTTTATTTGCAAGAAATAGAGTCCAAGTAAATCTAGAAAAGTCATCAACAATTACAAAAACATATTTATTTTTACCAAGACTTTCAATACGAGAGGGACCAAATAAATCCATGTGAAGTAATTGCAAAGGTCTAGACGTTGAAACAATATTCTTGGATTTAAAAGATGCTTTGGTTTGCTTCCTTTTTTGACAAGAATCGCAAATAGAATCATTTTCAAACTTTAAACTGGGAAGACCAACTACTAAGTTTTGAGAAAGAAGCTTGTTCAAAAGATGCATGTTCATGTGTGCTACTCTACGATGCCATAGCCAAGAGTTATCCTCTTTGCTTACTAAACAATCAACATATTCGGGTGAGGAGTTTGCAAGATCAACCATATAGATATTATCAATTCTAAAACCACGAAGTATGATCTTGAAATCACTACGTCTAAATACAAGACATTCATCCGAATTAAATAGAGCAAGATTTCCCTTGTCACATAATTGGCTTATGCTCAAGAGATTATGCTTCAAACCTTTCACAAGTAGTATATGTTTAATAGAGGAGTTTTCGTCCTTACCGACCGAACCAATGCCGATGATTTTTCCTTTATTGTTATCACCAAATGTGACACTTCCTCCTTCTTTGTGCTCTAGTTGAAGGAATTTGGATTCATCTCCCGTCATGTGTTTGGAGCATCCACTATCAAGGTACCATAGTACACTTGATCCCTTCAAGCACACCTACAAAACAAATTAATGTTCTTTAGGTACCCATGCCATCTTGGGTCCTTGAGGGTTAGGCATGTTATAATGATGCAATTGATTTATATGTCTATGACGAGTAAAGCAAGCGGGAGCAATATGACCAATACGTCTACAATAATGACAAGTCACGTTGGGATTATGCATTTTTCTAGGTACATAGTAACTAGATGAATGAAGGTTGCTTACTCTACTTTGAACACCATTGTTTCTCCTATTATGAGCTCTAGGAGGTTCACAAGTTTGTCTAAAATATGCATCATTTCTAGAATATCTATTTCTAGGTGGAGGGTCATTTCTTGGTCTTCTAAATTGTTCAAGGTTTGGCCTAAAATATGCATCATTTCTAGGTCTTCTAGCATTTTCACTATTTGGTCTAACATGCAAGTTATTTCTAGGATTTCTACTTCTAGGATAAGCATTTTGGTTATTAGTCCTAGGTTGAGCTCTAGGTTGTTGTGGTTTAGCACCAACCTTTTCTTCATTCTTGAATCCTATTCCATGTTTAGTTGATTTTAGATTAACAAGCACATCATTCAAGTTTTTATGCGAAGAATTAAACTTATCTAATGTGCCTTTAAGTCTAGCTACTTCATTCTTAAGAAGCACACAAGAAGAACAGTTTCTAGTAGAACCTTCAGGTTTATCAGCACTTCTTTTTCCATAAAACTTGTTTTCCTCTTTTAGCTTCTCATTTCGAAAACCAGTTTTTCTAATTCTTTTTCTTTTAATGAAAGCTGTGTTTGAAAATCTTTTTCTTTTAGAAAAGCGCTTTCTTTAACACTTTTGACAGTTTTTGAAGCTTTGATAAATTCAGCATATAGTTCATCAAAAGCATTTCTCATTTCATCAAGAGTAAAGAAATTTTGAGAAGAGATTTGACTTACCTCGTCTTTGCCGTCTTCTTGAGCCATGAGACATAAATTTGCTGCTTCATCGTCTTCTTCTTCGCTTGCTTCATCTCCGGAATCTCCTCCCCAAGAGATGTATGCACGTTGCTTTTTGAAGGGTTTCTTCTCCTTTTTGATGTTAGGGCAATTTGATTTTATGTGCCCGGTTTCTCCGCATTCATAGCATTTTAGTTGATCGCCTTGCTTTTTGTTCTTGCGTTCATACTCTTTGCGCATGAATTTTTGAAACCTTTTGATAACGAGTCCAAACTCGTTGTCACCTTCCTCATCAATTTGTGGTTGGCTAGCCTTTAGAGCAATCCTTTGCCTTCTTTGATCATCAACAAACGGGTTAAGTATAGTTGATTCATAGGTTTTGAGATTACCTCTTAATGCGTCAATTGTGACATTTGTGATGCCAATGGATTCTTGGATTGCATCGGCCTTTGATCGCCATGCCGGAGTGAGACTTCTGAGGATCTTCCGGACAAGTTCTCTATCCGTAAACGTCTTTTTGAGGGCGTGTAGATCATTCACGATCATTGAGAATCGCTCAAACATTTCGTCTACTTTCTCTCCTTCCTTCATGTGGAATAGTTCATAAGAGTGAGTTAAGAAATCAATTTTAGCTTCTCGTACCTGGTCGGTTCCTTCGTATGCCACTTCAAGCTTATCCCACATTTCTTTTGCTGTTTTGCAACATGATATCTTCCTGTAGTCGTTAGCATTAACAGCACAATATAATAAATTTATAGCTTTGGCATTATTTTGAACCTTACGAATATCCTCCGCGGTATATTCCTCTTCGGTCTTTGGAACCCATTCGTCTTCCACCTTCTTGGTTGGAATTTGGTTTCCATTGGTAAATACTTTCCACAAATGAAAGCTATTTGATTGCACAAAGATTTGCATCCTCTCCTTCCAGTATGAGTAGTTTGTGCCGTTGAATAGAGGAGGTCGTGTAGAGCATTGTCCTTCTTCAATTCCTGCAAAAGAGTCAAGAGTAGAAGCCATGGATGGTTCTCTCAAACGGTTAAGTTTTCAGAGAGTTGGGCTCTGATACCAATTGTTAGAAACTACGCTTTACGCTAGAGGGGGGTGAATAGCGTATTAATAGAATTTAGCGTTTTCTTGCGGAATTTAAACTTTGCAGGAAGTAAAATAAATGCAGAAAAATAAACTTACACAAAGATGTATACTGGTTGGCCACCAACGTGGTTAGTCCAGTCCCCGAGAGACTCTCTCGAGATTTTTCACTATCTTGTTAAGCTTAAGGGTGCTCAACAAACCGTTACACACTTGAGGACACAAGCCTCAAACAGTTGCTCGGAGATCGCAATCTCAAAGACTTCACCCAAGGAAACGCAAGTTCCTTGAAACAAGAGAATCGCAATTCTCTTACAAGTATATCAAATACTTGGACTCTCACTTAACTAAAGTACTCCTTATTGAGTAGATATGAGTAAAAGAATATGTTCAAGATCACAACAACTTTAAGCAATAATATGGCTCTCAAAAGCTTTATGAAATGAGTAGAAAATGAAGAACAATTGAATGAAAGCTTATAGCAATGTAATGATCAGTTTGTGTATGTTGTTGTATTTAAAACACTGAAATGAAGCTGTATTTATAGTTGAAAAAGTTGGTTCAACCGTTGTCTAATTGCCAATTAAGAGTTGCTGAAATTACTCGGTGATAATCGATTATTAAGACCAAACAATCGATTATCTGCCAGTCAGTTTAAAAATCAATCCCAGATTTAACGCTTCACAATCGATTATACATAATCTATAATCGATTACTTTAGCAACGTTCTAAAAATCATTTCCAGATTTTAAGCAAAACATCGATTATATAAAATCAATAATCGATTACTTCAGCAACGTTCTAAAAATCATTTCTAGATTTTAAGCAGAACATCGATTATATAAAATCAATAATCGATTACTTCAGCAACGTTCTAAAAATCATTTCCAGATTTTAAGCAGAACATCGATTATCTAGAATCAATAATCGATTACCTTATGGTATTTGAAAATCATTTGACAACGGCCAGCTTCAACAATCGATTGTCCTTTGCAACAATCGATTACTTGTTATTTTCTGAAAATCATAAAACTTACTGTCTCAGTGATAATCGATTATCTAAAGACATAATCGATTACTTAATTAAATTTAAAATCACTGGAAGACATCAACTCAACACAATCGATCACCATTAGTTCATAATCGATTATTTTGAGTATTGAAAAACTTTACCTCAACAACAATCGATTGTCATTTGTTCACAATCGATTATCATGCAGATTTGGAAAAACCTGATGTTCACTGTCTTACTCACAATCGATTACCATTAATTCATAATCGATTGTCATGCAGTCTTGGCTCAGAAACAATCGATTATCATAAGTACATAATCGATTATTTTAGCCCAGATTTTTGAGGCATGTTTAGAAAACATTTTGTCTAATGTAAATATGCATGATTTAAAATCTTTTTGACACAGAATTAAATATGCATGATTTTGGAAAATAGTTTTATGAGAGAGGCCATACTATGAGTCAAGTTATAGGATCGAGATTACAATTTTAGAACAACTCAATAACAATTAAAAGCTATATCTTGAACTTCAATCTTATTCGCAACCATTGTGCGCTTGTACTTGAATTCCGTCATATATCAATTTTTGCTTCGTTTGTCATTCATCAAAACCTACAAAAGAGTACATGTTTAGTATATTGCATTGAGAACGTGTTTCTAACAACATCCTCCACAACTTAATCAAACGTTCATCCTCAAAAGAGTCAAGAAAAATACCTGAAGCCTCAAACAGGTGAGGATATCTGCTTCACATCTCCCACTTGGTCTCCTGGGTCGCATCGTCCATGGGTCAACCTCTCCACTGCACTTATACTGAAGCTATATCCGTTGATCTTAACTTTCGAACCGGACGACCCAAAATAGCCACTAGCTCCACATCATAGGTCAAATCATCATCCAATTGAACCCTAATGAAATCCAAAACATGAGACAAGTCCCCAATGTACTTCTAAAGCATAGAAACATGAAATACCGGATGCACACTCGACAAGCTGGGTGGCAAAGCATGTTCATGGCACCTCCCCGATCCTTTGAAGCACCTCAAAAGGCCCAATGAACTGAGGACTAAATTTTCCTTTCTTATTAAATATCATAACACCTTTCATGGGTGAAACTTTCTCTCCAACCATGTAGGACACTTCTATAACCTACCTATCAGCATAACTCTTTTTCCTCGACTGTGCTGTATGAAGCCTTTCCTGAATCACCTTCACCTTCTCCAACGTATCCTAAACCAAATCAGTCCCCAATAACCTAGCCTCGCGGGGCTCGCACCAACCAACTGGAGATCTACACCGCCTCCCATACAAAGCCTCATATGGAGCCATCTGAATACTCAACTGATAATTGTTGTTATAAGCAAACTCTGCAAGCGGTAGGAACTCATCCCATGAAGCCCCGAAATAAATGACACAAGCATGCAACATGTCCTTTTATATCTGAATTGTACACTCTGAGTGCTTGTCCGTCTGAGGAAGAAACGTTGTACTCAACTTTACCTGAGCACCCAACTCTCTCTCCATGGCCTTCTAGAACTGCAAAGTAAATTGAGTACCTCTATCTGAAATGATGGAAACCGGAACACCATGCAAAAAAACAATCTCTCGGATATATGTCCCTTCCAGCCGCTCTGAAGAATAACTAGTACACACTAGAATTAAGTGCACGGACTTAGTCAGTCGATCCACAATCATCTTGTGACGACCCGGCCGGTCGTCTTTGGCATTTATGCAACATTAAACTCTTCCCCTAAGTTAATATCTGCTATTTTGGTTTTCCGGGACGTTTGGTAATTGAATACAGAGTATTTTGGGACACTTAGTCCCTAAATAAGAGCTTAAGTGTTGGAAATAGTCCGTAATCAGAACAGTGTGAAGACGACCTCGGAAAGGAAATCTGATGGTTTTGTTATCACCGTTAGGTGATTTCAGGGTTTGGAGCATGCTCGAAATGTATTTAGGATGTCCGTAGATCAACTAGGGTAGAAATGCCAAAAGTCAGATTTTTAAAGTTTCCGGTCCGATAGTGAGTTTTTGATCCGAGGGTCGGAACGGGATTCCGGAAGTTGATGAAGCGCCGTCATTTCATTTGGGACATACGTGCAAAGTTTCAGGTCAATTGGATGAGTTTTGATTAGGTTTTTAATAGAAAGAATGTTTTATATGAACTTTAAGTTCTTAGGCTAGATTAATTGATTAATTCGCGTTTCCGGCATTTTTGTACGTGGATGAAGGATTGGCACAAGTTTGAAGATGTTATGTGATAGGTCTATAGGTTTGGTTGAGGTCTCGGGGGCCTCTGGTGTGTTTTAGATGCTCGACGGGTTGGTTTTGAAAGTTAGAATGGAATTTTGCTGCAGGCTTTTGTTGTTTCCGCTTCTGCGGCTTGGGAACCATTGAAGCAGCGTCGCAAAAGCGGCTTGGCAGTTGCAGCAGCAGAAGGGGGCCATGAGCCAGGAACCGCAGAAGCAGTATGGGCTTCCGCAAAAGCGGACTCGCTTCTTCGAGTTTTGGACCGCAGAAGCAGTTGGTCGGCACTTTAGGGAACCTGGATCCGCTGAAGCGGAAATCAGTGTAATGTAAAGGGTTTTATCCGAGGCTTAGTTTCAAAGTTTGAAAAATCAAGTTTATGCTAGGGTAAAGGCGATTTTGAGAGGGTTTCGAAGAGGAATTTATTGGGTAACGTTTCTATGATCCTTTTAGGTTATATTCCATCATTTTTTGGTTATATCCATCATTTATATTGAGATTTAGGATAAAAAATTGGATAATTTGGGTAAAACTTCTTGGGCTAAGCTACTGAGTTTTGAATGGGAATTCGAGCTTCGATTTCGGAGATTTTTATATGTTTAGAATTTTGAGAGTACGTGGTTTCTGAAAATGTGAAAATTATTTGATTCCGAGACGTTTTCCTGAGGGGCATTTTGGTCATTTTACGTATCCTCACACATAAGCTTTAATTTTAATAGTAGAATTAGTTACTTGCGATGTTATTTACAATATGTAATTAGTTTGAATAGATTTGGGCCACTCGGAGTTTGATACTCGTGGCAAGGGCATTGTTTATTAGCGATTTTTGTACCCGTTCAAGGTAAGTGACTTGTCTAAACTTGTGTGAGGGATCTCTCCCCTTAGGATATCTTTACTATTGTTTAAATGCCTTGTGCGCAAGGTGGCGAGCAGGTACTTGAAGTATTTGTTGGAAATTCACTTTATTTGACTTATTTAGACTGTGTTTATTCACGTATTTAACTGTTAAAAATGCAACTTCACTTGTTTTAGCTTAGGGAAAGCATGCTAGTAACTTATTTATCTAATAGACTAAATTGCAATATCTGTCCTTTTGTGAGCATGCTAGGCTCTAGATCTTCACTTATTGCTTGTACTTGGCTTCTTACTGTTAAATATTGAATTATTGTGATTTCTTTACGATTAGGACTACATTTTCAATTCCCCTGAGATCCTCTGTTATTGGTATGATGGACTACGGGTTCAATTCCCAGGAGATGCTCTGTTATTGGTATGATGGACTACGGGTTTAATTCCAGGGAGATCCTCTGTTATTGATATGATGAACTACGGGTTCAATTCCCGGGAGATCCTCTAATATTGGTATGATGGACTGCGGGTTCGATTCCCAGAAAATCCTTAGATATTAATAAAAAATGGACTGTGGGTTCAATTCCCGGAGCTCCATGTGATATCCTGATTTTGATTGATTTGTTCTTGCATTCGTAGATTGTATTTGTAGCCTGTTCCATTCTACTTCTTGTTTTACTAGATGCTCAAGATTTACAGTATCCTATTGTCTATTCATTTCATATTTGTTCTTATTTTTATCTCATTTGGTCATCGACCTTCCTCGTCACTAACCAACCGAGGTTAGGCTTGACACTTACTGAGTACTGCTGTGGTGTACTCATCCTACTCTTCTACACACTTTTGTTGTGCAGATCCAGGTACATCTGGTCAATCGCACTACCAGTGATTTCGGAGCTATACTTGGAGACTTGAGGTATGCATTTGCCGCGTCCGAAGATCAAAAGGGTCCCCTTCTACTCTACCTTGTAGTTAGCAGTTCCATTTTATATATTTAGTTGTTATAGGTATTTTTGGATATTAAAGATGTATGTTATGTTTCTACTCTTGTCCTGTGTTGCTCGTGAGTTTCCGGGTCTTGGAGGTTGTTACAGTAATTTTGAGTTAAAGTGTATGTGCCAGGTGGCACTCTATACATTTTCTTATCTTATTCAATATTACTTTATTCTTTACGTAAATGTTGTTCAATTTCCGCAATACGTTAGGCTTACCTAGCCGCGAAGACTGGGTGCTGCCATGACAGGTTCACGATTGGTGAACTATGGTTGTGACAAGTTGGTATCAGAGCAATAGTTTCATAGGAGTCACGGGAAACAGGCCGGTTATTTAGGGTCTCGTTGATCGATACGCAGACATCTGTACTTATCTATGGGAGGCTATGTATCTATTTAGAAAGAATCTTCACTTAGTTGAATTATTTGTCATGTTATATTTTGGCGTCGATTCAAAACTTCTGTCTTCTATTCTTTCACAGATGGTGAGGACACGCACGACTCAAGATGTTCAGGAACCCGCACCCCCTCCTACAGCTTCTAGAGGCAGGGGTCGGGGTAATGGTCGTGCACGTGCGCGGGGGCAGCCAGAGCACCTGTATGAGCAGCCGCCGAGGTGCCACCAGCAGACCAAACCATGACTCAGGCACCTGACATGCCTACAGCCACCACTAATCCATAGATATTCATGAGGCATTGGCACATTTTATGAGCATGTATACTACACTGTCACAGGCATGGTTGCTTCCCCTTCCTACAGCCACGTCCCAGGCAGGGGGAGGAGCCCAGACTACCTCAACCCGCACTAGAGAGCAGAGGGTGCATATGGGACAGATTCCAGATATTATCCATGTCCAACCTGCAGTACCGGTTCAGCCCGAGGGTGGGGCACCTGCTTCAGAGGATGAGCAGCGTAGATTGGAGAGGTTCAAGAAGTATGACCCTCCTATTTTCAGCGGATTATCTACAGATGATGCTTTGAGGTTTTTGGAGGATTGTCACCGCATCTTTCACACCATGGGTATTACTGCCTTGAGCGGGGTTACCTTCGCACCTTTCCAGCTTCGGGGAGCCGCCTATGACTGGTGGAACACTTTTGAGATAGATAGTCCGGATGAGGCTCCCTCCTTGACTTGGACTCATTTTTTAGATATGTATCAGAAGGAGTTTGTTCCTTAGAGCCTCCGAGATGCATGGATTCATGGAGTTTGAGAAATTGCGCCAGGGCCCTATGACTGTCTCTAAGTATGACATTCGCTACACTAGGTTGGCCAGGCATGCGCCTGCTTTGGTGTCTACTATTCATGAGAGGGTTCGCCGGTTTATCGAGGGTCTTATTCCTTCCATCAAGTCTGGCACGCTGCGAGAGTTGGAGATGGATATACCCTATCAGTAGGTACTGAGCATAGCTACGAGGATAGAAGGTATGCACGCCAGAGAGCGAGATGAGAGAGAGGACAATAGGTCTCGAGAGTCGGGTCATTTCTCTAGTACCCATACATTAGGAACAGGACATCATGGGAGGGGCTACACGGGTCGCCTAGTTCACTCAGCTCTTCCTTCATCCAACAATACTCCAGCTCCTCCCAGATCTCAAGAGCCTTATTATGCACCTCAACTTTCTAGTGTGCCTCCTCTGCAGGGTACCTCCAGAGGTCAGTCTAGCAGGGGTAGGACTAGTCACTCACAGTCGTTGCGCTCTCCTAGAGCTTTTTATGAGTGCGGGGATACCTGCCATCTGGTTAGAGCGTGCCCCAAATGTGGGAGAGGTGTGCCTTCTCAGACTCTACAGCCTCAGCATGCTCCACAGGGTCAGAAGGCCATTGTTCCAACTCAAGCCACTACTCCACCTGCCAAGTTAGCCAACCAGAGGCGGTGATCAGAGAGATAGAGGTCGCCCTTGAGAGGGATTCGGGCCAGATTTTATGCCATTCCTGATCGTACCGAGGCTGTCGCCTCAAATTCTGTTATCACATGTATTATACTAGTTAGTTCTATTCGATCTAGGCTCTACTTATATTTATGTGTCATCTTATTTTGCTCCGCATTTGGGTACAGCCTGAGACACTTTGAGCTCTCCTGTTTATGTTTCTACTCCCGTGGGAGATTCCCTTGTTGTGGACCGTGTATATCGATCATGTTTGGTTAGTATTCGTGGTTTTGTGACCAGGTCATATCTTTTATTACTTGATATGGTAGATTTCAATATTATCTTGGGCATTGACTGGTTGTCGCCCCAGTATGCTATTCTTGATTGTCACGCTAAGACCGTGACGTTGGCTATGCCAGGTATTCCGCGTATTGAGTGGAGTGGTACTTTCGATCACACTCCAAACAAAGTTATATATTTTCTTAAAGCTCGGTGTATGGTTGAGAAGGGGTGCGCTGCATATTTTTGCTATGTAAGAGATATAAGTGTTGATACCCCTTCTGTTGACTCTGTCCCACTAGTACGGGATTTTCCTGATGTGTTTCCAGCTAATCTTTCGGGCATGCCACCCAATCGGGAAATTGATTTGGTATTGATTTGTTGCCAGACAATCACCCCATATCCATTCCTCCCTACCGTATGGCTCCTCCTGAGTTGAAGGAGTTGAAGGATCGGATATAGGAATTGCTTGATAAGGGTTTTATTCAACCCAGTGTTTCACCGAAGGGTGCTCTTATTTTGTTTGTAAAGAAAAGGGATGGTTCTATGCACACGTGTATAGATTATCGTCAGTTTAACAAAGTTATAGTGAAGAACCAATATCCTTTGCCTCATATTGATGATCTATTTGACCAGCTTCAGGGCGCACAAGTGTTTTCTATGATTGATTTGGGCTCAGGTTATCACCAGCTAAAGATTCGTGAGTCCATTATCCCGAAGACTACTTTCAGGACTCATGGCCATTATGAGTTCATTATCATGTCATTTGGGCTAACCAACATCCCAGCAGCTTGTATGCATTTGATGAACAGTGTATTCAGTCCGTATCTCGACTAGTTTGTCATTGTTTTCATAGATGATATTCTTGTATACTCCTAGAGCCGGGAAGATCATGAGAAGGACCTAAGGACAGTTCTTTAGACCCTGAGGGAAAAGAAATTATATTCAAAGTTCTCAAAATGTGAGTTTTGGTTGAGTTCTGCGGCGTTCCTAGGCCACGTGGCATCGAAGGAGGGCATTCGGGTAGATCCGAAGAAGGTGGAGGCCATGCATAGTTGGCCCAGGCCCTCTTCAGTTATTAAGATCCATAGTTTCCTTGGCCTGGTGGGGTATTACCATCGTTTTGTGGAGGGGTTCTCAT